>JAVRXN010000009.1:116584607-117202107 GCA_033556935.1 Timema podura
AAATATGAATATTTTCTCTAAGTACTTTGCCTTTATTGCCTGAGATTGCCAAGTACAAAATTTCTTGTTTGTTATCCTACCTGATCAATCAAAGTTCCCTCAGCTAAGGATATTTTTTTTAAAGTTTCGTTCTTTAAAAATACATTAACATTTAAAAACATATACACATACCAGTATTACAATAGCTGTATTTTTTAATTTATGACACTAAACCATTTAAATGTGAAATAACCGTTAAGATTTATAGCTTTTTTTTTACATATATACAGTACAACTTTTTATATAATGAGATCTAATACGTGTATTCACTATAAATCTGTGTCTAATTATGATATCTGCCCTAATACACATATTATGTAAGATGTGAATGACTAGGTTGTTGATTCAATAAAAGTAATAAATATATTCTCTATGTAAAGTGAGAAAAGCCCAATATTCCATTTTGTTACCTCATATATCCAACAGTTTGGTGCGTCCTCACGTAACTTTGAAAGTTAAGTAAATAAACATATACACATAGAGTAATATCTAGATCACACCGATTATTTGGAAATGAGTGCAAATAAAATGATTGAAAATCCAGAGAATAAAGATTAAAGGGGTTTACATAATAGGAAATGAACATATTTGTAATGTAACACATTTATACACATGTAATTTTTTTTTGTCATCGTGTCTATTTTTTTTTTTTAGCACCGCGTCTTACTACCCGTTCGGGTTATACGCTTAAGTACTAATTACACTATTGGATTAGGAATTGGGAAGGTTGAATTTAGAGGAAGTGAACCCGCATTTGCGTGGAGGGAGAGTGGAAAACCATTTAGGAAAAACCACCCCCAGTTCACCCGACTGAGATTCGAACCTCGATCTCCCCGTCCTCGGTGGTCTGGCTCAACATGACTGGCGCGTTAGCCAACTACGCCACCAAGGCGAGTATCGTGTCTGTTAATATTATAGGGAATAGTAAGGTTATATTTTATAAGAAGTGTACCCACATTTGCATGAAACACGAGTGTAAAACCATTGAGGTAAAACCACCCTCAGTACACTTGAATGGGATTCAAACCCCAATCTCCTCATCATCGGTAGTCCAGTCTATTGCAAGAGTAACATTTTAGACCATGTGACCACCGAAACGGATGATTTCAGCTCTAAGCTGAAGAATGTGTGTTTTAGGAGCACTAGCATGCAAGAGTCCATGAACAGAGGGGGGGGGGGGCTTCCTGCCTCCAAATTTGAGATACGAGCCAAAGGTGCCTGCTTTGGGCCATTCACCGATTCTTTTCTCTAGATCAAATTGCCTAGCACATGGCACCACTGCTGTAGACATACTCTTATTTATAAAGATGGCCAAGTTCATTTCAGAGGGCACCACAAACCTATTTTAACCCTAATCTTCCTAAAAGTGAAAATGTTCCTAAGCCCCTGTAGCTTACATTTATAATACAGACATAGAAAAACTGTACAAGCTATTTAAAAAAAGTGAAAGTAACTTTACCAACAAAAATAATTTGTTTGAGGTTTTTTTTAAAAGAGGCTTTAACCGTGATCAACCCAAGTCAATATGTTAGGTTTTTAGTACATATGTTTTAATAAAAGGGTTATTTGACAGATTAATCATTTAGGTGAGGATGATAAATATAGTTTGGAGGAAAGACACCTGTCTTGCGTGGAGAGTGGATGGGAGAACCACAAAGATGAATCACATATTGAAAACTACATCCAATACACCTAGGCAAGATTTGAACCTCAACCTCACCATCACCAGCAATCCTAGCTATAACAAGTTCAATGCCTTAGACCACATAATTCACAGAGTGGACTGACGTAGTAGTCATCATAATACTAACGACAATTTAAAGCAACTAAGCCATCAGGTTAATACAAGTGACCTTAAAACATAAGGGGACCCTCATTCTTACCCAGCAAACCAAACGCAGGTACAAGACGCGGGAACGAGTCTTGCTTCCAGACCGAGCGCCACAGGGACAACGATTTAGCGGCGAGTTTAGGTGACGAGTCCAAGTCGGCCTCATCGGTCGCTTCCTCGTACTGTACCATGCGCTTGTTGCCTTATGAACAGCATGCCAACACAACAAAACAAACTGGCACAAACACCAAAACTAAACAGGTAGGATTCAAAATAAACAACTATTTGACACAACTATCTACTGTGTTTCATGTTTACATGCTTGTGAAAGTAAAGTGAACATCAAAACAAGCTTTCTCTTGTGGCCAGAGGCTAACTCTAGAGGGTCCTTGTTTCTTCTAAGAAAATATCTCTAATAGTTGAGTATTTGGATATATTAATCTAGTCCTCTAAACTACTAGACTTCTCTGTTGATAGGGATGTGTAGCAATCTTGGGTTGGATTTTATTTTTTGAGTGTTTAAAAGGCCCATGTTAAACACATATCTATAGGATATAATAAAACATAGAACATATAAAATTTATTTTGTTATTTTAACCATGTTGTGTAGCCAGCATGTGTCAGTATCCTCAAATTATTATTATTATTATTATATATTATTATTATTATTATTATTATATTATTGTTGTTACTGTTGTTCGGATTAGTGTAATTCTATTGCTATTTTATCATCATCATATTATTATTATTATTAATTATTATTATTATTATTATCATTATCTGTTCTCTTTAACACTTAAATATTATATAAGAAAGAAAAATAATGTTTTTGAGATATATAAAAAAAAACAAATAGTTGAATATTTTACTCACCCTTTTTGCATTGTAGCGAATTAGTTAAAAAAGACTTTACCTACTGATAAAGGCAAGTGGATGAACCTAATTGAAACTAGCCTCAAGAGTAAACCCAAGGAGTTTTGTAAATGTGTCAAAAATAGTCATGTGAACAATCTCATCCCACCGACCTTGAAATAACATCACTGATCCACTTTTAATAACAAATTGATTTTGTTAGCTATTTTAGCTTAGTTTACTATTCAGCTCTAGTCCACAAACAAGGTTTACACCATAGCCTTCAGGTTAAAATGGCTGCACTCCAAAGGAGAGCTTGATCCTTCAACACAGGTATCACTAGGTGTCATCAAGAGGCATTTTAAAAAAAAAGAGCTAATTTTAAACATGGTTTCACTGGAAAGACGACACAAATATCCATCTCAAGTGAATCGGCTGGCTTCCACAAAAATAGGTTCAGGTAGCGAGCGACCCCACCCACTATTCACATAATCCTGCCTCACAAGCAGCTTATGCAGGCTGCCCTTACTATTACAATGGTCCCTTTATGATGAAAATGTTAAAAGAGAGTCATTTAACAACTGTATATTAGGAAGTGCTTTTTCACTGAGCATTGACACTAGCGAACTCCAGTGTTGATGGACTCGACCTGGCTCAAGGAGCTCAGTGAAATCTCCATATGACTGGGGATCTGGTATATCCTTGTCTGTGGTCTATTCCTATACTGAAACCAATGTGGCCTTGTATCCTAGCCGCATTACTCCTTCGGCTGTCTATCTTGCTATCAAGAAATTAAGTTCATCCAGGTGTGCGAGGGTGGGTGGCATCCCAAGCCTTCATTGTTAAAGTATGTGTAAATATATTAAATCCATTGTTACCATACATATATGAGCGCGACACAGGAAAACATACCACATGTGGTTCGAAGAAATTGTTCATCAGTGTGTAAAATGTCAATTCAGGTCGAAATTGACGGTTTCTAGATTTCAACGCCATCTGTTAGTTTGAAACGTTAACTACGATCTCAATCAGTAAATAGGATTACCACGACACTAAGAATAAAAGAAATCTAGCTTTAAATAAGGTATTGCGCGGGAAATGAAACCATACCTGATGTCGCCAATGTTAAATTTCCATAGCAACAAGAGGTATGGTTTATGGAAAGTTACATATTCGGTGATATTGATATCTTTCTATTTTTATTGAGTATTTCAAACAATAATAAAATAGCGCTTTTTAATTTTTTAGTGGTGTTTTGTACTGTAATAATTATTGATAAAGTTTTGTAGAAGAAAACAGATTTTTTTTCATAATCCTAGCGATTGATCACATTGTTTTGTTCGCTGCTCTGTGAGCTTAATAGTTGATATTCGTGTTGTTTATGTTTCGTGGATGTTTTAATGTTTTTTAAAACGTGATTAAAGTCATCAATAAAAGTCGAGAAAAGGTTATTTTAGATATTCTAAATACGTGCCCATTTGCGGAGTTAAGTGAAGAAATACAAGAGGTTTATAATGAGTATTTTGACCGCAGTGTTGATCCTTCTAATGATGATGATAATAATTCTCGTACCAGCAAAATATCGCAACTTGAGGCTGATATTGTAAAGCTTGATGCAATTCCACTACTGGAACAAATTATAGTAAGTAATTTAATAACAAAGGGAGTCCATGTTGCCTTCTTACAAGCGTCAATTTTTCATCCATCTTTGAGACTATATATGATCATGTTTAAAATAGCACCTAATGTGGTTTCACAAGACTTTTAAATTACCATATTTTTTCAATCTTTCAACTAAGTATTATACTTCAACCAGAAACTAAACTGTATTCAATTCAAACATATATATATATAATACTAACATCACTATTCGGCGTCTGGGAGACAACTTGTAAATTGTATGTATAATGTTTAGTCTTAAGAGGTTAAGTATCATTATGTCATGACTTTGTATCTCATTATATTATGTCATCTATCTCAATTAACACTGGCACAGTTCTCTAAAAGTCTGACCATTTATTAACTCAACAATCTCCGGTTGTGTCCCTGTACTACTGCCCTTTTTAACCCTTTTGATCCTATGACACCTGGTGGTCCCGAGATCAGTGATCGTGTCTACCGGTGGTCACCGAGTAGGGTGAACACTTTGAAGATGTTACACAAAAAATAAAATATAATGTATGTAGGCCTACGCCCTGGTATCGATGGATTGGAGGGCGTAGGGAAGGGTGTTTACAGTATACTTCACAAAAAGCAACAATCAGTCACAATGATGCAAATGATGGTGTAACCTATAATGATGGTAAAAGATTTATTTCCATGCTTCCCTTTTGGAAGCATTAGAACATGCATCTGAGTACAAACATCAAATCCTTTCAGAGAGACTTTAAAATTAACATCTCAGCATTAACAACAGCTACACTCTCAATGCAGGAAGGTAGAAAGGATATAATATTTCACCCAGTTACATATCTATCTAGAGCAGTGGTTCCCAAACTTGTTTGAGTCACCGCCCTTGGTTTCGAAAACTCATGCCCAGTGCCTTATCTTTTACTCTAAAAATCAATATTCCTAATAGTGGTTTTCAACGACCCACTATGAATAAAATAGCAATAAAATTCAAGGATGGAACCATTATTAATTGAATATTTATTGAAAATTAAAATGTATTGTTTAGGTTTATTTGATTAAACATGATTGATGAGCTGGAACCAGTGATAATCTTTACAAAGTTATTAAATACTACATATTATTAGATACCACATTTAGTAAATAGGTAGAGTACATCACTATTCTGTAAATTCTTAATGTGATGGATGAGCTTGATGAAATGATACTAGTTTCCCAATGTCGGGCTTAATGTCACTTAACATGAGTCTTAAATCACCATACTTAGTAATCTAGAATCGATTTCTTTGCTTGGAGAGAAGTAGGTTGACCACACTAAAACCATGTTCCACCAAATACGATGTCGGAAATGCAATCAGGAACCTCTTAACCACTCTCCAAAATGCAGGATAGCGATCAGGAATTTCCTTCTGTAACCAAAACTCCTGGTATGATTTCTTTAACTTTGGCTTCAGCTCAATTAGTTCTTCCTCCAATGCTCCAACTTCTTCAATATCTGAAAATGGACTTAATACCCAGTCTGGAAATTCCATCATAAGATCTTTGAACCGATCAGACATATCTTCATGCAGCATATTCAAATGGTCACAAAAAACTTGCAGATCATCATCTTGTATCCCGACTTTCTTCTCTAGTTCAGACAAGCTCGGAAATTGGTATAGCTTGTGACGGCCTATATTGCGCTTCAGTATAGATCATTTTGCAATAAATGTAGATACGGCAGATTTGGCTTTAATAAGATTGGTGTAATTGCCTTGCAACCGCAAATTCATTTCATTAAACTTTGAAAATAGCTCGAACAAATAAGTAATGTCATGTTTTATTTCTTTGAGTTCATTACTGAGCAAAGCATTCGTGTTTTAAAAATATTCCACAACAATGCCAAAAAGGTTGTAAAAGCGTCTCAAACAGTTTCCTTTAGATTGCCAACGAACTTCAGTGTGAAACAGACAAACGTTCAAAGTCTTCATCATTCTCAGCACAGAGCTCCCGGAATGATCGATCATTGAGAGCATGTGCTTTAATTTTATTCACTGCAGTAATAGCAGTGTGTAATGAATTGTGTAGGCGTCCACTGAGATTTTTTGCAACCAGATGTTGGTGATGAATGACACAGTGAATGGTAAAGATATTTGACACTGATTTTTTCATATAAGTGACACACCCACGGTAGCGACCAGTCATTGATGGTGCTCCATCAGTTGCACAAGCAAGTATGTTAGTAAGTGGAACCTCCTTTTCTTTGAAAAACTGTTAAACAACATGAAATATTGACTCTCCTTTAGTATCGGTTTTTAGTTGCCTTGCAAATAACTACTCTTGAGCCAAACTCTTGTCTTTTATAAAATGCACATAAGCGAGAAGTAAAGATTCATTGCCTGGCAAAGTTGACTCGTCCAGCTGTAATGCAACTTCTGTTGTCCTTAGTGTGTTGCACAGTAAATCTTCCACATTCTCAGCCATTTCATCTATGAGATTTTGCACTGAATTGATGCTGAGAGGAATCATCTTAATTATAGCATGTGGTGACTTGTGCAAAACAGTATTCAGAACCTCACTAACCGCTGGAAGGATGAGTTCTTCACCAATTGTATGGGGCTTTCCAGACTTAGCAATCAACAATGAAATGTTGTATGATGCACGCAAACCATCACTTTGTTGTTGTGAACTATTGCGAATCATGTTTAACAATGTTGGCCACTTTTGAAACTTTTCACGGAGTGATTGAAAAAAAGTTAAGTTCTTATCCATGGTGTCTACTCAACTTGACCAATGAAATTCCCGACTTTTTCCCTGATTTCCCTGATCATTTCCTTAAATTCCCGACTAAAAAGTATGTCACATCCTTCTAACTCCGCCACCTCACACCTCATTTTTCTATAATCTTTTTTTATGGATTATTATAAGTTTTAAAATTTAAATAAACATACTTTTTTAAATTTGTATTCACATTATTTATTAGGAATTATAAAATTTATTACACAGCTACAAAAAAACCTACACTTTGAATAACATTATATTTACTGTTTTAGTAATTATTATAGTTTATAGTTTGAGTAATACCACATTTTCCAGATTTTTATTGTAATTTACCAAATTCCGCTAATTCCCGTTTTCCCTGATTTTCCCGGATGGTAGACAACCTGTTATCTGCCATGTCAGGATGCACCTTCTTTAAATGTTCAATGAGTCTGGAAGGCTTCATGGCCTTATTGGAAAATACCTTTTCACATAACAGGCACATTGGCAGCTGCTGGATTGTTGATAGAGGTATAAACCCATACTTAGATATTCCAAACTATATTGTCTACATTTCATTTTTGATTTTTCTGCTTCTGCCCTTTCTAGTCTAAAAACAAAATTGAGTGTAGGCATATTTTAAAAAAGTGTTTTTCTGTTGCTTCCATCAGAAATTTACAGCCATAACATTAAATTTTGTTTCAATAATATATGTATGAATAATTATTAATGTGAAAAATAAAAGATTAATTAAGAGTTACATTTATTTTCGTTTTTTATATACCTTGTTAAATGATTTTGCTACACAGTTATTTATGTAGGCTACACATTTTGTAAGTTAATATTAAATAAAAATTTGAGCTCTAGATTAGGCATTGATACTGAATTTAATCTTAAATCTTTTATATCCCCATATAACCTCCATTAAAACTTTTAATAGTGAGTAGGCTACAACAATAATAACACGTTTGTAGCTTCTAATCTCGATTCATAATCAACATGTTGAATAATTGAAAACACAGGAAATAAGTATCACACTCAATACTATTTTGTTCAGGACTCACCAGTGGAATCTGAGGAGACAACAAAGAAACAAGAACACAGCAAAAATGTGATATACTGGTCTGAATAGCTCTGGTGACGTGGCCTCAAGAAGGGGAGAGGGAGAAGAGTGGAGCGATATGTGCCTGGATGGGAGTAAGTGGGAGGGTGAGAGCGCATGACGTGGCCTCAAGAAGGGAGGGAGAACGTGTGACGTAGTCTAGGTGAACGGTTGAGGAACGTGTGACGAGTTGGGAGGGGGTGAGACACATGACTGGCCTAAGAAGGAGGGAGAACGTGACGTAGTCTGGGAGGTGAGAGCACATGACGGCTGAATGGAGGGAGAACGTGACTAGTTCGGGAGGGGGGAGAACATGACTGGCCTAAGAAGGAGGGAGAACGATGTGACATAGTCTCGGGGAGGGGGTGAGAACACATGACATGGCCTAAGAAGGAGGGAGAACTGTGACATAGTCTCGGGGAGGGGGGAGATGACAGGAGAGATGAGGGAGACATGACATAGTCTCGGGGAGGGTGAGACACATGCAGCTAGAAAGGAGGGAGAACATGTGACATAGTCTCGGGGAGGGGGTGAGAACACATGACATGGCCTAAGAAGAGGGAGAACGTGTGACATAGTCTCGGGGAGGGGGGAGAGCACATGACATGGCCTAAGAAGGAGGGAGAACGTGTGACATAGTCTCGGGGAGGGGGTGAGAGCCATGACGTGCCTTGAGAATGGAGGTATACGCGCGCAACATGACCTTGGAAAGAGAGGAAGAAACTTGAAGCAAGGAGGTATTTTGGTGGTCAGTTAAATATAAATAAACAACACATTCGGAAAATACCAGCCTTGAGCCCCTTGCGCCCTCTTGCAACTTAGCGCCCCCCTGTTCAACTCCACCGCCCACTTTGGGAACCAATGATCTAGAGTTAACACTGTGCAAAAGTCCGAGACTCATAACCGTGCATCTCACTTCAAGGAAATACCTTTTGCATACAATTCCATCTGTATGTATAAGTGGGAGAAACCCCTAGCAATAAGTGTTCACCACTTCAGGAGAAGCAAGATTCAGTCAAAGAGATCGACCAGAAACAAGGCCTAGGTCTTTGCCTTAAGTTGCCTAGCAAGGGGACCTCATGGAGGCACTTGCCTCAGAATGTAGAGTGGCAGACACCAGGGACTTTCGAGTGGTCAATCATCTGAGAGATTTGGCAAATCCCAGTTTCCCCCTAGAGTAGACCTATAGCAACAGTGTCACAAACAAGAGAGCAAAATGTTCTATCCTTTACTGGCCAGGTAGGCTGTTCTTCAAAGACTTAATGATTTCACCCCAAACATTTTCTGAAGACCTTTTCTCTCTTGGCTAACCATAGCTTAAATAAGCAGTGTAGCCTCAGCCAAACATCGCATTGTTGTGCAATTTTCTGTATTCTACTTTTAAAAAAACAGTTAAATGGATACTAGTGAGACCATTTACCATGTTTATTAAAAAAATACAATAAAATTTAAAAATTATTATTTTAAAATTAAAAAACTATTTGACTGATTTCAATTCGACTGGTTTTTCTTTTCAAGTGAATAATAAGCTACAGAAAACAGCACTATGATGTGAATAATGGACTGATGACCATAATATTTTACATAATTTTCCTGTTAGTTTGCTGTAAGGGTTAACAAAGAGGACACTTACTACACTAAGAAAACAGTAGGACAGACATTTTATAAAAGAGGTGAGAAATGTAGTACTATGGTCAAAGTGACAGTGTAGCTCTAACTACTTGAGATACATAGTTTTAGTAATGTTAGTAGGTACCTAAATGTTCTTACTACTGCATTCTACTTAAAGTGGAATCCATGTTTTATCATATCCTTAATAAACTCCCCCCCCCTCCCCCCCAGCACACATTCTTAGCTTAAATTAATAGTTTACTTCATCTCACCAGCTTTCACTGCTAGAAAGAGGCAAGCACAATCTTTTCCCCAAAAATAAAATATGTAATAAGTCAATGCAAAGAAGCTTGATTGCAAATCATTCCAAACTCATAAACAATGACTGACATTTGATAGTTATGCTGCAGGACTTGCTTATATTTTGGAATAAAACAAAACCATAAATAAAAATATATAAATATATGTGGTGCATATTTAAAATATATGGTATATTTTATAGTACTGCTAATCCAAGGTAAAACATGGGTCAAGAACACTTACCATTACTTTTAAAAAGGGGGACACAAAAAAAATTCATGATCTAATTAAATAAAAATAATCTTTTATAATTATGTTCATAGTAAAAAAATAATCAACCCACTTTAGCCTAACCTTCAAAGTTCAATTAAAATTAAAATGTTTATGGATTAATATATTTAGAGACTAGTTATTTCCTTGCTAAGTTGCCAAGTAGTAGTACCTAATCAAGAGGCAGTGAATCTGATAGCTATACATATTTGATAAAAATATTTTGTGTTTTATAATAAAAAAATTAATTAATCAATCAACCTTGCCAACCTTTCAAGTCTATGAAAATTAGATTACAAAACAATTTTGGATGGATTAATACATGTAGAGAAATATTTATTTAACTAACCAACAAAATATTTTAATGGCTCACTTTTTTTGTGTTTTATGGAATAACACTGCTAAATAAGGATTTTTTTTTCTGTAATTTTTTTTCTCGAAAGTAACTTGCCATTCTCTAGGAACCCTAAACCACAACAACCAGACCCTAAATCATGATGGTGCATTGCCACACACTGGTTTGTTTTATTCAAAAAACAAAGTAGATTTTGATATACTAAACTAATTTAAAAATTAATGTTACGCAACATTAATGTCTGTTTGTGCAATGCAGCCTAATCAATATGCTTCAAATTGAATTAGACTATTAAATTGTTGAAAGTAATGTTTGAATAACACAATTTGATCACATCTCATGATCATTCAAATAAGCTTTTGCAAAAGTGACTGATCAACAAATGAGTTGCACATTCATGAAGAATAAAAGTATAAAGCTGTTGCAATAATATGCTTCAGGGTCTATTGAATTAAATAAAATTCTTCTAAAAGCAAACCTTGGGGTGCAAAAAATCATCTAGCTAAATCAAATTAAAAAAAAAACATTTAAGTCATATTCAAGGATTAAGTGCCATGCAACTCATTAAAAATAAACCAATTGTGTACACTTATATTTGACAATCTACTTGGTAAAAATTATATTATCAACTGTTTCACAGCTTTAAGAGGATTTAATTAACTTTTCAGTAGATTCACAGTGAAGGGTTAACCAGAATACTAAACATCAAGTGGCTCTAGATTTAGGTTTAATAGGTCCTAGGCAAGGGTGTTAGTAAATAAACATTTATTCAAAGGTAGATGAATTTTACTTTGTACAAGTGTGTGCCCCTCAAAAAATGAAGCTCTACCATCACATGAATTAAAATTGTATATCCATAAATAAATATGATTTTTTTTAGTCTTTTCAACTTCCCTACCTTGAAGAGCCAAACAGAGTGCTTGATGCAGACATCTATAGCTTGAACTTACCCACAATGCCAAATGCCGACACAACACGCGCCACCCCATTGCTGGAAAGTCGCTGGCCAACCCTTGTCCTGTTGCCAACGTCAATCATGGTGACCAAGTCTCTGATCTCATCATGACTGTACTCTGTCCCATCGTCCACAACAGATAGCTCGCGGGGCTCTGTCCGGTCGATTTTGAGCACTCGAAACCTTGTCTGTGTATTGTTGGAGCCCACCAGATAGAATCGCTGTGAGGCAGTTAAGCATGTTATAAGTGCTAAATAAAATAGACAGGTGCTGGTGACTTAAAGCCTGGCCAAAAGAAACCATTCATAAATAATTCAGCAATAGCAACCAGAAGTCAAACTTAACCTTGGTTTACATATCAGTTAGTGCAATAGAGGTGATTTGTCCAATAATGTGATGAATGTGGATGCAATTCCTATCAATTACACTTCTAATCTCTTCTTATTAGATCATGTATACAATATACCTGGATGAAATAACAAATAAATATCCCAAAATATAATAAAAAAGACATAAAACCTGACTCATGATCTGATCATGTTCATCCGCTAAACTGACGGCATGTGTGTGACCATCCCTACCTGGTACCTGTGATATCATGGTTTCATGTCTTGATAAGAGTTCCACCCCCCCCCCCCCAACTTGAAATGTAGGTACTAAGTTCAGTAGGCCTAGAGAATTAAATAATTAACAGAAATGTGTGTGGTGTGTGTACATAACATGGCTGTCTCCAGGATAGTATGAAAACCCATAATAACACATTCTCAAAAACAACAAAAGGTGGTGCTGTTATTTTAATTATTGACATCTATAGAAGCAGAGATAAAATTAGAAAGTTTTCAAAATGATTTAATAGAGCCAATATTCAAAACCAAATATAAATTCTTTAAAAAGTGCAAAATTAATTACATCAGATGCTATCCACTAACAGTATTTGGAATATTGTGAAGGGACTTTTTATTCAACTCTACAGTTCAACTACTATTATTGACAAGTGCTATCAGTTCATGTAAGCATTGGCAGCACCAAAGGGTCATGATGCACATTATTCAAGTGTTTTTTTATTTATTTATTCTGTGTGCTATATTTATTTTAACTGAAAATAATTTTATGAATTTGACATGATACCGGTACCTAATTACATACATTTTTTACCATTACAATTATTTAGATAAAGAATTTAAAACCCAAAGATAAAAACAAGCCATGGAACATTTATACCTCTGGCCCCACATCCAAATTTGCTTGCCCAGCTCCTGGGGTCAGTAACCATCACCATTGGCGTAGGGAGGGGGTTATATGGTTTTCAATTCCCCCCCCCAAAAAAAAAATTTCTGAAGTTATTAATATTAGATTTAAAGATGGCCTTGTGTCAAACTTCAAATAACTTATAAAGGCATTCCAAATTTTAAAAATTTGCCAGGGAAGGACCACTCTAAATGGCTTCTAGAGAAATCCAAAGTTCAAAAGAAATACCTGGAGGGGCCACTCTAAATAGCTTCTATATGCATATAATATTTTTAACAAACAAGGACCACTACAGTTAGCTTCTAAAAGCATTCAATTTTCAAAAATATGTTGGGGGGAAGGGGGGGGGGAAGACCACTTTCAATAGTATCTAAAGGCATTATTTTGTTTTTTAAATCCAGACAAGGATCATTCCAAATAGCTTGGGCAGCCAATTTAAAAATGTTGCTGGTGCAAGACAACTTCAAAGAGTTTTTAGAGACATTGAGTTTAAAAAAATCAGACAAAGAACATACTAAATAGCTTCTAAGGCATTCCAAATAAATTTTGGGTGAGGACCACTTCAAATAGATTTTATGGAATCTAATTTATATCAAGAATTATCTGGTGAGCACTTCTTAAAATAGCTTTCAAAAGTTTGCCAAAGCAGGACTAATTCAAATATCTTCTAGGAGTACCCAAATTTCAAAAAATTTCTAGGGAGCACTACATTCTAAATAAATGTTAAAAGAGTATCTTGGCCTTTTCAAAAAGTTTCCAAATGAGGATCACTATAAATAGCTTCTAGGTTGATCCAATTTTCTAATTTGAACTGGGGGTGAAGAGGGTATAAAGTCTCTAAAACATTTTTGTTACTGGGCCCCCCCTCCCCCTCATTTTACACAAATTAAGTTCCATCCCTACTGTATAAAATAGCAATGTTGTTATTTCTTAGGGTTTAGTAGTTAGTCTTATAACGTCATAAACTTAGGATTTTGAAACTCTAGCCCCCCTCCCCCCAAATTAAATTCTCCCAACATCCATGACCACCTCCAATAAAATTATGAATATATACATTTATTTGTCATTTGATGCAGTGGAAATTTGGGGAATAGTACGCATATAGGGTGGAGTTATTAACATTTTTCCTATGTCATTATGGATTTTTTTTTACCATCTATATACTACAAACAACACTAATTAGCAAGTTTCCAATAATATTGAAATTAATATTGTAAAAAGAGTGTATCTGATTATTAAACTAAAACAATGCTTATGTCAAAGAAGAACATAAATATTTAACTGAATGAAACTAAACAAATTAGCCTAATTTATTTAAACAACTTTATAAAAGTTTTTATTTATCTATTTATTTATGCATAAGTTAAGTTGGGATAGTTTTTATTCAATATAGGTCAGTGGTCAAAAATTGGCGGCCCAAGGGCCAGATCTGCCCCACAAAGCTCTCTCTTCTAACTCACATGGCCAGAATACGGAACTGTCTGTCTATCAGAAGCCTAAAATTAAAAATTGATATAAATAGGGCCTAGGCATACAGATTTAAATCTAATGAGAAACTGGTATTCCTTGTTTTCCGCTAATCTGCAAAAGTCAAGAGTTATGGTGGTACAGGAAATTTGTTGCAAATCCTGCAAGTGCTCTTGGTTCAACTTGCTGCAGAAGTTTGTTTTGATGCTGTTCATTGATGAGAATCCCACTTCATATGCATATTTAAATACGAACATATTAAACAAGTACAATGCAATATAGCATTCATTTTTATGTAATGAAGTAGATGAATTAAGCCAAAACGCTTCCAAACTGCTGCCTTTTTTTGTGAACATAGTATTAACTCAAACATGTGACACAAAAATTTTGTATTTGGTCATACAGCCCGCAGAAAAATAATGCAATTGCCGATCGCTGCCATGGGTTATAATATTGTGTGCCAACATATTTATTATTAGGCTACTCACTTTAATACGGTAATAATTATATTAAGACACTATTGAAATATATCCCAATTTAGCTTACCAATCATAAATATATATTTATATATTTTTTATATATATATATATGGCCTTATTTTGCTTTCAGTGGAAATTTGATATTCTTGTATGTAGATGATAAAAATAATAATAATAATAATAATATTTAGCACCGCGTCTTACTACCCGTTCGGGTTATACGCTTAAGTACTAATTACTCTAATGGATTAGGAATTGGGAGGGTTGAATTTAAAGGAAGTGAACCCGCATTTGCGTGGAGGGAGAGTGGAAAACCATTTAGGAAAAACCACCCCCAGTTCACCCGACCGAGATTCGAACCTCGATCTCCCCGTCCTCGGCGGTCGAGCTCAACACGACTGGCGTGTTAGCCAACTACGCCACCGAGGCGGGTTAGATGATAAAAAATATTAAATTTAAACTATATTAATCTATATTAATAAACCTAAGAGATTGTAAATCTATCATGACATTTACAGTTTTTTGAAACTTTAAAAATTAGTAGCCCCTGTGGACAATAAACATGTGCACTTTGAAGCCAGAATTTTAAAATTTTGAAATTTTTTTTAATTAGTTAAAAACTGGGTCGGGCCCCAGGCAAAGCAGGGCTTGAAGGTACTAACTTTAAAGTTACTGTACTTTTCAAGTACAATGATTACACTAAAAAAATCTCCTAGGCAACACATGATACTTGAGCTAGTAAGACGTATAAAAAAATATATAAAAATTCTGCAGGTTTTGCGTAATATATCAACCCCCCCCCCCCTTCCAATCATGCCATCGCACCAATCCCATTTGATATGTTAACTCAAATATTTATTATTTAATAACATTTAAATTGAGTTTTTGATACTTACAGACTTGGTTTCATAAAGTGCTATTTTCTGAATAGAGCTAATAATTGGCTGAATGCAAACTTTACTCTCAACCATATTTAAAAATCAAATAAGCTGATAAAAACTACATGTAAACAAGTTAACACGATGTACATTTTATACAATTTACAGATTTACAAAATTAAACTATACATTGTAGCCAACCGTTGTTTTTTACTTTAAAAAAAACTTCGTGGTGTTAATCTGTATGCAGTCTAGATGCCACGAAAGTAGCCGGTAAAAGCACTCTTGTTTTCCCCTAGCGGCGAAGTTACTTACTAATCAAAGTTTTTTTGAGTGAGTCATCATATTGGGTCTCAGCATACCCACTATTTATTAGGGTTTCATAAAGATTGACTTTTGTGTTTGCGAATAAGTTCTGTGGAGAGAGGAAAACTATTGAGTCCAAACATGTGTTAATTTTTTTTAGAAGATAAATGGTGGTTTAAGGGCATTACTACCACTCGCAACTCTAGAGCTTCGCATGGATACATGACTTCAGCTTTATTACGGTAGTGTACGTCAAGCAGCCTTGTTTTGTCGGCACAGAGGCACAGACGTAAGCTGATACTCCGTGGGTCAACTGTTTGAACTTAGAGTTTGATAATTTCGTAGGCTGGTCAGTGATGAAGCATCTGAGTAGCAAGGGCTGGGATGTGTTTATAAGCTTGCAAAAAGAGCAATATATTCAGTAGAGTTCTCTTCGATTACATTTCTGACAGGATATCCGTCAATTACGTCCGTAGTTGGTCCATCATTATGAAAAATTCAAGTTTTTATGATTGAAATTTTGTTCTGGATTGTTCCGCAAACATTTTCGTTTGTTCCATTTTGATAGATTCACAAATGGTGTGTTTATATTGGAATTTGGGGGTTAACTTCACGATAGACCCCCCCTCCCCCATACACTTTGGAAAATTGACATTTACATGGTTGCGATAGAGTTTGTTCCGGATTGTTTCGCAAAAAGTTTCGTTTGCTGTGTATTTGTTCATTCACAAATGGTACGTGAATTTGAAACTTTGTTTACTCATAAGGGGCCAACTTCATGGAACACCCCCCCCCCCCTCAAAAAAAACTTTTAAAAATTCATGGTGTTTTGATTGCACTCGTTTGTTCCTCGATTGTTAGACACGAATTTTTGTTTGTTCTTTTTTAAAAATCCCACAAATAGTATGTTTACATTGGGGGGAGAGGGGCCAACTTCACGGTAGCCCATTCCAGTTTTAATAATATCCAGGAACTTATGTTAAATTAGTATCTTTTTAAATGATATCGATATTTTATAATGCATAGATACTCAAACCTATTCTTTTTAATCAAACAGTTGTAGGGATGATAAGATAATGTTGAAAATTAACTATGTATCCTAATTGTTTGTCATGTTTGTAAAATCCACATAACCGATTAGACGCTGAAATTAAACGGTGAAAAGTTGCGTTGGGATGGGAATTATTTTAAAGTAATTTTTTGTAAATCAATATTATATTTACGAGAATGCAAGAGTTTAACTGTTAAAAGACTTCATTGCATAGCTATTTTTCGTTTCCATTTATAAAGAACGTTTTTGATTTAGTCATGTGCATTCATTTCAATTTTTGTTTAAATTCTTAGTTAGTTTTTTTGGCAAATTTGTAGCAATTTTTTTAGAATTTCAGGCGATTCTATAGATATTTTTAATAAGTTTTTTGAAAATTTATTCTGAGTCCGCTTAGTAAACTTTGATTTGAAAATAATATTTTTATCGTCAAGGAATTTCTTAGTCTTCTTCGTGTCAGAGTTGGAATAATTGACATTTTCTTCCAATCATGTCTCTTTGCAAGATACTATTTACTACATCTTAACAGTAATAGTAGCAAACAAAAGGAAGGTGCGATGTCAATACTTTAGGGTAACCTAGTTATGAGCTCTCTTGAGGGGGTAGGGGAAAAGGGATTATTTACATTTGGTTAAGAAAATATTAAATATCTATCTATTCCTGTTATATTATTTTTGACGGAGGTATCGTTCTCATTAATAATCTAGGTATGTCATCATCACTTTCCTATACAAATCAAAATTCTTCATTTTCTATTGAATTAATCCCACAACTATCACCTTCCTCAGAACTTTGGAATTCTGAATCGGTACATTCAACATCAGAATACTTATAGCTAATAATGTTATCAATTGGGGAGGGAGGGAGTTCTTCCACACCGGACATGTACTCCGTATCACATATGTCTTCTCTGTAATAGAAAAAAATATTAGGGCCTAAATTATCATCTCAAAATGTATAATATTTATTCTAATAAGGAACAAGCAACTAATGATTTTGCAATAGAGATAAAGCTTATTATAAAGATAAATATGTTTTATACACCTATATAAGTTGTAATTATATATATATATATGAGAGAGAGAGAGAGAGAAAATTTAACAAAACTGATGATTACATTGTTCATTTGTGCAAGTCATGTGACATATAATAATATATTATTTCAAAGTGTGCATATATTATATAAAGCTAAACTTCGATAAGGACTTAAATCAGTTGGTGAATCAGGTCAAAAATATTTATTCAAAAAATTACTAGGAACTTGCAGCAATAAACTCGAGTTTACAAAATAAAAGGTAGGTTTATTAATAATTTACCTATACAAATAATAAAAATATATAATTTTTACATATTTTTAGGTGGCTTGCCACATGAGTTCTCTTTCTATAGTTTCCCCATCCACTCTCCACGTAAATAGGGTGCATTTACTAGAAAAATTTGTTTCCTTCTCCTTGCACCCTAGAATAACTAAAACCTCCAAACCTAATCACTAAATAATTCAAAGTGCCTAAATCATAGGAGAGCGATTATATATAAGTTTATAAGCTATATCTTATTTGGATAGTAATGCTTTAGTTATTTTGATTAAATTAATTCAAATAAAAATCGTGCTTTCTCTTTCACACACATATTTTTTTTTATGATTCATATGTAATAAACTACATTCCTTTGTGAATGAAATAATTATTTTATTACATTATTTATTTGCAAAAAATAATAAAAAAAATTGGTAGAAAGACTGTCGTTACAATAGTAAATAGCGGTTTTTCATTTGAAGTAAATTCAGAGTGCTTACACACTTGCAAATGCAAACATCAATTACTACTATAATATCATACTTGGGCCTAAAATTACTCTCTAAGTGAGTTCGAAATATATAAATAATGAACATTATACCTTCCTATATTGTTTAGGTACCCAACAGGATATCTCACTGATTGGGACATCATTAGAGACTACTTCTAACTTGACCTGATTATACCCTTATAGGTGGGATTAACAGAGAAATCCTAAATATTCAAATATAATAGTTTCCAAAATGTAAGCCATATAAAATGCTGGAAAAATTGCCAGCTTAAACGTAGATTCTTGCATTCACACAATTTTTAAGGTGATAAAAAAATCTATTTCTTATCAAGCATATTTTCAAGAGGCCACTCAATTAATAATTTTACAGCTGTGGGAGAGAACGTAAGAAAATATAGGCTATACATGTGATATAATGATAGTACCATAGCTCGACACGTTAGCTCACTTGCTAGCAGGATGGTCTACAGTGCAAAAGGTTTCGGGCTCGATTTCTGGTAGGGGTGTAATATTTATTATTTGATCAATTCTCGGCCTACTTCTGGATGTTGTATATGTCTTAGAGTTCAATAATTCTTTTTAATCGTGTAAACTTGCAGTATTCCTAAAATTATCAAATATTTGAACAATATAATCAATTTAATTGTAACCACTTGACTTTTTGGGTTTGCTACTTAAGGTAAAATGTATATATATATATATATATATATATATATATAAATATATATATATAATATATATATATAAATGTATATATATATAAATGCTTTAATAATCACCATCTAAGCACACATTATATTTACCTATAGCCTATGCCTAACTAATTTGAGGAAAATCGTCCAGATGATTTAAAATGTAGATAATCACAAAATTTTAATGTTAATTAAAATGTAATTGATCAATAAAATTTATCATGCAGATAATCCCATATGAACCAATATCTAAGTCTGACTGACAATATAAATATTCTTACCTCTAATTAAAAATATAAATACATATTAAAACATAGATAATTTAATTGATAATAATAATTGCAGTTTTCACTAAATTGAAGATCATGAAACTATTTTTACTATATGTATATTAATGTATTCAGGGTATTATTATTATTAGCACCGCGTCTTACTACCCGTTCGGGTTATACGCACTTACGCTAATGTGTAATGTTAGGGTGATTGTGAAATGAAATGGAAGACCTACAGTTTAACGTGGAATCCGAACCACGGTGGAGGCCTGGCATTCCTCACATTCACAAGTTGTGTTCAGGCTAATAAGTTTTGCCAATTTAAGTTATATAAAATAATGCCTTTTTCTGCATAAATAACGACTAAACTAGTTCAAATAGCTAAAAATTAAAACACTATAAACTGCCTAAATTACTTTATTTTTCATGAAAAAGATTATTTTTACAATGGCTATAAAAAGTGCTTTCAAATGTTAAGTATTTATTTCATCATTCTTGATATGCGATGTGTCGAAGCCTTGGGCTATCGCTTACAGGCTACAGCCATTTATTGTTTATTAAATTGTATATTCTGTATTACTGATTCTGGAAAACTCTTAATATATAAAATAAACATAAAGCCTATCTGCCCATATAATACATTAATCTCATTCTCGGTTTCAAAGATTGACGTTTTCCAGTTTGTAATGGAAGAAACCATTGTTTATTATTTTAATAATTATATATATATATTCTTTACAGTTCACAGAGATCACAAATAAAACACAAATCTTTAAATTACTACAACATGTTTCAATAATGAAATAACTCCGGCAGTGATATAAAGATCAATATCACTAAAACATGAGGCTAATTATTTCAAGAGACAACTTGTGAATGATCGTTCAAACAGAAATCTCGCATAGACGGCAGATTACTTGGATTTCTATGATAATACAGCTGGAGTAGCCGCTGTGTGTTGCGCGAATTGTGGAGGCGGGCGATATCACCCGTTCTTGTCAACTAAGCTACACTTCCCTACAAAGTTTTGATCTGGCGAGCCAACTTGGAATTTCAATGCATATTTTAATGTCATACGGAAATCAGGTTATTCAGTAAATCGTTTCATATTTAAATCTGAATATATATTTTATCTTAAGTATACACATCTATAAATCGTATGAATACTAATATTTAATATTTATAGATTGATTAGTATTAGTAAACAATTGTTGAATTGTGTTGATTTTAAGGGAACTTTAAGTATACATATATAGAGTATGCTTCTACCTACGGTAAAATCCCAGCTTTATCAAATAGGTATAGTATTAAAGATACTAAATTTAAATTTCCAAATTTTTATTTCAAAAAGTGTGGCCTAAAACTTGATTTGGAAAACGTAAAAATGGAAGTTTCTTACCCTCATAGCTCGTTAGAAAAAATACATAAAAATATATTTATGGTGTGTAACATTTCATAGAAGAAAACTCTTTTGAATGGTGAAAAAAATTTTTCTGTACATATGGCCTTAACCACGAATGAGGGGAGTGTGTTCAGCGGCAGTAAAGTGAATCTCTCTACATAGCTCATCTCCCAGTAAGTTTATATAAGATAGATTTATTATTTACGTATATGCTAAGCCGGGATCATGATCAACTTAACTTTAACGTAACGTAACGTTCAATAAAAACTAACAATTAAATTAAATTAACAGATTAACAATTAAAAATTAACAGATGAGATTAAGAGATACTAAGCAACTCTTTTTAGTTCCACATGTTGATAAAATATTAGAATTGTGAATATTTTTGCCTTGGAATACTTAATAAAGAGTAGTATACTAATAACTGATCTTTGAAAATATATCACAAACTATAATAAACTATATTAAAAAATATTTACAATTATTTTATTGTATAATTTATGTGATCCAAGATTTTTAAAAATATATTTAATCCAAGAAACAAAAGTAGATCCTGGCGGGAAAAATACAATCCATTTCACGTATGTGTGACATTACTATTACTAAAGAACTGGCAACCCTGTTTACATCCAAGAAAAGTTAGAAAACCTGAAAATGGTTGACTAGACTTATTATTATTCTATTTATTCGATAAATAATTAAGAGGTTAAGTTGTTAACTATATTTTACTGATAGTATTATTAATATAATTTACCTGGTAATGCTAATTTATATTTGTAATATGCACGTGAGTATGTTTAGCTTGAGTCAGTTAATTGGGTCGCTTGAAATAATTGTGTCTGAAGGAATTTTAATTTGATTTCAATATAATATTCTCCTCTCATTTTATTAAATGATTTTTATAATTTATCTCAACTATTTGGATGAATTTTAACTTTACTAAAGCATTAACTACTTGATGCAATTTATGTATTTCCTACTACATCATATCCATCATACTTTGCTTAAATTAACTTACATTTCCTGTGGTGACCTATCAAGTTTTTGGCTGTATCCGAATAATCTACTTATGCGGCGTCGCCTTGACTCGTGCCCTTCATAGCTGTATTGGCAATCACATGACCAAGGGGAGATCTGTCCGAATAGTCGCGAACGATACCTATACAGTCTTCTCGAGGTCTTTGTTTCCATGGATTCGAAGGCTACCAGCCGTGCGCTGTTCTTACGGTGTCGGTTGCTCTGTTTACTGACAATTGTCTTAGGGATGGAACAAAGTAACCAAACCAGTTTCTTTGTAACAGTTGCACTGCTGAAACTGATGCAAAGCGAAGGCTGTTGCAACAGCATGCATGCGCTAGTCTGTAAATTAATAATTTGACTGCGTTCAAATATATTTCATGTTTCAATCTGTTGCATTAGTCACTCACCACTGATGCTAATTATTGTTAGAATGTGTTGCCTTCAACATAATTATTTTTTAATTATTTATTTAGCACCACATATTACTTCTCGTTCGGATTATACGCCTTCAACATAATTAGATAGTGTTTAGTTGATATAGTAATTAGTGTTCAGTTAGATAAAACGTTCAGTTTTAATTCCAATGTGTTCTGTGTGTCACAAAAACATTCTTATGGTCATTTACATTGTGTTGTAGAATGAATTTGTAAGTTCATTTTAATCTTAAACTTCGTTTAATGACTTTCATAAAAAATTACACTGTCACAAGGTTAAATAAATTAATCTAAAAAATAGTAATTTCTGAAGCATAAAAAGTAACATTGATTAGTTCATTTTAAATGTAGTCAATGTGGGTAATTGTGGACAGGGGTATTTGTGAATGTAGCTTATAATTTTTTAATTTTCAATATTAGTGTAAAGAAAAATATATTTTCTGAAAATGTTGTTAGTTTTATATCACCTGCAATGGTGCATAGGCTCACAAAATAATTTTTGCTAGGTAAAAATAACTTCTACAGGCTGAAACCCATTTTATTTAGTTTGTATTTAACTATAGGATGATTGGTTTTTATAAAGTTCTTTTATACCCTGTATTAGTCTCCTAATTAACGAGTTCACAATTACCCACTACTTTACACCATGGGTTCATTTCATGGTCAAACTAAAAGTGTTCCATGAAATTGAAAACTTAGGTAGATTTGTCAAAACACGTTCACAATTACCCACATTGACCCTAACTGATGTAGTCCTATTAAATTTGTTTTGTTTCATTATTTAGGCAGGAAAGATTTTAAAAATTGCATCTGTTTTACAACATCAGTTACGCAATGCATTCTGGTGCAGCAGAGCACATTAGTTAAAACTTAAATCAGGTGACAACACAGTCGAGTGCTGCCGTCAGCTTGCTAATAACTGTTGCATCGCAGCAGCCCAACAACGTCAACATATTCTATCCCTAAATGGTTTTAGTATTATTGTTTCGTCTGCTAGAGCACTGACTTACGTTTTACGCCATTTTAAATAAGGTTGTTTCCGTTTGAATAGTTTGATGCAGTCTTCGCAATGAACAGCGCTAGAAGTGTAAAATCATCAAGACTGCATCAAGTATAAAACTCAAGGGTTCGACTAGGGAGCCTTGGACTATTCGGATACATTCTTTGTTTATATCTTAGTTGGCCTCTCATAAAATACATATTTTGAAATGCAATCTTGATCATAAATGGTTTAAGTTGAATCAAACACACATGATTTTTTAGGTTGACACATAATATAATAAGCTAATGTTTATCAAAATCATTGTATCATCAATGTATGGGTCTGTAACAAATAGGTGCCAATTATAGTGTTGGGAATAGTATGCAAAATTTACAAATATTTATACTTTTTCTATATCATACTATAGTAAATGAAATATTTGTTACCATCTATAAACACAACAAAAATAGCAAGTTTCCAACTAAAACAAGATTAGTATTGTATAAAAATTGTAGATGATAGGCTTTAATAATAAAACTAAAACAAATCTGAACTGAATCACAGACAAACCTACATATTTTAATGAATGGAATTTATGTAAATATATAATTATTTAGAATTGTCATAAGATGACACAAAAAGTATTTTAATATGCAATAGTTAACATTTATTATTATAAATTATCTCAACTTAACCTTCCAGGCGTCAACATACTTTTCATTAAATTTCAGGATCCTGATACATTTCACACTAAACAAGGCTACTGTGTAGATGAACAGGCCAATTCGAGCCACTATTGGGCTAGCTCAGTCCTATTCCATTCCTTCACTCAAAAATAAAATTTAACAAAAACAAATATTCTTATTTTAACAACTTTGTTGAAATAATTATTTATTGGTTCATGAAAGGTTAGGTTGGTTAGTTAGTATATTCAACACAATTGAAATATATCAGCTGTGCAATTCCCAATTACAAAAAAAAAAAACCTAATTTTGCTCTTATTTGGAAATTTTCTATTCTTGTGTGTATAGATCAGTGGTCGGAAAACTTATTTGCCAAAGAGCCAAATATGAACATTACAACAATTTAAAAAAAAATTGGGAGCCAAATCTGCTTGTTTAGTAAACTTTTATTACACTAAATAAAACTAAATTTCATACTTAATAAATATTTATTAATGCGAACAATGTGCTTGCATCTCCTTGGAAAGTTTGAGTAAGTCAGGTTTGTACGTTGTTGTTTTTAATTTTAGGCATGATTCCAAGTTCTCATCAATAAGACGACTTCTCAGTTTACTCTTGATAATGTTCATGCTTGAAAAAGATTGTTCACATATATATGTAGAACCGAAAAAGGAAAGAACAGCAAACGCAAGCTTTTTCAGCTGATCGTAAGAGTCAGGAATACTATTCCAAGCGTTGAAAATGATCATGTCTTCCTTCTCCAGGTCATTCAAAGCAGACCACTTGTGCTGTGAACTAAGATCACATTTTTTCCTCTCCAATATTTCCAATTCAACACAAAGACGTTCGAATTTAGAGCGCCATATCTCCTTGTTTTTTAAATCCAGCAATTGTATTTCAAAGCTACCAATGTCAATATCAAAAGGTGAAAATTTCAACTCGGTTATCGTAGCATTAAGAGGATTTTTGACAAATGCTAAAGTTGCTCTGCTGTGAAACAATGTTTCCCTTTCCAAATCCTGAGCAAAAATGGATAATTGGTTTTCGAATGCTATAACTTCTTCTAACATCGAAAAAATTAAGTTTCCTTTCCCTTGTAGTTTACGATTAAGCTGATTTAGATGAGACCATGAAATAAAAGTTGTGGATCCACTGATCGTCTGTTAGTTCTGGATAGTGAACGCCCATCTCAAGGAGAAATGCTTTAATTTCCGGAAAAAAGGACGCGAAACGTTTTAAAACGTTCCCTCTTGATAACCAACATACCTTGTTATGAAGCAGAAGATCAGCGTACTCACTCTCCATTTCAAATAAAAATTCTTTGAATTGGTGATGATTAAGAGCTTTAGCTAAAATGGAGTTGATAATGGTAATCACTAATTCCATAACTTTACGAATTTCATCCGGAAATGTTTGCGCACAAAGCGCTTCTTGGTGAATGATACAATGGTAAACAAGTATCTCGTGATTAATTTTTTCTTTCAAATAGCAACAAACCCTTTTCTTACGCCGGTCATAATTTTGGCCCCATCTGTTGAAATCGACACAATTTTATCGAGGGGAATATGATGTTTATCCATACACTCAATTACAGCATTTGCGATATCTTCTCCACGCGTCTGACCTTTGAGTGGCAATAATCCTAAAAGTTCTTCTTTAGGGCCTGAATGAGACATAAATCTTACGAAAAGTGAAACTTGCGATGTATCATTTATGTCACAAGACTCGTCAACTGCTATTGATAAAGCCGAAACCAATTTTAGATCTTCGATATGCTGGGTGGTTATATTCGAACAAATTTTAATTGTTCTATCTTTAATGGTTTTGGCAAACAATGGTAACTCTTTAATTCTTTTCAGAATATCTGCTTTGTTCTTAAAATCCCGAAATAGCTCTTCGGATGCATTAATAAAACAACTTTTTATGTATTCGCCATCTTTGTACGGTTTCCCTCTCTTAGCAATCTCCTGGCTAAAAACAAAACTTGCCATATTAATATTGCTGGAAGATTGCATCCAGTTATTAAACACAGAAGTTGACGACTCTTGACTCTTCTGAAGTTCCTCAACTGCTTTCTTCCTTGCATCACCGGTAGGATATTTAGTGCTAAATGACGCGTGCTTTCTTGTAAAGTGTCTCTCTAAATTTGACTTCTTGTTATGCGCGAATTTCTCCTTACGAATAAGACATGTCGGAAGTCCATCCAAGTTTTGAATAAACGCAAAATTCTCGGTCCACTCAACTTTAAATTCGCAGTTTTCATCTTCCGTTTTTCTTTGCTTTTTTTTGGTAGCCATCTTAATTGGGGTACCTATAAAAATATTTAAAATATATTTTTTTCTAAGGCCATCAGTACAAAATTATAATCAAAATTTAAAAAAATCTTTTTAAAAAATACAATTTTATTAATATATGTCACTGCACTAAAAAGAAAAAAATAATTTTGTCAATCCTCAAAATAACAAAACTTTTAGAATGACCAAAAATGGAAGAAAACTTCCAACATTTGGACAAATAGAAGTTATCAAAAAATCGATTACAAATTTTGAACCAGAACCACAAACATACATAGCAGGTGTAATAAAATCGTATAAAAATACCTGTAAGATGTGCAGCTAGATTGAAAAATACAATAACTTTTAATAAGACGTCTGACAACGGCAGACAAAGTAGAAAAGACAAAACTGTTCACACTGCAACTGCTGATCTGTGATGCCAATTTGTACCCCCACTACTTTAGAAAAAGTATGCGCGTGCATGCTTGTGGTACCTTTGTATAACACCGGAGTATGCCAAAAACATACAATTTCAGCCGGTAGCTTGTACATGGTTTGTGTTTACGTTTACGAAAGCTAATAAAATTAAACTCGATGTTCGTTACGTGTTTTTACAATAATATAACATTTTAATTACCTATCTATCTTTTAGCTTAAACAAAAAATTATACATGTTCTCGATTTATAGAAGAATTTTAATTTTTCAAAATAAGATGTAATTTTTCTTTTACCTAGTTTTTTTAAATGAAAATATTATTGCACCTTCCGTGGATATTTGTGTCAGAGCCGCACTTAAGGTGTCAAAGAGCCACATGCGGCTCTGGAGCTGCACTTTACCGACCACTGGTATAGATGATAAAAAATATTCAATGTACTATAATATGACATAGAAAGTGTCAATAACTCAGCCCTCTTTGTGTAGGTATTATCTCTAATGATCATACAATTGTTTCATTAAATGTACACCCCAGTGATGGTCAAGTATCTATGATTCAGTGCTGTGTAGTTGTAGGGACCACAATTGCTTCATCCAGAAGAAACAGGAGGTTAGATGATAGATGAGAATGGAAGGATGTTGAAGACAGGAGAGGAAGAAAAGGAACTATTGATGAGATATTTTGAAAAAATGTCAACCCGGAAGAGGAAAGAGATGAGAGTGAAACAGAGGAGCAGGGAGTAATAGCAGAAGAGGAGGAAAGAGATTCCACATGGAAGGAGGTGGAGGACGTGTGGATGAACAGAAGATACTGGAAAAGAGAAAAAGAAATAAAATGAAAGGAAGATGGAGAGAGGAAAAGCATGAATTTAGTGAATAGAGGTCTACACTAGACTTAATCCTTGCCATACGACAGCAGATGGAAAGAAGATATGAATATGGGAACGACTTAGTAATGGTATTTATGGATGTGGAAAAGACATATGATAGAAATGTGTGGATAGAAATAAAGTTTGGAAAGCGATGGAGGAGGCCAACATGGAGAGAGAAGTTGTAATGAAAATGAAAAACGTGTATTAGGATAACAGGAGTTGTGTTAAGACAGAGAGTGGAAGGACGGAGTGGTTCCAAATAAAAAATGGAGTGAAGCAGGGGAGTGCCCTGTCACCATTACTATTTGTTATGGTAATGTAAATGGTCATGAACAAAGTGGCAGGAAAACTTTGGGAGGAAAGAATGAAAGCCAAGATGTTTGCTGATGACTTGATGGTATGGGAGGATAAAGAAGAGGAAGTGAAAGAGTATGGAATGAAATTTAACATGGCAAAGTGTGAAGTGATGATAATGACACGAAAGAGGGTAAGGTCTAGTAAAGCTATAAGGTTGGATGGAGTAGAGCTGAGAAAAGTACAGAACAAAGCGTGATTGAGGAGAAAGGTGGAAGTAGAGAGGATTTAATGAGAAGAGGACAACAAGGAGAGTTGTTCTATAGGTGTGTAAGAGACCTGATATGGAGAAGGGAAGTCCCCTTAAAGTGTAAAGAAGTGTTGTACAGGGCGTTGTTTGTACCCATTGTCACATACACAGCAGAAACATGGACAGTGAATGTAAGAGAGACCAGGAAAGTAGAGGACATGGGAATGAAGTTTGTGAGGAGCATGCTGGCTGTCACGAGGAGAAACAAGATTAGGAATGAATTTATCGGGGAAAGAGTTGAGGTACAGGGAGTACACGAGTTAGTAGAGGAAGCAATATATAATTTAAAAAAAAGTCACAATCTGAGGCTGTCATTTTATTAAATAGGACCTAAGGCATGTCTAGCCACTCATAGTGTATTGTTCAGCACAACAATATGGCACTAACAGAGAGATTAAGAAATCGTCCATAATTGGGTCAACCACAATTGGCTTTAAAACTGCTCCCACAATAAGTTATGTGCTACTCTCATGAGAATGAGAGAGAGGCTGATGCCTCTCTCAACCGTTAGAGAGTCTGCTTGTTGATGGTGGATTGAAAAGTTTCATAGGGAAAAAAAGACAAGTTAGATGAATAGGAATCAATAAACCTTAGCTTAAGTAGGCCTACACCACTATTGGACAATTAAACAATGGCTAAATGTACTTTTTACTGATGAATCAAAATTGTAATTATTTGGTTCAAAACTGAAGGCTTGTGTTTGTCATTTGGCAGAGGCATGAATGCACAGTGTAGTAAACCTACCCATCAAGAATGGTGTAGGTTCTGTCACAGTCTTGCAAGATTTTGGAGGAAATGTAGTTGGGGATTTTTTTCAAAATGGTGTCTGAATATGACACTTTCACTGTTAGGCCTAATTATTGAAATACTGATTTCCCTTTCATAGTTAACGAAATTATACTCTCCACCTTTATTGCTCGTCTTGAAATTTCCTTTCCGGTGATACCAATAATAACCAGAAGTAACTACTAGGAGTGGTACTAATATCATTCAATTAGTTTTAGGTAACTGGCTGAAATGAAAACTGTCATAATTTACCTGGTGGTGAATAGACGGAACTTGTTATTGAGGAAAAAGGGAGCTAGCAAATGTAGTAATGATTCTATTAGAGCTGAAGTTGAAATTTCTGTATTCAAAGAGTGCTGGCGTATTTATACCAACCCAAAGGAAATTGAGTTATATCTGAAGAAACTAGTATTAGCAGAAGAATTGTTGAAACTTTGATTGTTTGAAGAAATGAACCAATTGTGAATGCTCGTTATGTGGTTGATGGTAGCACCTTATTACAACGAATACCATGGGTATGCAATTTCTACTTTTGATGACATGTGAAAGTTATTTAAAATACATTCACAAAAAAATATATCAAAGCGACAATATTTGATGGTTACCCCACTGGTCCATCAACAAAAGATTTTACCCATTAAAGGAAATTTAAGGGAATGACTTCACAAACTGTTTTATTTGCAGGAAATACCCTTAAGATGAAAAAGGTGATGACTAATTAATTTCCTCCAGGATAAATTATAGTGAAATGGGTATTTGACTGTTAATGCTGAAGAAGATGCAGTATGTATTGATTGTAAAAACAGCTGTTGTAATATTTATCACAATCAAAACTGTAGTTATTGGTAAGGACAATGATTTGTTAGTGTTGCTTTGCTTCCAATCAGAGATGAACAATTTTGATATCATATTCAAGCCAGAACCAAAAAGTATTTCAGTGGAGAAAACAAGAATATAGAATAGCAAAGCTTTGAAACATGAACGTGGTGTTAGATGTTGTAAATATATTCTTTTTTCACATGCGATTCTAGGTTGTGGAAGTGAAAAAGGGCATGCTGTCATGAAACTTTTAAACAGTGCCAATTTCAGAAGCTTTGCTTATGTTTTCACAAAACGTAACAATGAAAAGAAAGATTTATTAGTGGCTGGTGAAAGAACACTTGTGGATATCTATGGCAACACAAGAAATGAAAAGTAAGATAACCTACATAAGAAAATATTTTGTCTGAAGACTGTGGAGTCCATTGCATTTGTTCAAGTAAAAAAAACTGCCACCAACATCGGAATCAGCTGTTTATCGTAGTCTCCGAGTATATTACCAAGTGCAAAAATATATTGGAACAGAACCTGGATCCCACATATTGGGGTTGGCGCTTGAATAATGCTGGTACCGTCGATCCTTGTCAAACAAACATGCCTCCAGCACCAACTTCTCTCAAGAACCAGTTGTGGAAATAAATGTGGATGGCGAAACAAAGGCCTGAAGTGCTCTGAAGCATGTTCAGAATACATCAACAGTGAACAAGTTTACATTTACATATTTATACAGTTTATATATTGTATTTCTAATAAAATATGATAGCATATAACTTACGTGAGAATAGTATAACCTTATTATTTCCCTTATGGGATGTACAATGCATTCATCATGATTCATTAGTACCACTTCCTTTAGTTATTTCTGGTTATGTTTGGAATCACTGTAAAGGAAATTTCAAGAGGAACAATAAAAGAGAGGGGTATAATTTCGTTAATTGTGAAAGAGAAGTCAGTATTTTAATAATTAATAGTAATAAGGTCGTATTTAGACACCATTTTGAAAAATGCGTCTTTCCACTAACCATATTTTGGTATAGCCTACTTTGTATATGTTATTAATAACATTTTTCAAAAGCATATGTCATTGGTTTCATCTTTGTACTAATATTTCCAGGTTTTGCATATTTTTTAAAATATTATCAAGGCATCTATAGATAAAAAAATCTTGGTGTGCAGGGATGACCTGGAAAACGGGGAAAAGTCAATGGAATCTCTGGAATTTTCACATTCAGTAAAATAATATGCAACTTTCACTTACAATAGGTAGTCAAAATAACATTTTTCTTCCAGTTAATACTCACCACAAATCTCTTTTAGCACAGTTGACTCTGTTGAGTATAGGCTTACTAACATTAATTCTAAGAGTCAACATGTGATTTTCACGTCTTTTCACCTCTCTTTCGTGCGACTTCAAATTTGATTCATGGTTTTATGGACATGCGCTAGAATTTGATTACATTGTAAGACGAAAGAAACTAAAAAAGAATGTGTCTCACAACAATTTTAAACTGTACTGCTGTAAGGGAATATTTTAATGGCTCAAGATGATCTCTCACTGAAATCTAATTGCAATTGCACTATCCAATAGCCCGTGGCTTTAGGCTGAAATCCTTAACCCCTTCATATCAGAATGTGTGTGTGTGTGTCTAAAAATATTATTATATCAAGTTATGATCTTAATTAAATGTTTGTAATAATGATGTGACTGGAAAAGTTGGGGAATGTAATTATATAGTTTGGGTGGGTACCTGAATATTACTGTGCTAGAATAGATCTTCTATTTAAATTACGTTTTGGAAACTGCTTACTTACCCCATTTAGAAAAGAAAAAAATTGCTTAAGAAGTATAATTTAAATAAATTCAAATTTAAAATGACTAGAGCTAATACTTATAGAAACTAATGGTTTCTTTTAATATAATATTTTATTGTTCTTTTTGGAACCTAAATATTGTTGAGAACCACTGCCAAGAATAGTATCCAACTGGTAATTAGCCTAAATGTAAGCTTGTAACATGAATTAATGATTCGTAAATTTTATATCTGTTATGATCTGTGACATTGTTATGTTCCTTGGTTGGAAGGACAGTATCTGTGACTTCTGGTTTAGTTAATAAAATGACATAGACATAGATATTATTAAGTTGTATTTATTAATGTTAAGTTAATGCAATACATAACAATATCACTGTTATAAATGTTTTGCCATATCACTTGGTCCAATACTACAGCTGCCTCAAACACGATCTTTTGTGAATTTAATCCCATTATGACACAAAGCTATATTGTAAGAAAATTGAATTTAATATGAAATATATTTAATTATAATTCAAAATATTTTCCACTGGTTTGGGATGTATGGATTGTTTTTTCTGCGAAAGAGATATTCCTATTTATTTGAAATTATTACCACGGCAGTCTATAAATTATACACTTTATTATATTAGTGGGAATAAAACCCAGCACGTTTCTGGGAAATGTTTCTGATCCGTTCGGTGGGCTTGCAGATTGGACCATGTGGCACTTCAAATGGTTGAGGCGTCTGATGAGACGACATACACGTCCCATCCCCCAACCCAAAGCAAACCAATGGAGAAACCGCTTGTCTATAGCCTATGCCCTATTGGCTTGGAACGCCTTTGGACTAGTTTGTTATATGGTATACACTGGCCGCAAGGACTGGGCTAAATACTACGGTTTAAAAACAGAGGATGACGATCTTTTATCGCCGGGTAAATGTCATCTGCACATTTCTTTGTTTGCCGTTTCTTAGTTGTAAGTTCAAATGCCGGGAGATGTTGTATGGTAGGCTTCCTTCGTGGTCAATAGTGAGAGGTATTTTGCTTCAAATTCTGGCCGTTATGCAGTACATAAACAGTCGGGGTACTAATTATTTTAAATACATGCAAAGTGTGATCCCAAGCACTAACTACCAGGTAGTCGAACCATAATACTTATCAGTTCCGGTTCTGGTTCTCCAAACATAATCGAAAGATTCTGGCTCTAGAAAAATACAAGTTCCTGTTCTTTTGGGTTCTTAATTCTGTTTCTTAAAAATCTATATTTACTAGTTTAGTACCATTAAAATATTTGAGAATATAACATGGTATTAAAACATAATTTATTACAAAATACAAGTTATTTAAAATAAAAAAATCAGTAGCTTGATAATAATTGCACATTTTATTTTATTTTTGTTTGCCACAACTCTATAAAATGATAAAATTACTATCTTTGTGATCTTGTGGTCAAAGTTCCTGGCAACAGATCCAGAAGTCCCAGATTTGATCCTGCTTTCAGATTTTCTGTGAAGTAGTGAATCTGGAACAGGATCAACTCGGCCATTTGAGGGGAAAATGAGTAGCTACTAGAATGAAAATTAGTGGCTTTGGACTAGAAAACAGATTAACAGCCAGAGGGTTTGGTGTGCTGACCACATGACACTATCATTGCTAACAGATGGCAGCCGCTGGATTGTGGGCTAGTGCCATGGAGTTTTATTTTATAACTGTTGAAGATGATTTTAATTTATTTTATTTTCAAATTGATACATAAAAAACTTTTTTGTCTGTATTTTCATTTTAATTTTATTTTCAAATTAATACAAAAAACTTTTTCTGTCCTTATTTTCAATTGAAAAAAGGTTATAAATTAAATGATCTAATTGATTTGATGCAGCCAACCCAGCTACTTACCACACTAATAACTAAAGGAAACATTGTAAACTATATGAATTTAGTTTATTTTTCTAAAAAGTTTAAATCAGTTATATAATGTGCCTGGATATTTGGAGATAGAGTGAAAAGATCAACAATTTGCTACCTCCCCCCCTTCATGCAAATTGGCTAGCCAACAACTTAAATTGTTTAAACTTTATGAATAAAACTTTTAAACACATATTTTCGTATTTAGCTTATACTTTTTGTAGGCCTACCACTAGGCTGGTCCACGTTTCTCAGTATTCTTCCTTAAACTTGTTTACTGTCACTCAACACTAGATACATCATAGTAAGCTCTTAGTCTAAACAGTAAAATGAGAAAACCATACGCCGGAGTGTAGGGCGAGGTTGTTTTTTTAAATCATAAATCTATGACATGATATTAATGCCTAATGTCACGTTATTCTATTTGTTAGGGCTTAACATAAGGTTACGTGATAACAACCACTACTTTTGGTTTTACATTGTTTGGTTAGCGCTAATGTCCACGTAAAAGTAATTGTGAGGTTAACACGAGGTCTACCTTCTGGTTAGCAAACTTAACGTCTACATTTACGACATTAAATACTCTGCCATATTGTTTTCAAGTCAACTGTTACTATTAAAGTAAGGTTACATTTATTTATATTATGAAATGGGTGATTTATTGTTTGATTATGATGACTTTGAGAATGAGTTAAAAGTTCTAAGGAACCCAATACTTCAAAGACCAAAGAGATACTTAGAACAAAAGAATTTCTTGGAATTTTACAACAAGGAAGTTTTTTTTTTATGTTTTCGTATAGATAAAAATAAAGTTTTAGAAATAATGCTATGTGATTGAACACCAATTAGAATTGTTTATTTTAAATCATTTGTATTTATTTATCTATTCAATAAGCAACATTTCCTCTTCTTTGCTAAAATTTAAACTTCATGTTTATGATTTTCAACAGACATTTTAGCAGACAAATAAATATGATAAAAAATAACAGATAACCTTACACAGGCATGACAAATTGGACTTGCTTGCTTGATTTGTTTTCATAACAGTTCCATAGATATTGTAATGACTTGCTTATATTTTCTATGGTAAAATTAAGCCATTCAAAAGCTTTGAAACAAATCTAGCGATCTGAGAAAGTTAACGATTAGAACTAATGGAAGGCACCTGTTTGTAATTTGACTAGCACACAAAAATAGTATTGGAAAACAAGTTTAAACAACAGTTAGACTTTACAAACAGTTAAGCTACGAGGACTTTGACGAGACATTGTAAGATTGGCCCTAAGACACTATTAAACCCTAAGAAATAAGAATTGTTATTTTATACAGCACTGGTGGAACTTTGTTTGGGAGGAGAAGGGAGGGCAGTAGCAAAAAAAGTTTTCTAGGAACTTTCTATGGTATTCTCCCCCAGTTAATGTTAGAAAATTGGATGCTTCTAGAAGCTATTTGTAGTGATCCTCATTTGGAGAGTTTTTGAAATTTATAATCTTTCAACAGCTATTTGGAGAAGTCTTCCTTCGGCAAATTTTTGAAAATGTTAATTCTTCTAAAAGGTTTTTTTAAGAAGTACTCTTCAGAATTTTTTTGAAACTTCGAATGCGCTAGTAGCTATTTAATTGTTCTTCGCCTTTCAACCCCATCCCCCCTTTCTTTGAAAATAAAATGTCTTTAAGAGCTATTTGAAGTTTCTTCCTAACCCACTTCGTGGCAGCGTGTCAAGCGCGCTACTCTTGTGTTGGATTAGACTACTGAAGACGGGGATATTGGGGTTCAATATTGGTCAGGTGCACTGAGGGTTGTTTTTAACTCTCCCTCCATGCAAATATGGGTGCATTTTCTCTAAATTAATAATGTCTAATTCTAACCCATTGGTGTAATTAGTACATAAGTGTATAACCTGAACTGGTAGTAAGACGCGGTTAACAAAAAAGTGGTCTTCCGCCATTAAAGTTTTAAAATAAACTTTTTTTTAAGATATTTATAGTATTGGGTTCTTAACACTCGTCCGGGATCTTAAGATGAAAGTGGTTCACTCAACACATTTTTGAAACTTTATTAAACTTAGAAGTTAATTTGAGTGGGCTAAAATAATATTTTTTATAGCCCCTTTGAGAAATAAAGATATACTTACTACCCTCACAAAATCTCTAAAAAAGGGTGATTTTTTTATTTTCAAAATAAAATTAAATTTCAGAAAGATGGGCATAACATGCAACTATAAACTATTTTTCTTTTTAATACAAATTAAGAACCTTTATTAGCCTAAAAATAAATATATAATTCCGGTTCCATTTCTTGAGCATTTTACTTTTTGGGTTCCTGTTCTGGTTGTAGCTCCTTAAAAATAACTGTTAATTTTGGTTATCGGTTCTGGTTTGAATCCTTGCTAACCACCCTGTTTGAATTGAACACGTGTAAAAAGTAATAATACAAATATTAAGCTGTGTAGATTTTATTGATTTAGAAGTCAAAATCTTTATTGTTGCTTTTCCTTGGGAGTCATTACATCCAAGATACATTATTCCTATTGTACATAAGGGTCTTAATTATTCTGACTCTAACATATGTATTTCTACATCCTATACCTCTATGATACACTCATATGTCTGGTTTTGACATACATATTTAAGATAAAGGTAGGGGCATTGATTTTTTGGGAGCTATTTATTCTTTTTATTAACTTGGCCACCAAGTAATCACAATCTATTTTTTTTTTTTTTGAGCTTTTAGAAAATATAATTAGATTGTGAAACTTTTTCTTAAGCAATTTAAGGTTGGGACGTCAATGCATTTGTGCTAATATGTTTTCAGATACTGCAGCTTATCATGTTATTTGCTAATAGAGTTGGATATAGGCTATCTGTTGACAACCATGATCTTGATTTGGGAGTACAAATTTTCTCCCAGGAACTTTATGACCTTGTCACTGGTAGGGGATTCAAAGTGTACTGAGACCTCGGGTAGGTCTTTTTATTCATCTATCTACCAGAAGATTGGTTTTCTTCCCGAGACTAGATTATAGATACTTCACCTACTGCGAGAGAAATTTGTTGTGAATCATTTCACCACTATATATTTGTCCAGTTGTATTCCTCCCCTTTCCTTAACTTTAGATTTTCTTTTATTTGAATCATCAGTTTTGAATTTTTTATATTTATTAAAAAACTTAACTTTCAAAGGAGATATATTATAATACTATATTTTGTGTTTATAGCATGAATGGTTAAGTACTTTTGTTTTGACTTGCATTAAACTAGTGATAAAAATAGTAACTTAACTTTACTCTAATTGGTAAACAACTCTCTATGAACTATTATGGCTGGCTTATAAGTTTAGTGCTAAGTAAACATCGTGTATGTTATTTTCCTGATAAAAATAATGTATTACTATTAGCTTAGTTGCATTTTAAGTATTTGCATCTGTTTAGTTGTAATTGACATATGTACCGACAATATCAAATAAAAACCTAAATTAATATATTTAAAATTAATAATATCGTATTTGGTTTTCAGGAGTACAATGGGCTAAAACTTTGAAAATTTCTAATGCCAAGGTGATGAGAGTTTCGGGAATGCAGTTGGAGCACCGATGTGACATCCTTGAGGGTGAGATTGTTGAGCCCAACCCAGAGGAACAGAAACTATCCTAAATATTTCAAGGTGGATCTTTGTAGTTCTGTTAGTTGAAGAAAAGAAACATTATGTCATGCTTTTGTGCTATCGTATTTGAAATGGAATGTTCATCATGCAAATGCTTGTGATATTTGTGTTTCAAATCTAGATAATATTTTTTGTTTTAGTTTTAAATATGTTATAGAGTATGACATTTTGAAGTGTTTTGGAGATGGATACGATTGGAGATAATTTTACAAATAGCGATGCAAAAGTTTCTTTTTGGAAGAAGAACACAAAAGCTGTGCCGGGAAGGCCGAGTCCAACTAACAACCCGAGGGAAAGTCGTCAGAAGAACCCTATGAGTTCAACATCTTTTCAGGATTTTCAGGAGAGTGTAAACGATGCGTGGGATGTGGGGGATGATGAGTTTTGCATGGTTTCCGATGTGAAGATCTCGAGGAAAGTGGCTCGGTCTGCTGCGTTGAGCGTGATCAACAGCCACCAGCATACATCATCTGTGCCACAACAGTTCTCTATTTCGGAGGAGAAGAAGATTGAAGCCATGCAGAGTCTGGCAGCTGGTAGAGCCCCTTCAACATTCCTCATACAATGTGAATCTGAGGTTCAGAACCCCAGGTCTCCGGTGGCCCATAGACAATATCCTGGCAAACCTCACATGTATCGTGGGGTGACTCTTATGGACAAATCAAGCACTGTCGGGAAAGATAGTGCTGACTCGGAGATTAGTAAGCTGGAGAAATTCCAGCCCTTGTTGGAGACATCTTTACTGAACCTGGAAGATCTTCGCCAACTGAGCTGGTCTGGCGTCCCAATACGTGTCCGACCAGTGACGTGGCGACTGTTGTCAGGCTATCTCCCGGCAAGCTTGGAGCGACGCCAACAAGTTTTGGTACGCAAGAGAATGGACTATTGTAATCTGGTGAAACAGTATTATGACACAGAAAGAGATGAAGCCTATCAGGAGACATACAGACAGATCCACATTGATATCCCTCGCATGAGTCCACTCATCGCCTTGTTCCAACAGAAAACTGTCCAGGAAATGTTTGAGAGGATTTTGTTTATTTGGGCCATTAGACACCCGGCTTCTGGCTATGTTCAAGGGATGAACGACCTGGTCACGCCGTTCTACATAGTATTTCTTCAGGAAGTGATGCCGGATGGAATTGACTTTGACAACTATGACGTGTCTTCACTGTCAAAGGAACAACGCGACATAATAGAGTCGGACTCTTTCTGGTGTCTGGCCAAATTTTTGGATGGTATCCAAGACAACTATATATTCGCTCAGCTTGGTATCCAACATAAAGTAAACCAGTTGAAAGAACTCATTCAGCGAATAGATGGACCTTTGCATCAACATCTTCAAAACCACGGTGTCGACTACTTGCAGTTCTCTTTCCGTTGGATGAACAATCTACTTACACGAGAATTGCCCCTTCGTTGCACGATCAGACTATGGGACACATATTTGGCTGAATCGGACGGGTTTGCCTCGTTTCAACTTTATGTGTGTGCAGCATTTCTTCTTAATTGGAGACGTGAACTTCTTCTGGAGCGAGACTTCCAAGGCCTCATGTTAATGTTGCAGAACTTACCAACACACAATTGGAGCGACTCTGAAATAAGCATGCTTGTCGCCGAAGCTTATCGTCTCAAGTTTACTTTTGCCGATGCTCCCAACCACCTGCAAACCACCAAGAGGTGACTGTATCTATCTTTTAGGAGAAATCTCCAGACACTTCTGTGACATTGTGAGTCAAACATGCAGATAGAAATTATTTGTAAACTGTTAATCAGTACAACATTACTGAGAGCATCTTTTTTTTGTGCAGACATTTGTATGAAGCTCTTAATTTTATTTTTTTAGCCATATTGGAAAGAGATTAATATTTTCAGGTTTTTGAAATAAAAAACTTATAATAAACCAAATTTAATTACCGTACAAACTCAGTATTTTAATTATGTACCATTTCAAATAAAAATAAATGAAAGTTCCTTATCCACCGGGCTGTCATCACTAATGGCCATATTTTTAATTACGTTTCTGTATGCGGTGAAAAAAGTGAAAATTTTTCACCTCTTGTATATTTTGGTTTTAGTCATGAGATAATGACAAATTTGTGGGAAATTGAATATTAATTTGTTTCAAAAACGAGATAATTAGTATTAATAACGGAAGTTAATACACCTATAAAGGAGGGTGAAGCACAAAGCAGTCGCACTCTAAACAGAAAGTTTACATTTAGAACCTTTGTTATAATGGTTTTCAGGGGCCTCAGGCTTCTCTCTTCTTCGGTAGTGTTACGTTTTATTTTATCTACATCCATGGGTACATGAACTAAATGTCAACTCATCTAGTCTGGTTTGCCGGTGATGACAAGGTTGGGGTTTTGAATCATGGCTACCACTCCTCTTCCATGCAAATGGGGGTGTACTTCTAAATACTACTTTTCTAATTCCTACAACGTTATTAAAAGTAAAAAGAGAGAACTCCACCCCATCCTCCCTCCCCCAAGAAAGAGCATTCAACATAATTGTCATCTGTGGTATTTTAACTTTAGTGTCTACAGTTTTCAGGTATTTGATGTATATGCACATCTATCTGAATTTAATTTGTTTATATTAAAAGTTATAAGGTATTATAACCTTGAGGTTCCATGCACGTTAAGAAATGAAAAACACAATTGTATGAAATAAATATCTGTAATCATAGAAGCAATTACAAAAATATATATCACAAGAGTTCTAAAATAATATTCAACCGTTATAATTGAAACAGCAAGGAACTTTAAATTATTAACACAAATATTAACCACCCATAGTCACAGCCTAAGGCGCTAATAAAATAAAGCATATGTACATATAAAAAACTATAGTAAAACAATAACATGATTTTATGGAAGGTAGAGAAAATTGTTTTAGGGCAAACAAATGATTACCACAATGGAGTAAATAAAGTTTAAAATTTAGACTGCCGATTTGTACAAAGAGGTGATAATTACACTGCCCTTAACATAATTCCCTAAAAAAATAAAACCAAAAACAACCCACGTAAAAAAAAATTAGGGTTGGGCCAATGCTGATTGGATCATCGCCGATTATGGCACAATCGATGAAGCCGAAGAAACATTTTTAATTTATTTAACTAAGGAAAGAAGTCGCAAGTTGCTAAGAATTGAGAACTCCCAGGACTCGGTCTATAAAATTCTTTAAATTTTCCATAGTGTTGAGATAATTCCTTGAAACTAACGCAGAGCTGTTTTGCACATTAATTAAATCATACGGATGCACCCAATACTTCCTTTTCCTGTTCTAATACCAATACATCTCCTGCCTAAAGATCGGCTCCCTTTGATGTGCAGCAAAATTATCTTAAGATAAGTCACGCCTCACAGTGATCGCACTATATAAATTGTATCGTCATAGTGTGCATCCCGCCTCTTAACAACATTACATGGTTTCTGGACACCCTAAGTTAGGTTGTATTAGCGTTTTTTTCCTATTTCTTCTCAATGCTTAGTCTTCATGACGCCTAAAAGCCTATGTTAAAAAACAATATTGCTTAGAAAGGGATTTTGAGTTACAAAATATCCCTTGACATCATCCATAGGAGGACTTTAGTATAAGTCACAGCAGGTAGAACTCCCTTTTTTCACAAATAAATTTCTGAATAAATCCCTTGAAAGCCTAGTCCAACAATGTTATCTTCAAGCTTTCACTACCACAAACAGCTTGATCGAATAAATTTAAAAAAAAAACTTTAAATATTGTGTGTTCTAGATTTTCAATACTGGTGAACTTTACATAGGTAAACTGGGCTCTTACTCTTTTAATTTTTCGTTGATATAACTTAAGGCTATATTTAAGCAAGTATAAATTAATTATTTTAGATTTACACAAAAAAAGTTATAATTAAAATTCTAGCCCTTAACCCCACCACCAACCCCACACACATTTAAAGAGTAGTGTTGGGAACCTTTTCCACAGTTGGCTGGCGAAAACATGTGGTGTAAATTTATGTGAACCAACATTACAAATGATTAAAAACTATTTTTAATATTTGGGTGGCCATAACATATACTAGGTTATGTAATAGTTACAATCACAATTTAAAAATTACCTTTCAAATGATGCCAATTTTTCTGCATATACCATCCAACATGTGTACAGTCAATGAGCTGGAAATTTGATCATTTTAACAGAAAACATCACAAATAAAAGTGTATTTAGTTGCAATTTGGTGTATTAGCTCATCGACAGCAAAGCCACAGCTGCAATTTGACATTATTGACAACTAAGCATGATTGATGAATAGATACATTGATTACAAGTTCATAATATACGAGGCACATCCAGAAAGTAAGAGTACTCGATTTTTTTTTTTAAAAAAAATTGTATTTTAAACAAAATTACAGGATTTTGTTGGTAAATATGTCAGTTATTTCTCCATGTAGTCGCCTTCTCATTCTATGCAGGCTGTGAACCGTGGCACAAGCTTTTTGATGCCCTCCTCAAAGAATTCTCCCGCCATCTCCTTCCAGTTCAGGACCTCGTTTCACCTCCTCATCGGTTGAAAAATTTTTTCCACTCATGTGAGTCTTCAGGAAGGCGCCAAGTCAGGGGAGTATGCGGGGTGGTTCAAAATGTTCCAACCGAATGAGTCCAAAAGCACCTTGGTGGCGTCGTGCAAACATTCCCCTCCGTTTATTTTGAATTGCTCTCTTGAGGTTTTTTAGGGTTTCACAATATCGTGCTGCATTAATCATCTCCCCCTGAGGCAGAAATTCGATCAAAATGATCCCTTTTCGGTCTCAAAACATAGTGGCCATGATTTTTTTGCCCGAAATGGAGGTTTTGAATTTTTTGGCAGACAGGGAACTAGTGTGCTGCCACTGTGATGACTGTCTTTTTGTCTGAGGAGTGTAATGAGCCACCCAGGTTTCATCTCCAGTCACAATCGAGCTCAGAAAATCCTCACCTTCCAATTCAAATCGCTCAAGGATCTCGCGAGCGCTAGTGACCCAATTCACTTTGTGCTGCTCTGTCGGGACCCATCTTGCGCACAATTTTTGGAATCCCAGTGTTTCTTTAATTGTTACGTATAAGGGAGATCTGGAGACTTGTGGAAACATCGCAGAAATTTCATCCACTGTCAATCGACGGTCTTCACGAACAGTTTTCTCGAATGCACCAACTCATCAGTCAAAATGGAAGGTCTTCCACACCTCTGATCGTCATGAACATTCGTTCTGCCTTCATTAAACTCACGGCACCACTAAAACACGTTTGTTCGGTTCATAACACCTTCACCATAAACAGTTTTGATCCGTGAAAAAATGTCAGTCGGTGTTTTTTCTTCAGTGAGAAGGAACCTGATGACAGCACGCACCTCGCACTTGGCGGGATTTCTTATCGACATATTTCACACAAACAGACACTACAAGGCGAGTTTTCATACTAACGAGGTCCGCCTGTGCTCGTTGTGTTCAGAAGAACTCACAGCACGAGAAGGCAACCAGTTCTTTTACTTTCTGGACGTACCTCTTATTATTTGAGTCCACACACAATAGTAACTGATCATTTGAATACTTTCGGCTAGAAAGTTAGATAATTGAGATCAAAATCTGTCAGCATTTAAATATTGAAAAATGATACCTTGACATTTTATGGTAGAAAATAATATCACACAGGAAGTTTTTATATCTCAGCATAATTGCTTTTATGTATTAAAAAAGTAAGAAAAACACCTACTCGGATTTGAATTTTTTTTCCTCCAAAATATAGTAGGTTAGCGTTTTTCTTCTCTTTCCCTTAGTTTTTGATAAAGAAAATAATACCAAAATTTAAAACTTTGTCTTTCAATATTTGTTGTGACTTTTCTACTCAAGAAACTAGAAGAAAAGAAGATGTCGTATGAACTAATTAGGGATCGACCCAGTCCAGATTCTCGAAAATACGGTGTTGGAAGGTAGAAACATTCTCACTTATTTAAACAATGAACTTACATATGGGTTTTTTTTTGTTGCTAAATATTACAAATTTTGAAGGGATATAATAAGGCAAAAATCTAACCAAAAAAGTCTCTAATTTCTTCAAACAAGGGTTGAGTTGCATTTTTTGGCAGCCATGTCTCTGATCTTGGCATCACTTTGATATTTTATAAATAATATTTTTCTTGGTGATCCAGATTATTAACGCGCCAATGTATTTCAGTATACCTTTTATAAATGTTTGAGAACATTTCCTAAAAATTGAGTTGGGTCGAATCCTCTATTTTACGAATCCGAATCTGTAATCTAACTTTCAATCTCGAATCCTAATTCGAATAATAGAAAAAAATTGTGAACATAAGAGGAAATATAAATTTAATAGAATAATATAAAATATAAAAAGTAACTAGATGTTTACATTCTTATAATCTATTCACTATACATTCATACACTCAGTTAAGTGTTAAATTACTGGTCTGGGACCTGGTTGTTAAGATCATCCTATAATTATAATTGGTTCTGAACCAACAATAAAAAGTATTAGAGCTCTAAAACAAATTTCACTCAATAGTTGAACTTTTTTTTAAGGATTTGAGTCTCGATCGAATCTCTTGAAGCTTGAAAACTCTTGTATTTGAAGGGTCCATCCCTACTAAAATTGATAGAGAGCTGAGGGTTCTAAATCCCTAGCCACTTTACAACATAAAGTAATATGAGTATCGAAGTTATTACATATTAGATACTGTGCATGGCCCCGTCAAGCTCTTCACTCTGAATAAAATCTATGTAAAGTATAATTATACTTATAAATATTATTTCAACTAATGTTCCCTTAATTTATTCATTTTATTTTTCTGGAAAAAAATCCAGCTATTTAAAATGAACAAATACAATCGAGATAACCCAATTTTAATTTATTCCTGGAGAAATTACACCAGACATTAAAAATGAGTTACAATAAAGCTATATCAGTGATATCGGATCTCTTTTCACATCCAAGTATCGACTTTAGAGCTTGGTGGTTGAATGTGTCACTAACGTCGGGTCTGCTGTGGACCAGATTTGTTAATACTTCAATATTATAATAAGCCTTAACACTTTCACTGCTGATAGCAAATACATGGTCCTTAACAGAAATGGTGGTCATTTTTAGCATATATTGTGATTTTTATAATAACAAAGTAAATGTAATATAATAATGATAATTAAATCCTTTTAAAGATCAAATTATGCTATTTAATTTGATATATAGATGAATGATATGCGAAAAAAATAAAAATTGAACAAATTTACATTTTTTTTGGTAATAAGCAGACTGTAATTAATAAATTGTGTCATTAAAGGCTAAAGTTAATATTAAACATTACCAAAAACTACAGTTGCAACACACAAACCAACTTAGCATATATTGTACTGACATCGTGTGTCTCCCCTACCAGCTTTTCCAGTTTCTTTTTTGACTTTTGTTGAACATACAAGAATAAATGTGTAAAAATAAATAGAAAAACCAGTTTTTTATACAATGTATATAGATAAAAACATTATAAATAAGTAAATGAACACGGCCACAGAATACGTGAAAAAATCTGAGAACTGTTCAGAAAATTTCATGTAAAAACAAAGTAGACCAAAATATGATATTTATGAAAAATAATAACCTACAAAAGAAGTGTGAAGGAATAAAAATAAGTAATGATGCTAAAACAACCAGTGCTGATATAATGTTTATAAACAAAACAATATGGTCACAGATAAGAACCCAAACTAATCTCAAATAGGGTCACTATAATCCGACTCGATGACAGCTGTAAATATATTTTGTTGCAATAAAAATAACAAATTCATGTGCGATCTAGTGGAAATGTTGGTACTAAATATCCATAGACGACATCCAAACACTGCTAGAGAAGTATTAAAACATCAGAATATATTTAAAACACGTGACAAAATTGAAGACATTTTAATGCGTCTCCCGCATTCCTCGTGGGTTCCGCAAGGACATTTAAATACGGCTCTAGCACAGAGAGTATTAACAAATACATACTCTTAATCTGGAATTCAAAGCTCTAGAAATTTAAAAAAAAATATTTTATTCGCCATTATTTGCTAGGATTTAGTATTTGCTAACAAATTTTGACTCCAACCACACTATTTGTAATTATGTAATAGGCTATAAGTACCTCCTCTTCCACTCCAGCCCCTAAACCTATTTAATAGTCTGCAAGGCACCAATGTGGAAAATCATCATCTTTAATTTTAACCCAATTATGAAGGCAAAATACACATAAAGCAACTAGTTTAAAGAGAAAACTGGATTTCTCTGTAACTATACACAAAAATATCACCTGGTTCAACAGTGCATGGAGACTTTCAACTATTATGATAATACTAATTATATAATATGTCATATTTTTGTACATCATTTTAAAAAAATAGTGTAATTTATATTCAGTTTTTTAGTTTTGTCAGTCATATTTAAAAAATTAATTTGTTTGAGTAAAGTGAAATGCACACAACATTCTACATAATATAAAACATTCAAATCTACAGCTTTATGCAATTTTCCTATCACTTATTACATACACTTTAGCAAACAAAAGCATCGAATCAAATTAGAATCTGGACTGCAATAAACTCCCGACTATCCGCTTTATGGCTTAACTGTGGCATAGTCAACAGCAGATGATACGTTTTTGAAAAATGACGCATTGATAGAGAATACAGGGCTACCAAGTGTTGTAATCAGTAAATCCCCAAGGAAGAGATAAGAGAGGCAAATATATTATGTAAGGGGGGAGGAGGACTTTTGGTGTTGTACCTGCTTGATTATTTAGGACAGGAAGATGACATGCTCCTATCCGACAAGCTGATGTTACAATGTTACGGAAAATACATAGCGGGATAAGGAAAAAGGAAGCGACTGCAATGAAGCAGAAGACTAATACAATTTTTTCAAATGATGTGTCCATTTGGAGTATATTGTACATTGATTTAATTTTTTATTATTATCTTAGTATGTAAAATATAATTATGTGCTCACAGACCTGCTCACTATAGGTGAGTGTTAGTTTGAATTTAATGTGCTACACTCTCTTGTTTTACAAATTTGCGGATTATCCACGGCACTCGTCCCTTCCATTATTGTGGATAGTAGGGAGTTAACTCTATAGGTAACACATTAGTACCTATAGTCTATACAAGTACTTCAAACAGTCAAAAACCGTAATTATGTGCCGTGAGCATGATAATTAGTACACATATATATTACATCATTCATCACTTTAAATTATAAATCAGAGTATCTAATCAGGAATCAAATTAGTGCCCTTGCTATTAAAAGCTAAGCAACATAACACTTGGGGGCTTTGGACGCAATAAGGAGGAATGTAGTAGCAAAGAAGCACACATTCACTATGGTGTTCATACAATTATAAATAAAGTTAAAATATAAATTAAAACATCACACCTTGAAAATTGACAGCATTAGTGTTTCTGTGGCAAATTATATTAATTGTTAAGTTTAATCAACCATACTTTCTTTAGTTTTAAGTTCAAAAATAGTCTGCATTATATACTCAACACCTCTAGTTTTTAAATTAAAAGTCAATACACTGCAAAACAACATGTAAATGTCTAATAATTTATAAAACATTCATAACTACTGAGGCACTGATATTTACTAGGAAATCCTTTTTACGAGGGGTGTTTTTAAAGTAAGGACTGTTTTGCAATAAAATATGAACTGCTAAATATGTTTGGGTAGTTTTCTTTATCTGATTCTACATACCTTCAGCTACTTTTCAATAGTAAAGTCTGCCACCAGCGAGGAAAGCCATTCCTGAATTGTCGTTGTGGAAATGCTCGCCAGGGAGGAACCTTTTCAGATGCAAGAAAAGATGGTAGTCACTAAGCGCAAGGTCAGGGCTGTAGGTGGGGGGTGATCCAATTTCTGCCAGCCAAAAGATTCGATGAGAGCTTGCATTTGAGCAGCTGAGTGGGACTTCGCATTATCATGAAGCAACAACACTCCAGCAGACAACAGGCCGTGGTGTTTATTCTGAAGTTTCAACAAAGTCTGACGATACACAGCTGCGTTTATTGTTGTCCCTCGCTGTATGAAGTCCACCAGCAGAACACCACGCCTGTCCCAAAGCATGGATGCCATAATCTTGCGAGTTGAGAATGTTTGTTTGAATTTCATTTTCGCCGGAGATGGTGTGTGTCGTCACTCCTTCGATTGATGCTTGGATTCAGGGGTCACGTGGGACACCCATGTCTCGTCCCCCATGATGTGATCCAATAATTTATCACCTTCCTCATTGTATTGGGTCAAAAATGTCAAAGCGCTGGCATGTTTCTTCATTTTGTGTTTCTCGGTCAGCATCTTCACAACCAATCGATTGTACAACTTGCTGTAGCCCAAGTTTTCTGATAAAATTTTGTGGAAAACTGACCTTGAAACTTTTGAAAAATGCAATGACAGTGTGGATATTGTAAACTGTCTGTTTTCACGAATAATGGTATCCACCACACGCACAATAACGTCGCTGACCACAGATGGCTGGCCCGGTTCAGGAATAGCTTTCATCGCTGGCAGCAGACTTCTCTGACGAGGGTCTACAAAAACTTATCTCACAATACTACAAATGTTTAAATAACAAAGGAAACTATATTCTGAAAATTGAAAAATGACACCTGGACACGGAATCGAACCCGGGACCTTTGGCTTAGTACGCCAATGTTCTAACCACTGAGCTATCCAGGATTCGTCCCGTGCCCAGGGTCATTCTTCACTCATATTTTAAGGCAGAGCCTATGATGGATTGCGGAAATCGTCGGCTACAAGTGTGTGATTATATTAATATCACAAGCTATCAGATAACGCAGCCATCTTCGACTCGGTAGTTGGCTTATTGCTGCCATTTGTACAATTATTATAATTGTAAGGGATTGCATATTTAGAATTAAATAGCCAAAGCTATTATTTATGCTTTTAGGGAGGATTACTATTTTTCAATTTTCAGAATATAATATCTAGATGGAGTAATCCTCAATAAAAGCATAAATAATAGCTTTGGCTATTTAAAGGAAACTAGTGTTGAAAAGTAGCTGAAGGTATGTAAAATCGGATTAAAAAAAATTACCCAAAAATATTAAGTAGTTCCTATTTTATTGCAAAACGGTCCTTACTTTTAAAAAAAACACCCCTCATATGTTCAAATAAATAATAAAACTTGTATCCTAAGAGTTAAACTATTCTGATAAAGTGTATTTTCAAAAACAATAAAATCACTCAAACCTATGTGTCTCAAGTAGAAACAGGATTTGGAATTAAGGTGCCCGGGCAAGAGTTGGGGTACAGGTGGAGGAAAACAGGTGTGAGATGGTATGGTCATGTGATGAGGACGGAAAAGGAGAGAATCCAATGGAGAATGATGGAGATAAAATATGAAGGAAAGACCCCAAGGTAGACCGAGAAAGCGATAGGAGGAACAGATAAAAAGTGTACGATGAGTTAGAGGAGAAAAATGAATGCAAATAAAGAAATGCGGACAGAGGAAGATGGGCGCATTTTACTAAACTGACCCAGACCAGGCTGTAAATGGTAGATAATGGTTTAAATGAGTACGAGTGAACCGAGCTTTGAATCAAAAACAGTGCATTGTGCATCTGTTTAGAGGAACAAACAAAGAAACCTGTGTGTGAAAAATAGAGATTATAGCTTCTGTGGCTGTATAGGCTAAGGTGCTACTTCCACAGTAGACTAGACCGCGGATGATGGGAAGATCGAGGTTCTGATCTTGGTTGGGTATACTGAGGGTTTTCCACTCTTTCCATGTAAATGTGAGTACACTTTCTCTAAATATAGCCTTCCTAATCCCTAAAACCATTAGCATAATTAGTACATAAGCATATCACTCAAACGGGTATTAAGACGTGGTGTTAAAAAAAAAAGAATGACCATTTTGTCACTAGATATTAAAGAGCTGTTCAGCGGAAACTAATTAATTCTCAAACCTTGAGGAACTCAAAAGTTTATGGCCACCAAAATGTAAGTTCATCATTCAACACTATTCTGAGACACCTCAATCTACTCCCTAACCTTTCGCCCAAACTCCTTCCACATTTCCGTCCGTCTTGTCCTACAAAGAACTAACAACCAGTTTAAGAGTGACCTAAGGCAGGTGTCAGCAAGGACCATGGGAGTCACTTTTAAAATAACAAATTGTTTTTCAGAGCTACTCAGATTAAAAATGTGCATGTATTGACTTTTATTGAAACCTGCAGAGAGGAAATGCAATCACACCTGTGTACAAACGAGGGTGGGGTCTGTAGCTAGGATTCATGTAAATAGTGTAAAAATGTAAATGCTCTTTACGTACTAAAATGAACCTATTAATTATATAAAGTATAGAGATTTTCATTATTAAAACAAATAATAGTAAGGTATTTGAAAAATAAGACATGGTATTTACTGAGAAGAATGTTGTTCACTTTCTCGAACAATTTTTTTGTATTGTTTAGTAATTTGTCACTCCCTTCAAATGAAGTTATCAAGATGTTTATCTGTGAACCTAGTTCAGTATTTGTCCGCCCCGCCCCCCCCCCCCCCCGCCCTTAATACCCTAAAATGATTCACAAAAGAGGGTAGAGCAGAATAACGACTTGATATTGCAATGTAAATTACTGACACACAAAAATATTATGTATGAAAAAAGTGCATTGAGCAAAAAAATTTAGTGATAAATAAAATGATAGAATATTAGAAAAATGGTAGAGCACAAATAAAAGTAACAACACTAAAACATGTTTACACACACTTCAATGCTACAATAGCATCGAAATATTGAAGTGTGTGTAAATATGTGTTAGTGCTTTTACTTTTATTTGTGCTCTACCATTTTCCTAATATTCTATCATTTTATTTATCATTAAATGATTCACAAAAAGAAATTCCCACACCAATTACTGAAAATTCTGCTTTGAACAATCGGTAGTAGTTTAGGGTACTAAGGGTGTGTTTTTTCCCAAATGGTTTCCTATCTAACGCCAAAAAATGTGGGTATTTTCTCTTACTGTCCCTAATCCAATAGTGTACAAGCGATAGCCCGAAACAATTAGACACAAAACATTACATATTTGTTCAATGGCAGAACCTTTTCCATTAGCTTCCTCCATGTGTAATAAAAAAATTGATAAGGAATAGGAAAACATGAGATTCAAGGAGTAAATGTTAGACAGTGTGACTCGATGGGGAACTAGATTATCTTTAGAAAAATTAACAAGTTTTATATATATATATATTTTTAATAGCAAGTATTCTGCTTTCGGTTGATTATAACTTAACTGTTAAGATGGGAATTAAGGGGGTAGTTTAGTTGTTGTGTAGCAAGACGACACAATACATCAGCATACCACACCTTTTGTTCTGAATAGCCCTGCAAAGTTTTGGTAATGCCTCAAAATACTCTATGGAATCTATTGTGGTTCCTTGTGTCATAAAGTCAAAAAGCAGTACTCCTTTTTGGTCCCAAAAGACTGTTGCCATAAGCTTCCTGGGATTCAATGTTTGCTTGAACTTCCTTGATTTATTTAATTTGACCGCATAAACTGTCTTTTTGTTTAAATATTGATGTAGGAAACCCAGGTTTCATCGCCTATTACAATTTGATTAAGGAATTCATGTCTCTCACTGTCGTACTGCTCCAGGAGAGTGGCCGTCTTTAAGAACCTTAGGGAGCCATCGAGCACAAAACCTGTGATAACCTAACCTGTCTGTGACAATTTTATACAAAACAATAGGTGAAATTTGCATGAAATGAAGTGAAAGCTCAATTATTGTTAAGTGCCGATTTTTACGAATTTTGCATATACTTTCTGCACAAGCTCATCTGTCACAAAAGAAGGCCGGCCAGATTGCAATTCACTGTGAACATTTATTTGGTCCATAAACCTCGCTTAGTTGACAAAACGATCTCAGTCGCACTTGTGTTTATTGTCAAATGAAAACATGCTGTCAGCATCAGTGATGATAGCACTCGGGATGACACGAATCAAAAGTAGATAGTAAACAATGTGATGGCTAGATAGCTGCCGAGTCACATTACACCACTGAGCATACGTAACCTCCCACCCACTACTCGCTGTACTGTCGAAAATAAAGGCAAGTTACTTTACAAAATGCCCTCGTATAACTCACAATGACCGACAATGGATATCATCATACTTTGCGTGCTCTCTCATACCAGTAATCTTTGCGGCAGATTTTTACAGTTAAAACTACACAGGAGAAAAACAAAGCCACAACTTAAAGCTTTAAGGTAATAACTTCAGGCTGCACCTCTTGCCATGTAGTATTGCCACCAGGAGCGCTGGTGTCACAAAGTGTCCTCACACCTTAGTCTCCACATGTTGGGAGAGAGCTGCTTCTTTTAACAGCTCAGTGGATGGGTCTATCTCCTCTTCGGGGACCGCACTTAGCCTGTGGTCCATCTCACACAGCAGCGATGCACTAGAACAGACAGTAGGTCAGCAATCCGGTTTACTGGACTGGTGATTTGAAGGTAAAACAAAGATTAAGTTTAAATAAAAATTGAATTCAAATTCAATATTTGGGATTTTCAAGCAAAATAGATATTTGGATTCAAGAAAAAGTGAATTTGATCCATCTCTAACACACATACATTCAGCCACTCACCGATATGCCTCGTAACGCATGACTATCTCCTCTAACTCTTGCTTGTAGAGCCGTGTGAGCATGGCATTAAAACAGTCAAGCTCAGGCAGGCGAAACAGCTCCCAACGCAGTTTGTGGTCCAGTTCCTGGGACGCTCGCGAATACACTGTCAACCATAGTGGGATTTCTGCAACCAAGCATCATTCTTAGTGTTACGAGCTATACATGAGTAGGAATAGTCTAACAACAGTTGACTACACTGTTATGTTTAAAAATGAGGTGGCCCAATGGCTAAATAATTTTATAATAAAGGAAATTGATAAAACTAAAGGAAAAGGAAAAATAAACTAGTAAGAGTAAATTTGATGAAGAAATCCCACCTAGGGAAAGAGGAAAAATGTGTGAAGAATCCAATGCACAAAGGTGACATCATCTTCCTTTCTTCTGTCTTCTATAGTAGAAATAGTCACACACACATTTTAACACAATAGAGTAATATTTCGGCACTGTTGCCATATCAAACACAAAGAAGAAAGTACAAATAGCACAAACACTGGATTGTCCATTTTGAATTTAAAGAAAAATTGTTAAATTTAAAATGGAGTAATCCATTGTTTGTGTTATTTGTACTCTCTTCTTTGTGTTTGATAAAGGACAACAGTACCGAAATATTATTCTATTTGTGTTAAAATGTGTGTGACTATTTCTACTATAGAAGACAGAAGAAAGGAAGATGATGTCACCTTTGTGCATTGGATTCTTCACATATTTTTCCTCTTTCCCTAGGTGGGCTTTCTTCATCATATTTACTCTTACTAGTTTATTTTTCCCTTTTATTTAGTTTTATCAATTCCTTTATTATAAAATGACTACACTATTTTGTAACTAGTCACAAGATGGCTCAGATCTATGGCAATTTATATTATGTTTCAGTTAGTATCCATCTTAATGTTTAACTAACGCCCAAATAATTTGTTGTTTTTTTTGTGTAATTTTTCTATGAAAAAAAGATAAATGATAGGAAAATGTAATAATTGGACAATATATTCCATCCATTTTTATCTCCTGCTCCAGGTGATTTTTTCTCGACTTATTTATCAATCATGTAGTCTATTCTTTCTTATTTGTTTAAGTTCCCATATTTTATAATTAGAAATACCTTTCACTAACTAAACATCATAAATTTTGAAAGGAGGATAAATTAGCAAGGCCTACATATTTACTAGAAATATATAAGCCTCAAAGCTAATGAATAAGATCCAACGCAAAAAAACAACAAAAACTGCACTAACGGCTGTATTTAATATATCTTGAAAGGAAGATAGAACTTAAGAAAAAATTTTTTTTAACTTAAACGGTCACAGTTAAAAAACACATGACAGTAAATTTTGGGGCACATCAGTGTTAGAGCACAAGTCAGTGTTCTAACTCTTCTGGTTAAGAACACGCCTAATGTGCCCCAAAAATGATTGTCATGTGTTTTATTGTGTTTTAAATGTTAACTATAAGGCCAACAATTTTTGGCAAGTGTGTGGTGCTTACTCATCTATCCGCCTTTAAAGTGTTATTAAATGCAGTGGTTCGACACCATTTTTTTTATTTATTTATAAACTAATAATTATATGTTTAGCACCAAGTCTTATTACCCATTTGGGTTATACGCCTACAAATAACTAAACATGCAACTTTTTAGGGATTTTTTTTTTCAATTTTAAGATTGTGTAAAAGAAGAAGTGAACAAATAACATTAAAGCAAGCTATTTTTTAGGGATTAATGGGAATAACTTTTTACTGTGGGATGGGAAATGAGTCAAAATTAGAAGAGTTATAACAGTACCTTCATTAATGCATTCATAAAGGCAACAGTGCCGAAATATTATTCTATTTGTGTTAAAATGTATGTGTGACTACTTTTACTATAGAAGACAGAAGAAAGGAAGATGTCACCTTTGTACAATGGATTCTTCACACATTTTTCCTCTTTCCCTAGGTGGACTTTCTTCATTAAATTTACTCTTACTAGTTTATTTATCCTTTTTCTTTAGTTTTATAAATTTCCTTTATTATAAAAGTACCTTCATTAAGGTATGGGTTGGCGGGCACCAACACACTGTGAGGATGAAAGTGTGTGTGTCGAGGTGGGGGAGCCAGCATGCGTGGTTGTACTTCCAACTGGACGCGCACTTCAGGCTGGTAGATGTAGTGAGGAGCACAGGGGTGCTCATATTGGGCCTGACGTGTGATGTGACTGTGGGTGATGACGACACAATCAACATGATCAACATACCAAATCAACATAACCAACAAAACCCTGATATAGGAGGAATTATTTGTTTGGAGTGTGCAATTCATAACGAGAATTCTTTCTTTTTATTTCTTTTTTGTGTATTTTAATTTTAGTATTCAATATTAAAGAAAAACATGTATGTAAAAAAATTAGAAAAAATACAATGTGGTATTTAAAAAAATTTAAAGTTACTTAAAATTTGTAAGTGAATAAAATCATAATTGTATGTGTAGGCAATAAGGTTGGCAAGGCAGGGTGGGGGGAAATTATTAATATGCAGAATAGTTAAACATTTACAACAAACATGTTTTGTACTTTCATTATTTTTAACCAAAGTGGTTTGGAACATTAATACTCTTGGTATTATTGAGAGCTAAGAAAATTACCCATTTTATTTTCTCATACTCTCCAAAACTATAACAGATTTTCCAAAAGTTCAATCCAGGTTGGAATATTTTAACTACCTCAATAAATTCCAATAAATTTTGAGACACCACAAGAGATCTATGAGGTGTTCATTAGCGCAGGGTGTTGTGCACTCACTTTACATAATAGACACCTATTCCGGGGACTGTATCCTCTCCCACCCCGTCGGGAGTCCCTCCTTTTCCAAGGGATGGCTCCAGTGAGTGGTCTTGGTGTTGTGGTCGATGTAATACTTGCGTCCACGCAATGTATAGTCTATGGACCAGCCAGGTGGCAGCGGCATTTCCTCTGGTGGCTCCAGGCCTACTGTGGGAAACAGAAAACAAAGCACCTTAAGACAATGGACATAAAGTACTTCAATTTGTGTTTTTATTTTGTACACAATGGTGTTAGGCTAAATTATTGTTTAAAAAAAAGATGATTATATCATTTATTGAACCAATATTGGCATTTTCAGAACATATAAAACCCACAGGTTACAGGCAAAACAAACAAATGTATAAGTGTGTGTTTTGTGGGTTCTTAGAATATTACAAAAACTCCTACCAATTTATATGAGTGAGTTGATCTATAATATTTAGTAGGGATGGGACCCTCAAATCCTTATTGTTATTTAAGATTCAAAGTTTAAAGACAATATTGGAGTCAAGTTTACGAAAAAAAAAGTTTTAGTAGTATGCAAAGCTTCAAAAAATTTGATTTAATTTAGAGTGAAGAGTACAATTCTGGATTCAACAATTATGAGGCTTCACCACTAAACAGATTTAGAGTGAATATTCACGTTAATGTTCAGTTGTCATCATAAATTAATATTTATACTACAAAGATTTGAAATAATTAAATTATGCTATGTGATAGTAATTAAATTGGTCATTTTTGGACAAATATATATCATATTTGAAATGTTATACCGGTATTTGAAATAAAGTGCATTGAGCAAAAACAATTTGTAATAAATAAAATGATAGAAATAGTAGGAAACAACAAAAACATCACACCACACCACACCATACCATCACCATCACACTACTGGAGAAGATGCTATAATAGCACCAAATATTGAAGTGTGTGTAAATATGTGTCAAGTGTTTTATTTGTGATTTATTATTTTCCGATTATTCTATCATTTTATTTACTACAAAATATTTTAAATGTTTGAAATATAGCATTTGATAAATTATATTCTATCACCTTAGCTCATTAGGTAGTGTTGTCTGTCTACTGAGCTAAGGTCCCACATTTGATTCCCAGAAAGGTCAACACATTTATCATTGGTGAAATGTGGTTTACCCTTTCACATTGTTAATTAACAGCCGGGGACTGGATGTTGTGCCTGTCCTAGTCTTAAGTAGATTATAAGCATATGAAGCTAAAAAGCCTAGCCAAGCAGTAGTGAAAAATATATGACTTGAATAAAAAATTGAACCCAGCCTGGAAACAATAATGGATGTAAAAGTAATGTATAATAAATTATGCATAATGCTTAAAATTATGTACAGTACTGTGGCTATGCAATGTAGCATACTTTTTCAGCATTAAACATTTTCTTAGGGCTGGTCCGAAAGCCAGTTATAAATACAATCATCGGCCAATAAATGGCACAATCATAAGCCTATGATTTGGCTTGGATTCTTAAAATTGATATTTTTGTTAACAGATCCACATGTTATGTACTGGTTAACAGGGCCGTAGCTAGAGGATTGAAGGCAAGCAGTAATTTGGTGCCCCCCCCCGATTCACCAGAGCAGGTGACGGTGTAGATTTCAAATATATACCTGTTGCAGGTATAATACAATACTTGTAAAAATATTGCTCTATTATTATTGTTACTTGCAATTACTGTCCCATATAGAGTTTTCTAATTGTATTAAATAGTAACAAAATATTAAGTTTTTTCAATATAAAATATTTTTTACAAAAACTAACATATAGGTAATCCTATTCAATAGCTTGTGGTGATTAAATGAGCTTCAATAGGGGTTGTAGAGTAAGTAAAAAACATTGTAAAATAGTTTGAATGAAAAATACTTTTTTATTTACAATTAATTTGCTACCTCAATTACTTATGAACAAATGAAAAAAATATGTATGTTGACATGTTTAAAATATGATTAACAGAATGATTTTGTACTTACAAATTCACCTTTCTAGATCCAAGAGAACAAAATTATTTAATATTTTATCATAATTAATATTTTTAGCAATATCTTTTTCTATTTACGGAATTGCCAGATGAGTTACCTCTCTCTCTTTTTTTAACACTGCCTCTTACTTCTTGTTTGGGTTATAAACTAATTACGCTGTGGTTTTAGAGACTAGGAAGGTTATATTTAGAGGATGGTACCTGCATTTGTGTGGAGGGAGAGTGAAAAACCAACCTTTGTACACCTGATTAAGATCAAAACCTCAATCTCTCGTTCACCAGACACATTAGTAATTGGCAATGTTAAGAATAATCTTAAAGTAATTACTAATTTTGGGAAATAAGATGTGGCTAGAGACATTTGGTGGATTAAATTTTATAGCACAAGAAAGGTTGCTTTTGAAAAATCCTGACTTTTTTTTAAATAACAAAGCAGTTTGAAACTTAAAACTAGCTATTTACCCCCTCCATTTGAGTAGCATCCAGTCTTTATCTTTGTTTAGTTAACATTTTGCACTAGCTGTTTTCTGCCTTGTGTTCCCGACAGTTTTATAGGTCTTATTTCGACAAACATCTTGGCACAGTGCACTAATTCAACATGCTAATCAATCATCCTATACAAACAATGTTGAACTGTCACAGCCTTTTCAGCTAAAACTAAGTAACGTTCATTCTGTGCATACACGCCTGGCGTATGCGTCCTTGGCAACAAATCAAATCGTAAAGCGTGATGGGGGAGTTTGTGAAGGTCACAGCACCCATCGGCTACACCAACTGCCACGCGCCTCTTAAATATTTCATAATCATAGAAATAAATGTACTGTCATCCAAGCCAAATCGATCTAAATATTTGGCATTAAGATGATTGGAGTTGCATCTGGTATAATTAAGTATAAATTTGATATGTTTTGATGACACCTCCCTCCAGCTCAGCGCAAGGGGTAACCTTGCTCAGGCTCTGTTGGTGACTCGCCATTGCTAAGCTCTTGGCAGAAAGCCTTGTCTTTTTTTCTGTTGCTAGGAGGGAGATTTAGGCGGTGGCTGCTAGTAACAGTTATGTAAACAGTTATTTCTGGAAAGGGGGAGGCAGGGTTGTGTTCAGAAGTGAGAGGTCAGCGAGTGAGAGAAGGCTGATTGTAGTGTTGTGAGTATGGAGGGATTATCTTTGTAAAGTTATCCACAAGGTCAACTATAAACAGCGTGTGAGTCAAGAGAGGGAAGAAAATGGGAAGTTAAAATTGGGGCAGTAATGATTAATTGGGAAAAGCTAAATGGGAAGTTCAAGGAAGCCAAAACAGGGAAATTAAAGTAAGTCAAAAGTAGGGAGTTAAAACTGGGGAATATAGGCCGGGAAGATCAAGATGCAATGTGTGGAATATTCAAGGGAAGCTAAACAGGGGAAGATTCGAGGGAACTTAAAACTAAATAACTATTGGAGGTTTCAAAACTACTATCATGAATTAACAACCTATCCTTAGTTCAATACTTAAATTTAATCTCAGTTTATACGCATTACATTATTTATAAATTAACCATGCTTATTTAAATTCCAAGAAGTTTTCAACAATGGTGCCTGTCAGCAAAATAGTTGATCGGCCCAGTCCTACATTTTTTTGAAATATTAAAACTTCGATTTGACTCCAGGAAAATTTCATAATATTCGATTTGACTTCACTTCAAATTGAAAAAGTGTACTTGCCAACCCCTAATTTTTCAAATATTGAATTTAAATTTGTTTTAAGAGCTTCCAATACCACTTTATATATCAACTTAGCAACCATATTCCAAGCCATTTAGCTACAATTTTACTTTATATTATTTATGTTTATATTTTCTTATATAATGTTCATAATTTTTCCCAAAGTCCAGATTTGAATTTAGGATTCATAGCTAAAAGATTTGGATTTGTAAAATAGGGGTTGACCCAAATGAAATATTATCACTTTAATAATTTTATAAACAAAGTTTTTAACTCCTTTAATTCCTCAAACTATTAAGACACTCTTTCACTTTTATAAAAAAAACACTGTTTTTATTAAACCAGGTCTTTAATGTATATTAAAAATAATACATGTACTAGCCTATTACATTGACAGGTATTTAAATCTCTCAAACCTGCTTCAGTGACCGGCGCAATAGACTAGGCTGCCAACAACAGGTAGATCAGGTTCAAATCCTTGTTGGGTGTACCAAGGGCGGTTTTCCTAAATAGTTTTACCCTCTCCCTCCATGAAATGTGAGTACACTTCCTCTAAAGTCAACCTTTCTAATGCTTAAATTCATTGGAGTAATTAGTACATATGTGTAAAACTCAAATGGGTAGTCGGACGCGATACTTAATAAAAACAGCTTTATTCTTAATAATGTAATAGGAAAATGTTCCATATATGTACAAATAAACTATGTGGATGTATAATTCCACCACGAACCAATTAATTTACCTTGAGTGGGTGGTTGAGTGCAAGCAGGAGAGTGAGGCGGAGAATGGCCGTGACCTCTCTGAGGCAAAGAGATGTTCTGGCCATATGACACTGTCACCTGCAAAACAACAATTCATGGTAGAGACAACATACATCTGTCAACTACAATGTTATAAGAACTGAGTGTGTTATCTCGTATGACAGGGACCTAATACTTAGGGATATTCAAATATTCAAAAAAAATATCAGGTCTAAGATAAAGATAAATCTATTTTGGAATTTTGTTTTAAATCCCTAAACTGCGTATTAGTGGTTCAGCCCCAACATTATTTAACACTTTTAGAACTGAAATGAACGTTATAATCAGGGCCCGGATTTTGATGACATGTTATCTTTGTTTTTGTTTTTTTGGTACATCACAGACAAAGCTCATGTGTACATAATTTCTATTCATGATCCCTTGGTTGTGGAAATGTTTTTAATAGGTTATTTTTGATTTTTAGGTAATATTTAGTTGTATTGTGTCATTTTAGGCATTTTTAGGCATTTTGAGTCATGTTCAGGTATTTTGGTTAAATAAATTTTTTGCACCCATTACTGTTTCCGCCGTGGCCAGGGTCAGTTTTTTATTCAAGCCATATATTTACCACTACCGGCTTGCTAGGCCTGTCGTAGCTTCACTGCTTCATATTACTTATAATCTATCTGCAGACTAGTACAGGCACAACATCCAGTCCACGGCCGTTAATTTATCAATGATCATATTTTTAGCTAATTTATTGTAAGCTTGAGGATTTTTTTTTTAATTTTAGGTCATTTTTTTATTATTTTTAGGTCATCAAAGTTTGGGCTTTGGTTATAATTAATACATTATCACTAAAAATGTTGAGTTATTTACAATTTCTATTTTATTTTATTTTATTTTCACTTATGTGTCTTTCCAAAGTTAGGATTCAAATTTAAAATTTTAGATTCAAAGGTAAAATAAAGATTCAGATTTTAAATAATGGATTAGACCCAATTATTTTAAAATTATTTTTAAACCCACAGTGAAAAGTGAATGATAGGCTATTTTATCAATGAATTAGGTACAATTTATTTTAATCAAAATTATTTCTTGGGTTGAATCCATTTTTCTCAAATTTGAATCTTCATTTTACCATCAAATCTTAGAAAACATGATAGACATAAATGTTTAGTTTTCCTACATTGTTGTGATTTTTTTTTTTTTCAAATCTTATTTTGTTCACATACAATGGTTGAAGTCGGTTGCTAGATTTACCCTAAAATTAAGTTGGGCTAGTTCCAATTGTGAACATCAGAATAGCTGGAAGAAAAAATTTAAAAATCAAAAATTAATTTTTTTCAAATCTTGAATGTGAAATTATTATTATGCCTTAAATCTCAAATCTCCTTATGGTCATTTGACCAGAATAAAATAATGATGATGATGATGAATATATTTCATTGTGTACATCTTATATGAATGTCTAGTTTTACTAAATTTTAGCCCATACATTAATTACTTTACCTTAACAATAGTACGCAAAAAGCATAAAATAGCAGTTTGAGCCCTTCTAGCTCGTGAACTGTAATGATGTGAAATCATTGAATCACTATTTATGGCTTATAATTTTACACTTGTTAAAATTGTGCAGTAAAATTTTGGTGGTCGAATGACCTTAAGGATCAGAGGGGGTCAAAGGGCACAATGACATGAAAGCACTAACTCTTTATAAAAAGTCTTTAGAAAGTTAAAATAAATAAATATATATATATCACATCAGTTTGTGCTCAAGGTTGATATTTTGTAGAATATGTACTCAGAACCCTACGGATATGGAGTATGTGGGCTAGACTTTAGTTGTGCGTTGGTAATCAACTCTAGTCCAATGAGCCAGTGTTTTAGGGTTGTATTATTCTAAAATGTAGTAAACTATTCTAGTTCAACATCTTAGCTCAGTCGGCAGTGTGTCTGCCTGCTGAGCTAAGAGTCCCAGGTTCAACTTCCGGCATAGTCAAAAATTTATAATTGATGAAAATATGGGTTTACCCTTTCATATTGATATATTAACGGCGGGGACTGTATGTTGTGCCTGTCCTAGTCTTAAGTTAGATTATAAGGCATATGAAGCTACGACAGGCCTAGCAAGCTGGTAGTGGAAAAATATATGTCTTGAATAAAAAACTTACCCAGGCCATGGGCTGGAAACAGTAATGGATGTAAAAAAAAATTATACTAGCCTCTCTCCAGACCAATATTGGTGCATCTCTTCATCCTATTCCCTTAGCTTGGATAGTTTAAGTCACTAATAGAATGCTGACCTGTGTGTAAGGAGATATCTGGTATCCTGGCTCTATGTGTGCATGGTAGGGGGGAGCGTCGGTGTACCCCATCTCATGATGAAGAGGTAGGCAGCGATCATGAAGCTCTGAACCTCTGTGGAGGGAGATGTAGCCTGGACTGACTGAGGACGCCTATAATGTTAGCAAGAGATCGGGATCAGCTCATGACTTTCAATTTAATATTCAATTACAAATTTGTACAAAGAAACTGAGTAAATAATAAACAAATATGTTCAATTAAATATAATTAAAAAAATATTTAATAAATGTATTAAATATCATGTAAGTTTTGTCACTAGGAAATATAGCCTCAGTTTAACAGTACTCAAGAGCACTTCGCTAATTTGTTATCTTCATGTGATATTTGTAATAGCTCTGAGGATTACCAGGGGAGTCATGTTTTGGTGGACGGACTTTAAGTGCGGGTTTATTAGAAAAGATATTAGTGGTTTGGTGTGCATTATAATCAGGATGTCCTGAGTGTAAGTGGCCACAGTTTAATAGTCAAAGATTAGGCTTTTTTTTTTTTTTTGCAATACCTAATTTTAATATTTAAAAAATTTCAAACAAATGGAAATTATTTAACAATATGTGCGGATAAAATCATAAGTGATTACTTGTTTTTATTAATATAAACTACAAAAATTTGGTATATTTACTTAATAGAACCTTTTCTTTTAATTAATAGAGTAATCTTAAATTCAAGACTGCCTTAGATTGAAATAAACTTGGCACAAGATTTCCCAGCAGCCCAGTTTGTGTCTCTTGCTTGATGATTGGTAATGGATGCTTGACCTCAATGACCTGTATCTTATCCAGGTTATACTCGGAGCCGGCATACCGGTTGATGTACGTGTGACTCATGGCTGGGATCATCCCACTGCCGTACACCATGTGAGTCGCTCGAGATGTGGTGGCAGTGTTCATCGAGTCACTGCTGCCGGTACTCCCCACAGACAGGCTGGCAAACCTGTTAACAAAGAGAAACCATAAATAGTCAACGGGACTCAGATTATACGGATATATTTCTTTAGTTTAAGTTAGTTTTTAAAAGAAAAAGTAAAACCCTGAATATCCAGATTATCCACTGTCCAGATTATTATCATATCGTTAAATTCGGGGTTTATAGGTATAAAATGGGATGACCGATTCTTATCGTTTTAAAACACTTAATTTGTATAAGAAATGAACCACAAGAGTAAAGAATGTGTCCAAGTGAGGAAGTCAACAGGTTGGGAGGAAGTCTGCAGTGTTTGTCACTTCATAAGAAAGGTTGGGAGGAGGTGGTTATGTAACATCTTGCTTGCCGGGATGCTCCCTGCCCATCAGCAGTCGTAAAACAGTCAGTGGTGGGTTTATATTTTTACCACCCACCCCCCAAACCAGAAACCCCTTTAGACACCCCCACCCCTACATCCTGTATATACTATTGACTAAACACTATACAAAGAAGTTGTATGGGAATGGTACTGATAAAGTACTTAAGAGCTAACATAACCCTACATATAGCCTACCCTTGACCCTGACTGTAATGATCACTAAGGAATTCAAACCTAATTTTTCGTTGTTCAGCTACTCTTCAGCTGCTGGCTTTTGTTTAAATAGTGGTCTAGGGTATTGATTTTAAGGCTTGGCAATGTTCAGGAGTTGGGTAGTGTTTTGTAGGAATCTGGGTCTGAAACGTGCTGAAGTATAAAGTTAGTATAAAGTTCAGTCAGGTGATCTGCCAGCAACAGAGGAGGATCCCAGTTGGAAGGGGGTGAAAATTAGCTGAGAATCTGGTTGGTTGTGTATGGGTTGTCAGTGATATAGAAATGTTTGAAAAGAAGTGTTTAAACCTAATATGTCTGGCAAAGTTCAGTACATCTTTAAAGTCACAGTTCAAAGTGGTCTGGATGTTGCTTGGACATAAGTTCAGGCCTCTAGTTAAGACTTATTCTTCTTCTGACTTGGATTGATGGTCAGATATTATAAGAACAGGTCTATTTGAAGTTTTTGGCTTTGGTTTGTGGTGGCAGTTGTATGGTTTGTCTGTTGGGTATTTTGGGCAGAGATTCAGTAAGGGTGGCAAAACCTAACAGGCCTGCTATACTGGGTCTCATACCCATGAGTGGACATTTAGTGCTAGGACTGTGTTCAAGGAGGCTTATGGGTCTGAAGTTTTGTATTTCTGTCAGGTAAAGTAAGATAATTTTTTTCAGTTTGATGGAAGCATATTTTTCTAACGGTCTAATGAAAGGAGAAAGAGATTGTTGATCTGATGAATAGAACCACTGTTGGAAAATAATGTAACCTTTGTGAGTAAAAGAGTTTGATCTTGGAGTTTAGTGGCTTTGGTTTGAAATCAATAGTTTAAAAACTTATATTGTTAAATGTTGAGATTGTTGTTTGGCAAGAGAAAGTACTGATTGACGCATGTATTGTGGCATTCCTGTGTTGGCTGGTCTTATGTTAATACCTGTAGGAATTAGGCCTTGATTTATACAAATTTATAAGGAAAAAAATGTGGCATTTTACAGATGAAAATGGACACCACCATGACACCAAAATCAAGAACCAAGATAAACCAGTTTCAGTACCTGCCTTTACTTATAACCTAAATTTTGAGCACTATTTAAATGCTTCTACACTGTTTTAGTAAAATATAGACTTCCTTCTAATCTAACAGTTGGTCTGTAGGCTTGTTGTTTATTAGTGCATACAACATGACTTCTTTGGAAGGCCTGATTGAAAACTATTAGTGATATGTCAAAAATATCCCTTAAACTATTACTCTTACAGAACTGATCCCACCTGCTATCAAGTGCTCTATAATTTATTAAAACAAAGTGTACAGCTGCCAAGAATTGAGTCCTCACCGTTGAGCTAGGTCAGGAACAGAACTACTAGGTGTGTATTTCCCCTCATGGCCACCGAGTGCACTTGGAGTCGATGTTCGGCTGTTGCCGAACTTCTGGACTATACTTGTTTGTTGGGTTACAGTCTGACAACAATGTGACACTGAGATTAAAATAGAATACTATACATTTTACACAATAAGTTAATAGTGTATAAGATTTCTAAAGTCACAAACTGGTATTAATAAGGTGAATGAAAAGTGTTGTAATTTAACCAAGGTTGTGGACTCAGACTCATGGAGTCGGAAGAAATTTTAGGTGTAATCTGAGTTGGAGTCAATAAAAGTGTACTGATTCCAACTATGGCTTCAAAATACAATCTTATAATATTATAGGGAGCAATATACAGTCAGACCTCCATTCCATATATCAAAGTCGATGGCTACATAAAATTTTTTATATATAAACTTGGATGCATAGAAACGATATTTTTTATAAACGATATTGTATTTAGAACTATTTCCTAATCAATGCACTCATTATAAGTTAATATGAATCACATTATGTACAAGTTATGTTCATAAAGATAATTAAAAACAAACAAGGAAAAAATGTATTGAACATACCTTAAAAAACATGTAGAGTATTATTCAAATAGATTTACATTTGTGTGTGTTTTACTGCACAGTAAATTTCGATGAAGATTCTTCATAAAAGAGGGCCTGTTGTAGCTTCATATGCCTTATAATCCAACCTAAGTTTAGGACAGGTCCAACATCCAATCCCCGGCCGTTAATTCATCATTGTGAAAGGGTAAAACCACATTTCACCAATTAAATTTTTTTCAGCCATGCAGAGAATCAACCCTGGCGAATCCGGACAACTGGGCGCCGCCATCTGGGCGCGGCCAACTGGGCGCCAGGACAACTGGGCGCTAGGACAACTGGGCGCAAGGACAACTGGGCGTGCATTCTTTTTTTCATTATATATTTCTCAATTAAAATTAAAAAGTGATGGGTAAAATCTAGCATAAAAAGTGATGGGTAAAAACTATCATAATGCAAAGTGATAGGTAAAAAATAGCATAATGCACAGCATCATATTTTATTTAAATGTTCTTTGTTTTGTATTAATGCATTGGAATATTATGTGTAACACCACGTAAAAACTAAATAATGTTTCTATTATTATAGTCCCTAACTAGTATTAAAATTCTAGAATAGATTCTCGATACTTTCTTTTTTTCGGCGTGGGCTCATGTCCAGCTACAAGATGTTCATAGTAGATATCTCTTGCAGCTTGTACTTTACGTAGCGCAGCAATAAATTTCCATATTGTGGGGTATTGCATGCCCAGCTCAGTTACTAACCTGCGATGTGCAGCTTCAGCATGGTTGTTAGTACGATCTGTACCATTTAATACTCTTGTGTAAAGATTCCACATATTTGGTGGAAATAATGCCACTCGTCGTCCAACGCCTCTGCGATTTCTACGACCTATATAATTGTCTTCAAACCAGTCTATCAGGGGCTGCAAATTGTCTGGAAGTTCTTCTGCCAACAAATCTAAAGCTTGGTCTAAATCATTTTCTGGTACAAATGCCAGAGCTGATATCATCCTAGCTTTCAAACTAAACTCGGCATTGTTGTTGTATTGTTGAATAAGTTCCAACGCACATATTTATTTTCTCATGCTATGTGTTAGATGGTAAAAACAACCATGTATTTCAACTTGGGGAAAACACTCTCTAATAGCACTTATTGCAGCGGATTCAAAGTTACATGAAAATGTTTGTGGTTGAAAGGTAGGTTCAATTTCTTGTAACATTTCAAAAAGTCGTACGTACGTAGCTCGTTGTTTATTAGGTAGGAGTGAATATATAATTGGATGCACCCCTCCAAATTGCTTACCAAGCACAGTTTAGATTTGTGCAAACAGTAGTGGGGCAGTCTTAAATGTTCCATCTCCATATAAAGCCTCTGCGTCACGTAATATTTGCAGATTACGTTGTCGACCAAAAATAAGGATTATTTTTCATTTTTTGTGGGTGTTTTTAGAAATTTTATAATATCAAATAGTCTAACTTTATAAATATAAATTTATTAAGTTTCCTCTACTAAGATTTTTTTAAAACAACTCCAAAAATGAATCTTTACGTAATTGAAAAATATATGATGTTGCGCTGAAAAATATGATTAATTAAAAAAAAGTTCATTTTTAGTTTTTATCCCTCACTTTTTAATTTTAATAGAAAAATATATGAAAAAATTGTGCATTTTTTATTCTAAAAAAATTTGCATAATAAGTTTTATTTTAGCGCCCAGTTGTCTTGGCGCCCAGTTGTCCTGGCGCCCAGTTCGTGCGCGCCCAGTTGGCCGCACCCGGTTGGCGGCGCCCAGATGGCGGCGCCCAGTTGTCCTAGACCGCAACCCTGGCACCCTTAGCTCAGAAGAAAGACATGCTACCAACTGAGTTAAGGTTTTGGATAGTAGAGATACACCCTAGTTGTTTAAATATATTTGAATTTTAAAGTTATTTATTTTTGGTGTAGTCTTCTCCTAGGTTCCCTTTTGGGACAAGGGATCATCAACTGTAAGCCTACTCTATTTTGGCCAACTTGGGTGAGAACCTTCTATGGCGCACTTAACCGGACATAAAGAAATTCTTCTTTAAGTTATATTATATAACTTTTAATCATTGTGTTTGCAAAAACACAATTTTTGACCACAAAAAAAAGAAAAACCAAAATCTCTCAAGACGGTCGAGAAATATCTGAGCCCACATCCATAAAATATTAGGTACCCAAATGAAATAAGAATAACACTCACGGTGGGTGCAGTTGAACCAGTAGTGGTAGTACGTCGATGAACCTTTCTGGATGGCTCTATCGACCAGATATTGATAACTAGAAACAAATAGTTACCGATATGCTGTAGGCCTAATTTGATTATGTAATCGATTCTTTATGTAGTTAAACATGGGCAGGTTGGCTACATTTGGCAGCAGGCACCAAAGTCTTTTAAGTTTCAATCTCCAATTTAAAATGTGGCCTTGTTTGAATACATGAACTACAATGTCAAAAATACTAGTTTTTGTTTTGTTTCAAATGCTTTTTTCTTCTCATGACTATATTGGTTAGTTATGCAATCAATTTAGTCATACAAGTTAATAGCTGTGACACCTGTCTTTCTAAATGAGTAATTAGAGGGGCCAATTACAGGTCTACAAGTTCTTGGTTCCATTCTGAATGAGCCCCCATTGGTAGGCATGCACAAACTAAATGCCAGGCTAAATTAGTTTAGTTTGCCAGTGACTAAGAGTTAGGGGTTTTAATTCTGGCCGAGTGTACCAAGGGTGTTTTTTCCTAAATGGTTTCTCACTCTCTCTCCATGCAAATATGGTCATATTTTCTTTAAGTTATACTTTTCTCACCTCACTCCACTCTTTATTAACAGCGATTAAAATGCATATAGGCCTAGCCTGGACAGCAAAAAACAAAAATCCAGGTGATGTTCAAATGATTTAGTAAATTCCTTATTCATGATGAAGATAATTCCTTATTCTATGGTTCAGTTATAATTGCAAATGTCATAGGTTAATTTTTAAGTAGTTTAGTCCTACTGATTTGGCCCTTAGCTTAGAAAAAACTACTGACTACTGTAGTTTAATACACCAATCAGAAAAAACATAATTTCAAGAAAAACTTACTAGGCATTTCTGGTGGTGTTTCCTTTTTGACATACTTTCCCACCACACCTTCCTTGATTGTCCGCAAGTCCTTGTTCTTTCTCGACAACATAATGGAAGTAGTAACCACGTGTAAATATCTGTAAAGTAACACCTTGCAAATATATAGACACAATAAAACTAGAGAAAGGCTAATATAGTAGATATTAGCACTTGGTGTGCTCTACAGTTTACACTCATACTGTTGGGTAGGGGCCTATGCTACGATTATTTGAATAAATGAGTAGCTCACATACAAATTAAATACAATCCCTATATTCTGAAGATTGTTAGCTTAAGTTTCTGAAATCTATGTGTGAAAGGCGCAAGAATTGGAATTTTCTACCTTCTGAAGTCTTGGGCTTATAGGCAATAGGAATGTTTAAGATTATTAAACATTTAAGTTTATTTGAACAAATATCGTTATTAATTAAGAAACAATTATAGTTAAATATTTACTTTATGTACCAAAGTATAAATTCCTGCCAGGCTAGTTTTCTTCCAGTAGAGGTTATGTTGACATTTTTCTCTGTTGTTTGAATGAAAATCAAAACATTAGAAATATTTAATATGAGTAATATGTAGCGAATAAAAAATGGTATTATACTTCATAAATAAATAACTCAATCACAGCATTTCATATCATTTATCTGTCGAAAGTAAAAATTTTCTGTAAACTTCTGTTTTTGAGTTTTATGCATGTATACGAACTATCAAGTGTTTGTTTACAGATCAAGTAGTTCGTTTCAACTTTCGACCATGAATGAAACAAATACCATTTCGACTAATTGGAACAGTTGTCCCTTCGATAAAAGTTTTGTTCGCGTCGACTTTTGTTTACACTTCTACACCCGTGTCGATTAATTACAAGTTGACGTAAATTACGAGCAGATGGACCAGACTGTTCTCTCTAAAGGCAACGTGAGTCACGAACGGCAATTCAATACTTTAAGTTCTCTTTTCAAAAATGGTGGAAAAAAATATGTTTTTCCATTGATATAGCATAGAGAATTTTTTTATCATCTCATACAGCCACCAGTCTAACCAGAGCGAGAGTATTGTGATCTGTGCACAAGGGTAGATAGTTTGAGCACGCAACTTACACCTGAGTCTGTTCACCATAGCTTTTTACCTGAATAACAGTTGAAAAATCATATGCTTAGGTTTAGGGTTGCGAACACTTGTAAAAGATCACTGTTTTGTTATAAATAATACGTTTTTTAATTACATGTTATATTTTACATTTACAATAACGTAAACTTTTTTTTTCATCTTATTTCATTACTTTTAATAATGTATTTTTATCTTATCCGAAACATTTTAATTATAATTAGAAATACATACTTACGTTTCGTTTTGGAATGTTATCAATAATGTGTAAAATAGTGCATATATTAATACTTTTTAATAAAGGCATCTTATTTACTTGGAAAAGAGAAAATACTCTTCCTATATATATATACACATATATATATATATAGTAAATTATTTTATATATATATATATATATATTTATATGATAAATAACCACAGTAATTTAGGCCAATATTATTTAAATTTATTTGAGGTCAGGCACAAAGCTTATTTATCGTTTTATTCCACTTAAAATTATTATTTACAGCACTTTCACAAAAGGTCTAACAAATAGAGCTTCAAAAAGGCGGATGACGAACTTAAACCCTGTTTTTGATCATGACACAAACTAGTTCTTTCCAATAGTGCACCCATATATATATGTATATATATATATATGTATATATATATACATATATATATATATGTATATATATGTATATGTATATATATATGTGTATAAATTTATTTGAGGTCAGGCACAAAGCTTATATATATAAGTCTGAAAATTGAAAAATGACACCTGGACACGGGAATCGAACCCGGGACCTTCCCGTGTCCAGGTGTCATTTTTCAATTTTCAGAATGATATCTAACTGAACCAACTACCATTAATATAGCTTCGGCTATTTACACTTAATTATATATATAAGCTTTGTGCCTGACCTCAAATAAACTTAAATAATATTGGCCTAAATTACTGTGGTTATTTATAACATTCATACATTACCATATGTTTTCATTACAGCTGTCCAAAGGGGAAGATGTCAGCTGTTGGCGTGGCGTGGAGATACGCTAGAAACTATTTCTAGTAACTTTTTGAGCTGTTATCCAAGTAAACTCGGGAGGTGAATGTATACTACTTTAAATCTTATTTTTAGAAATCAATGCTTTTTATTATTATTAAATTGAACTTAATTCTACAATTTGTTTTAGGTCCTCTAAATAATTATGTTTTTAGCTTTAAATTAACTCATTTATGTGATAGCAACAATACTGTCCGTTAAAAAAAAGAAGTTATGTATGAGGAAAACATAAATATAATCAAATAAATTGGGAATAGGGCTTACAACAAAGTAGGCTGTCCCTGAAACTTTATTATATTTATTTTATGGAATGCTATATTCCAACTCTTGTAGTCAACTAAAAATTAGTCAACTTTGTTAAATAAATTGAAGACTTTAAGCTAAGCCTAATTTGAAAATGGCGCTTTTACCTCTTCTTCAGTTCTAAACCTGCCACGCGCTCTCTCTCATTGGTCATAATAACTGGATAAACACCTGTAGCCGAAATCTTCAAGCTGTCATCTGCACACCATTATGTAAGAGAGAAGGGAACTTTCAGGTATATTTTTATCTCTTACATCCATACAAAGCAATGTGGAATTTTGAAATTGTTCGTTAATTAGTACTTGTTATGTATGTGAGTTCTGAGGTCACATTATAACCGCGAATATCATAGGGACAGTTTACGGCCGTTACCTCGTAACACTGATGTTACACTCGTTTGTCTGTCATAGCGGCTGCGCACTTCATTTGTTTCTCAGTTGTTTACAATGCTTTATGGCTCACACAAGACTTGTATTATACAAATACTACAGTATTAATATATTAAATACATCAATGTATGACTAGTTAAATAAAATTAATGTAATAATTAAAGGTTTGAAGAAAATAACTAAGCTCAACACTCTTAATTTATTTATTTTGATAAGATAATGTAGACTATTATAGTCATACTTGCTACAAGCCTGTAATCTAAATTATCGTTTGAACGTAAGACGTCTACACAAAATAATTGTGAATACAAACAAATTTAATCAAGTTTTAAATTTCCTCATTTAAATTTAGCTACCGTAATTTCATTATAATATGGTTTCTGAAACCTAAATACAAGTTAATAGCCAACTTTGAAATTATATAACACCTAGTCTTGGCATAATGTAAACAAAATGGATGATAGCTACATATTAATTTTGATATATTAAAGATTTTGTTCGTATTTGTACAATACTACCTGTAAAGCTGAATTGTATATCCTTTAATGTAAATGTTTCTTCAGCAAAGTGTGGCATAATACTACACTATTTTCAAACAATAACACTTTTATTCGTCAGAGACAATTTTTCGCAAAAGAACATGGGAATAAACCATTAAATCTGCTCCCTCACAATAAAGCAGATTATCGCACTCTGGTATTTTGCAAGGGGTGTGTTTATGTTCATCCAGTATAGAATAGAGATCACTGCTCTTATTCGAGAGATGAAGCAGAAAATGCTATTATTTTCTGTCATAGGTATAGCTGTGATTGCGACGCTAACAGCCAGAGAGTGAACCTGCTCACGCAACGCGAAGGCGAAAAAAAGGAAAGTACAAATTAATAGAACTGCTGGTTACAGGTGATGCAAATAGAACTAATAAAAAAAGTTGTGTTCGGGCTGCCTGTAAACAACAGTTATCAGTTATATCTGTACTTTCCTGCTTTTTTTGGGCATTCATGTCTCGGAAGCAGGATTCACTCCCTGGCTGTTCGCGACACCATCACAGCTGTATCAGTGTCATTAAATAACTGCCTTTTCTACTCCATCTCTCTCGAGTGAGAGTGAATGTAGTAGGTTTGAAACTGAAAAAGAATTATAATAAAAAGAGTGTCAATTTTTAATTAGAATTAACCTAACATCTTGAATTGATTTAACAAACTGTACTAATTTGGAGTTGAGTATAAGAAAATTTTCTCCCTTGATAAGCTTTAGAATATAAAATTACATGAAATAGATATAATCAGAGTTTTGAAGATACTTGACTGTAAATATTTTCCACAATTATTTGTTAACATCTATAGTTTCAAAAATAGCTTTTTCTTTTAGCAGACAATGTATTAGGGTTCGCAAAAAGGTTTGTATTGAAATTAAAAATAATAATTGATGGAACCTAATCCAAACTGTATAATTCAAGTCAGTTTAGTAATAATAAGTTGCATCAAATTCTAAAGATAAGATTTACATGATTGCACGCTTGCACTACTTTTGTGTTATACAGGTTTACCGGTGGCTGTATGAGATAATGAAAAAAAAAACTTTTTTCCCCCATATTTAAAAAAAGAACTGAAAGGATTGAAAAGCTAATCACATCGCCTCAGAGAGAACAGCCGGTTCCAACTGATCCTATCCCGCACCAAGATGTACGCGTCACAGGTAAATTATTATTATTATTATTATTATTATTATTATTAGCACCGCGTCTTACTACCCGTCCGGGTTATACGCACTTACGCTAATGTGTAATGGTAGGGTGATTGTGAGATGAAATGGAGGACCTACAGTTTAACGTGGAATCCGAACCACGGTGGAGGCCTGGCATCCCTCACATTCACAAGATGTGATTAATACACGTCTTGTCAGAGGTGAAGGAAGGGTTTGGCAATCAGATAAATCTGTGCCGGGACCGAGGATTGAACCCCGGACCCCTAGCACAGAAGTCTGACACCTTACCCCTAGACCACCAGGTCACCTACGTCACAGGTAAAGTCTGTTCAGCGTAGGAATTGTTTTCTGAAAGGCCTTTTTCCTTACCAGAAATCTATTATATAGCAGGATGTTGGTAGGAAAAAAGACCTATAAGAGAGTAATTCCTACCGTGAATGGAGTATATAGAACTGTTCCCAACATTCGACGCGAACAAAACTAATGCTTTGTTATGTTCGTAAATAAAATGGCAATATTTAGGATGAGCATTGATCTACATAATATGACTGGATGGACACTTGTGGCTACAATTTTCGAGCTGTTATCTGTCATTGATCTCTATAGTATAATTGGATGGATATATGTAGTTGTCAAGCTGTCTTCTGCATACCAATGTGTAGGAGAGAAAGAAACTTCCAGTCATCTCTTTCTTTCTTACACCCATACAAGGCAATTTTGCATTTTGACATCGTTCATTAATTTGATTGAATATATGAGATACATCAATGTGTAATTAGTTAAATGAAATAAATGTGTTAGTAATAGCTTTGAAGAGCATAACAAAGTTCGAAACTGCGTTTTTTCTTTAAATAAGTTGATGTCGACTAATATATACGTAGATTTTTTGAAGTAAGCTCGTTTTGAAGGCCTTAAATTGGAACAAGAATCCTATCCTATAGTAGTGTTTAGGGAAGATAAAAGACCTTCCAGAAGGAAATCCCTACTTCCATTCTAAATGGTCGTTTATCTTACTAAAATACTAATATATATATAATTGTAGTCTGGTACGAAATAAAGCCTTACAGTTTGGGATTCTTACTAAAATCAGGGTTTAATTGATACCGTACTTCCTACAAGCCTATAACCTAAAATATCGTTTGAACGTAAGACTTCTACACAAAGTATGTCATTCAAACAAATGTGATATACTTTTTAGCTAGCTTGTTTCATTATAGTTATCGAACTTTCAACATAATATGGTTTCTGAAAGCAATATACAATTTATGAGCCATTTTCTAAAAAACATGGTAATTTAATAATACTTTCTAAAAGGCTATAACCCAAGTGATCGTTTGAACGTATGGCAACCACACAAAGTTTGTCATTCAAAAAAATGTAATCAACTTTTACGATACATTATTTCATTATATGAGAGTTATCGAACATTAAATTTAATATGCCTTCTTAAAGCAATAGGCTATACAATCTAAGAGCCAACTTTAAATATATTGTAATAATAATATAGTAATACTTCATACAAGCCTATAACCTAAATGACAATTTGAATGTAAAACTAATGCACAAAGTTTGTCATTCAAACAAACATAATTAAGTTTTATGCGACTTTTTTAAACTTTCATTATTTAACTTTAAATATTGTATAGTTTCTGAAACCAATGGCAGCAGAATGTAAACAACATGTGCGATAGCTATATATTTTAACATATTAAAGATTTTAATTCTTATTTGTAAGATATTACCTTTAAAACTAAATTGTGTATCCCTTAATGTAAATGTGTCTCCAGACTAGTGGGGTATAATAGTTTATTTTCAAACAATAATAATTTTATTCACTAGAAACACGTTTTTGCAGTAGGACATTGAAAGAAACCGTTAAATCTGTCCCCTCGCTAGAAACCAGATGACAAACTATAGCATCACGATTTGGTCCATTGCAAGTGGTGTGTTTATGTCCATCACTGAGGATGGGTGACTATAATCGATTAGGCGATCCATCGATTTTTTATTTAGGGTAATCGACTATGTCTACCAATTCAGAGTATAGTGAATCATCGAGATGAATCGATTCTCTTTCTTTTCTGACAGTTCTTGATATTTGATAATAAAAACACTCAATACACATACAATCTGTATTAAACTACATCAATTATTTATTACTGTAATTATATTTCATGTCGATTTACGTTTGTTCTTAGAAGTGTGCAATGATTAAAAGTAACTAGCTTATGTTGGTTTTGGTTAATTATTAAATGTGTTCCATATAATCTAAATAATATCTATTTATTCATATAATTTAATAATAGGCCAATACTATTGAGTAGACTATCATGTTAATTTTTTTTTCCTTATCTAGAAAAAAATGTAGCCTATAATAGGTCTACTGATAACAGTTGCCTTGAAATTTTCTTTGAAGAATGTATCATATAAATTACTGTGATTTTATTGCTGGCTGGATATCAGGTATTATATTTGATACCTCACACCTTTTCTTTATTATTTAGACTAATATACAAATGTCCCGTGAGCAGTGTTAAATCAGTTGTGGGCATTTTCAGTAAATAGTAACATATATTAATTTAAAGATGGGAGAGTTTCACTTTAATAATGTTCACATGGCTGAATAAACAACTCACTAGCAACTGATGCCGGCCTTGTACAGGGGTACGTATTATATGAACATTTTAACTGTATTAAATATGGTTGAAAAATGACACCTTGACATGGTAATCAAACTGATAGTTGGGGAAAATGTAAGTTTAATTAATTAATTAATTTTAGCACCACGTCTTACTACCCGTTCGGGTTATACGCTTAAGTACTAATTACACTAATGGATTAGGAATTGGGAAGGTTGAATTTAGAGGAAGTGAACCCGCATTTGCGTGGAGGGAGAGTGGAAAACCATTTAGGAAACACCACCCCCAGTTCACCCAACCGAGATTCGAACTTCGATCTCCCCGTCCTCGGTGATCTGGCTCAACACGACTGGCGCGTTAGCCAAATACGCCACCGAGGCGGGTAAAATGTAAGTTTACTTGTTTATAAATCTCTACTCTGTTATGCTGGGATAGCAATCAATTTATTGTTTATAAAACATAACGTAATGAAACAACGTGAGTGATGCCGGGATCACAATCAACACATCGTTCACTTAACATAAAAATTCTCTTTGTGTTTTTAAATGGAAGCCATCACAATGTAGTAGTAAGAGACTAAGAGTAGCCCAGGAGATAAATTTGATGAGACATGAACATTAGGTAAAGGGTACCTCATGTTTCTGCCAGCCAATCATGTTTAAAGCAGCGTCAACAAGGCTATTTAGAACTTCCCTTTTTTGTTTGTTTTTTGTCTGCAGACAGCTTCTTCAGTATTTCTTGGAGTTTATTTTAGTAAACCATTTGTTTTCAAAGAGTCAAAATTTATTGTCTTTGTTTTACTCAAGTTGTTACGTTACCTGAATCCTGATGACGCGTTGTGCTTCTTTATGTTACATAAACATTAAGTGAATGTTGTTAATGTTAAGTTAACTTTAACTTGATTGTGATTCTAGCATCACTGTTCATAAAACGTAATGTAATAACTTCGAGCAAAAAACAAAATATGAATTTGGAGTGTTTGAAAACTAAAATGGAACTCCAGAATTTAAGGTTATTTAGGCTATAATTATTTGCAATAGAAGCTTACTGGAGCTACAAAATAATCAGTAGGAAATGGCTACAACTTTTGGTGTTCACAAGATGTTGGCAAACGAACTATACTGAAAAGGTGTCTGAACACCATAAACAAACAAAAATTGAAATATTAAATAGCCTTATTGAAGCTGCTCTTAACATGATTGGCTGGCAGGAACACATGGTAGGCCTACACTTCCCCCAATGTAAAGAAACATAGAAGTTCTCCTAGATGGACAACTTTTAAATTAAACGAACGTGACGTTAACGTTAAATTATTGTGCATTGTGATGGTTTACATTTAAAAGTACAAGGATGAAATGTTACGTTTAGTTAATAATGATACTGGCATTATTCACTGACCTTGGATTAATAGGCTACTATTTATACTAAAGTACTATTTTAGGCGTTTGCGGCCTTGCAGTTGGTCACCCCGCTGACACTGTTAAAATACGACATCAAACTTTCCGAGACTCTGGAACATTGAAAATTGCTTATCAAACACTGAAGCATGAAGGAGTGAGTACATAGACAGCAAAGCTTAGAGGCTCCTTCAGGGTCCTTGGAGAGGTAATGGAAAAACCACACTTAGTGAATGGGGACAAGATTTGAAATTCAACTTCGTCACTAGAAATCTAGTATTTGTGAGCCAACAGACCACTGGTTTGGGTGTAAATTCGCTAAAAGTTATTGCCCTAATAGTGGGTGGAAATAGTCTTCATCTCCTGAACCCTGGAGGCCATAGCTTGTTATTTTTAATTTATTTGTTACATTATGCTAAGTGTTTACTTAATTTTTTAATTTTTTTAGCACTACGTATTACTACCTGTTCAGGTTATACACATATGTACTAATTACACTAATGAGTTAGAGATGATGAAGGTTTAATTTGGTAGAAGTGTACCCTCATTTGTGTGAAGGGAGGGTGGAAGACCATTTTGGAAAAAAACACCCTCAATACACCCAACCAGAATTCAAACCCTGATCTTCCTGTCATTGACATTCTAGTCTAACATAAGAGTGACACCTTATACCATGATATCTTAACTATCTGTGGTCGATGATTGATATTTATTCTGGTACTAAGTTGAGATTAATCACAAAGTATGTTCAAGGATTAGATGTATGGGAACAAATATTCTTTCACAAATTAATAAAGATGTATTTCACCTCCTCTGTAGTCAAAATTCCTGGCTACAGGTTCAGAGGTCTTGGATTTGAACCCTGGCGCTTCCAAATTTATCTGTGAAGCATTGAGCCTCAGCCTCATGAGGACAAATGAGGAGCTACTTGAATAAATAAGTAGCAGCTCTGGTTTAGAAAACTGAGATTAATGGCCATAGGGTTCTTTGTGATGACCACATCACACCCTCTATCCACAAATGTTGGCACTATCATCGCTAATGGCGGCGACCCCTTGGTTGATATAACTCGCTTGCGGGCTGACACCATCGAGTAATTTTCAAGGAACATGCAAAACTAATGGGCGTTAAAACAAACTTCAATTATTATATACTTTATTATATTATAAATATTAATTTTTGGTAATAAAATCCACTCTCCTTGACAACTGACCAAGGAACATTCCAGGTTAAAAAACATTCAAAATGATAAATGCCTGCATATAAAATAATATATGCTCCAAATTTATTAAAAATAATTCAAGTAGGGAAGATAAAAAAAACATATTTATGAATATTAAAATTAGATTAGAATTTTGAGTTTAACATGTTTCTTTACAAGTTAGGCCTACATTGAAACACCTTTCTACTAAAAGTCTTAAATTATATATTCCTAGATAAATTCCTATTCATGGAGAGATTTGTATACATTTTTAAGCTCTTAATTTGGGCTCAGTAAAGTGTGAATACTGTAGGCTGGCATGTAGCCTACTGAATTGAGTCACAATAATCGCACAAGATTCTTTAAACTGTAAATAACTAACTTACAAAAACATTGCTTGGATTAATTAAATACTTGAACTAAATGTAGGGGAAACGTAGGTACAGTGAGACATATGGAACAGTGAGACAGGTGTAATTTTAAGGGGAAATTATATCTTTAGGTTGGCAGTTTTGTATAGTTTGTTGTGTTTTGATGTGAAGGTGACTTTCATGTGATTTCACACTTCTCTATTTCTAAGGTAAGAAAATATCATTAATATTGTGTTTGATTCAGGTTGAAGTAAAATTTTAATATCTAAATCCTCTTTTGTGCATTTTTTTATAATCATCTCAATAATCTGAGACCAAGAACATCTGCTAGGGCAAGCACTTGGCTAACCATGCTGTAAAGTTTGGTTATGTTGTCTTTGTTACTTGAATTTGGCAGCCATTTTTACAATAAGTTGGTAAAAAGGAACAGTGAGACAAAACATGGTGAGGAACAGTGAGACTGTTTCACTGTACCACATGTTGAACACTGAGACAGTCTCATTGTTCCTTGCCATGATGTGCCTCATTGTTCCTAATGGATTTTCTTTTCTAACTAATGGCTTCATTTAGCATTTGAGGTATATATAATTTTATCTCTCTTTTTTTAACTTTGAATAGCAGCACAAGTGGGAAATTATGTAATACAGGAATTTTTTTTTTTCAGAATTAAGATGCCGCGAAAGAAGAAAACCGATAAAATCATTGGAAGAACGCCACCAGAAACCATGGAGGCTTCTGTAAAACTTGTTATTGAAGAAGGAAGGAGTATACGCCAAGCTGCGGCCATGAAGGGCGTAAAATTCCAGACTCTAGCCAGATATATTAAAAAATTTAAAAGTGATCCTTCATCAAGAATGGCTCCAAACTATAGAGTGAAACAGATTTTCCCGCCAGAACTTGAAATATCTCTCTGCAATTACATTATAAAATGTGCTAAAATGTTTTATGGGCTTTCCCTGAAAGATTGTCGGAAACTAGCATATGAACTTGCGGCAAGAAATAATTTGTCAATTCCCGACAGTTGGAACACTGATCAACTTGCATCAGAAGCTTGGATTAAAGGATTTCGTCAACGTTTTAGAGAGCTTTCATTAAGAACTCCTGAAGGATGTAGTTTAGGCCGAGCCATCGGTTTTAATAAGACCAATGTAGATTTATTTTTTATGAAATTAGAAGAAGCCATGAGCCGGCACAGTTGTTTTGGTACAGGCATGCGTCTGTACAATTTGGATGAGACTGGAACCATGACGGTTCAATCGTCTCAAAAGGTTTTGGCACCGAAAGGTGCAAAACAGGTCAGCAAAGTTATTAGTGCAGAGCGTGGCACTCTTGTCACCACATGCTGTATTGTTGGGGCATCTGGCAACGCTGTACCACCCGCCTTGATCTTTCCCCGAGTCCATTATAAACTGCACATGACAAATGGTGCTCCACCAGGAACTCTTGGACTAGCAACAAAAGGTGGGTGGATGAATTCGGAGAAATTCGTTGAGGTCATCCAACACTTCATCAAGCATACCCAATCATCTACAAACAATCCTACACTACTCGTTATGGACAACCACGAGAGTCATCTTTCCATTGAGGTGCTTGATTTGTGCAAAGCCAATGGCGTGACAGTACTGACAATCCCACACACACTGTACTAACAAGCTACAGCCACTAGACGTAGGATTATTAAAACCATTCCACACATTTTATAACGCTGCTGTAGATTCGTGGATGATGTCTCACCCTGGAGAGGTATTTTCAATTTACAATGTTGCTTCATGTGTCGGAGAAGCTTATCCACGAGCCATGACCCCTCTAAATATCGCAGCTGCGTTTAAGAAAACCGGGATCTATCCATTTAATAGACATGTATTTACAGAAGAAGACTTTTTACCAAGCTCAGTCACAGACAAGCCTGCACCTACATCATTGACTGATTTTAATAGAAGTTCATTATCTTGCGACAACTCAGTGAAAATTAAAGTACCTGCAGAAGTTTCTGTTATGGATCACCTTCATGTTGTCACTACATGCCCAAGTAGGCCAGAATCAAGTAGTCCAATCTATATAAGTCCAGAAGACATAAGAGGTTTTCCCAAGAAAAAGAAGGAAGAGACAACTAGAAAGGGAAGGCGAAGAGGGAAAACCATGATAGCAACTGACACACCAGAGAAAGAGGAAATTGCTAACAAAAAACGTCTGAAAACACAACCTCAAGCAAAACAAAAAGCATTAAAAAAATTGTTTGAGGATGAAATTGAAGATAGGGACGAGGATGGAGTTCAGATAGAATATAAAGAATCTTCTGATGAAATGAATTTTTCTGAACCAGAACCTGAACAGGAGCTATTCGGCAATCTTAATTGTGATCCAGAACCAGACAACTTTGTGCTTGTAGAATTCAAAGAAAAGGGGAAGAGGTCTAATGCAAATATTTACTATTGTGGACAAGTTTTAAAAAAAATTAGTGACAGTGCATTTGAAATTAACTTTCTCCGTAAAAGTATGAAGTGTCATGGAAAATTTATATTTCCTTTGATTAAAGACATAGCAACAGTGGAAAAAAATGATATTAAAATGATCCTTCCCAACCCACAAAGGCTTGGGGCAACTAAGAGACAGCAAGCATTTATTTCATTTAATATTAAATTAGATAATTATAATGTTCGTTAATATTAACTAAATACTATATTATGGATGAAAATTATGTCTCACTGTACCACAGGTAAGAGGAACAGTGAGACATTTTGGTGTTTTAACGTTTTTGTACTTTTTTGTTGTTTAAAAAAGTATATATTGGTTCTATTTTGTATTGACTGTAGGTTTGCACCATGTATAAAATAATTATTTGTCAAACGTAATTTTTCCTTTTTATATTTCGAAAATAAAATACTTCAAAAATTACCTGTCTCACTGTACCTACGTTTCCCCTACAGTAAATAAAATCCTGGGCATAATTTAAAATTAACGTTACAGCAATTTCTCAAAATAGGACCCGTATTAAAAATATCTATTTTGTAATCATGTTCAATGTAATTTTATTTATAAATATATCACCAGAAAATACAATAATTATAAGAAAATCAAAGTAACAAATGATTTTTTGTTGATTGCAGGTGAGAGGTTTTTACAGAGGGCTAGGTTTCCCCTATTGACTGCGGGCGCCTTAAACTCTATTTTCTTTGGTGTGTATGGCAATTGTTTGAGTCACATCCAGCGATTGCGGGGCTATGAGAACACGAGAAGAACAAGTTCAGAAGGAGGTGTTTGTAACAAGCATTGGCATTTGGACGTGTGGCTGGCTGGCAGTGTGGCGGGCTTTGTCCAATTATCACTTGCCTGTCCCGTTGACCTTGTCAAGATCAAACTACAGACACAAACAGGTACAATACTCCACTACTTAATAACAAATTAAAATTTTGATACCTGCATCAGTGGTTGAATGTTATTAGACATCACTCTATCAATAGACTCGACTACTGATGACAGGGAAAATCAAAGTTTGAATCTTGGTTTACTGTACTAAAGGTGGTTTTCTCCATATGGGTACTTTCTTTCCACACAAATGTGAGTACATTTCCTGTGATCTCTACCTTCTTGATCTTTACCTTATTAGTCTAAATATATTAATATTCTGTAAATTGAAAATTGACACCTGGACACGGGAATCCAAGTGTCATTTTTCAATCTACAGAATATGATTTCTAAATGAGGCTAAAATCGTAACCAACAAATTTAATAGCTTTGGCTATTTGATTCATAAAAATATATTAATAGTTTGAATGAGTAGTAGTTAAGAATATTTATTTATACATGTTTTATAGACCATTGATATATTTGAAGTAAAATTTCAAAGTTTAACGAAGATATATTTACAAACAATTATTTCCACATAGCTAAGACGATAATATATTTATTTTTCTCTATGATAAATATGAAGAAGCTCTCCAAGAACTGTTGAGAAGAATGGCTAAAATAGTGAAAACTGGATTTTATATAAATATTAAACAAAACAAAAGTAATTATGTGCAGTAAACGAAATACAAGGCAGATTAAGATAGGAGTAAGGCTATAGCATTTAACATAATTTAGCTGTATAAGAAGTAAGATATCAGAAGCAAGAATTATGTATTAAGTAGAATAGTACAGGTAAAAATAGATTTCCATAGAAACAATATATTATTGTCCTCAAAGAAAACAAGTATAGAAATCAAGGAAATATTCCTCCAAGTCTATATATGAAACATTGATTTGTATGCAAGTGAAACATGGGCCAATGGTAGAACTGAAAATAAAATATGAGAATCATTTGAAATGTGGTACTATAGAAGAAGGTTAAAATTATCACAGGTAGAGAAAATAACCGACACAGATATACTCATCATCAACTGTTTCTGGCTAGTGGCCGGGTCACTTTAAAATACCTCCATTGTCCTCTCTCCTTACCATTATTATTCCTTTAATTATTTCTATTCTTCTCCTCTCACATGCACACTTTCTATTATATGCTCCTCCCATTTCATTCTAGGCCTTCCTGGCAGTCTTTTTCCTACATACTTCATTTGCATAATTTTTTTTGGCATCCTCTCCTTTTCCATCCTCATTACATTCCCATACCATCTCAGTCTTGTGCTCTCTCTTATCTCCTCTACTCCCTGTACTCCCTCTATTTCTTGGATTACTTCATTCCTAATCTTGTTTCTCCTCATGACAGCTAACATGGTCCTCACAAACTTAATTCTCATAACCTCCACTCTCCTAGTTTCTCTTACATTCACTGTTCATAATTCTGCTGCGTATGTGACAATGGGTACAAAGTACGCAGATGTACTAAGAAAAGCAAAATAAAAAATAAATATTTGGGAATTCAACATGAGAGTTTGACTTAGTTAATTATATAAGGATATAATGAAAAAAAAAAAAAAAAAATGCAAGCGGAACACCAAGAATGGGATACACAAACCAGACAGGATAAGAATTTCACAAGAACAAAGATGTAAAAGACTTGGCTCAGGATAGGCAGAAGTGGATAGCTGTAGCAAACCAATCGAAAGATAGTGACAAAATATCATAAATGAATATATATTGGATGAGTAAGGAAGTTTCACGAGTATAAAGGGGTCTATAAATATCACACACTTATAGCCAGTCTTATTTACAGGTATAAGATATAATTTTTTGTCCAGTTAAAACATTAATTATTGTTTTAGTTTACCGTGTTTGTAATTTTCCCACACCTCTGTAGGTAAAACATGGGGCAGTAACCCTGAGTTGGGCTTTCGTGGCCCCCTGGAGTGCCTGTCCAGCACTTATCGGAATAATGGTGTACGAGGGTTGTACCGTGGTCTCCCTGTCATGATGTGGCGGTGAGTGATATTACAACCTATCCCACGACTGATAATGTCACATTTATTGTGTTCACATTGAGGCCAACTTGATTTTGGTTAAAAAATTAAGAAACATTTATCATTGATACACAATAAAGTTGTTATTTAAAAGTTAAAAGAGCTATCTTTAGGCTGATACTCTTAAAAAATGTTTTTGTCAGTTTTATATCTTTATATAAGTAATTAAGTAAATAAGTTTATTATAAATGTCCTCTAAACTATAATGGGTATCTATACAAAAACTTGTGTAGTATTTTTCATGTTTGTTACCAACATATACTTGATTAATTTATTTAGAGATATTCCAACGTTTGGCCTATATATGGTGGTGTATGAAACGACGCAGTCATTGTTCAAGCCCATCAGTAACCAGAACACAGAGTCACACGTGGTCTCTCAGTTAATAGCTGGCGGTGGGGCAGGTAGGGATGCATTTGTCAAGTGAACACTGCATGGGGCACATCTGAAAGGTTGGACAATATCCGCATGGAGTCATTGAGTGGAATTTATATAGACTCTGCTCTGCTCGCTCTAATAATACCAGCTGTAAAAAGCAGCGAGGGCTGTGTTTTCATATTAATAGTAGGTGCAGGAGTAGGTCAAGTTGTCCCTCAAAGCATTCATGTTGTATGAAATGATTAACACCGCTAGTAGGTACAGGAATAGATATGCAACCTAGGTTCTTATTCCTTTTCAAGTGTCATTTTTCAATCTAAGGCGAATGGTGTATCGGAATATTTGAGAGAAAACTAATTTTTTTTTCTCTCAATATAACTAATTCTAATTATGTTTTAGTTTCAAAAAGTATTTTTAATATTGTTTAATTTAATTTCAAAGCTGTTTTAACTAATGAAATTATATTTATAAATTTTCCAAACCTATTAGATGTAAGGGTTTGATTTTGTTAAATTTGACTTAATAACTTGCTATAGATATATGTCCTTAGCTCAGTTGGTAGCATGTCTGTCTACTGAGCTAAGGGTCCCGAGTTCAATTCCCGGCATGGCCGGAAAAATTCATTGATGAAATGTACGTTTACCCTTTCAGTGATGAATTAACAACCTGTGACTGGATGTTGTGCCTGTCCTAGTCTTAAGTTAGATTATAAGGCATGTGAAGCTACGACAGGCCTAGCAAGCCGGTACATAGTAGAAAATATATGACTTGAATAAAAAACTGACCCAGGGCACAGGATGAAAACAGTATTGGATGTAAATTAAAAGATGAACATGTATCACTAACACCTTCATCACTCTCTACTTTCACGCTCTTGAAATTGCGCTGGCATAGGCACTGCTGCCAAATAAGAGTATCACTTTCAAAAATATCACAGGTTTGCAACTAAAGATAAGGAAGATCTCTTCGCCTGGTCTTATTCTCGTCTCATTTAATTTGCTGGCGATGGGGAAGTCAGCTTTCGAATCCTAGTTGAATGTAGATTTTCGAATACTATTTGGATGTATTGAGGTTTTTTTGTAATTGGTTTCTTATTACTCCTCCACCCACATGTGGCTACATTTAATCTAAAACTCTCTCGCACATTCCCATTACATTCTGAAAGATCAATCCGGTAGTACTACGGGGGGCAATAATAATATATATTTAAAAGAATTGTGTGTTTCACTTTCTAAAATCCGTTAGGAATTTTCGCATATTCACGAAAATGTCAAAGAAATGCGGACGGTAGGCTAGAATATGAAAGAAGTGTTTCCCCATTTGTGCAAACTTGGGTACAATTCTTTTAATTTACTTTGTATCTGCTTCAAGGATTTATTGTACATATTTAATACCAAATACTACTTTAGGGCTAATGAAGGAGAAAAAAGGGACTTTTATTGGGTTAAAAATTGGTAGCCTATATTTTTATTGTACGCTGGTTGAGTTTGGCACTGATGTTCATGGCTATCTTTATATTTGTATGTACACTTTGGAGTATCTACATTTAATTACGATAGTGGAGTAGGAATAGAGAAGATGCATTCAAAGGGAATATATCCGGATTAGTTTGGAGGAGTGAATATGGCAGTGATTTCACACCTTGGCCCCCATCACGGGTAAACTATAATCTATGATATTTACATTCAGTCCATGTGTCCATGGAGTCGCTAGGTGCTATTAATTGTTAAAGGTATTTAGGAAGTGTCTATTTACGAGTAAAAGAAAAGTAGTAAACATTTTATCTAGGTCTACATACCTGTACATACATATTTAATGGAATTTTGTAAATATTTTTATGAAAACATAAGTTTGAGTTTGTAATTAGACATAGCCAAAATAAAAACCAATCCTATTAAAAATAGAATTAAATAGGGCATATGCCATCAAATTACAGTACATGTAGGATTATAAATTAAATCCATCCCAACCACCACATTTGTTAATGAAACACAACTCAAAATATGTTTTTGTCCTTCAGCTTGGTCAGAACCAATTGTTCAATAACACTTGATACCAAGACATAACCAATTCAAATGCAAAATTTCACTTATAATAAACCAATAATTTTATTTGCTCCATGTGTTGACAAATTGAGTTGCCTTGAGTTCATATAGAGGCGAAAAAACAAATATTTTTTTGCACCTCACCTTACTACTCGTCCAGGCTATCCACATTGTATTGCACTATTGGGGTAGGGATGAGAAGGCTAGAATTGAGTAGAAATGTACTCAAAATTGTGTAGAGGGAAAGTGGAAAACCACTTAGTAAAATCACTCTCAGAACACCCAGTCAGGATTCGAGTCTGAGCTTTCCCATCACCAGGAAACTGGACCAAGCGAGCTTTAAATTTATTCTACGTGCTTATGGGTAGCAGTTTGTTATTCTAAAGATAATTTGCATGGTCAGTTTTCACTTTTGTATAAAGTTATTTATTTATTCCGCCTTTTATGTTAAACTGATAAATAAATTAACTTTACAAATACATTAATTACATTTTCATTTGTGAATTCATTTGGTGGATCGAGTAACATAACTGCTTATTAATATAAACTATATTATTAATCTCTATGTTAACATCTTCTGAAAATTGAAAAATGACACCTGGACACGAGAATCGAACCCGGGACCTTTGGCTTAGTACGCCAATGCTCTAACCACTGAGCTATCCAGGAATTGTCCCGTGCCCAGGGTCATTCTTCACTCATATCTGATAGCTCGTGGTCCTAATAAAATCACAAATTTATAGCCGACGAGTTCTGCACGTCTATCATAGACTCTTCCTTAAAATATGAGTGAAGAATGACCCTGGGCATGGACGATTCCTGGATAGCTCAGTGGTTAGAGTATTGGCGTACTAAGCCAAAGGTCCCGGGTTCGATTCCCATGTTCAGGTGTCATTTTTAAATTTTCAGAAGATTATATCTAGATGGAGAATTCCTCACAAAAAAAAGCATAAATAATAGCTTCAGCTATTTGATTAATCTATGTTAATAGCTTTCAAAACAATTTAGTGAAAAAACACATCGAGTGTTAACAGCTGGGAGTAGACCTCTCGTTCCAATCTGTTCGTTTATTTTCTATTTATCAGATAATCTTACAATCAAAACTCATGGATGGCTTATCGGCTCAAAGAAGATAAGGATTTTTTTTCTTAGAACTTCTTACCTAGTGTGTTAAAAGGACTCAAGAATATATTTACTATCGTGTGGCTCAAATGCATGTATATTCCAGTGTTTTAAGAGAATAAGGGGTTCTCTGAGGGGCTCATTTTATCACATTAACTCATTCGGAAATCAATTAAACCATTGACCAATTTATAATGCACACGATTCCCTTTAACACAAACAGAAGGTCTTCTGAAAATGTATTTTGTTACATTGTACAACTAATTTCGAATTCACAATGTGTTATGATGGCTTAATCAATGATACAGTATACGAGAATAGTAAGCAGTAAGTACACCTGCATCAGTTTGGATAGAGGGCAGGAAAACATGCATTGCACCCAGCCAAGACTCAAACTCCATCCTCCCTGGCAATGATGGTACTATGCATGAGAGTTTAATGTTTTAGACTTCTAGACCACTATTGTGTGTCTTGTGTGTTGTGTGTGTGTGTGTGTGTGGTTTAAGTTTCCATGATGGTACCTTCAATTTGAGAACTAAAAAAATTGTCAGATTTGAGATTTAAGAATTATTAAATACAATTTTGATTGCCACTATAACAACAAACATTTTACATTTATTTACAATTTAAGAATTAATGTTAACAGAATCAAAATGGAATAAGGAAAAAATCATAATAATGGAGGAAAGTTAATTTCTTATCCTTGCGTTCTACTTAAAAATAAAATATAGTTGAAAAATGACACCTTTAAATCAGTATCATACCCAGAACCTTTGGCATTACACGTGAATGCTCTACAACTGAGCTATCCAGGAATTGTCCCATGCTCACATTCATTATTCACTCATAGTTTAAAGCAGTCTCTGATGGTCATGTGAGTTAATTAAAATCAACCAAAGTTAATTTCCATCTTTGTGTATTTTCACCAACTCTGTACAATTTAATCTTGTACAACCGCAGCATAAAGCTGACCTTGAGTCACTGGTAGCTGTAGTTCAATGATAGCTCTAGAAATCTATGAAGTCACATGTCCATCACAGACTCTGTCTTAAACTGTGAGCGAAGAATGACCATGAGCACGGGACAGATCCTGGATAGCTCAGTGATTAGATCATGGCTCAGCCAAATACATTAGGTTCAATTCCCGTATTCAGGTCTTATCTTTCAATCATATTTAATCTAATTTAATCTAATTTAATTTAATTTAATGATGAACCCAGAGACAAACCAGAGCAAAGTCATTTCCACCATAATATTTTATAATATTCAAATTTTAATTCAAGGGTTGGTATTATTATGCAAAATGAGGATTTGGATTTAAAAAGATTGGAATAAACCCATCTCTAGTTCTAATAACCCCATTTATGCAAAGTGCCTGTAAAACAAATAAATAATAATAAACTATTTACAGTAATTTTGTTGCTAGTATCCTGACTGCTGAACTGTCCTTGTTCTTGAAATATCTTACATCTCATGTCCAGATTTGTTGTGTGCAGGGTTTTTCTAAGTCCATGTGATATCTATCTACTGCATGTCTTTTAATCCAAGGTTATATGAGGGAGATATGAATTCCAAAGGAATATCACAGCAATTGATTCGCGAGAGATTGGTAAACAATTATAATTGAAAAAAAAAATCTCCCTCTGCTCATCAAATTGGGGATTGAAAACTGACTCCCCAGCTCACCTAACCTGAATACATGTAATACCATTACAATACCATTAAAGGTGCTACACGGTAGAGAACTAGGAGGCACTGCAGACATTTAGAAATCCTGCATCATTTAAGAAGTTGTTTGTTATTTTTTAAATATCTTTTCCAACAGAATGTAGGCGAAAATTATTGGCAGGTTTTTGACCATTTAAAAAGTTAAAAATTTTAGTTTAAAGTTAAAAAAAAAAATCACTAACGCTATATGCGAATATTTGTACTTCTGAAATAAAAGCAAAAGGTTAAAAACCTAGATCCAGCCTTCCTCAAAATTAAAATCAGGTTTTTATAAGGTCCCAACAGAAAATTTTAAGATAATGTGGAATTGTTTCTTAGGGTTTTATACAAGTTATCTCAAATTTTTTAAAAACGCTTTACAGTTTGAATATAAAATTTTTTAACTGTTCAGAACTTTCACCTACATTTTGGTGAAAACAATACTTAAAAATATCAAACATTTAATAAAAAAATCCGGAATTTCTAAATGTCTGCAACGCTTCACAGCGCTCTACCATGTAACACCCTTACCAATGTCTTGCTTTCTTGTGTCTTGTTTTCACCATAAAAGTGGCTATGGCTTGCTCTTTTCAATGCGTCTTCTTCTCGAAATGAATATTCAGTTAGGTTTATTACTGTACAATAATAAAGAACCACATAACTGGTGGAGGTCTTGGCAAAGTGAATGACCCGGTAAAAAATAATAATGTTCACATCTCTGAAATAGTACAAAATAAATCTTAGGAATCTCAGGAAAAAAACAAGGGGTTACTATTAATCTAGAAAACATGTCACTTTTGAAAGCTTTAGTAAGAAGAACTTAAAGAATTTTTCAGATCTCCTTTTAAAACGTAAATATTAAAGGAAAGAGGTTAAAACTAAACACACAAATGGCTTTTACATGAAGATAAGAACACAGTTCACACTTTACATTGCTGCCACTTGACAAAAAGGTAATGATTGCCTCTTGAAGAAAATTGATCATTACCACCCAATCCCCGACCTAGGTTTCATTCTATCAGAACTCATCAGGGAGGAGTGTGAAACACGCAACAACTTCCTAAAAGAGGATACCAATAAACATAAGCAACAACATTTGTGCTTTGAAGCTTCAATCTTGATGATGGTATTATAATATACTGTAACATGTCGAGAGTTAAAATTCAACGGCTGGTTTTTGCCAACGTTTAATATAAAGGGCATGGGGCTATTCTCAATATAAGACTTTAAATTCTACCATTTTAAGGAAAATATTTATGAAAACATATTCTTAGTATTAATTATTATTACTTCATGATTTGCTAGTATTTTCTACTTTGCTATTTGACCATTAATTAATAAACTTTTGTTTGATTATAATTATTCATCATCATTTCTCTGTGTTTATAAATTCATTACTTTTTAATTTACATGTCATTTTAATTCAATATTGTAAATATTGTTTCTGACATGACTCAATGATATGCTTTTAATATCTACAAGTGTACCGATGGGGTAGTATTTTTTTTTATCATAATTCATAACATGGTACTTATTTTAATGATTTGGAAATACTAAATTTTATATTTTCAATTTTCAATTATAGGTCAAACTTTACAAATCATTTTATAACGTTCATTTATTTAAAAAAAATTAATTATTGTATTTTAAATCAATTTTTATTCTACACTTCATATCTCACTAAGGAAAATATTGTCAAACAGCAAATCTTATCAACCTATTTTTAGTCAGAATATTGTCTAATTCGTTTTTATAATTGCCAACTAACTTTTAATGATTCAATCCATATCATTTATATAAAAACAATATTATTATACTCTTTTTTGGAATCTTATTATTTCTTTAAATAAATATGATTGACTCATCCATAATATAAAACTTATGATGATTAAAATATAAGTCAACTATTTTGATGTATTCATACAGCAATTTTATATATTTTACAGGTGTCACATTTTACGGATTGTGCCAAGTTTTATTTCTAAAAGATATAGTTACTTTTGTCAATGTTGGATACTATAAATATATTTATTACATTACAAAAACCTGCTTCGGTGGGCACATGGTCTAAGGTGCTATACTTGCACTATACTTGACTGCCAGAGATGGGGAGATCAAGGTTCGATCCCAGTCGGGTGTACTGAGGGTGGTTGTTCCTAAATGGTTTTCCACTTTCCCCCGTGAAAATTTGGTTACCTTATTCTAAATTCAATATTTCTAATTCCCAGCACATTAGTGTAATTAGTACAAAGGTGTATAACCTGAAAGGGAGGTAAGATGAGGTGCCGTAAAAAATAGTATATCTATATTGAAACCCAACTTTATACCCTGTTTGTAGGACAAATACATACATACATACATACATACAGTCTGAGTTTGATGGCAAAGACAATTGACAGTTTATAAAAGATACTATAACTATTATATATTTTTATCCATATGTGAGTCATATATTGCAGGTGTCACTTTTCATAGATATTATCAATACCAATGTTATAATACTAATGAATAAAAAGTTATCACTGTTGATCACAAAAAAAAAAGTTTGTAATTTTTTTTAGAGTTTCTTTAAGCCAGAATCCAAACATAGATGTTCTTTCATTTATTTGAAACATTTATCGTGTTTGTTCTGAACCAACTGATTATATCAGCACATAACTTATAATCTAAATAAATCTAAAACAGACACAACATCCATGCCCCTGTTCATTAATTTATCACTGTGAAAGGGGAAACTCACATTTCAACCATGATAGTTATTTTGGCCATTCCAGCAATCGAACCCGGGGCCTTTTGCTCAGTAGACAAACATGGTACTGACTGAGCTAAGTTGTCGAACCTATCATAGCTATTAAAATTTAAATAAAACTTAATTAAAACAAAGTTGGCCACCCCTGGTGTTAAAATTGCTGAGTTTAAAATTTGCATTTTACTTGTAGAAGACTTGTTCAGTCATTACCATCCCATCAAGTGGCTTTGTGTGAATAACATTTTCTCTGTGAGAACATAAGTGGATTAAGTACATCAGAGTTTTTGGAAAATTTGTTTTCCTCAAATTATGTTGGCAGCATCATATTTCATAAATATCTATATAAATCATGTAATAATATGACACAATGCATATTGCCCTGAATTATTTATCCACAGCAAAGTATGAAATACAACTAATTAACTCTGTTCTTGGAAGGTATGTGGCTCTGTAAAAGTGTTGCTTCTGTTTACTTTTGAGATATATAGCTTTATGACATGAAATATTTACATATGAAGGAAGTGTTGGTGTCACACACATCCTAACAGTACTGGATGCCTCAAAATATATGTACTATTCAGGGTTTCATGGGCAAAAATTATCCATTTATTTCTGCTGCTTGATGATGTATTTTTGTTAACTTACTTTGAGTAAATTATAGGTTCAGTTTGGCCAGTCATTAAAGACTAATATTGCCGCTAAAGCGTATTTATAATAATGTTAAAACAATGACAAATAATGATACTTTTAGTGGATCATATTTCTGAAAAGAAACTGTTTCATAGTCTTTTTTATTCATTATTGTTTTTCCGAAGGTCGTTATTCCATAGGGCTCGGCCCCATCTTTATTATTTGCATAATTTATGACAAGGTTTTTTTAAAAAAAAAAAAAAAGAAATACAGGTAAAGAAAATCAGTCCTAAAAGAATAAATTATCTTATTGGACATCCCATATAAATATCTCCTCTGAAACTACTAACAAACATGTTATAAATCATCGAGTGCTGCCATGACTGTGGAGAGAGTGAGAGGTGTCCTGGAGCAGTGGGATTAGAAGGTATCTGTTAAATAGATCATTTACAAGTGCTTGTTAACAGTTTTACTTGGAGCCATGCACCAACAAGAAGTTTAAATCATCGAGAGTTCTAACAAACTGTGCAACTTACGCCAAGCCTAAGCTCTCTAGTCTTACTAAAGTAGAATTGCTGCAAAGTGTATTTAGACTGATTGTATTAAGATTGGTTCTAATATTAATTCATCTTAAGACAGTCACATTTTATTCGTATCATAGTTTGCAATAGTTTAAAGGCCTATTAAGAAAATATCAAAGTTGCGATGGTTGCACGTCCAGTTATTCTGGCATGCGTGACACTGCTGCTGCACATAGCCGTGGTGAACGGGGCCTTGGCATATTACTACCCCTCCTTGGAGTATCAAGTGACTCGCCACAACAACTCCCACAACCTGTCCCAGGGCTGGCGGGTGTATGGAGACCGTATCCTGCACCGGGAGCTAGTCAAGAGGAGCTACAAGTTGTTCCAAGTGGTGACGGCAGATCTGAGGTACCCCTCGTTGGGCTACACTAACGCCACCATCACACAGGTGTTGGCTCTGGATCAGGTCACAGATGGGACTGGTGGTTACGCTAACATCACTCGTGGAGGTGCAGGTCTTCATGAGGTGGTGATGCGGTTCAAGTCCCAGAGGAACCATAGCTTCAGTTTTATTATTGAAATATATGGGAGGTGAGATACGTTTTGATCCAGCTGTAGTCCTTGGTTGATAGTAATCATGAATATATTGGATAATAATAATTTAAACTATGGAGCTGCAATGAAAATATAAGGACAATTTTATTATGACTTGTTAATTTGTGATAAAAGTTTATAAAAATGAGTAACATATTCTTTACTACCAAAGTGTATGAGATAAAAACTTATCTTGGTCATATTCAAGATACAGCATGTGTGATGGTAAAAGATTTATCCATATTTTTACTTTGAATACACTTTATTGTTTTGTAAAGGTGTGTAAAAATACTGCTTTCTTCTAATTGACTAGTGAAAATTTCATTTAGCAAATAAAGATGACTAAAGAATGATAAAAAGTGTGTAAAATTACCCATTGTTTAAAGTAATTATGTTTATAGTAATAGAGTACTTGTCTAGCATGTAAATGCTTAAAAATACTGAATTAAAAAAAACTTCTAAATCATTTTAACTCTTGAGTGGTTAATTAGTGTTACTTTAAACACATCTTAATAAATAAAATGAAACTAATTGTAATATCATTTTTATTGTTCTGTGAGTAAATAGAATAGAAAATGCCATAGTTAATAACATGGAAAGGGATATAATTTTCTATTATAATAAAACTGTTAGTCTTTTATTTAACTAATTGGTACAGATACAAAATAATACAATTTGAATACACATAATTTAAAAACATAATTTATAGAGAAAAAGGGTAAAATGATTTTTTTTTTCAATTAGGAATGTAATTATTGCTCTTGATCCTTGCCTAAAAATTTATGCAAACCTTTACCAACTTTTGTGGGATGCATCATCCAAAGTAGGTAAAATTTAATTTTGTACACTTTCTAAAACCAATTTGTTTTATCAGCACACAATATGTGAACTAATTTATTTCTAATGCATACAAAAACTTAGAACACAGACTATAAATTCACCAATAATAACTTTATAGCCTCACCAGGAATTAAACTCAAGATCCTTACTTCAATAAGTAAAATAAAAAGATGTAACTAATAGCTACACTAAACAGTAGAATAATTGGTTCAAAAATCTATTTAATAAATCTAAAACTTGTGTTACTTGAGCAGGCGCGTGGATATTTCATGCGTCAACAATGAGTTTGCTTCATAAAGCTTTACTTTACAAACTATTAGTTAAATTAATTTAATTCCAACCTATCAGCAGCTAGTCATTGTCACAACAAAGGAATATAAAAATGTAGCACACTACTCAGGCATCTGAGAGTGTTACCACACTAACAAATATTGGGGTACTTTATACCCCACTGCGCCCACTTGAGGGTTAAATGCTGAGTAGTGCTCATGTAGCATTCAAAATGCCTTTTTTTTGAATTAGCCCAAAATGTATTCCAGGGTTAAAATATTCAAGTAATAAACAGGTTGCACTCAATTCTTTTATTCATATACAAACATTTAAAAGACATAAAAAAGGTTACATAATTTTTTATAAAAAAAATCTCTTTTTTGTAATGATATGATCTATGCATTTAGTTATTAAATTTAAATATATTTGCTCGGTGCTTGAAGTGGATATATGTCTAGATACCAAAACGAATGTAAAAACCATCAGTTACACTGTACTTTGATATCACAGTTAGTAGGAATAGGGAATTTATTCATTTATCATCGACATGAACATACTACAGGAAATATACATAAATCGTATACAAGCAGCCATGATTTTTTTTTTATATAAAAAAAAGCTCATAGCACCTTACATCTAATTGTTTACCTAAACCTGGAGGTGTTTGAGGTGGAAAGGGAACACAAATCTTGCAAACTTCTAAATATCTTAGATGCATAGGCAGAAGCGGATTTACATTATAGGCTCACTAGGCACGGGCCTAGGGGGGGGCGGAATATTTTGGATAATATTATTTTTATTATAGTATTTTGTTTTTAATAACTATGTTCAAACATTATTGGCTAACATTCTCGAAATATTCAAGTTAAAGTCAGAATGACACTATCTCTTTTTAAATAACTGTACTTTGCAATTACTTTGTAACTGACGTCAATCTCCCCTTCTTCATAATGTTAACTCAAGCTACTGTAGGGCATGTACTGTACATGCCTAATTATCTTTCGTAGAAATCTTTTCTTGAATACTAACTTCCACTCCCTCCCCCCCCAACACCAGTTTCCCCAAAACTTCCTAAAGACCTTGACAAAAAAAATGGAATGGGGGTGGGAAGGGTCGCATATTATAACTGTGCCTAGGGGCGCAAACATTTTAAATCCACCACTGTGCTATAAGAATTAATTCACAAGCTTTTAATATCGATATTATATCTCTTAAAAAATCTTTTACTAAATTAATAAAAAGATAACATACAAAATAATACTTTGAAAACCTGTACACAAACAAATGTAGTTTGGATATTGGAATAATACAAAGTACAGTAGCGTCTCAATAGTTTGAGCTGACTGGGTTCGTTTTAAACTATCTAAAACTGTAATTGTAGGTTATAGTCGGATAAAGTTAACCTCACCTCAGGACCCAATGTTTGTGGGTTCGAACCCAGCCGAGGTTGATGGAATGTTCATGAGTGATAAACATCCATGACACAACTTCCTTCAGAGAGGAAGTAAAGTCGTCAGTTCCATGTCGATTGTGACATGTGAAAATAACTTTCCTGGCAAACTTGATAGGTCCTTTCCGCTCTAGCTCATAGAAATTCAGTGTGGAAGGCATTCGGGAACCACCATACCAGATGGTGCAAGCAGCACTAACCAGCCAAGGGGCTTAGTGCGTACTCAGCAGTGGATGGATAGAAATCACATCAAACCAACCTTTTAGTTGCCGACTTAAGAAGAAGAAAACTGATAAAATGAAAATACTTTCATGCATTTTAGTTAAAAAAGTAGTTAATAGATAGCTTTAAATGAAATAGAATGCAAATAATTGAGTAATTAATATAAACATGTTTTAATATTAGAATTAAAAAAAAAGCCATCAAGTGCTTTCTATTTTTCCACTTATATGATTGTTTTGCAACATGACCATGCATCTGGACGTATCCCTGCCTCAAACTATTCAGAACCTCGAACTATATAGATTCTACTTTATTGTTTGTATGTTATTTTCTAGCCTGATAGTCAACATTACATTCTAAAACTTTTCACTAAAAAATTAAATTCATGATTAAATAAGCCAACTATTCAACTCTCAGGTCACACAAACACACACATATATCAAATTAATACGGCAAGACTTAGGAAATGGAAGTAACATTAAATTTTAGGTACATAGACCTAGGGTACAAATTATGTATCAATGTCACTCTCATAATAGGCTATACTGCCGATGACTGGAAGATCACAGTTCAATCCCAGTTGGGTGTACTGAGGATGGTTTATTCTAAATGGTTTCACACTCTCTTCCCAAGCAAATATTGATACACCTCCCAATGCCATTGTGGGTACACTTCCTTTAAATTTGACCTTCGTCATCCCTAACCCATTAGTGTATTTAGTACAGAGGCCCCTCTTGGCGCCGATGCTTGACTGTAAACTTAGATCTTCCAATTAAGGAAAGCCAGAAGGTATTTGTAGATGAGAGCTGATTGAAATGTCGACAGCATTTTACCTGAAACAAGCTCAAAAACTTTTTCCAAGCTTTGTGCAGACTGAAGCAGGGGGGAATTTGAACACTGGGAAGTTTCTTGTTGAACCAGTTTAATTTGGGCTACTACAGCTGTAACCACATAAAAATAAATTAAAATTATGACACATTCATGTGAATAAGTTTGAGTGGTTAGAACTCTAGCTATACATCACTAGTTTCATAGTCATACTCTGGGTATACAGTCACAGAAATTGTGTGCGTGAACTTTTAGAAACTTTGACTTTACTTCAAAACAAATATCAGTTTCAACTTCACTATGAAAATAAAATTTGGCTTTAACAACTAAGAAGCTTCATCAAAAATAATATAGACAATCAAAAATTAAAATACTTAGTATACTATACTGTATGTTCAATTAGTACCACTCTGAACTGTTATATACATTAGAATAAATTAATATTTATATTTAAAAAAACCAAAGTAATTGATTTGCAGGTGATAATAACTTGATCTATCAGATTAGAACAAAATATCTTAAACATTTGTGCAATAAAAAAATTTCTAAATGATTATAGTGTAAACAGTTATGTAAATAGTCATAATGTAATATTTTTACAAGCAAAACACCATTAACAAAAAAATATATGAACTTTGATTCGGTTTCGAGAATATTTCCAAATAGGTAGTAATACTTGAAACATATAAAATACAGGATATCCCAATAAAAGTATACACATTTTACTACCATATATTTTAACAAGTAAAAAGGATATACATCATCTTGTTGATGTGTTGGTTACATTCAAGCTACAAATGTTCAAATGACCATCTTCAGTATCAATGCATCGTTGACAATGATGTGCGACAGAGCAACATACATTGTGTATTGTTTCTAGTGGAATAGCAGCACAGGTAGTTTCAATTTCATGTCTCGTGTCTCGCAGTGTTCTTTAGAGTACCCCACAGGTACAAGTTCATTGGTGATAAGTCAAGAGATTGAGGTGGATTCTTCACACTTTCTCTTCGTCCTAGCCATCTCCTGAGGAAATGGCCATTGAGAAAATCTCTAACATTGGTGTGGTAATGTGGTGTTCCATCATCCTGCTGAAAGTAATGCTCTTCATCCCAAAATAGGTTACCAAGAGGAGTTAGGACTTGTCTTGCAACATTGTTAAGTAGATGAGACTTTTGATGGTTGCTTCAAAGAAATATGGCCTTATCATTCCTTTTTAAGAGAGATATCCCTGGAGATTAACTGCTTGTTAATCCATAACGTGTGGATTTTCAGCAGCACATTTTTATCATTTAATAGTACCATTAAATTTAAAAGTGGTGTCATCAGATCAAACCATTAAATCTTGGAAATCTTCCCTTTCTTTACACATGTGCAAAAACCCCTCAAAAAGTCTCCTATTTGGATCATCCTCTTTCAATGAATGGAGTAGTCTCGGAATGTATGGTTTCCACTTCACACACCGCAAAGTGCGCTGAACACTGGATTTACAAATACCACTCTCACAAGAGCATTGTTTTACAGACTTACGTGTGTCTGTAGCACTACCACAACACTTTCATTGCTTGTTGACGTTCTCGGTATTCTGGACCATTCCTTATTCACATTTTTCACTGTTCTATTGGCTTCAAACTTGTAATGCAATCTTGCAATTGTTACCTGTGTTGGTGTTTCAGATTCACTTCTCCAACGTCTTTGCACCTCATTGACATTCTCTGTTTTACAATAACACTTAAGAATACCCTTAATGTTGCTCAAACGATAAATTCGACTCCGCCATTTTAATTTACATTGCATCTGGCGGAATGTACCCCTACTAAACTACAGAAGGTACAGATAAACCAATGCCCTCGTCGTAATGTTCTTGCTATAATTTTGATTTTATTCCCATTTTTATGTTTGATAACATTCAAAGTATGCATACATTTTATTGGAATACTTTGCATATAAGTTGTATGGATGAGCTCTCAGATAATACACCCACATTAGCATAGAGAGAGAAAGATAAAATCATATGTGATAAACAAACATACCCAGTGCATCGTACCTGGGTATGAACTTGACTCCCCTCTCCACAGCAACTATTGGTTTAATTTTAAATTGGATTATAACTCAAAACCGTTCTAGCACATGCATTGGTGGGCAGGCGGGCTAATGACACACCTTGTCTGGTTTGCTGATGAAGGGAAGGTCAAGGATTTGAATCCAGTCAAGTGTACTGAAGGTTGTTTTTTTTCCTCTAAATAGTTTCCCACAATACCCTCAAACATATATTGTCTAGATGCTACCTACCTTATTCCTAGTCTATTAGTATAAATACACAAAGAAAAATCACCTATAAGGCTTAACATTATCAAGGTGACTGAACGAACAATAAATGTAAAGGTAACTGTTGAGATAGTTGGGGTTTTGTGTACACTGCATCTACCCTTGAAGGTTTTAAACTTACTTCAACGGGTTATACCCTGGTGCAGCTTATAAGATACAGCCATGGTGGGATCAGTTAAGGTAAGACTGCTACCTTCAAGAGTAAACGGAGTGTACCTGTTATTTATAGGAGGCTGAAACTAGAGAATAAAAAATCAACAAAATATTGATGTTATTAAAAAAAATATTACACTGTCCTTAAGACACTGTCCTACTTAAACCTTATACATTTTCCCCCACTATTCTTGCAACTATAGAACATTAGAATACTATACCTTAAAACACTTAAGCACAGTTATGATTTATTTCAAGCACTGAACAAAGCTGCAGAGCATTTAGCTTTTGTCTCATTGTCGAGTTGCTTTCTTCTAGAGACGTAATAGCATCCAGCGTGTACATGTCAGTTTATAATGGGTGTATTGAGGGACAACCTGGCTCCAAGAACCTCTTCATGATAATGATGGCCGGAGGTTTCGCAGGTACGCTGTGCAAGTGGGTGAATGTTCCAAACTTGGGTCAGGCGTAATCAATCTCATGTGCATGTTCCTATCCTAATAGCTTATGTCACTCTAAAGAATGTTTCGAGAGTATGTGGTGAGGAGAATATCAACAGCCGTCTCATGCTATACTCACATAATATTCTGTGAAACTTAATGAAGTACTCAAATACAGATTATGGAACAAATAATAATAAAATATTGAAACATTAAAAAACTTTTTTTGCACATCTTTATATTCATCTAAGGCAGCGGTTCTCAAACTGGGGTACGCGAGCAGCTCTCAAGGGAGTTGTGGAAAACCCTAATTTTTGGCAGTTACCGTTATCTGGTTATTTCCAACTCTCTTTTCCCTCTATTTGCTCTTGCTATTGACCAATTTCTGAGAATTTTCAACCATCTACTTGACACCTTCTACATTAGCAGTTTATGATGCCTTTCTCAACATCTCTGAAAGTTTCAACTGGACAACCAGACATAAAAAAAGGTGTGCCAAAACATGCATCCACACCCCTTTCACCGAAAAACTTTGGGATTCATAATTTGTCAGCTCCAGAATTACAATTAAAAATTTTGATTTAAAAATATTGTGTTTAGGTTTACTTTTTTCCTCTATTTTTGAACAAATTTGTGAAGAAAATGTGTAAAACTTTTCACATACTTTTTAAAGTAAAATTATGTTTTTTAACTGATCACAACGATTCTCATAAGAGATAATGTTAAGTCTATACAAAAGGATTCTCTCTAACTAGCTCTGTCCCATTAGAAATATTTTGTTTAACGGATATTTTTTCCCAATAGATTAAATAGATCATATCACCATGGCCATATTTTTCAAAGCCTGTCATTTGGATTTTTTTAATCTTGGGGTGCATTCAACTTTTAGCTATGGCCAAGGGGTACAATCTAAAAAGAGTTTCAGAACCGCTGATCTAAGGTATTAAAGTGTTAAGCCTTGTTTAAAAGATTTGCTTTCTTCAGAAAAACATATGTTTAGTTTCAAAATGCAGTAGGTAAGGATGGAGGGTCTGACCCCCCTCAAAATTCCAACTAATACAAGGTATTACAAATAAGAATTCAGAAATTTAGAATCTTGTACTACTCATTAAAATGAGTTAAAAAAGTCTTAGTGAATATAGATCTACAAACCAACTCACAGAGATACAATTTGACCTTTTTGTTTATGTAATTAATTTAATTAACTTTCATGATAATCATATATAGGCAGACGAAAATCCTCATTCCATTCTCGAATCAAGACGGTAACAGCAATATTCAAGAAATGCATGGCTGGTCATTTTAGAAGACAGGTTAGTAGAACCGCTCGTTTTGAACAGACTAACAGGTGCAGGCTACCATAACTTTTTACTGAATGATTTACCCTTTTTTTTGGAGGATGTGCCCCTTAAAGAAAGACAACGAATGTGGCTTATGCATTATGGGGCTCCATTTAATGTTTTGCTAATTGTTAGAAAACACCTCAATGAGACACATAATAGAAGATAGATAGGTCCAGTAGCATGTACCGCCCTCGGTCCCCTGGCCTTCATTCTTTGGAGTTCAATCTATTCTTCTCCAATAAATGCTCTAGAAACTTACAAAATAGAGTTGTATACAGTTGTCAAATGATTCAAATGAATTCAGGGAGTTTTCAAAGACAGCTCATTCATATTGAAATTGTGTGTAAATGAAAGGACAACATGTAGAACACTTTTTTTATGTAAACCCAACTAACTTTTTTAATTTTCTTTTTTTATTATCGAAAGATAAAACTGCCTATTTTCTCTGTGTATTTGTGTATCTATGTTTAGTAAGACACTCAAATATTACAAGATCCTAGATTTCTGAAACTTTTTTTTAACATTTTCTATATTTGATTAAAATTTAAATGCATTTTTTCAATATATTAATAAGAAAATAAAAAATGTATTCTATAATTGAGTCCTGAATTATAAAGAATCTACACTAAACACATCAAAAGACGTCATTAAGTAATTTTATATTTTGAGTGTTTGCTGAAATCAGCCCTGTGGTATCAAGTATCATACTTATGGAAGTGTTAATTCAACTATCACAAGCAAACTATTTCCTCCCGACATTGTTAAATATGTGAGTGCTCAAGAGTCTCCTCCCCACATACACACCACTTAACCCTCCAAAATGGAATTTTATATATTTGCCCTGGGATAGAAAATTAGAAGGTAAGCTAAGCAACTTTACAGAAGGATGGAAAAATACGCTTTGAATAAATAACATTCGTTTGGTTAATAACAAAATGCATGTTTTGTAGGCCAATCTAATATAAGCTTGATGACATATTTTGTTCTTTCTTCTTAGAAGTGCCATAATGTCAAGAGGCATAACATGGCAACATAGCACACCCAAAATATGGGCGGCTACTGCAAACATCAGATTAGGTGTGTCCCCATAACCAGACATGCCCCTGATTTCATCACAACCAGTGCCTGAAAAATGGAATTCAACTTCCCAGAACGATTGCTCGCACTCGGGCTGCTAACCCAGGTTTAAAATAGTTGACAAGTCACATGCTGATAGAACCATGGGTCTAAAAGTGTTGATTAAATGCACTAATGAAGACAAATAAAATCATTATTTTGTTGAGGTGTCTTGTTCGAGTTGAAACAGCTTGTTTGCTTATAACAGACAATGTCCAGTAACTAACTATGTTTTTGTTAGCTTGGTTATGGATTTGTAAGTAAATGTGTTACAGAACAATTGCATGCATGTGTTCTTTTTATTTGTTTTTAGATTGAATTCATACAGTATTAAAGTTTTTCTAAGAAATAGTAAAGTCAAAAGATTCCAACAGGGTGCTTTTTTTTTTTTAACAAGCCTATAGTTAGAGTTTCATCAATAGAAAAAAAAAGTGTGAAAATGTGATGTTAACTCATTTTCAATGACTTTTAATCATATTTGCAGAGCAATAAGACAAAGATTGATGAAAAGGGGGTCTATCTATATTTAGCCCTCGTCTAACAAATACAATTTTTTTTATAAGCTCACAACATAAAATAAGATATTTGAAAACTAGAAGCAAGCTTTCTTCTTTACCGTGAGATAAGAAGTTTCATAGTTTTCTTTCCCCTCTTGTTGACATAACAAAATGGTGTTTGTATGTTGAATGTGAAAGGGAGTATAAGCTTAGACAGGATGAAGTAGTTCCGGAAAATGACACAGACAATTATATTTTAGGCCGGTTGGCCGAACAGTGATTGATACTTCATCACCCGAGAATGCAAGTGTTCTATCTCCAAAATTATTAAATTTGAGACATTTGGTGTTTACGTTTATTTAGAATGTATATGATTCACCTGTGGGGAAATTGAGACTACTATATAATTACTTAAGAAGATACAAACTCGAGTTGTCATCTAGTAATATTGGTTTTATACACATGGTCAAACTTCAATGCTCTTTTACACAAAAGTAAAAAATTGGACATAGAACACTTACATTCTCGGGGGACGACTTACTTGTTGACCGAGGTGGTCACCTTAATTTAAAACTATTGTGTATCTTTATCTATAAAAACATTTATAGCTATTATTAAATAAAGTAAAATGTAGTATTTAGGTGGATGAGAAATTATCGTTAAAATTGGTGTTTATTTTGTTGTGAAACCATACATTAAAATACTAGTTGCAAGTTATGTCATGCTTTCTGTTTAGGAATTATTTCTTGGGGGGTAATCATCCCACTGGACGTAATAAAGTCTCGGATCCAGTCAGATGACCCTCTTAACCCAAAGTACAAGGGCACGCTGGACTGCTTCATCAAGAGCTATCGTCATGACGGTTTGGCAGTATTCGGGCGAGGTTTCCTAGTCAACACTTTAAGGGCATTCCCAGTGAATGGAGCCATCTTTGTGGGGTTTGAGTGGTCGTACAGCATGTGCAAAAATATCAACGAAGGTCTTGCGTTACAGAATTAGGTTACACGGTCTTTACAATGGTGAGTGAGTGGTGTCATCCGGTCTTTTATTGCTTTTCTTTATCATAATTATAGTCACACCTGTGGTTTTCTGATAATATGGCTAATAACACCTTCTCTCAGTGGCTAGAGCAGATCTTCACCTAAAAACAAGAGGTACATATCTCCAAAATCAATGATTTCACTTTATTGGACTAAAATATTTGTTATATTTTGTATCAAAAAGTATTGCCCTAAATTACTCTAAGTTAGGTTTTGATCTAATTCAATTTGATGTGATCAAATTAAAATTCTTGATTAGTGTCAGACAAACTTAACTGCTCTTCAGTTTGTCTGTCTCCGAACTAATACAATTTTGAAAAGGGGTTTAGGAAGAGAAACTTAAGACATCTTATGTTTTTCTGACTAATTAAAAACATGTTTTTTTTTACAAACTAAACTTAATATCTAATAGTTTTTCAGTTAATAATATTCATAACAATACTTAATTGATTGTATTGTTCTATGAATAATTAAAAACATGTTTATTTTACAAACTAAACTTAATATCTAATAGTTTTTCAGTTAATAATATTCATAACAATGCTTAATTGATTGTATTTTTCTTTGAAAAGACAAACAATGATAGAAAAAGTATTTCAAATAACTTTATACATTTTATTAAAGTGATTAAATGAGTTGGCACCACTTATAAAAACCTGAAACTTATCAGTTTTAATTTATTATATTTTGAATGAAATCTAGTATATTTAAAATTGTGGTGTCATTGTTAAGAATGCTTCCAAGAACAAAGCGTATTCTGGTGCTTGCTGTTCCACCTAATGATCATTGTGATCACTGATATGAATTTGGTAACCCCTCAGATGATAAAATTGCTACAAAAAGAACACCATTACCAACATTTAGCAAGAAATGAATATGAATGTTATTAATAAAATAAAACTAAGGAAAATATCATCTCCTACAGTTTGATATTTGTCCTCCTATTAGTACTAAATCTGTATTTTTTAAGTGAAGACTTGCAGTTTATAATGTGACTATTTATGATTGCAGCAGAAATAAAGCAATGATCTACATGTGGCATGAAGGAATTGCCAAACAAAGAACATTCGAAATTGCATCCGGTTTGTTGAAATACTTTTTTTTTAAAAAGAGGCAGATGTCAACTTTTTTTTACTAACAGCTCGGAGGACCAGAATATGAATATGGGCAACATGCAGTATAAACCATGAACATACCAACAATAATTGTTTTTTGAAACTGGAACACTCGGTCCCTGCACATGCCCATATTGAACAGCCTGCAAAACATGTTCACATCTACAATCCTTCACGTTGGTATATAATAGTAGACTGCTTCAAAGAAGTGAAATTATGAAGTAATGGAACTGGACCAACATGGGTTCTTGAACTTTTCAGAAATGTAAAATCTGTATTTTAAAAATATGAAAATTGACATAAATGGAGACCATCTAAGTGGTTGAAAATTGCTTTTGTGTATTTTAAGTTTGATAAAGAAAGAGATTCATAGCTTTTCCCAAAATCAAAAAAGACACAAGACCTGTGTTTATTTGGTGTGACCAAGAAATGGCACAATCAGTTCTACAGAACTCTGATTGAAGGAGTAGGCCTATGGATAAATTCACCTGAGGATATTTAAAATTAATAAGAAAATTCTTCCAATAATAGACTTAAATTTGGATTGAAAACATTTTAAAGAACAATATGATAACTACAAATCAAGGCCTTAATTTGATTAGAAGGAAGTTCATACAGTAGGCCACTGTTTAAAAAAATACCCATTTTGCTTGTTAGTTTAATGAACTATTAATTCATATTTTCTTGATTTGGGAAATTTATCATTAGATTATATTAGTTATTCACTCCAGGTTTTCAGTTAATTTGAATCAGTAGTTGAAATGCTAGGAATACATTCAATCATATTATTTGTAATCAATAAAATGATAGAATAGCAGGAAAATAAAGGAGCACAAATTAAAATAAAAACACTAACACATATTTACACTCTTCAATATTTCGATGCTAATATAGCATGTATGCTAATGGAGGCTGCTTCAACTGACAGGCTACATGGAAGCAGAAGTAAGAACTTTTTTTTAGCACCGCGTATTACACACACGTTCTGGTTATAAGCCTATGTAATAATTACATTAATGGGCTAAGGATGAGTAAGGTTAAATTTAGACACAATGTATCTATATTTGCATGGAGTGGAAACCCATTTTTGGAAAAACCACCCTCAGTTCACCCGATTGGGATTTGAACACGATTTCCCTGTCATCAGCCTACCTTTCTCATTCCTACCCTCTATAAAATGTAGCTAATTTGTCCACCTCCTGAATGTCTGATCAACTGATTCTGTATGGAGTAGGATGCTAACATGCCTTTCCTTGCTGCAGCATGGTATTGTCTGGCGTGGGTGCTGCAAAATGATTATTGAAGAAACTTGACTGCCCTAAAAACTATGGTTTTTACAATTATTTATAAATATATATGGTGTGGTTGATGTTTCTGATTGCAAACCAAATCTTTATATCTTGTTCCACACAACCCAAGTGTCGTGCAATCAAGCCAACCCACTGTTTGATAGTCTACTTTCTGAAACTTTACTCGGCAGGCTTACCACTACTTGGTCTTTTGATTGTCTAATCCACTAATCAAAGATGTAAGGATTGGGGGTGAGTGCCCCTCTAAGCCCCAAAGAGATGAGATGGGCTTAGAGGGTGCCATCTTTAGTTTATATCAAAGAACTTTCCAATTAAATTGTCTCTTTAAGGAAAAACTCCTTTCCCTTTTTGAGGTAGTTTTTTTTTTTTTTTTAGCACCGCGTCTTACTTGAGGTAGTTAGTAGTATACATTTGGAAGAAGGCACAGATAGGAAAGGTGATTAGAAAACATGTACTAGGGAACAAACACAATATGGCTTTTACAATGAAAAGAACACAGTTCAAACGCAAAACCGCAATGTGAGGGGGGTACAAACAAAAATTTAACAAAATTCAGATGCCCAGGTCGGTCAGATGTAGTAACTGCTGGTACCAAGTCTAATTTTCTTTATCATGCCTGGTTAGCTAAAGAACCATTATTTAGTTCTAACTAGACATAGCATAGTGGTTTTCTGCATTATTCCACTGACATTTACTAAATTGATATAACAAGATTTAAAAAAAAATCCAAGTAGGGGTTTGTGAAGGGAGTCCAGTTTTTCACCTCCAAGTCGGATCAAAGTTTGAATATTGTTTGTCAGTTGTTTTAGGCTTTAAAACATTTATTTTAAATATCACTTTATACATTAAAATTATTTGGAAAATGTTTTATTTCACTTATCATTTGTAATATTTTGTTTTATTATGATAAATCAAATGCCACACCTTTCAATTCACTTCAGATTTTTTTGTATACCTTATTTTAGTTCACTTCCTCTTGTCATCAAATATGCTGACCACTTTTTCACTCACTTCTAATAGAGAGAGAAGGCTGAAATTTTGTGCATATTCCTGATTTGTCTGACAATGCATTCTATTAAAATTTGAGCTAAATTTATAACCTGGTGCACCGTACAGATCATATACAGGCTTATCAGTTATCCTAGATTTATACCTGACCCGGGTATTGGACCTTATCTTAAATACAAGGTGTGGCCCCTGCTCCAGAAACATTAAGAAAGTATGACCTACATGTGGCCGACAGAATCCTCGAGAGGAGCTAGTGAGTTGAGGCATTCTATGTTGCTCCACCTTACATTTTATTACATTTTAGAAGACATTCTAAAAGAATGGTTGAAAGTAAGGAGTGGTTATAATGAAAGTTGAAACTTAGATAAGTTGATCTAGAAAATTATAAAAATAGTTTATAAATTAAGCAGTTAATAAAGTGGTTAATGTATTAAGTGAAATTGACAAGCACTAAAATGTACAATTTAAATAAAATTTTCATAAAGAAACATAGTGTATGATATGAACAATTAGATAAAATTATAATGCATTAACTAAAACATATGCTCAAACGAGTTGATGAATACTCTTAAAACATTAAAATATTAATACAAAAATATGAATTAGTGCACGATGGCTTGGAAATGTATAATAAGACAGTATAGAAACACTGTACAAAGATGTAAGGTAAGTGATAGTGAAGGAAGCCAACCTGAAAGGATAGTTAGGTTAGGCCTGGATATAAACAAACACACTTCTCTCTTCATGTCTTCTCTTCTCAAACTATTGCACTCTATTACACTTCACACATTGTTGAATTTTCGGAGATGTTCCTTTATCATTTGAAGAAACAGATTGAAAACACACAAACAAGGATAGGCTATGGAACTACATGTTTCTAGAATGATTTGAAATATGTAACTGAAAACTTGCAGTGTTGCCAAATTGATGTAACTAAATATGGTTCGGGGGGATAGCTTGTTTAGAATTATCAATTAAAAATAACTTTAAGACTAACAGAGACTATACTTGAAATAATAAATAAATTAAAAATGTTTGATTTAAATGATATATGAAATAATTTTTTTTTTAATCTCAGATTTAACCAGGGGGTAGTCTAGATTTGGTTACCCATTGATGTGCAAGTTCCCATCGCCTGAGTTGAGAGTTATTGCAAGTGGCTGTCGGGGATGCTCTGAGTATTCTGGTGATGTAGCGGGAGTCAAAGTCCTTATTGTGGGTATTAACATCGAAAGGAGCCGATTTATCTAGGTTTTTATGGTTGGTATCGAAACAGTGATTGTTCATGAATATTTTCAGAGGTCCTGTTGTGAGTTAAACCTATTAAGCCTCACAAAAATTGCATTGAAGTTGGTAGTTTTCATGCCATCAACCATTTCACAAAGAGACTTCAAACAGGCGTTGCCAATATGCGCCAGTCGTTTATGCCATAGCTTTTGTACAATCTACCTCAGCAACAGTGGCACAGGTATTTTGAACAGAAAATGTCACTAAATACATTTTGACAGATTCGGATGCAAATGCTACAATTTTATCATGTTTGAAAATTTTTGCTACATCATCTTCAAAAATTACCTTGCATCCATTTGAATCCAGTCATCTGACTGATAAAAGAGGTTGTGTTGTAGACCAGGAACGATAAGAATACTTCCCAGCTTGATTACATTGATTTTTCCATCCATCTCAAAAGACGCACAAAAACCACCAAATTCTGTTGCTTTTAAATTTTCACTTGATTTTGCGAGCTTGATATTCACAGGACTTGGGAGAGTATGAACATTAGTCAGAAGATGACAATAAGTAGCACAGATCATGTGTTATGAAGCTCCCGAGTCTAGATACTTTGCTTCCCGGATAGTGAAATCAACACAAGTGACGGACAAACTTGAGCTTTGATCCGAAATGGGTCTATTCATTGAGATTTACAAAACAACTTATATGTACACATTTTATGTGGACAACAGTAACTACATTTTGGATAAGTTAACTACAATATGGTATAATATTGTTTACAAAAATAATGGAAAAAACAGCTAAATAGTGAAATATTACACATAACAAATAACTCCTATATCTTTATCATTAAAAATTATTTAAAAAATAAATTCATCTAATAAGTAGGGGTGTGCGAAGGCCACTTTTAAATGTGAAGAGAAGCTTGAAACTCGCAAAGAAAAGTTGAAGTCGAAGGCCTATATTAATAATTAATGCACACAAGCCTACTGATTAGCTTAGTAACTTATCAATAAAGTTTGAATATTTACTTACATCGTGGAGTTTCTAATATTAATTTGCAAACTTTACATATGCATGTTTTTTTATCTGCATTTCTATGATAATAATTATAAATTAAATTCTCTTTTTGTTTCCTACTTTCTGTATCAGCCATTTAGACTAATAAAGAAAACGTGAAGAAGCGATACAATATTAAGGACTAAACATTAGACGCGAGCTGGGATGATACAACAACTAAAGCACTTTCTCTGCTTCATACCAGTGACCATGGTGTTATTTATTTATAGGTATTTTTATTTCTTACAAAATTATGTTGGCGATAGTGAATATAATATATTAACATTTACTTACCCACTTTTGATCTATGCTTACGTTATGGTAGTTAAATTACCAGTCGGTGTTAAAATTCTGTTTGGGAACAGTTTTAAAATTATCAAATATTGAAATATGTAATATTTAGTAAGATAAAATTAAATCGTTTGATAATTTATCGAAGTCAAAGCAGAAGGAGATTTGATCTTCAACTTTGAGTTCGACTTTTTGAAGCTTCGCACACCACTACTAATAAGTATGAAACAGAAAACACTTAAATGAGTAAATATGTTAACATAAGCTTGGGATGAACTTTAAAATACATAATGCAGAAAATTCTCTCTTTATGCAAACCTTTTTAATCTTACCGCTATCAATGGTGTCAAGAAACCACACGACTACATCCTATCACTCTCAAACAACACGGTAGTGTAGTCTAGGGCTACTAATCTGTACTTCACATACAATATATCTCATGGTATGAACACACCAAGAAGAAAACACTTCACTGGAGTTTTTTAAAAAGATTTTTAAGAAATCTGTTGAGGCATTTCTTGACAAAGTTAAAATAATATTTCTTCAGAAGTCTTGAGGCAAACTTGTGTATCGAAAAAAATACGGCATCCCCCAAATAACAAAAATAAAGACACTCAAGAGTTTAATTATATAAGAAAACTCCCCAAAAACCCTATTTGATTTTCAAACCCATATAAATGTGCTCTTGGACAAGAGTGAAGTTAGTGTGTGGTAGTTAGTCCAATCCTTGACTGCATGCTCACAACACTGTGTATTCCGATATCCAGACCAATGCCGGTACATTCCCTTCGGTGGCCACATGGTTTAACAGGGTACCTCTCACAGTAGATTGATGATGATGATTGATGATGGGGAGATAGAGGTTCGAATCTCGGTCTCGTGTACTACGGATGTTTTTTACAAAATGAGTTTCCACTATCCCTCCAAAAAATTGTGGGTATATTTCCTCTAAATATAACCTTCTTAATCCCTAAAACCATTAGCATAATTAGTACATAGGCATATAGCCCAAATTGATAGTAGGACACAATGCTAAAAATAGTTTCTGGTGACCTCGATACTACTATAAAGAATATTGATTAAAATTATGAAAAAAAGAGATAGGAAGACATATATTCACTCTTCATACTGCTGTCATTGGACAAGGTAGTAACGGTTGGCTCTTGAAGAAACTCTTGTTAACTGCCCAATACCTTGACTAGGTTTCATTCTATTGCAACTGTTCCTTTGTTTCTCCAGAGATTCATCAACAACACAACCAATCTTATGAAGTTCTGTTTTCATATATAATGACTATACAAGAAAAAGGAGGGTCAGTATCTACATTACTGTGAAAGGACTTTATTTTTAGTTACTAAATTTAAAAGCCCAGGACAAAAAAAAAAGTATTACTAAGGGGTGTACAAAGGTCACTTTTCACATCAGAAGTGAAATTTGAAGAATTTAAATAAATGTAGAAGTCAAAAGTTTTTGGTTATATGTTCACTTGTTAATATCATAAATCCAGCCAAATACATAGTATTCAGGTTCAAGGAATAACAAAATATTTTAGTAGACAGATCTTATAAAATGTCATCAAATAATAAAGTAAGTGATAGTGAAAATGCCAACCTGAAAAGAGAGTTAGATTATGCCTAGATATGGACAAACACTTCTCTACATTTCTAAAGAAGAGAAAAAGTGTGTTTGTCCATATCTATCTCTGACCTAACTGTACTTTCAGGTTGGCTTCCTTCACTATCACTTACTTTACATTAATGTACACTGTCTTATTAAATATTTTCAAGCCATTAGGCAATTATTAATTTTATCATCAAATAAATATGATAGAATTGTAGAAAATAATCACAAATAAAAGTAAAATAGTACTAACATACATATACAAACATTAAATATTTCAATGTTACATGGCATCTTCCTCAGGAAGAAGTAGACTGAAAATGTAAGTCAAACAAAAGCTACAACTATTATAAAACTAATTATCACGGCATCTACACAAGTTAGCAATCAATCTGCCAAATTTCTCAACCAATTTCTTTTGATTAGTAAGCAGGACCCTGATTTTGATGACGTCTTTTTACTTTATTATAATAGTTTTGTTACATTATAGACAATGCTCATGTATACATACTGTGAACATAAACTTAGTTCACAATACCCTGGTTATAGAAATATAAATTTTGTAGGTTATTTTGGATTTTTAGGTCATATTTTCTTGCACACATTAGAGTTTTAGTAATTTCCAGGCATTTATGTTGAATAATATTAATGTTTTGTAAATTCATTAATACTCTAACAAAACATTTACCACACAGTTGTTGAACTGAGAAAATAATGTAGGCTTCACATTAACTTTGCACACTCTTTACTCAAGAAAATTCACATTCCTAATGAAAATCTGCAACTAAGCTAGAAATATTTATTTTGGAAGGGGGAACTACTACTTGTGAAGCAGGTTTTTGTAAATCACTTTTCAGGTTTAACAAAATATAAGAGTTTATGTTTGCTAAAGGTTTTTATTACAAATAGATCTATTTTATTTTCACTTTGTAAAGGACTTATTTGATTTATTTATGTGATTCTTTGCAAGTTTTCATTTAAAACTTTAGTCATTTTAAAGTTGTTAAAATCGAGGTTCTGCTTACACCATCTGACTAATTAAAAAATAAAAATAAAATAAAGTGTTTGTTATTTAAAACGTGGCCTTCAAACACTTTTTTTAAATGAGGCTTGGTAAAATAAAAACAAATAAAAAAGTTCTCTGCCATAGACAGGATGAGACAAGTTGACAGATGGTGTAAACCAACAAATGAAACACTCCATTTTGAAAAGGGTTCAAAAATGGTATTAAAAAAAATCAACAAATTAGGATGGTGAAAAGTAAGATATTCTTTATCTGGTTAAGATTTTTGGGTCGTTGAACAATATAACATTCTTTGATTGATTCAAGATGTTCTCAAAAACGAGAAAAAATGGTTAGTGTCGAAGTGAATGGGTGCCGACCTTTGACTTTTCAAAGCTTTATACACCCTAACCATTACTTGTCAAACTAAGGCTGAAGGTTTAGGAGGGTTAGGGAATATCACTTCTTCATTGTTGTGTCTAAAAATATAAATATTGTTTTAAATATCAGAATATTCAACCAATATTAATAATACAATTATTTATATCAATAAAATGATACAAGCAAATAACAATAACACACAACGTAACAACCATTGTTGTGTCAGATTTATATAGACTGTAAAAATAATAGTACCGGTAATAAAAATACAATAGTCCAAAATAAAACAACTATTATTTTATTGTGTTAATAGATTGTGAATAATCTGGCAACCAAACCCAGGCAGTGGGTTATTGTTCCACAGTTCTACAAATATCATGTAAAAAAAAACCAGAAATAATAATAAAAAGTTCATATGTTCAAAACTGTGTGCTGTTGATTGGAACTAAAAAAAAAAAATTGTTCAATAGATTTAAATGAAGCGAGAAAATGTTTTAACAAGTTAATTAGTTGCAAATTTAATATCATCAAGCTCAAATCTTAGCATGGCATGTCCTAAAATGCAACAAATTAAATCAAAACAAAAGGAAAAAAAATCAAAGTTGCAAGACAAAACTGATTGCGCTAAGCTGTATGGGGCTCATTACTTGAAAGGTCAAGGAGATTGGTTGAATCACACACACAAAGTTGAACGGATAACAAATTTGTAAGAAAACACAGACCACTGATCAATGGTTTTACTTCTTAATTAGGTTTTACAATAAAAGCCCTCTTTTTTTACACTTAAAATATTATAACTGTAACTTTGAAATAAAAATTATTTTTCTAGAATTATTCCATCCTGTCATAACATTAAAAATAAAGAAATTAACAGTACTGTAGTACAATAGTTTGTCCATGTAAGCCTATCTCCAATTAAAGTTAAAATGAGTACACCCCAACAGCTTTTAAATATTATTAGAAAATAGCAAGACATGACTAGCATCGTCATGTACAGATGTGACAATATAGTGTGCATTAAAATGTTAAGATATATGCACAATAAACATTGTTGAAAGTTTTTTCCTATTATATTGTTTGTGAAAGAGACATTTCTGTAAATCTATATTAAGATTTACTGACAAATTAAAACAAAAGACAGTAGTTGTCTATTCACATTTCTTTAAGAAACATATTTCGTCCCCCATCAATGACTTTTGTTCTCTGACCAAGCGTTGAGAACAATAATTCAATATCAAGTTTGTAAATGTTCCTACAAATGACTAAAACACAATGACACAAAAATTGTTACATCATTTTTATTATTTTTTTAATTTTTAATTATCAGTCGAGAGCTCAGTCGTTAAAATAAGAAAAGATTTTTTTAACAAGTATTGCCAACTATTGCACCTCAACAAAGACGATCAAAAACGCATAAACACAATAATAAATAAGTATGTGGAGGTAATCTAAATTGAAAAAGAAAAACTCACAAGGTCATGCTTAAGACGGTGAATAATATTGAGGAAAGCTCTCACACGTTTCAACAGAACAAGCGCTGATAAAATCTACACTAGTTAGTGCATAAATGTTCATCAATTCTTAGATGAATATTTCGAACTCTACTTAAATCTGAAGCAACTAGTTTTGTTAATATAGTTTTTCAATCATAATTAATATACAACTTCTGTTTTACAAACATTGCCAGAATATTTTACAACATAGTTTAATTTTATTTTGCCCATATTTAACCCCCCTCCCCCTTTATTTATGTGGTGATGGCAGTTTACACTATACATCTTTTATATATACATATAAAATGTGTTTTAATGTCGGTGGAAATGCCAACAAAATTGTGCAGTACGATAGCACTTGGTGGATACACATTGAAACTCAGTTTTACCTGCTAAATAATTACTTAGGGTTTTGTAGGTACATACACGGGTGAACAACAAAACTGCCGTTCCTTTTCTAACGCAGGGTCTTTTGTCCCTCACGAGCTGCAACGCAACCCGCCACGCACTCCGGGCCTGCTCTCTCCATTCACTTTTTTTTTTTATTCTTCAGGTCTGGAAATGACACACGCTTTTTTTTTCACACAAATAACAACAAATAAAGTTCTATGATTCTTATTTTATTTATATCACTTGTTTGTTTTTTCAGGGTTATTTTTTTTTTACTTTGTTATTAACTTCCAGCTCTGTCAGTCTCTTCCACAATTCCTCTCGTTCCTTCTCGCGCTTCTTTTCTCTGAAACAAAAGTCAACAATGGCGGTGAAATCCACCCAACTAATGTCACAATATTATAAAATTAAATCTGTTAATTCAAATGTCACTTAACAAATCTACTACCTCACCAAAATACTACTACTGGTAGGTTGCGAGCCAAAACTGAACATAGCCAGTTAAGAATTGCATTTGATTTTGTCAAGTCAAATAGATCCAGAAGTGTCAAGAGATTATATAAAATGTTTGTTATTACAATATCAAAATAAAATATTCAATTTACAGCTATAAAATGTGGGAACAGCTTAAATTCGTTTTTAAGTGTTGAGTAAAATTAAGAAACAAATTAATGAAGACTTTAATTATGATTGTATTATGTACACTAGCGTCCTGGAGATGATCCAAACATTTGATGACTTTATTAAGTTATCAAGTTGTATTATTTCAATTTAAATGCAACCTGAATCAGTGTGCACAGACTAAACGTCAAGCTTTTCAGACCTAGTTTTCTAGTGATGGAGAGAGAGGTTGAGGTTTGAATACCGGCTTGGTGTATTGAATGGCATTTTTCTTTAATGGTTTCGTACTTCCCCCATGCAAATGTAGGTACTGTAGGTTTGATCTAAATTCCACCTTATCAATTAATGCTTAGTCCATTAATGTTATTAAATAGGATATCAATATATTATTTTTCTCAAGCCAAATCTTATACTCAATAAGAGTAACTTAACTAACTGGGTCTAAGTTTTTCACCTCCAGTCCGATTATTTGAAACAAATCTTTGATGCTAATCAAGCTATATTTTTTCTTACATCCATTACCATTTCCAGCCATGGCCTGGGTCAATTTTTTTATTCAAGTTGTATATTTTTAACTACCGGCTTTCTAGGTCTGTTGTAGCTTCATAATCTATCTTAAGACTAGGACAGGCACAACATCCAGTCCCCGGCCGTTAATTCATCACTGTGAAAGGCTAAATCCACATTTCACCAATGATAAATTTTTTTGCCATGCCGAGAATCGAAACAGGGACCTATAGATCGGTAGACAGACATGCTACTGACTGAGCTAAGTTATCAAAGATGTTATCAATGTTGACCACAAATATATGTTAGTATTTTCAAAGAGTTGCTCCAAATGTATATTCTTAAGAAATCCATGGTACATGGTTACAACACAAAGCAGTAAAAATTGTCAATATAAGGCAAGTTTTATTTCCTACACGTATATTATTTTGCATACAAGTTGTGCTAAGCATATCATATACATTCCTGGATGTTTAGAAAGGTACAGTTATGTGGTCAGAACATCTTGTGTGATAAATTGTGTTGTGTGTACAAGTCCTTTAAAGAATATCTTACAAATATTTTCACAACAAAAATAACTGATGTAAGTCTGAGACAAAGGTTAAAGTATAACTGTATTCGTTTTGTGAATCTGTTACTTATTTTTCTAGATATGTGGGGAAAAAATGTCAACACAATGTTCTGAGTTTCAAATCACTATTAACCCCTTTGCTGCGTTAATCTGATAATCCGATCTCAGCATCATAGCCATTGACTGTGGAAATCAACTTCACCCCACGACGTGTAAACTTTATCTACCTTTGCTGCGACAGTCGGAAACAGCCACAAGTGTGTTAGAACGCTGAATTTTTCACACTAGCATGCACCTCTGACATCTGGTGTTAGTTTTGAGAACTGTCAATTACCAGTTGCTAAATCATAGCAATAGTAGAGCTTGTTTACTTCTCATTTACTACTTGTAGCACACGTGAGATATTTATGTGCAGAAAACATTGTTGAGGGATTTATTAGTGTAATATTTGTTATATTTACCTGGTTATTCTACTGTGTTAGTAACATTTAATTTATGATTGATGAATTCGTGCCATGTGAAGAGTAATAAATATAATATTTGGTTAGTATAGCAATTGAAAAATTCAATAATTCAGTGAGTTTTAAAATTTATTTTATTTCTTCTAATTGCTATTTTATTTTTGTTCTTTACCTGATACCTATTTTGAAATCATGCCTGACACAAATATATGATTTTATAGACTACACTGAGGAAAACACCAATGTACCACAAAATTGTTCAAATTATTTTGATGTAACCCAATTTTCAAGTTTTTTTTATTACATAAAGCCTATATTAGGCCAGTCAAATCCTCAGCGATTGGTTTGACACTGTTGTCGGTTGCAAGTAAAATAAATGATAGTTCTAATAACAGAATAACATTGCATTTGGGTAAAATGTGACATAAATAATGTATCATATCAAATATATATTATCATGCTATTTATAGAAGTGGTGCTAAATTTCATATTTTAAATGCATTACTAGTTGAAAATCACATTTGATCATAATCATGATTATCATGCAAATTTTCAGATTTTGAATTTTTGACATAAATAGCATTTTGAAGGTAAGAAGTAAAAATTAAATACGCAGCAAAAGGGTCTAAAAAAATCATTCCCTTCTCAAAATGTCTTTTTCCTCATTATTAAGTATTAACTTCTCTTTTCATATTATTCTCATTAAACTCCAATATTTTAAAATTCCACTATAGCTTTAACAGTCCAAACACCTTGTAGAGTGTCTGCCTACTGAGCTAAGGGTCCCGGGTTCAATTCCCGGCATGACTGAAAATTTGTCATTGATGAAAACATGGGTTTACGTTTTCACATTGATAAATTAAAGGCCGGGGACTGGATGTTTGCCTGTCCTAGTCTTAAGTTAGATTATAAGGCATATGAAGCTATGACAGGCCTAGCAAGCCGCTAGTAAAAAATATATGGTTTGAATAAAAAACTGACCTAGTGCACAGGCTGGAAACAGTAAGTGGATGGATATAAATTGATACCATTTTACTTTATTATTAGTATTATTTTATAGGTATTGATAATTTATTATGTATCAAAAGTGACAGCTGCAGATCACATGACTTGACATGAGCATTATATGAAAGTAGACTATACAACTTTTTCTAGATGTTAAATATGTCTTTCGTAACCATGTCTCCTGGATGCTTATTTTTTAAACGAATGAATGTATTTTATTAATAAAGTGATAAGAAGTTGTAAGTGTGAAAAGTGTAAGAATTAATGAAAAGAGAAGTGTATTTGTTACAATCTAGGCCTAGCCTCTTTCACTCAATTTACATTAATGTAAAGTAGTTTTTTAGCAGCATGTTTTACTACCATTTTCAAGTTATATGCAAATCTACAGTGTTTCTAAACTGCCTTATTATATATTCCAAGACATTAGGCAATCATTCATTTTCATTAAACAACATTATGTAATAAATGGAAGAAGGCATCGGAAAGTGGGATAGAAACACAGCAAAGGGAACAAACTAAGCTCAAGATAAGCTACTACTATTACACCGCTTTACAACCGTTCGGTACTGTACGCACTTACGCTAATGTGTAATGGTAGGGTGATGGTGAGATGAAATGGAGGACCTACAGTTTAACGTGGGATCCGAACCACGGTGGAGGCCTGGCATTCCACATATTCACAAGTTGTGATTAATACACTTGTCAGGTGAAGGAAGGGTTTAGCAATCAGATAAATCTGTGCCAGGACCGGGGATTGAACCCTGGACCCCCAGCACAGAAGTCTGACACCTTACCCCTTGACCAACAGGTCACCCTCTCAAGATAAGGATTGATGATAATTTATGAGCTCCCAATTTTTTTTTTTTAGCACCACGGCTTACTACCTTTTCAGGTTATACACATTTGATTGTACTCATTACGCTAATGAGTTAGAGATGAGGAAGGTTGAATTTACAGGAAGTGTACCCTTATTTGCAGAGAGAATGAGTTGAAAACAATTTGGAAAAAAACTCTCAGTATCTCGACTGAGATTCAAGCTCCAATTTAGTCTTAGCACAAGAGTGACACCTTGTACCATGCAGCCATCGAAGTAGGTAGCTCTCAATTTGAGCTCCTTTAAAAAAAAGAGTTATTTCTTTGCCTTGTATTGAGTGTCTGGTGATGAATGACTCAATGTTTACTTGAATGGGGATGTGCTTTGTGAAATAATGTACAGTTAGAGGGAATGTCAAGGTCAGCAACTGAGTTAAATGTTGTTGAATGAGGGAGTATGAAGAGTAAGGAAAGGCATCTCACTATAGGGATGTTAGAACGCAAATAAGCTCAGTGCAAGACAGTATCAAGTACAACTTAATACAAAAATGTTCTATGTATTACATCTGAGAAATTATAAACGCTCAAACTTTTCTCTCTGATAGGTGGTCAGCACCAAGTGAACAGTTGTGCTTTGGCCAGGCAATTAAAGAGGTTCGAGGGTTACATATAAACAATGCTAAATATGCACATCCAAACCTATTTTCACAATTTTTTTTTTAAAACTCCACTTAGAAATGTTGAATTGTTTAATAATTAATGTTTATGTTAATATTACAACATATTTAAAAGTTAAGTCTGTGATTTACTATGCCTTGACTTTTTAAACTATTTAAAAACCAGTTTAAAAATGTTTTATTTTATTATATTTTAAATATATTTATCTTATTTTGTTAACATAATTGAGTTTTAAAATTATATATTCATTCAACCCAAGCATGACTTGATTCGCTTGATATTTGGGAGCTTTATGAAAAGCTCGCTTGATTATCAATTTGAATTTAAAAACTTGAGCTCATAGACCCCTAGAACAAACACAATATGGCTTTTAGAGTGAAAATAAGAACACAGTTCACACTTTACACTGCTGCCACTTGATAAAGCGGTAGTGGTTGCCTCTTGAAGAAAATCGATCGTAATCACTCAATCCCTTAACCCTTTTAGTGCCACGAGCCGATCTATCGGCTCTGCCTACTATCACTAAAAGTGCCACGAGCCGATCTGATCGGCTCTGCCTGCTATCACTAAAAGTGCCACGAGCCGATCTGATCGGCTCCACCTACTATAGCTAAAATTGCCATGAGCCGATCTGATCAGCTCTACCTACTATAGCTAAAATTGCCACGAGCCGATCTGATCGGCTCCACCTACTATAGCTAAAATTGCCATGAGCCGATCTGATCGGCTCTACCTACTATAGCTAAAATTGCCATGAGCCGATCTGATCGGCTCTACCTACTATAGCTAAAAGTGCCACGAGCCGATCTGATCGGCTTGCTGCTATCACTAAAAGTGCCACGAGCCGATCTGATCGGCACCACTTTATAGTAAAATTGCCATGAGCCGATCTTATCAGCTCCACCTACAATAGGTAGAAATTGCCATGAAGCGAATCTGATCGCTCCACTCATCCTATACCTAAACTGCCATGAGCCGATCTGATCGGCTCTACCTCTATACTAAAATTGCCATGAGCCGATCTGATCGGCTCTACCTACTATAGCTAAAATTGCCATGAGCCGATCTGATTCGGCTCCACCTACTACCGTTAAAAGTGCCAGAGCCGATGCGGTTGGCTCTCCAGAGTTGAGCTAGCTCTCGCTTTATCTGATAGATAGTTTATTAGTGTCATATCACTGGAAAGAGAACATTTCCTCTTATTTTATATAATGTTGGCAACAAATATCAACTGTAAATAGGTGTTATTGAAACTGGGAGTTAAGTACATTTACAATGGGACGGTCACTACTCAAGGTGCTAAGTGCAACACTGGTTTATGTACGAGCTGCATGGAAAAACATAAGTGGGGCTCATATTCATACTGATATATATAGTTTTTGTAAATAGTTTTCAAAATACTGGTTAGATTGTTCTGAGTTTAGAAAAATATACTATTTAGATTTTCATGTTTTATCATGTGAATGAAAAGATTTCTTTACCAATGTAATATGTATAAAATAAAGTGCATTGAGCAAAAACATTTAGTAATAAATAAAATGATAGAATATTAGGAAAATGATAGAGCACAAATAAAAGTAAAAACACTGACACATATTTACACACACTTCAATATTTCAATGCTAAGTGAAGTATAATTATTACTACTTCCTGAGGAACATCAAAATATTGAAGTGTGTGTAAATATGTGTCAGTGTTTTTACTTTTATTTGTGCTCTACCATTTTCTTAACACTTTACCAATGTAAGTAAATAGGCATAATGACTTTATAAATGTATATAATACTTTTTTTAAATATGAAATTATTTATTATAAAAGGTTTTTTGAAAAACACATTCATTATGTGTAGGCCTAAATATTTATTCATAAAGTAAACAATATAATAAATCTTGCTGTAAGGTAAGCAATAACGGCCCAAAAAGTTCTAATGTAGGATATCAAATAAAAATGTCTGTAATTACCATTTATAATCATCACATATATTCAAAACTTTATTTTCTTGTATAAAACTAAATTCACTACAGCAAAATAATATTGAAATGTATATATCATATTTTTTTAAATATGTTAATTAGCATTAGTTTTGAAAAAAAATAAAAATTGAATTAAAATTTAGAAATTAAATTATATTAATTTATTATTATTAAAGAACAGTACATACGGATTAAAATGATAGAAAAATCAAAATTATCGCTTCATAAATAAAGGTTTGGTGAGTTTTCTTGCAAACCCTTACAACAATGAGGAAATATCTGTGGCATTCTTCGCACGCAAAACCTAACAGACCTTTAGCACTCTTCGCGTGCAAATTCTGGAATAGGCGTGGCAGTAGAAGGGTTAACCTAGATTCCATACAACATTTTGTAAATTTGCAAGATAAGAGAAGAAAATAGATGTCATAATATTTTTCTTATATTTTTAGCAAAAAAAAAAATAATAATAAAAAAAAACTTTTTTTTGGCACTACAGGTATTTCATTATTTTTCAAAAAACTATTTCTTTCAACAAACTAAATAGTAATACCCTTGAAAACCAAGAATCATGTTAAAAGTGTTCACCTGTAACAAATCAAAACTGGATTAAAATTTCAATGCCTAAGAATATTTAAATATAATTTGTAAAGGTTACAGTTAAAATACATCTTTATTGAAAGTCAATGATACTAAATTTAACACTCGATCAATTTAATGTATTATTGCTTTCAATAACACATTTAGGTAATGTGGGTCCTCAAATAAATGATAGTTTATTGTCCAGAAACTGGACAAATTTAACACACAGAAGTGTAAAGTGATGGTAATGACTAAGAAGAGGATAAGGAGCTATAATGTTGGAAGTAGTAGAGCCGAGAGGGCAGCAGTGGTAGTTGTTCTATGGGTGTGTACCAGCCCTGTCAGGTGCCCAAACCGGGCTTTGTTCTTGACCTCAGTAGTGGAAAACGTTTGAAAATAAGGAATTTCCCAAAGGGTATTTGGGGTGGCCCTTATCTGCATTATTTTTTTAAATTTTATTGTCCCAATAAGCTATTTGGAGTGGTCTCTACCTCGAATTTTTTTTTGGAAAAATTGATTTATCTAGAAGATATTTAGAATTTTGGAAAATTGGATGTGCTCAGATGTTATTTGGAATTGTGTACCCTGGAAATTTGTTAGTAATTGGATGCCTCTAGAAAATATTTGGAGTGGTTCTCGCCTGGAAATGTTTAGCAAACTAGATGCCTCTATGAGCTATTTAGAGTGGTCTGCACCCGGCAAATTTTTGAAAATTGAATGCATCTACAAGCTATTTTTAGAATGGTCTACGCCCAACAAATTTTTAAAAATTGGATGCCTTTAGATTTAGAGTGATCCTTGCTATTTTTTTTTATTAAATTATTTATTTTTTGGAGTTGACCTTCCCTGCCAAAGTTTTTAAAATGGAATGCTTCTAAAAGCTATTTCGAGTTTGATGTAAGACAATTTTTCAGCTTAATATTCAATAATATCAAAGGGGAGTGAAATAAATCAAACGAATGCTAAGTTTATTCCAATCAAGAAGAGGGGGACAAAATTATTTCTCAAGGGGCGAAAGGGCTTCCCCTCCTCTTCCATTAGGCCACCCCTGCTCAACTTAATTTGTACATTTGGAAAAAAATTCACTGGTCACTTTTACAAAACAAAAGTAATGTATGCAAATTAATCTGTAACTCAACAGTGAAAATGTTAAACTGAACTTGATTTACTATCCGAGTATCTTCATACACCAAATTTAATTTAAGTACAAAATAATAGACTCCTTGAAACTTCTGAACACTTAAAAATGAAGGGCATTACTGTACTGAACCAATGCTACCATTGTGGCAAATGCTAGTAAGTTCCTCCAGAGGAAACCTCAGCTTGTGGGCTGGACATGAACCCTTCTTTAGTTTGGTTAGATATTTTATTGCTAGCATTCATGTTTTATTTAATAATAATAATAATAATAATAATAATAATAATATTTAGCCCCGCGTCTTACTACCCGTTCAGGTTATACGCTTAAGTACTAATTACACTAATGGATTAGGAATTGGGAGGGTTGAATTTAGAGGAAGTGAACCCGCATTTGCGTGGAAGCAGAGTGGAAAACCATTTAGGAAAAACCACCCCCAGTTCACCCGACCGAGATTCGAACCTCGATCTCCCCGTCCTCGGCGGTCGAGCTCAACACGACTGGCGCGTTAGCCAACTACGCCACCGAAGCGGGTTTTTATTTAATCTACTTCCATTTTTTTTAAATATGTTAATCTGGATCTTGGGCCCGGGCCCCTGGAAGTTCTGAGCCCGTTACCATGCTATTAATAGTACCTCATGGTGGATGTGGGGTGTGCTATGTACCCATTGTCACATATGCAGCAGAAACATGGACAGTGAATGTAAGAGAGACTAGGAAAGTGGAGGCCATGGGAACGAAGTTTGTGAAGAGCATGTTAGCTGTCACGAGGAGAAACATGATCAGGAATGAAGTTATCTGGGAAATAGTGGGGGTACAGGGAGTACATGAGATAGTAGAGGAAGCAAGACTGAGATTGTAGGGTGATGTAACGAAAATTGAAAAGGAAATAATACCAAAGAGAATGGAGATAAAAAATGTAGGAAAAAGGCTTCAAGAGACACCAAAAAAGAGATGGGAGGAGAATATTACTGCAAGTGAGAGGAGAAGAATGGTGGGTGGATAGAGGAAGATGGAGGCATTTTACTTAATTGACCTGGGCACAGACTGGAAATAGTTGATGATGAAACTGAAAAAATTGTCTACTATACAACTATTTATTTAGTATACCTGCCATCTAGTATCGTAGTATCGTAGTATCTAGTGCTGTATTTATTAAGACTTTTTTGCAGTGATGAGTTATCACAAGATTCAAATCCCAGACAGGTACAATTTAATTGTGGTTTTCTGATCGTCTTCTCATTCGAATGTGACTACCCTTCCAAATTACCCTTCTCATCTCTACTCCTTGGATTAAGTCTTCACATATAAATTAAGAGTATTTATAAGTATTATGGAACCCATTTTTGTATTATTATTATTATTATTATTATTATTATTATTAGCACCGCGTCTTACTACCCGTTCGGGTTATACGCACTTACGCTAATGTGCAATGGAAGGGTGATAGTGAGATGAAATGGAGGACCTACAGTTTAACGTGGGATCCGAACCACGGTGGAGGCCTGGCATTCCTCACATTCACAAGTTGTGATTAATACACATTTTTGTATTGCTTTTGAGTTTGTTCCAAGAGTACTTATTAGTAATTTTAAATCAACAATATGTAATTTAAATTTAAATTTTATTATACTAGCGCCGACAGGAACACCATTTACATTTGTGCCAACGTAATAATAACTACGAAGATATGATAGGTTTGGTTATATTTTTAGGGATGTTTCTTCCTTTGGCTGGAATTGTGTTTGGTTACTTTTTAAATACATGGGTTCCATGATAATGAGTGTGATAGTAGTTTTTAATATGGCTGGGCCGGCCAGCTCTTTTGACTACTACGTCGATACCGATCTTTTGTTGGCAATTTTGCCGATCATTTGCTTTAGTTTCTTTACAAAGGTAATATGTAAAATGACACATACAATTTTTAATATAGCATATTTTTATTTTTCGTTCACATAATTCTCAGTAAAATTATTAGTAAATATTAAAAAAAAAGTCAAAATAACAAATTTAAATATGCTGTGGCAGCTACTTGAAAAAGGATGAGGGGAAATACAAGGTAGATAAGTGTTTTATACCTCTTTGATATTAATTCAAACTGTTCAAATGTGAGGATAAATTATTAATTGTTTATAATAGTTCTTTCAAAATTAACAAAGTTATTTAAAGGCTAAGATTATGCTCATTTGTTTTAATATTTTCAATGAAGAGTAGGTAACCAACATTATTATTATTATTATTTAGGGGTGTGTGCAAAGTACACTATTTTTGGTTCAAAGTGAAGTTGAGTTTGATATGGGAAATATTTTCGAAGCCAAATCGAAGTTCAAATATTTTTCTATTTAGTTTTGAATAAAAATATTATGTTGACATTTAGTATATGTATCTAACTAACATCAAACTAAATATTATATCTATTTTTTCTGAGTATTTTTATTTTACTTATTGTCAACATATAAAGGTAATATTCACTTTACCTTTATACTAAAACACTTTTTTATGCATACAGCCTGAGTAGTAAAAAAACATGCATTTGCTTTAATATCAGTGGATTTTCCCTGTATGGTGTTTGACTAACAAAACACAAGAGTTAACGGACATATAAGAACGTCTTAGAAAAATACGAGTTTAAGTTAATTTGGTGGATGCGTTTATAGGTTTGAGAAGTCCGGTGTTACCAAATTTTAAGTTTCTGCTTTACAAATAAACAGGGAAACTTTAGATTTTATAAATCCATTTAAATCTTGCCATGTGAATTACTAAAAGAAATATGGTTCTGACTTAGAAAGCGCACGCGCCTATAGCAAAGCTTTAAAGTCATACAACAATGATGATAATAATTACACTCATAAATTAATTCCTCATGTAATATGTTAAAATAATTTATTTTTTTGTAGATTTTATTAAATTTGGTCATTAGTAAAATATTTAAGATTTTATCTAAATCAAGAGCAATTTTCATTTATAAGTACTCACTATTTGCAAACTTTTTTTAAAAATAATTTAAGGAATGTCATGTTCCTCGTACGTGCGCTCAACATGCGCTCAAGTCTGTCACTAGCCTACACATTAGCAGGAGTTTGAATTGAGTAAACAACTGTAATGGCTGCATGTGTGAATTTTAAAATATTAAAAAAATATTTTCAATATTCAAGAGATATTTCAAAAGTATAATTAAACACACTGAAAATTAAAAAAAAACTTTTATTATTTTTTTAATTTACATTTTCAAGAGGAATAAATTCATATTCAGTTGGTACTAATCAATGTTTCTGATCAAGGTGGTTAGAGGTTTAATGTTATGACCGTCTTGAAATTCAAGGTATGGAAATTTTCCCAGTTCCACCAAGAAAATAAAGCAAACTTTTTCTAAAACTCAAAACGATAAAATATATTTTATTTCTTGAGGTAATTTCAGTTCATTTTTATTTGATGTAAAATGTAAGACGTGTAATATAATACCCTAGACACTTCGCGAACAACAGGACAAAGCATTTGATTCGGCTTTGAATTTTTCAAAGCTTCTCACACCCCTATTATCATATTCATTATCATCCATCAATTTTTTTTTTTAGTATACTTAAACAACTCAATTGGGATGGATGACAAAATAAAAATATTTTAAGGTTTATCAGAAATGATTATATAATAATTATATTAAAAAATATTTTAGCAGTTCGAATTTATGAACTAGTGTTGAATTTGTTTGGGTACCCTTTCATTCTTTCTCTTGTCTATTGCTGACTAAGTATTGACCTTGAAATCCACCCTCTAGAATATCTTTTTGTCTCACTTGCAAGCCAAGTATGAGTCATCACAGGCTGTACTTTCAAACATTTCTTCCCACTAACCACCAGAGCATTTCGACAGCTACACGTGATAGTACAAAGATACATGTTGTCTGCTACACAACAGAAAACTGCTAAGACACCATTACCTGACTTCGCAAACATAGATATGAGTAATCTTTATTGTATAGTATTATTATTTTACAAAACTTGATGCAATTACAACTTAATATTAAATGAGCTCCTACAGATATTGGTAGCAAACAAGCAAAGACTATAAAATATACAAAGTCTATCTCCCGGTCAGTAATAGTAGTAGGCCTGCCACAAGGGCGGGACTATTGCTACCAATATCCAGATTCACAAGTTTAAATAAAATTTAGAAGACGCAAAAAATACTAAATAAAATATGAATGACAAGCAATAAAATGGCCATATTTTCTAATGAAGAGTGAATGCCCAGCACAACAGATGGGATTCCCTTGGGAGGAACCTTATGACATTTCTTATCATAGCTTTACTATGCCTTATTTTTTCCTTGACATTAGCACAACTTCAACTTCACCATGCCAAATTTCATTCCAAACTCTTCCACTTCCTCATTCCATTCCTGTACTTCCTATTACTTCGCCCCCCATATTATCAAATCATTCTTTCCTCCCAGAGTTTTCCTGCCACTTTATTCATGAACATTTCCATTAACTTACAAATAGTAGTGGAGGAAGGGCATGCCCCGGCTTCACTCTCTTTTTTTATTTGAAAATGCATTGACCACTTTTTTGTCTTAACACAACTCCTTTTAGCCTCCTAAATACTCTTTACTCTCATTAGAACTCCTGTTTACACTACAGCCTTCTCTATTGATTCCCGAACTCGTATTTATATCCATACTATTATATGCATCACATTCATAAATACCAAAACCAAGTCCTTCCAACATACACATCACCATCAGCTGTCATGTAGCGAATATCAAGTCTGTTCCTTAAATCGGTGCTGTTACTCTTTCACTTTCCTTTAATTTTATTTCTTACTCTCTTTTTTAAATATCTACTCATGTGTTATTTCCCTGTAATTATCCACACATGGTGCTTTTCCTTGTTTTATTCCTCTTCAATGAATCCTTCACCTTTTTCTATGTGGGACATATTTCTTCCTCTTCCACTAGTTCTTCATACTCCTCTGCTTCACTCACATCAATTTCCTCTTTTGGGTTGAACATCATCTATAGTTCTTTCTTCATCTCCTTTCTTCATCGTTCTTCCTTGTTCATCCATCATTCTAACATATTGTCTTTTTCTCCCCACCTGTTTCTAACCTAACTATATAAAACCTTCCTATTTCCTTCTAAATCCCTTTCCAGCATTTCTGTCCATTTATGCATCCAATCCTTCCTGGTTTCCCCTACTACCCTCTTCGCTCTTCTCCCTATGTTTCCTCATGCCTTTAAAAAAAACTAATCCTGAGTTTTTTATTCTTCTCCTCCACTGCTGGTGTCTCCTTCCAATTCCTCTTATCACTTATCCTCCCACGTATCTCCTAAGCAGCTTTCGCCAACATTTTCTTAAACCTTTACCATTCCACCTTTATACTTTTAATCTCAGCCATTGGCATTAGATACAGCTCTCATGCCTCCAAAATCTTATTCTTCTTTCTTGCCATGCTACTTTTCTTCTTCATTCCCATCGCTTTTATGTTTGCCACCACCATATACTTGGTATTAAAATTGATGTTTACAGTCTGCCTTTTCATTTATTCGTGCATGAGAAGTAGTCAATCAACAACCTTTGCTTCCCATCCCAACTGTATCTGGTGATCTTATGGATTTTTCTTTCCTGCTTATAACAACTGTTTGTTGCTTTCATTTTATTTCTTGTGCATAGCTCCAGCAGTTTTCTGTCTTCCTCATTCCCCACCCCCTGTTTACCTTTACTAACATTCCTCAACCCCCCCCCCCCCTTTCTTTTCCTACTTTTGCGTTAAAATCCGCTATTACTATCTGCCACTTTTTTCCCATATGCCTTTCTAATTCTTCCTTGAACTTGTATTTTCCTCTGCTGTACACCCACCCTACCATCCCCCACTTGTATCAACTTCTGTCCGTTATTGTCATCTTTATCATCCAGTCATTCATCCCTTCCACCTGCGGCCCTTTTCTCAACACAAAGTCCCAGTTCAGTTCTCCTCCCTTGGTTTATCGTTTTCCATCCAATACAAAATGTAACTCTTCCCTAATTTGCTCATGCAACTAGTGAGATTATTATTCTCATTTAACTTTATTTTATTTACGACTTAACTAAAAATGCAAAAAAATAATATGCATAGTTATAGATAAATAATTTGCGACTGAACTTTGTTTCTACATTAAAGTGATTTTTTTTTTGAGGTAGTTGTGATGTTATCAAATGTTATAAAACCGTTTTATGATCAAATTTATTTTTTGAGAGGGAATTTCAAAAATTTATTTACCAAAATGTTGGGTCTTTATTCATTATTGAGTTATTTTTATTTTAACTGCAAAATTGGCTAAAAAAAACCATTGCTGTTTTAGTTTAGCTGATTACATTGCAAGAGCAAACAATTAGTTTAATTAACAAAATGAGATAAAAAAAAAAGTCTTGAAATTACTATACGATTACTTGTGGAGCTCATGCATTTTATTTTAAGTGGTACTGCAGTTTAACTAGCAGGTCAGATTCCCAGTCCTAGACACAATGTTCTCACACACTAAGGAATGTGCTGTATTTGAAATGTTTCACTACAACCTGCGGTATCTAGGGTAGAGGACTTTGACACAATCAAAAACTTTTGATTTGGACAAAATCGTTGCCTAATACAACACAACTAAAGTCCACTAGAGTACATCATCAGTTTCCAGCCTGTGGCCGGGTCAGTTTAGTATAAAGCCTCCATCTTCCTCTAACCTTTTACCACTCTTCCATTCTTCTCCTCTCACTCTAACACTTGCTGTTATCTGCTCCTCCCACTTCTTTCTCGGCCTCCCTTGTGGTCAATGTAGGAAAAGGACTGCAAGGGAGGCCAAGAAAGAGATGGAGGAGCAGATAACAGCAAGTGTTAGAGTGATAGGAGAAGAATAAAGGAAGATGGAGGCATTTTACTAAACTGATTCGGCCATAGACGGGATACAGTTGTTGATGATGATGATGAACTCTTGTGTGTTGTTGATTGGAATTTTGTTGTGTTGTATTAAGCCGCGTCCCCACTGAGTCAACAAGGTTGATCAAAAATGTCGTCAGTGGTACTTTATAGTAAACTTTGTCGATCGATGTGTTGATTGGTTTCCTAGTGTCGATAAATATTAAATGAAGGTGAGTCGATTCTTGTGGTGGGGACATGCTTCAAAATTCAACCATTGTACGGTAGAGTCAGTTTTCTATTGTTTTAGAAAATGGAGTGATATAACTCAAAAGATGCTTTCTTTTATTGAACTTTTTTGATCCCACACACATTAAGTATTGTAGGGTCAAAGCAAGATGCTCTTTAGAGGGAATGGCTTTTTTGAAGTTGGTGTCCTGTTTACATATCTTTGGTTCAAGTATTTGAAATAAATTTTTGAACTCCCTTTGGGGAATACATCTGTATTTAAACTTCAAAACATAAACATCATCCTGTTTTAGAGCTTCTATCAAATCACTACCACTGTATCTACTTCTACTTTGAAGACTTGGTCGTAACCAAAACCTTCTTTTGCGCGGTAATTTTGATTTTTTTTTTTTGACGCAATGATAGTGAAAGCAGCACAAGCAATAAGTAAGTCGTCCTCTTCTAAAATTTTGCTTTCAACTGGATTTTTTGTCGATTCAATTAGGGGCGAGGAAAGCCAATAATTTTTTTTATTATTATTTATCACCACTTACTACCCATTCAGATTATACGCCTATGTACTAATTACACTAATGGGTTAGGGATTAGGAAAACCATGTAGGAAATACCACTCTTAGTGCACCCGACTGGGATCGAACCCCGATCTTCCCATCTTCACCAGTCTAGTCCAATACGAGACTAGTGCGTTAGATCACATGGCCACCGAAGCAGGTCCAATCCATTTGTTGCTCGATACTTGTTGATTGACAATGTCGGCTCAGTGGGGGACAGGGTTTTATGTAGGCAATGATTTTGTCCAAATCAAAAGTTTTTGATTGTGTCAAAGTCCTCTACCCTAGATACCGCAGGTTGTAGTGAAACATTTCAAATACAGCACATTCCTTAGTGTGTGAGAACATTGTGTCTAGGACTGGGAATCTGACCTGCTAGTTAAACTGCAGTACCACTTAAAATAAAATGCATGAGCTCCGCAAGTAATCGAACAGTAATTTCAAGACTTTTTTCTTGTATCTCATTGTTTTCTGTGCCTATTTACCTACCTAGAAAAACTTTTCATTTTTTAACTATAAATGTAAAATGAAAAGTACAGGAAAACCGTGTTAGTAATAAATATTCTGGACAAAAAACAAAATCTTGGTTGAGTGATCTGCCAGTAATAACTTTTTTTCTTTAAAAGGTAGCTATGTTAGTGTGAACCATGTTTTTTTTCCTTTCTTGTAAAAAGGATATTGTGTGGCTTCACTATTTGTTTCCATCCATCTTTTCAGTAATAAAACAACGAGAAGAAGACCACAGTTAATGGAATTGCTATTTGACAAGTGGTGGGTGATATAATGTGCTCTTAAGTAATGAAACATTTGTTTCAGCAATGAAGCCAACTATTCAGATCGTAGGTAAGAATTAATACGGATACAAACAAATGAATACTTTTTAAAGTGTTTTTATTACCTATATTTGTGTAATATATAAAAATAAAATAAAAGCTTAAGAAGTAAATTTTTATTGTGAAGTAAATTAGAGGAATATTTAATGAATTTAGCATCAATAATTCTCACCTTCTCAAGTATATTTTATTTATGTTACTAATATAGACTATAAATTGGCAACAAGATATTCTTGAAGTGGGCCGGGTTACTAAAAACACTGATAAACACTGGCCCGTCACTCACTTCTGCCTCTCCGATTTGTAGGAGGCCGTGAGCTCATCAAAGAGCTTGCTGTTCATCTCCATGAAGGTCTTAAGCACGTTGTAGACGAGCGCAACTATGGTCTGGTTCCAGTGCTCCTTGCTGATACGGTAGAGAGCAGGGAACATGATGGGCATGATCACGTGGTTGTTCTCTTCTATCAGACTCATGATGTACTCATTGTTCCAGAAATACAAGGCGCGCTCTGCCACCTGACACAGAGAACATGATCAGCACTTGTACACTTTATTTTCAGGAACATTTCAATAGTGGCACCAGTTTCATTTAATCTAGTGTGTAGTTGACAATAAGGTAAGGGTTCAAATGAATGCCGGCCGGGTGTAATGAGATGATATTTACTTAATGTTTTTCAGTTATCAATTCATACAAGTGTCAAATTCCCTTGCTCTAAATTCTAGCCATCTTCTCCCTTCCCTGTTATTGTAAATATGGCAGTGATGTAAAGTACATAAATCTAATATTTGAATTTTTTTTAATAACTAAAAGCAGATATTGGTTCATTCAATTTCACCACACATTTCTATACACTATGCAATGATTATTCCAACTGGTGCATATTTATTTGTTATTTTAACCCTTTGAGTGCCAAGAGAAAAATGACAAAAAAATAGGCTAAAATTGCCAAGATATTTTGCTGAGAAATACAGGATTTTGTTTAAATTTTAATATGGTCTTTGAGCTTCTTGCACTCAAATTTTTATATAAACTAGCTAACATGCTTGCCAATCCGATTATATAATTATGCATATACTTTTTTAATTTTTAAATATAGTAAAAAAAAAATCACTAGCCATGATATTAAAAAAACTGTTTTATTTAACATTAATTTTTAAGCTATGAAAATTTAAATAGCTTGAAATAGAACAAATCACTGAAAAGAACACAAAAAACTGAGTAAATAACAAGTTTACAAAAAAACAACACTTTATATTTCACACTAAAATTGGGTTATGCATAGCAGCTGTTTCAGTGACCATCAACTTGAGCAGGGTTATAGTAAAATAAAGTCTAAAATAAATAATTGGCTTGGCATCAGAAAGTTAGGGGGGGAGACTTCAAACCTGATACTTCTGCATAAATATGAAGAGGTTGGGGTGGATTATCCTGATCTTCAAGATTTATTTCATCCCTATAGGAATCACTCATATTCAGACTCACCTTATCAATGTCAGCTGCCACTCCTACTTGTTCCGATCTTTCACTTTCACTAGAATATAATTCCTGTTCAGTTTCATTATTTACAAATTCAGAAACACTGCTTTCATAATCACTAACAAATTGATCACTCTGGGTTGAGCTGTCAATAAATATTGCAAGTATTTCTGTGTCTTGAATCACAGCTTTCCTCTTAGTAACCATGTTTACAAACAAGGCCAAAGATAAAACTCATAAAGTAAAAAATTATAAAATAATTTTCATGTTCATTATATCGAAACTCTAAGTGCAAATACAAATAAAAGTAGCTTGAACATACGAGAATAAAGTGGAAATAAAATCTACCCTATCTGTTGACTTAATACTGAACTAAGAGCTTGAAAACATGGGATCGCTGTGAGCAACGCTGGCAATTTTAGCAAATATTTCGCATCGCTCTGAGCGACGTTGGCACTTAAAGGGTTAAGTATTCACATTACTTTATTTATTCAGTGTTCACTAAAACCAAATATAAATATCATTTGTCAAGAAATGATCACAAGAGTTCAGCTAGTCACTCTCCATGTTGATTGTTTAGTTTGTGTTTGCACAAGAGATTAAGTACTCTTAGGCTGTGCATCACAAATAAAGACAAGTTTAAAATGTATTGATGACTGTGTTCTGAGTGACAATTTTCAGGTAAGTACAGTGTAGTATTTAAAAGTCTACTCTAAACATTTTAGGAGCTATTAGTCTTTCATATGTTGGTATATGTTTAGTTTTTAAATAGACGTTAACAATTCTTTTTACTATGTTATTTATGGAGGAAAAGATATCAAAAAGATGCTGGATATTGAAGTGGAAAGTAGGAGGCCAAGAGGAAGAACAAAGGACAGAAGACTGGAGAGGAGAGGGCTGGAAACTGATGACGATGACGATGATGATGATGATGATGATTCACACTATTTGTGTGACATAATCTTACTAATTATCTAATTGCAAATCTTTATAAAGTTATATAGAACAATTACTTTCAATCAAATTCAAGGTAAGCCTACTAGTATATACAGAGAAAGCTTACTTAAAGGAATTTAATTAATAGTCTATACATTTATTTAAAATTAAATATTAAATCACCAATTTATGTCAATTTGTTGAGCCTATTTTTTTAAATTACTTGGTTTTGAGTTCAACTTCATTTAATTGATATTCCTTATGAACTAAGAGAAATGTCTTAATTTTCTCTGCTACTAAAAACTTCCAAAATGTTCTATAAGGTTAATATAGTCTTATTAGGGCAGTGCGAGAAACACTTTTTCAATTCGAGACAATATCAAGATGGGAGAGCGAGATGTTAAAACTTCTTTTGAAACTACAAAAATGTAAATTATCTTTATTAAAGTATATGGGTGACTAGTTGTAGTAGTTATGAGACCCTTTTACAATCTTTTGCTCTAATTTTGGTTTATTAAACTTTCAATACTAACAAATATACACATTTCCTTATCAATTATCATTGTTCTTTACAACTACAGTATGTTATTTTGGAACAGAGCACTGGTCTAAATCATAGTTTAAATTAGTAGGGATGGCCAGTACACCTACTTTGGTGATACTGGAGTATAAATTATTAGATAGAACACTAAAAAACACACAAAAACATTTTTAGGGACAAGCTTTCACTGCCACAAACAGCTTCATCAGGTCTAAGCTTTAATAAAATGTACATTACTTTACATCAAATTGAATAAATGGAAAATAGCAATCTCCTAAGCAAAGTTAAAAAACAAATACTAATTAATCACTCATTAAATTTGAAAGAACAAATCGGAACTTTACCCCACTGGTAGGCAGAATGGAGCCTAGTGGATAAGTTAAAGTAAAAACAAGAAGATTATGATTCTTGAAGGGAGGGGAGAAAGTTTCTTCAACAGTAATCCATTTATATCAAACAAGATATAATGCGCTTTAGGAACTATAAGAACGTGATGTCAATCAAATAAAAGGTAGTCTGGCGCGTATAAATAATTGGAGAATAAAAACAATGACCCAGAGATTATATTTATTTTTATTTGTAAGTAATAACTAATAAGCCTGAGTTCACATAAAACCAAAGAGAAACAAAAGTGCAAATTACCGTTTCTATCTTCAAGATCACACCACTTGTTGAATAAAAAGTACCGTTCATCCACAAGGCAGGTAGACAGTCAAAAATGTAAATGAAACATTGTCCTTGTAGAAAATAGATGGACATAAAAACTAATATAATGACACCATAAAGTGATGCCAAACTATAAAGTTGTTAGTAAAGACCCTATCTATATTCATCATTACCATCATCATCATGAACAGTTTCCAGCCACTGACCGGGACTGTTTGGAACATAAGCGGGGGTGAAGTACAGTGGGGACTATGTGTGCCCTGTAACGGCTACAGTAGCTGGGAAGACTTGGAAAGAATCCTGAAAAGTGATGGGTAACAAAGCTCTGGTTAAGCTAAGATAGGCCTAGCAAACCTGTAGTTATGGATTAAATAGCCACGCTGTTATATTTGTTAGTTACGGCTATAGCTGCATATCTAAATATAATATTATTTAAATTGAAAAATGACACCTGGACATGGGAATCAAACCCAGGACCTTTGACTTAATATGCCAATGCTCTACCACTAAGCTATCCAAGAGTCGTTCTGTGTCCAGGGCACAGAGAAAGAAAGAACAGAGCCAGAGCCGCTAGGTTAAACGTGTTGCACTCCTTTTCGAGGCTTTACTCCTTCAACGTTGGGATTGCTAAGTGCGATCACCAGTGACTACAGCGCAATTAAGTGAGCATTTTTTAAACGACTCACTTTAAACTCGAATGTACGAGAAGGAAGATACAAAATATGAGCTCCTCGAGTTAACCTGTCGGCTGGCGGTCACCGAGCAAGCTTCAGGTAGCACCCTCCTCCCCAAACCTTCATCACTAAGTAACATAATCCTCCTTCACAAATAAGTTTACTCTGACTGCACATTACAAAGAAAACTTGAAACACAATGGACTTTTTTTTTAAACAAGGGACTGGCTGTCAACTGCAATTATTTGTTAAGGAGTACTGAGGAGAATTGCAGACGGCTAGAAATACCAATTTATTTAAGAAGTGGTTAGATATTTTTTAATATTGTTTTCACCAAAATGAGGGTGAAAGTTCTGACCAGTTAAATAGTTTAAATTTTAATTATAAAGTGTTTTTTAAATGTTTGATATCTTATAAAGAACCATAAAAAACAATCCCACACATTGTGACGCTATCAAAACATGAGTATTTGATAGAGGAAGGCTAGATACCATACCACGTGGCCACTATTTAAGGTCTATAATTGCTATGCTATGTATTTAAAATAATTAATGTATACTTGAATTAATTTAAAAACTGGTATTTTCCCGGTGTAAATTAAAATTTCCACACTCAAGTATTTAAAGTTATAACAAAAATATAGGATGGTTTTAAATAGTTCTAAGGGTTACGGTTATTTAAAATTACGCAGTAAACACTAAAGTTAAACTATTGTATTTTGTGCGAGTACATGGATGCAGGCTGGATAGTAATATAAAGATATCGCAGACCAAACGGGCCGGTCAGCTATGTCTCGCGGGTCGTTTGTTTGCGAATCCTGCCTTATCATTCAACCTTGAAAGGGGGTTCTGTCTGTTAATAAAAGTTTAATTAATCATATAGGGCCCATAAGCATAGATAAAATTATGTACAGTTTATTGAAGCAATTATTCAACATATTATATACCCTACACTCCATTTATCTTAAAAGTTAGCAAGCTTTATTTTATGAATTACTAGCAATCCCGCATGACGTTGCCCGTGATCCACTGTGGTATAAGAATTATAAGCACCCTTCCCCTGGTGCCCTCTGAAACGTAATTCTAAAACAGATAGAAAATATTTTTTCAAAAATTTGTTTAAAATAGCCTAATTAAAAAGCTAAATGAAAATTTAAAAATCCTGCTTCGAGGTGCATTCGGACCCCCTTCCGTCCACCTATGTTAAAAATTTCAGATATCTGCGTGCAGTAGATTTGGCTGGGCATTGCACACAAAAAGGATTTTTCAAAGTTTCATAAAAACACGTTTTGCAAAAAGTCTATATCTCTAGGTCTTATAAAATATTACTAAAATTAATAAATTCTTGGTTTGGTTTGTAAATTACTTTGGTTGGTTATTTCTTTTTCAATAATTTTTGAAATTTCTCGAATTTACATTTTAAACTTTCAAACCCATATAAGAGATTTTTTTATCGTTTCGAATCTCTAACGTTCGAGTCTTGCACATTCCTAATGCTTGTTTATTTATTTAATATTATTCATAATTCTGCTGATTACATCTAATACTGTGATAAGTGGTTTTCTTTATAGTGAAAGTTTCAAATTTAGTTAAAATATCTTAACTATTCAAATTCATAATTATTTGAATTGGATTTAAAATTTTTACTATTTGATTAAAAAATATTCACTATTAAAAAATCACCATTCACACACTCCTAATATATTTCAGACGCTCAAACATTCTTACGTGTTGACAATATTCTGGGCAAATTAGGGTGTGTGAAGCGTTGAAACTTCGACTTGGCTTTTAAACACATATCAGCTTCGACATCACTTCGAAAAATTCCGCTTAGGCAATTACGTATCTTCGCCAATAATAGTAAATTATTGTCATTCTGAGCTGTTGTGTACAGTACAAAACAGTATTCATATAAAAAAATCTGAAGTAATTGAGTTGTAAGTTGTGAATAACTTGATTTATCAGAATAAAACTAAATATTACAAATAATAGGCCTGTGCAGGATCCCAAACTCTGGGAAAAAATTAATACTAAAAAGTTAATTATTTAGTTAAAAGTTAGTTATCATGTCATGTTTGTATTTAAGTAATTAACAATATAATTAATTTTTCTAAGTTAAAGCTAACCCTATCTTCTGTTAGGTAAACAAGTACCCTACTTAGTCGCTGATATTTTACAATTAAATAGTCATATCACTGCAATAATAGTATTCAAGCCTACATTCTGATAATTTTAAGGTGTTGAGTCTCATCGAATGTCACCACGAGCTTATTCATACTCCAATCAAGGGAAAAGGCAGAGGTTATGCTATGTTAATAATGTCACAATCACCTCGATCACCTTGATCTTTGACATTTTCTTCACAACTTCCCTTTGAATATAAACTAAACACTTCACCACTATCTGATTCACTTTAGTACTGTCATTGTATCCAAAATACTACAAAAACAGTGATATTAAAATTACTTCCCCTTGATTAGTGAAGTAATTGTAATGTCATTGTTTTCACCCCTTTAAATTATTCTAGTTATTATTATATTTTAATAATATTAATTTATTTTATTTTCATATTAGTGTAGAGCCACTAGTACAGGAAGTCCAAGTAAAACTATGATTTATTCTCGTAGTCAGCTAGTCTCTGTGCGTTTAGTCACAGTAGAATTTCTTTATCAACAACTTTTTGGGATCCCCTCCGCCTATCTAGTTCACAGTCTTCACAGTCGACACAACTGAGCACCATTAAATAACAAAGCTTCATATTTTATTCTTGAATAGATATAAGCCAGGGAAACATTTTAGTACAAAATAATGAAAAAGTTGTTTTTAAATTTCTTGATGATGCATGAAATATGCCTTCCCCACACTTATTTTCATCAATTCCTGCATATTACGCCAATCTTTTTATTTGCAATCAGAGCTGTGAAGTTGGAAGTAGTTTTGGGTGGGGTCGGAGTCAGTAAAAATATTCAGATGCCCGCTTCAAAATAAAAACTTTTAGTACTATAACAATATGTGGTAACTATATATTATTTATTTTAATGTAAAGGGAAAGAATGCCCAGGAGGATGTAGGGGGTAGGAGGCCAAGAGGAAGACCAAGGGACAGATGGATGAAGAGAGTAGGAGTGTGGAGGAAGAGGAGAGAACTGGGCCAAGTGTAGGAGTAAAGAGATGGTGGGGAGGCTCATGTTCCAAACAGACTCAGCCAGTGGCTGGATGATGATGATGATGATGATGATGATGATGAATCAATATATGTAACTTGGATGGAAAAATGTATTCACTAAATGCCAAAGAAAATTTTCATTAGTAATCTGTACTGGAGCATTTTACTGTAGTACATTTTTTATTACAAATAATAATACTGGATGACCATGGTTACAAATGGTTACAAAAACAAAAAATACCATCTTGACTCACTTTCTAATCAAATGGTAAACAATGATATATCTCTCTAGGGAAAACCTCTTTTCACTTTATGAGTTATTTGTATTATATGTGGAATAATGTACAGGAAAGGTGGAGAGGAACAAATACAATACGACTTTTACAGTGAAAAGAAGAACACGATTCACACATTTTATGTTTCTATCCACCTTTCCTGTACATTTTCCCAAGTGTAGTACCAAGGCTAGTAAGAAAGGATTGGTTCGAATATCTGGTGCAGCTAAAAGATATTAATGTGTGCCTGAATATTGTTTAAAGGACAAGAAAAGAGAGAGGTACCTGGAAGTGTGGGCTGGAGACACATCTAGAAATCTGTCTGAATAACGGTTCCTGAATTTTGACAAATTGTGATGGCTCAATTACATCCAAAATCTCCTCTATTTCTCCAAGGAACATCACCTGAAACAAATGTTAAAAAATATCTGTTACTGGCAGAACAAATGAGAGGGGATTATCAAGCTAAATGCCTTTAGGTTCAAATAAAATTATAATATTATAAATTATAATTACTAGAAAACATTCATATACATAACACAACACAACACAACAAAAGTAATGATATTTTGACCATATCAAACCATGGCCCTTCTAAAGAGAACACTAAGGGCTTAACTTTAATATATAACCTGAACATGTAGTTAGACATGGTGCTATGGAAAAATACTTTGATTTGAGATTCACATAATTATGACAACTGTTAAAAGTGATAGTAAAGTGTATATAATTGTAGGTTTATTCCTAAAAATTTTTTACAGCAAACTTTTTTTGACCTAAATAAATTATTACTCCAGTGGAAACATAATCATAAAGTATAATTTTCTTCCACACAGTAATCTCAATAGTTCTTCAATATCTGTTAAAAGTGCCCTGGAATATTGTTGAGATATGATATCAATCTATCCATCTTGTATATGCGTAGAAAACTTGTTTATAGTTCCATGGTTGCTAGTGAAGTGTAAACCCCTTATGTACAGTCTTTGCATCAAGTTATAGGCCCAGTAAATTATGCTCTATTTATTTGTGAGTTCGTGAAACGGGTTTGCTCACAATTCAAACTTGTTGGCCTCTGTGTAGAGAGTAGTGCATTTTTTCTCTCTCGTTTCTTCATTGTGAAGTTTAGCTCAAATATTAAAAATGAATTCATCGAGCAACCTAGCTATGATAGAAAACTTGTTGATAGATAAAATCATTCCGAATGGAAATTTACAATGTGTGCCTTACCGAAATTTGATGGTCTATGGGAAGTAATTAAGCCTGAAGGAGAAACAGTTCAAGACAAGAAGAAAAAGGATAAGGCTCTTTTGAAGATAATTTTGTCAGTTGACCCTGCAAATTATTTCCATTTGAAGGCTACAAAGACTGCTAAAGAAGTGTGGACTGCTTATGAAAGTACATTTGAAGACTTTGTATTAACACTTTGAGTTGGTTTGCTAAGGACCCTTGTCACAACACAACTAGCCAAATACAAGTTTATTGACACATATTGTGACCAAATTATTTCAACAGTTCATAAATGAAATGAAATGGGATTTGAGGTTAGAGATGGATGGGCTGGGACTTTATTGCTTGCAGGTTTTCCTTATGATTACTGTTCCATGATAATGTGCCTTGAGAGTTTGGGGGTCAAAACCACTGCTGATTCAGTTAAAGTAAAACTTTAACAGGGCATTAAAAAAAAAGAAGTGCAAGTTAGTTCTGAAACTCCTGATAGTGAATTTGCACTTTATGCATTTAAATCAGATCATATGAAGAATAATGATGCCCCAAAATGTTTTATTTGTAATTGGACAAATCATATTGCTATGTTTTGTCGTTACAAGAAGAAAAATATGAATAATGACAATTCTGGAAATAGGAGGACGAAAAAAGACCCAAAGTCTAAACGGGACTTACTGGCTTATTTTTCTACAAAAAATGTTTCGGTGAAAGATAAATCAGCATGGTATTTAGATTGGAGTGCATCTGCCCACATCACTACAGATACAAATTGCCTAAGTAATTTCATTGCTAATAATTCCGAAATTACTGCTGCTAGCTCTGTCCTGGTTGCTGAAGCTATTGGTAATGTAAATAGACAGTTATGAGCAAAAAATCGACAGGGGAGAAGTAGAGGCAAAGGATGTCTTATACATTCTAGATAATGCTGTAAATTTATTATCTGTCAGCAGAATTGTCCACAAAGGTCATGTTATCTTAGATAAAATAGTGGACATATCCTTAGTGAAGATGGTGGAATTGTTGACACAGCAAATTTGTAAAATGGTATATATAAATTGAATATTATTGATGAAGCAAAAATGTCAGCTCTTTTTTTGCTAAAAATTAAGATATTGTTTGGCATCGTCAGCTTGGTCACCTCAACCATTAGGGAACCCTGAAAGCTAAGTGGTATGTCAACAGTCATGGACAATAAATTTGTGGTTGATAGTTGTTGTGAATTATGTAGTGAGAGTAAGTAGACTAGACTGCCCTTTAAGAGAAGCAAAAGACGTAGCAATGATGCCTTGGAGCTAATACATTTTGAATTATGCAGGGCATGGAAACTATACCTCAGTTTTAGCTTCTGTGGTGCTGACTGACAGCTCACAGCTGACTTCTGACGGCTTTGAAAAGCTACCAGACCATATTATGTATCCCTACGCCGAACCATATGATCTACAAAAACCATTTCTTTATCAGTTGTCACTTCTGACAGTCAAAATTTAGGTATATACCTAACTGTTGACTTTCAGAAGTCAGCTGTGAGCTGTCAGTCAGCACCACAGAAGATAAAACTGAGGTATACCTCTATTCCACAGAAGCAAGTATTTCTTGATATTTGTTGACAATCATTTCAGCAAATAGTTTATGTATTTTTTTAAGGATAGTTTCAAAGCGCTAGTAGAAAATAAAACTGGCAAAAAAATCAATATTTGCTACCTGTGAAGCCATGGCCTATGTCCCAAAAGTATAGTACCCGAGATGGGAAGATACCACAAGTGCCGGTGAATGGGAAGTCACTCATGAGTGCAGTAGTGGTCTTTAATAAGCATCTAACAATCACAAGGGTTGATCAATTATGCAACGAGAGAGTCGCTTGTGTTGAGGGAAGATCAAGAATAGGCACAGTCATTCTTGTCAATATGTACTTCCAGTATAGAGAAGATATAGTACCTTATTTAGGAATGATTGAGGAAGTAGATGACGTATGTGGAGCGACTCCTGTTATTTACTTAGCAGATACGAATTCTTGGTCACCCCTGTGGCTCAGCGATGTGTGGAGGAGAGCGGATGGAAGAAAAGGAGTACATCGTGCAAATAAGAGGGGAGAGAAATTGGAGGAGATAATTGCGGCGAACCTACGAGGGAATCCACCAACATACCAATGGAGAGCTGGGGCGAGTTCCAACATAGACGTGACATCCAAAATCAAAAAGCTGGGGGAATGGTTGCTAACTGGAAAGTGCTGGACGGAGTGATGATCAGTGACCATAATTTGATCACCTTTGAAATAGAAATAGAAGGCTAGATCAGATAGACATGGAGAAAAAGATAAGATACAACATAAGGAAGGCAAACTGGGAAAAGCTAAGGGGGCTGCTGGTGCTGCCGCCTGAGGTGGCTGAAGGAGGAAATGTCAATATCGCCGCCAAGGAGTTTACCAGGTCAGTTCATAGAGCTATGAGGGCATCCATCCCAATGGTGAAGGATACATTGAATATAAACAATCGACCATGGAACGAACGACTTGGTAGACTCCGAAAGGAGATGAGGGTAGCACGAAGGAGATATCAGAGGTATATAGATCCTGCTACTCGTGGACTGCTCCTCATTGGGATGGATGGAAAAAAAGAAGAGTTTGAATCCACCCTGGTGATGGTAAAGAGAGAAAACTGGGAGCGATATGTGCAGGAGGAATTGAAAAGTAACGAATGGGGAATACCGTTACAGATAGCTACAGGAAAGGGAAGGCCCCCAACAATTATCTCGACACTAAGGAAGCCGGGGGGAGGATTTACATCAAATTGGGAAGAATCAGCAAGGCTGCTGATAGACACCCTACTTCCAGACGAAGACGACGACGAAAGGACAAGTGATAGCTAGACAGGATATGATGAGTAGTTATGACAATTATGAAGTGACAGATCCAGTAACCCAGGATGAGATAATAAGACTTGTGGCTGAAATGAAAAATAAGAAGGCACCTGGACCAGATGGGATCAGGGTGGAGGTCCTTCAACAGATCAGTGAGCAGGTAGTCCAAGTCCAAGATACCCTTTAGAACATTTCATCTAGTGTGTTTCTGCCAGTCCAAACACCATACTTTATACCAAATCTTTTCCAAAGGGTGACTTTAAGGCCAACTAATCAGAGTTTTTAAAACAAGAGTTCTATCCATTCAAAGTGCACTGTCAACGCAACTCTCCACTGTTGGCGCAGTGAAGAGTGTTACTTCGTTCTTCTTGCACACAGCTATCATAAATCTTTTAGGCCCATAAGCCCTTCTCCATACCCCTAGCGACTCAAGACTAATGTTTTTGGCTGCTAGTCCTGCTTGTCTTCATCATGAGTGAGAGACTAGTTAGATTGATGAATGAGTGCGTGGCTCATGGCATATATGGAAGCAAAGTAAGGGAGAGGATAAGGATCCTAAACTCCCGAAATTGTACGGACCGATATGTCTCTTAAATGTACGCGGGAAATTGCAAGAAAGATTCTGTGCAATAAATTGCAAAAACATAGAGAGGCTGTGGTGATGCATCAACAGCAGTACGGTTTCAAGAGGGGCAGGTCTACAGAGACCGCTATCTGTGAGACCATTAGTCGTGTAGAAAGGGCTAGAGACAAATATGTAATAGGGATATTTATGGACATTTCGGGAGTGTTTGACAACTTGTGGTGGCCAGCACTATTTGGGAGGCTGAGAGAAATTAGATGTCCGGGGAACCTCTATAGGAGTCTTATGGAATACTGTCGGGGAAGATACGTGAACCTGAGATGTCCAGGAATGACAGTAAGCAAAAAACTTACGAAAGGATGTCCCCAGGGGTTGGTCTGTGAGCCGATCTTTTGGGACATAGTACTCGAACCTGGTTTAGTGGAGATTGAGTCACTCGCTGAAACAGTGGGGGTGGTTGCATTTGCAGACGATAATAGTTGAAGCAACATCTAGAAGAGAATTAGAAGCCAAGAGTGATGCAGTTCTCACTGGACTGAACTCTTGGTGTAAACAGGTAAAACTGAGTTTAGCTCCTGCAAAGACAACTTACATGCTATTCAGGGGGGTACGCAAGAGAAACCCGAGGGTTAAGATTGACGGACAGACGATAAGACGAAGCAAGGACACCAGATACCTGGGCGTGGTGCTGGATGAGAAGGGCGACTTCATGACACATGTGGAAAAGCTTTGAGAGCTATGAATAAGATCATCAACATAGGGCAGGGCAGATTTAAACTGTCTATGAGGCTGATCAGATTGTATCACCAGGCTATGTTGGTCTCCATTGTGGGTTATGGAGCTGGCGCGTGGGCTCATCGGCTCAGACAGGTAAGAATCAGAAGGAAAATCAGATACCTTAAGAAAAGTGTACTTTTGAGGCTATCTGGAGCGTACAAGACTGTTGTGTGTAAACCTTGGGTATCTGGCCTTTGGACTTAAAGGTGAGGAGGAGAGTGGCATTGTATTGGATAACGAAGGGGGATATGGAGAAAGCAGCTAATCTTACGAGAGCAAGGATAACAACGGGACTTCAGGTCAGGAAATATTTGAAAGAGGAGTGGCAAGACGAGTGGGAGCGGAGCCAAACAGGTAGAAGAACGCATAAGATATTTCCAAGCGTTGCTGAACGTTTGGGAATGGAGTACCTGCAGCCCTCTCCAGGTTTGGTACGTTTTATAACTGGGCATGGTCCATATAAGGCCGCTCTCTCCGCTTGACAACTGACGGATACAGGAATTTGCGATTTTGGTAGGGAGGCGACACCGGAACATGTAATGCTGGAGTGCATTATTAATGTTGCATGGCAAAAGGTCCTAAGTGTTAAATCGACACTAAGAACTAGAGTTGGATCGGAGCCACTGTTTTATAAATCTAATTATCATTTTACCTTTAAATCTTGAGGTTAAGTCCTATTCTTAGATAACATGATAATCATATAAGGAAATATGAATATAATATAAAATAGGAGTAGGTGTTATTTTTGTTACAAAGCATTTATTATAACATTCATACAAGTGTATAAGTGACAGGCCTAACCAGCCGGTGGTGGAAAACTATAAGACTTGAATAAAAAAACTGACTCAGGCCATAGGATGGAAAGAGTAATGGATGAAAATTAAAAATTAACAAGCTCACTTCTCTCTTCACACTTTCACAGTTACACCTTGTTTTAAATTTTCCGAAATATTCCTTTTTCCTTTAAGGAGACAGATCTATAAATAACAAAGAAAAACACAAGGAAGGATACATGAGACTATATGCTTGAAAAATTTGAAAATTCACAGCATTGCCAAATTGATGCAACAGGATGAGGGCTTGAATAGCTAGATAGTTTGATGAAAAATTAATAAATAGGAAATAATACAAAAATAACTTTTTTTTTTTATTTGAAAATATGGTCGGGCAATTTTGGGTAAACTAAAAGGTTGTGAACTCTTGCTACACCACCGGAGTACTCAGAGTATTTCCTACAACAACTTGAAACAACTCTCAGCTGAGGCAACGGGAACATGCACATCAATGGGTGACCAAATACAGACTACCACCTAGTATAAACCTGAAATAATTTATTTTCAAATAAAATAAATGTTATTACTTAGCTATTTATTGTCTCAATATTAAGATACTTTCATTATTAGCACCGTGTCTTACCACCCGTTCGGGTTGTACACACTTACGCTAATATGCAATGGTAGGGTGATTGAGAGATGAAATGGATGACCTACAGTTTAACATGGAATCCGAACCACGGTGGAGGCCTGGCATTCCACATATTCACAAGTTGTGATTAATACACGTCTTGTCAGAGGTGAAGGAAGGGTTTGGCAATCAGATAAATCTGTGCCGGGACCGAGGATTGAACCCCGGACCCCCAGCACAGAAGTCTGACACCTTACCCCTAGACCGCCAGGTCACCCATTTAAGAGTCTTTATTTTTTGTTTTTTTGTCAAGCAATCTATCTATTCAAGCAAGCCTTCATCTTCTTGCATTAATTTGGCAACACTGTAGGTTTTCAGTTATTTTTCAAATTCTTCAAGCATGTAGTTTCATAATATATTATTTCATTGTTTTTTTGTGTGTTATCTATATATCTTTTTAGAGTAAAAAGGAATATTTCTGAAAACTTAAAAAAAATTTTAACTGTGAAAGTGTAAAGAGGTTGGCAGTGTGAAAAGTGTAGTAAAAAATGAAGATACAAGTTAGTTTGTTTGTTGCTATCTAGGCTTAGCCTAATTATCCTTCCTGGTTGTCTTCCTTCAATATCATTTACTTTACATTGTCCTGTTGTTCCTACACTGTGTTATTATATGCTATCAGAAGTTCCCAGCATTACCCCAGGCAATACCTTTCTTTGCTTCAAGCAGACAAAAAACAAATCTCATTTTATTTCTTCCAATACAGATGCTAATATATTTTTAAAAAAATTGATCAAAAAATTAAAATTCTAGCTTCAAAGTGCACAAAGGCTATTAGTTTTAAAATGCCAGTCTGTTGCATGAGGTAGATATAGCACAATGCTCATGACAAACAAACTCTTAATTTTATTAATATAGATTAGCAAGCAATTAGGCAATAATTCATTCATACAAGTGTGAAATTAATTGTCTGGGGTTTGGTTAAGTTTGTTCAATAATTATGTTGGCGATTATCACCAATAAGTTGGGTAGCCTAGCTAGTAAAATACAAACACAAGTATGGGTGAGTGAAAGGGAGTGTACCTCTTTTTGACTGCATGTTTTAGGCCAGAACTTGAGAAGTCCCTTGACTACAGACTCTGTGAGCGTAGCGTCCTTCTCCAGAAACTGTACCACACAGTAAGCCAGCTGGGCATGGTACAGCGACAGACACTTCACCTTGTGGAGGGGCAGTAGCACCTTCACCAAGAACTGCTTGTGTTCCGCTTTCAGCGGCAGCGCAAACCCGTTTATGATGCTGCAACACGACCCAAAAACTCATTGTATAAATCATAATTGCAGCCAACATCTTCATAATATTTGAACATCTAATAAACACTTATTTTGTATATAAGGAGGGCCAAGGGGTAAAATTATATTTCAAAACTTAAAGAGGAGGAGCCTTTACACTAACTAGAAATTTCCAGTCAAAAGTTGAACATTTAAAACATAGCCAAAATAATTTTCTTGTAACATTTAGCCTCAAATCTGTTTTTTTCTGCTGAAGAAAGAGCTTCGTTTAACCCAAAAATTACGGGGATGTACACAGTCGGTGTTAAAATCCTTTAACAAAACCCATGCAATGCCACTGCAAATATGGGAAATGGCACATCAATGGATCAAAAAGCCTAGAAAACCACAGTCTAAATATTCATTAACTTTTCATATTAGCTGCTTCGGTGGCCACATGGTCCATGGCATTACTTTTGTGTTAAGACTAAACTGACGATGACAGGGAGATATGGGTTTGAATCTTGGTCCGAGGTTTTTTTTCCAAAAATTGTTTTCCACTCTCCCTCCATGTAAATTTGGGTATATTTCCTCTAAATTTGACCTTCCTAATCCATAATGCTCTCTCTCTCTCTCTCTGCTACCCGTTGCCAAACCTTCTAGCTTTCGGTTGTTGGGAAGTGAAGGGGGAGGGTTTACTTGGGAATCCCTCATTGTAAACAATGCAGCATGAGGAGGTTGGAGGGTTTAATTGACAGGCAAACACATTTCCTATCGCTGTACAGCCTTTTCTAGAAACATTAACTATTTCCACAATCATATTTTTTTCAAGATTGAAGTTTATTAATGTTTTTCTATTCCCCACATACTTATACTTAAACTATTTTATGTATAAAGCTTTTTTCCTCAAAATTAATATACAAACAATATGTATTGCCACTTGATTTACTGAACAAGTTTCGTCTTTACGAAAATAGGTGTAGTCTCTTAACACCATTGCCCTTACTTTACTACTTAATATTCTCCTCTAGGAATGTAATTGCTTGTAACAAGCAGGAGATTCCGTAATTTTTGCTATGTTTTAAATGTTTACAATACACTATCATTCAAATAAATATATTAATATACACATAAAACTATAATTCTACAACCTTACGGCAAAAAAACAAAATACACAACCTATACATACACACAAAATCTTAACGTGATCAATAAAAAAAATTCTACACAAAGTACTAATAAAATGAGTGTTTATTTAGTGAATGTTTTTGAGCTAGCTATTAGGAAGATGAGACTCAGACTACTGTAACTTTACGACTGTGCTGGAGGAAGAAGCACAAATTACTGGCAACAACGACAGCCCAGCATTGCCAAATTTGATATATATTCGAAGGAAGACTGATCACGGAAAACTAAAGAATGACAACGCTGTTGCTTAATAGTAAGAATGCCGTTCCCTCAGCAATGAAATTAGGTGTAGAACATGCCGCCATCAGTGTGGGGCTCGGAAAGGCAATGACACTCGAGGCAAGTAAATATTTGATATTTAGTACAAGAACATAAATACCAAACATCCATTGTGAAATATTTATATTGTATTGTGAGTTTGTGTGTTGCGGAATGCCTGGTACTTGCAAGAAGCTGAGTTTTCAATCTGATAATACTGGAAAGCTGATTAAGTTTCCAATAAATGAATCAGTGACATAAAAATATGTGTGTGTATAAAATATATAGACAAAAGAAAAGTTTGATTGCAATGAGTGAACCTTGTCAGGCGATTTGTTTGCTCTAGTTATAAAGCTTCCATATTTTTGCAACCTAGATGATTTTAAAGAAAATTGTGGAACTATAGATGTATTAATTTGGTTTTCCTTTATCATGTGAGTAGTTATAGCTTGATAGTTTGAAAGGATTCATTTTCAAACATACATTTTTTTTCCCTTTCAAAGTGTTCATAATTTGAGGGTGGCTTATTTTCAGGTTGATACAGTAAATAAGGTCTACTATGATACAGGTGGCTCTAGGGTATGTGAGGCTGTAGGTGGAGTCATTTGCGGCCCCCCCTCCCCCTAATAAATTAATCTAACTCAAGACTGCACTAACTAGTCTAAATTTATAATATGTATTTGGCTAAAAGAACTAAAAGGAAAAAAATGTAGCCATTTAACCTCAGAGCAACATAACGTTAGTAAGTGATGTGGGGAAAAAATTATAAGATTTGAAGATATTTACAATTTTTTTTTTTTAAATTGAAACAAATAGTTTTTAGAGTTACAAAAAAATTAGTTTTCCTTTTATATCACTTAATAAGATACTGTGAAAAAGAATGCTATAGTAACTAGATGATTTTTTTTTTTATTGAGCATCATAAACCTCTTTAAGTTCTTAATCACTCACTCATGGCGCAAGGCCCTAGGCGGTCACCTAGTTCGCTTATGGTAGAGCCGCCTCTGTACTATGATGTTATCTATGTATTTAAAAATATTCGATTTAAAAACAATGTAAATATTTGACATTGGCCATGTCCATAGACAAATAATATACTCAGACACCCAACCTCCAGGTTAAAATGGTTGCACTCCTTTTGACAGCTTGAGTCCTTCAACACTATGATCACTGCGGTTAGTCCTACCACCCAGCAGTGACACTAGCGAAGCTCAGTGTTGAAGGACTCAAGCTGGCAAAAGGAGCACAGATAAACCCCCATAAGGTTGAGAGTCTGTTTCTTACCAATCTGTGGCCATGTCTTATGTTGTAGGCTTGTAAAAAGTATTTATACTTTTCTAGTCTAAAATAGCTTATTAATAAAATTATTTTTAAAATGCATAAAAAATGTAATTTTTGCAATTTCTCCAGATGATAAAACCATTTATAGGAGGATTTTTTTTATCTGAGAATTTTTAAACTGAAACCCAAGTTATTTTACTAGGAAAAATCAAATATTTACCAACCATAAAATATGGGCTCTACTACAGATAATTATTTAATTATCTACAGTTATAAAAGGTATTTTAAAGAATCACTGTACCTTCCCAATATTTCCAAAAGCTCTCCAACACCATTGAAATGCTCAGTTTCATATATAAACCTGAAACAAAACAAATCATTAACAATTCTATAAAATGTTACATCACATAAGAGTTTGCAAGAATAACTCAAGCTATGTCAACAAAACACTTCAATCACACCAATTAGTAATATTCCCCAGGTTTTATTTGGCACAAAGATATTCAAGTAAAAATTGCAATACAACCTTTTTTAAAGGGGAAGATAGAAAAAGTGTCATGCCATGTTTTTCAGATCATAAAGAGATATTTTATTACTCTTTAAAATAAGTTCCCCTTGGGAAGAAAGCAGAACATCCCACATGTATATGTTAATTGGTTTGAAAAAATATTTCCATGAAAAGAGTTGATTTTGTTCTTGTTTTCATTAATTCCACAGGAAAATAAACAGACTGTTCTTCTTTGCTCACCTAAGGAATATGTTGTTGATTTGTTTGCGTATGAAAGCCCGCAACCCCAGAAATTTCCCATAAATACGATGCAAGACAGTCTTCAGGAAATCTCGTTCCCGAGGATCTTCACTGTCGAATAAATCTAACAACTGGAACAGAAACCATCACTTCACATTAAACTCTGAGGTGAAGCAATCTGCAATATACATGAAGTAAAAATTATAATATAATCTCTAAATATAATTTGTCTTCATTTTTGGACAACAATAAGTTAAACTCCTTAGTACTATTTTTACATTCCCCATGGACATGAGTACATTTCCTCTAAAATTTACTCACTTCAGTTTAAATTAATATTCCCGCTTACCTATAGAAAAAGTACTTGAAAAAAAAAACATGTACACACATGCGCGCGTGTGCACACACACACACACACACACACACACACACACACACACACACAGACAGACAGACAGAGGATCTGGCTAATTGGATATGGGTTAATTCAAAAAATTTGGATATTTATTATTTATATTATATGTGTTTTTTATTTTCAACCGTCGATTGAATAACCGATTTTGACAAACAAACACTTATTTTAAAGGTTAGGGGTCCAGGATGTTGGCAAAAATAGCTTAAAACTAAAACCCAATTTTCGTAGCGAATTTTCCATATTTTCCTTATGTGTGGGCAATGGCTTATCTTTACAATTATTCCTAGTTTACATAACCATGGAAATTACAATTTGTTTATAATAAATAAAATTATTTCTGGTTAAAAATAATAACTTGATTCTTGCTTGACACATGTAGCTCTAGAATGTGTGTGTGTGTGTGTGTGTGTGTGTGTGTGTGTGTGTGTGTGTGTGTGTGTGTGTGTGTGTGCGCAGGCATACGTGAATAACCAAAAGTATATTAATTACTTCAACAATAGTAAATTTATTTTGTGTTTATTTAATTTATTATATACCATGTTTTGTTTTATAATTAGGTAAGCAGATTCTCTCTTCAATACACACAATGCACAAAAGAGGTGGATTATTAACTCACGTGGTTCTGTTGCTTTTGAAGAAGATATTGTTTGAAAATGGTAATATTCAAGAATTAGACTATTATGGTTTACACTTTTATGTGTGGTATACAAATAATATTTATAAATTTAAGGAACAGCATTTCATGAAAGAGCCGCAGTTTGTCAAGCTAGGAGCGGCACGTTCCCGACCAGTGCTCTAGATCTTGGTCGTTTGACCTTATCTTAACTCTGCTTTCCTGGCGTGCTACCATTATAATGATGAGTAATTTTAATCTTAGCTATGGTGCTAGTTATTTGTCTGTTTAATGTATCTGTGATCAAGACTAATCTGACCAAATTACTTTTAAATATTTATTCCCTTCTAAATTTATTATTGGTACTTTCTAAACCATGAGATGCAAATATATTATTATAACTTTATTAATAGACATCATGAGCAATGAATTTAGGTAAGCTGGTTCCTCACTATAAATGTCATACATACATGTAGAAGTGTAAATATATAATAAATACATTTCATTCCTTAAAGTCTATTCTTACAACTAACATAATTCTAAGGCTTAATTTAGTTCCTTGAATCTATTACATTTTATATTTTATCTAATATTCGAAAACCAGTCTCGAGTTCATTTCATAGCTTATTTGTCATATTAGTCAATCTAGTATTATTATTTCATTAATTCTTTGAGCCAATTAGCCATTTTTTTATTTCTCTTTTAACGTTTGATATTTTATCTATTTGTAAAAGGGTATCCGGTATCATGTTGAAAAATGTTGGCATTTTATTTGCATGTGTTGTTTTCTGTATTTATTTATGTATTAAGGTATGAATAGTAGTACTGAATTATTATTTTATAGCTATACATGTTTTACTGTCAATAGTTTCCCCTCCTTATTCATGACTTTGGTACTATTGTTGTTTTCACTCATTATTTTAAGAACTTTAATTTGAATATTTCTTAATTGATTTAGATATAAATCACTTGTCTTTTCCCAGGAAGTAATACCATAGTCTAGATGTGATTCGATCAGCACATGACACACTATTTTTAGAATATCAACTGTAACATATTGTTTTAGTATACATATATTAACCATTACAGCTCTTAGCTTCCTACACATTATGTCTATGTGAGTATTCCATTTAACATGAGAATCAATCATTAGCCCATATGTCTTACTTACGTAAATGTTAAATAATTACACAGTTTTATATTATGTAAACCATCTAAGCAATGACTTTTTATATTATTATATGGGATTTTACTGTCCCACAATTGGGGATCAATTATAATGATATCTCCTGCGATTGGGCATAAATTATAGTGATACCAGATTTTGTATACTGATGATGTTGAGGATGTTAATAATGTTGACCCATGTATGCCTTGCGGTGAGCAGTAAGTATAACAATACTGGGTTTTATGATGACGACAACACGTGCCTGCCCTACTATGCACTTGTACACGGCTATGTAATCTGACCATATGTAATTCTTATTCTTATGAAATGAATAAAACTTTTAATGTTTCACACGATTTATTTAAATGATGATACTTTAGGTACTGTAGATTTGATATGTTTTTCTGTGTGTTATTACTAGGTTTCTCTGTCTTATTACAATGTTCTGTATTCTGAGTACTGTGTACTCTGTGGATTCATACGCACAGGCTGTTTATATATAACCTACCCCTTGCTTCTTGGACCCCATGTCAACAGTGTTAAAACTAACTAATATTCTCCATGGATGAAATATTAAAAGGAAACTTTATATACAGTTCTTTAAAGAAAATATACTTCATCCATGACTTTTTGAATATATGAGAGGGGTCCAAAACAGTATCATTACAATATCTAATTTATACTTTATGCGGTAGTCTGATATGCATTGTTTGATGTTAATTATTAATTTATTATCATGAGTCCAGTTTTGTATCCTATTTAAAGTCTTCCTGCAACATTTGTTTAGCTCTATCTACATTTTGTGCACCGCATACATCATTGTGTCGTCAGCATACATAAATATACCATAGTTCTGTATACAGTTTGACATCATTCTTGTATAGATTAAGTATAGTAGTAGTAGTAGTAGTAATAGTAGTAGTAGTAATAGTAGTAGTAGTAATAGTAGTAGTAATAGTAGTAATAGTAATAGTAGTAATAGAAGTAGTAATAGTAATAGTAGTAGTAATAGTAGTAATAGTAGTATTAATAGTAGTAATAGAAGTAGTAATAGTAATAATAGTAGTAGTAATAGTAGTAATAGTAATAGTAGTAGTAATAGTAGTAGTAGTAGTAGTAGTAGTAGTAGTAGTAATAGTAGTAATAGTAGTAGTAGTAATAGTAGTAATAGTAGTAGCAGTAGTGGTAGTAGTAGTAGTAGTAGTAGTAGTAGTGGTAGTAGTAGTGGTAGTAGTAGTAGTAGTAGTAGTAGTATTAATAGTAGTAGTAGTAGTGGTAGTAGTAGTAGTAGTAGTAGTTGCAGTAGTAGTAGTAGCAGTAGTAGTAGTGGTAGTTGCAGTAGTAGTAGTAGCAGTAGTAGTAGTGGTAGTAGTAGTAGTAGTAGCAGCAACAGTAGCAGCAGCAGCAGCTTTATTTGGGCCAAGTTGAGGCCAGCGCTTGACCCTGCATTTGACCACTTATATATAATGTATAAACATAGCTATAATTTCAGTGGTTTAGAAAACCATGGTTCAAAGGTGTGAAGTCAAAATATGCTACATGTAAAGATTAAATAAAATAAAAAGTAATAACCAACTCTGTAGATATACCTGCAAAACAAATTTTTGGTCTATAACTTTCTTTCCAATCGTTGGTTGAAAATCAGATGATTCCAAGAAACGGAGAAAGAACTCGTACACCAGCTGAAATGAGAGGAAAAAAAGTTACAGCCCTTCATTAAATGTTACAAATACTTTAAAAACTGAGAGAAATGGTTGAGTTTGTATTATGAGAATTAAAGGTCCAAAATTATGGTTAGGATATTAGAATTAAGTGAAAGATATTTATTTATTTTTATTTAGCACCACGTCTTACTACCCGTTCGGGTTGTACGTTGAAAGATAGATAAATTGAGAGCCAAATAAAATTATAATTAAAACACACACAGTCCTACAAACATTTTTGTTCAGGGGTGCGCGCAGCTTCAAAAGTTTTGAATTGGTATTGAAATCATAATATCAGCTTCGACTTCTCGCTGAAAACAAATTTTGGCTTCACCAATACAAATATTAACAGCTAAAATACTAATTTATGTTTAATTATTGCCATTATGAGTTGCCTGTTGCATTACAAATTAATATTAATATAGAAAAATTGAGGTAATTGAATTGCATGTTACTCAAGGTGCGTTTATATGGGCAATTAAAATTGCACATTGCTGAAAATATTTCCCAAATATATAGCCCTGCTATATTGCTGTATGATTGCATGTTTACACAATGACAAACTATGGCAACACGTCTGATGTTTGAATATAAAATATATACATAAATCAAGTAGTTGCGGGTGTGTTGAATAATATATATTTACTAAAGTGTGACATTTGGCAGAGTAATCATGATCATTTTTATAAAAATGTAGCAAGTCTAAAATTAATGAATAAATCACTAGTAAACTTATTTCCGACAAGAATCATTACTCAGATAAATTACAAACTCAACCTTAAGTATAGTAATGATAAAAATAGGAAGAAAGACACGCTGCAACCAACCCCGCCAAGAGTACCACTAATAAAGTAACATCACATTCGGTCTCCAATACAAAGTGTTAGGAGACGTAAACTATATTTCCACAACAAATGGCCAAGGTTCGTAGTGTAGTATAGGACGCACCAAATTAAACCAGAGTCTGACTATTTCATTTGGCTACCACGTGAGGAAGGATCCGAGGTATGACAAACACTTTGCAGTAAAATATGGCCTGTCTAAATGTACCTTTAGGTACTCTATGGAATTACATTGCATTTTGTCATGATAAATTGATATATCAACTTTGAATGAAAATTTCAAGAAATTTAGGAATAAAAAGTTTTCTAAATGTTTTTAGTTATTATGTTATATCAATACGCAAAATATAATATTTTTTCCATCATAAAACAATAACCAAACATTAAAACTTAGATTCAGTTTTGCTTCGAAATGAAAATGTAGACTGCACACACCCCTGATTCTGTTTAAAATACATATTTGAAAATATTTATGCTTGATATACTATTATAATTTATGGTAATTCAGATTCACTTCTCTTATCGTGCTCTCTCCTTCACAACTTAATTTAAAAATTATTGGTCCATAGATTTTACTTTTATATTTTATTAGGATGTCTCGGTATCTATTAGAATTACAATCTCCACTTGAATTCTAAACTATTCCTAGAGCTAAAGCAGCTAGAACTACCAGCTTCACTTTCATCCTAAGCTCTTTCTAGAACTATAGCTGCCAGAACTAAACCACCAGCTCCACTTACTAAACTATTCCTATTGCTCTTGCGGGCCAAATAAAGGTATGGGATGGGCCCATATGTGGCCCATGGGATGTATTTACCCAGGGCTGTCCTAGATAGATGCATGGTAATGTGACACTGCTTTCCCTCATCCTTACCCCTTTTAAAAATAATACTCACAGTTTCAGCTAACACACACACAAACTTGAATCACTGTGCTCATAAAAAGTAATAGTTCCTTATTTGGCCACTAGGACCGTATTTATAGTCTAGTCTCGGAAATCAACCAATCTCAAGTTTACAAATAACAAGCAGTTAAGGTCGATGGGGAATTGTCTGACCTACAAATCATAACTTTTTAAATGTCTCCTGTTATCCTAATGATTGCTTTATTGATGGCCCCTTGAGTGAATTTATAAGGGGAAAAAAAGTGTTTTTATATTTCCCTTAGTAAAACTACAATTTGAACTTTTATTTTCTTACTACATTTTAGAATTTATAAGGGGAATGCCACACTCACCTGCAAGTGGGGCCAGGATGCCTCTAGTGTGGGGTCGTCTTCTTCTGGATCAAAGTCGGGATTCTCGCTTGGCGGCAACGTCCGGAAAAGGTTGGCCGAAATCTGCCGACCACAAGCACACAATTTAGAGGAACGTTTGTCAGAAAGTGATTTAAATGAATAATTTATTCACTTTAAACATCATATTCCAATGAAATTGTTATAGCAAACTAATAGGTAGAGTGCAAATCCCACGCACAGATTTTTCTTACTTCTTTGTGTAAAAAATGGTAAAATCTAAACACATTTGATTAAAACTTAAATTTTCTACAAAAATGTGGAAAAATATATTATAAAAAAGTTGGGATACTTATGAAAACATGTTACAAAACAATGTTACTTTTTAAGCAATTTAGAAAAGCAGACATTATTTTGTTTCTTAGGTGTCGATGATTTGTGATATTTAATGTGAATAAAAATAAAAGTGACTGAGAAACTTTTGTTTTAGTTGTCCAGGAATATTCAAACTATGGTAAAATAAGGGGGTCATTTTAATATGTAAGGTACAACAACTTAATGGTGTGGTGAGTAAATTATTTCAAAATGCATTGAGTGTCGCAATTGGAAAAACTAATTATGTTTCAGTTGCCAGAGCAAAGTGGTCACTTAAAAAAGGCCAATGATAAGTGTATCTCTTTAACTATCAAGTGCTTGTATTTTTAGAATATTAACTATCCACAGCTATGCACTGTCAATTATAGTTATTAGTAATGTGATATGCTCGAGTTTAATCAAAATCTAGTCCGATGTTTATTATATTATGTTTTCCCGCAGCAATTCCGGCTTTGAGATTACAACCAAAAAATGTTTATATATAGGCCTACTCTGATTTTGTTTTTAAAGAACAAATATTCTTTGATCAGGGTGAATTGATGCAACTAAAAAATTGTTTGAATTCACTATTTTACAGATACCCGCAGTATATGTCAGCATTTCCGCAACTTACCATTTTGTATCGGTTCCTTTTATCGTTACCTGCGTTACCTGTCACAAGTTGCTCAGCGAAAAGGGCGATGAGCCGTTTAAAGATTGTAAAGAACAGGTTAAGAAGCAGCTTAGGGGATGATTGGTTGTCAAGCTTATTGCTACTATCATCTGAGAATGACATTCTCAATAAAATCACAAATGAAGAAATTATCGAAAAGTTTGCCATATTAAGTACCCAGAGAGCTGCTTCTGTTAAAATCTTATAAATAGTACCTAAATCCCTGCGCTTAAAGGATTTATTTTCTGATCATACTGTAGATTTTTTTCAACCTGGAGTGTTCAAATGTTCTCTCTTCCCTCCGCATGAGACAGCTGTTTTTCTCTCACTACTCTAAAACAATTTAGTTTTTAAAGGTTTTATCACTACTTACGTAACTCATGTAAATAGTACGATAGTTCTCATATTAGATTAGTTTTTACACATTTAATTTGTTTTTTCAATATCTGATTATTGATTTATTGATCTTTATTGATGTAGATTTTTTATTCAATTCTTCACATTCACTCTGAATTTTTAAGTTTTTTATGAATGTAGAAAACTATTTTTATACAAAAGGTTAAGATTAAATAAATATTTGTTTTATTTACATGACATTCAGAGTTTTTCAAAACAATTACAATATTATAGATATTTTCATTCGCTAGGTGTAAGTAATATCATTTTTATAAATGAAATTGCTCTTGTAATATAAATATAAAGTGTTGATTTTCCTTGATGTTTTGATTTTATTTATCTCATCCAAAAAGTTCTCCAAGTGAATTTAAAAAATACGTAATGTAGGCCTTGATGTGGATTCAGCCGGAAAGTTGAGATTCCATTAAAGGTTATATGGTTAGTTGGATTTTGAGGGAGGGTGGATAGATAACATTTTTGGGGAGTATTTGCGCCATTGGGCTTGAGGGAGATGGGTCCCCCTGAGAGCGTGGATGGAAATAGGGAGAGTTGTTCTATAGGTGTGTAAGAGACCTGCTATGGAGAGTTGTTCTATAGGTGTGTAAGAGACCTGCTATGGAGAGTTGTTCTATAGGTGTGTAAGAGACCTGCTATGGAGAGTTGTTCTATAGGTGTGTAAGAGACCTGCTATGGAGAGTTGTTCTATAGGTGTGTAAGAGACCTGCTATGGAGAGTTGTTCTATAGGTTTGTAAGAGACCTGCTATGGAGAGTTGTTCTATAGGTGTGTAAGAGACCTGCTATGGAGAGTTGTTCTATAGGTGTGTAAGAGACCTGCTATGGAGAGTTGTTCTATAGGTGTGTAAGAGACCTGCTATGGAGAGTTGTTCTATAGATGTGTAAGAGACCTGCTATGGAGAGTTGTTCTATAGATGTGTAAGAGACCTGCTATAGAGAGTTGTTCTATAGATGTGTAAGATACCTGCTATGGAGAGTTGTTCTATAGATGTGTAAGATACCTGCTATGGAGAGTTGTTCTATAGATGTGTAAGATACCTGCTATGGAGAGTTGTTCTATAGATGTGTAAGAGACCTGCTATGGAGAGTTGTTCTATAGGTGTGTAAGAGACCTGCTATAGAGAAGGTAAGTCCCCTTGAAGTGGGACATGAGGAACATGATAGCTGTCACGAGGAGAAACAAGAATAGGAATGAAGTTATCTGGGAAAGAGTAGGAGTACAGGGAGTACAGGAGATAGTAGAGGAAGCAAGACTGAGGTGGTATGGGCATGTAATGATGATGGAAAAAGAAAGAATGTCAAAGAAAATGATGGAAATGAAGTATGTAGGAAATCAAAAAGACTGCAAGGAAGGTCAAAAAAGAGGTGGGAGAAGCAGATAGCAGAAAGGGTTTATATGAAAGGAGAATAATGGAAGAAATTAAAGGAGGAAGAATGGTGCAAGGTTAGAGGAAGATGGAGGCATTTTACTAAAGTGACCCGGCCACGAGCTATACAAAGTTATTGTTGATGATGATGATGATAAATACTCACAATGGTTATGTACTCTCGACAAACACTTGTTAAGCTTTGGAGACCCTCTCCCCCTCATAGAACACCTAGCCTAGGTAGGTAAAACCGCTAGGACCAAGAGTGTCATCATAGTGAGGTTTTCTGTATTCTACTTTAGAAAACCGTGAAATTGAGAAGAAGGAAAAATGCAGAAAGCACCACTTCTATGTGATTTCTAGTCTGAGCATAATCGTGTATTTAATACCATGGATAGTTGTCTATGAAACGGTATCTTAAAATGGAAACCATAAGGTTAATATTTCCACAAACAAGACTGGATACAAAACCTGTTGGGAGAACTGAAATGTGTATGTGTAACATTTTGCAACGTCCATTAAGACACAGAAAATCATGAAAGACTGTCATCACTCGGGTGTACAGTAATATTGTGTAGGTAAAGGTGTGTGACTTGACTCATAGAGCTCAATAAAGCTATTCCCTCCTCTGCTGAATGTCCCTATGCAGTATGAGGGTAATATCAAAACCATTTTCTTCCAATGGCTAATAATTCTTATTACTGTTAATTTTAACTAATTTCTTGATCATGTTTAATGTTTCTTTATCTACAAACAACTCATTGCAATTTTGTTTTAGTGAATCTTTATGTTTCCAGAATCTATAAATTTATAAAATTTGATTTTTTTTAATTTCCAAAATTTTCAGACCAAAATATTATGCATTTTCTTTCCACCACTAAATTCTTGACGTAAGAATTACCAAAGGTAGACATGTCAGTGTTATTTGTAAAATATTATGAATTTGAGAATAACTATTAGTTTACAATAGGTTATGTATGATCTACTTTGCATTTCAAGTATTGGAAAATTACAATGGCTTTTTTTATTTTTTATTTCCCTGACTTCTCCTACTTTTCCCTATCAAACAAAACTCGCAGACTTATCCAGATGTGTATTAACCATTGTTTTTAAATAGCCCTATATAAAGATAAGCAGTTTTTTTAAATACAAAATTGGACATTTAATTGTTATGTTAATTTGAGGCACAGGTGTGTTTTAGTGTAATATTTACCATCTTGATGATTTCTGGATAGACAGGCTCGGTGAGCACCCCTCGGCCGGCAGTGATGTAGTCCACCAGCTCGTTGAGGGTGGCTCTCTTGATCTCCTTGCCCTTCAAGTCGGCCACAGGGTCCATGAAGTCAAAGGCCACACAGCACTGCCGCAGTTTCCGAATGAACAACTCCTCTTGCTCCGACGATGGCACATCTGCGGACAAACAAGACACAGTTCCTTGAGAACAAGTGTCAGATATAACTGTGCCTGGCTGTGGCTCTAAAAGTACCTGCTGTGGACGCCTAAAAATATTTTTATCCACACATTTAATGCGTGTAGTTTTTTTTTACGGTTACTCTAGCCTGTTCTAGACAAACACAACAACTAAACCTAGAATTGTTAGTTTATCAATTATGGGTGTACCTAAGGGTGATGAATTTTCAGCTATTGTTAGGAAGTATATCCAAATCCTTTAATATAGATGAGCAAGCAGACAAGGCCAATAAATTACCTAAAATAATGTTTTAAAACTTTCTGATGAAAACAATATGATTTAAATTAGACTAATTTGCGTTTGTGTGCGTCTTACTGGTATTGAATTTGTGATAGTCGGAGACTATTTACACCCTCAGTACACAAAACCGAGATATGAGCCCAAATATACCCATCACCAGCAATTTAGATTATTGCGACACCTTGGACCAGTGGTCTCAAAATCAAATTAGTCAAAGGGGAAGATTCACAAACTTTTTTCTCGGCGTGTCTTATTACCCATTTGGACTACGCACATTTTAATCACACTAGTGGGTAAGGTATAAGGAAGGTATAATTGAGAGAAAATGCATCCACACTTGAGTAAAAGGGATATGAGAAACAACTTTTTGTTTAAAAAAACTCTGTAATTCTGGCTAAAATTTGAACCCTTACTGACACTGGCAAACTAGACCAGAAGAGCCTGACGTGTAGTTGAGTGCCCACCAATGCGTGTCTATAGTCGTTATTATTTTGATACTGTGTATTTAAATTATTTCTGTATATTAAAAATATTTAAAAATTGATTTTTCCAAGATGAGTATGTGGGTTAGAGAATACTCAAAGCAATAGGCTAACGATAAAAAAGTAAATAAAAATTCCCAAAATAAAATATTTAGTGAAAAAAATAACACAATTTGAATTTGTTCTAAATGTTTTAGTTATTGAAAATTATGTACACAGTGAAATTCACACTGAAATTAAACTTTTTTTGTGTGTGTATATAACTGCAGGCTGGATAGTAGGCCTAATAATATAAAAAGTATTGCTGACAAGCTGGCCAGTCAGATATGCTTCATGGGCCAGACGGGGCCCATGGTCCGTGAGTTTGTGAATCGTGCCTTATACCATTCGGTCACTGCTGCAAGTATTGAAAGTTAACTTACATTTTTAATATGACATTTAGAGTATGACCCCCATATCCGCGGGTAATACGTTCCTAGATCCACTGCGATTACATGAAACCGCGGATTGTACCGAACTATTAAATAACGTGATATTCATGTAACATACATTGAGGCCATTTGGACAGAATTTTTTTTTTTTTTCGCCATTCAAAAGACTTTTTTTCTATGAAATGTTACACACCATAAAAATATTTATATGTATTTTTATTAACGAGCTATGAGTGTAAGAAACTTAAATTTTTACGTTTTTTGGCTCACGAGATCAAAACTTTGTAGGGAAGTGTAGCTTAGTTTACAAGAACAGGTGATATAGCCCCGCCCGCCTCCACAATTCGCGCAACACACAGCGGCTACTCCAGCTGTATTATCACAGAAACCCAAGTAATCTGTCATCCATGCGAGATTTCTGATTGGCCAATCATTCACAAGCTGTCTCTTGAAATAGTTAGCCTCATACTGTAGTGATATTGATCTTTATATCACTGCCTGGGGGAGGGGGTTCATTGTTGAAATATGTTGGAATAATTTTTAGATTTATGTTTTATTTGTGATCACTGTGAACTGCAAAGAAACAATATATACTCATATATAATTGAAATTAATAATTGCAGTTTTCATTAAAGTGAAGATTGTGAAACTATTTTTTCCATATGCATATTAATGTATTCCGAATAATAAGTTTGCAGATTTAAGTTCTATAAAATAATGCCTTTTTATGTATTAATATATAGTTATTAAAATAATTAACAATGGTTCCTTCCCTCACAGCCTGGAAAATGTCAAGTTTCTAAACCAAGAATGACCATAATGTATTATATAGGCAGTTAGGCTTTGTGTTTATTTTATATGTTAGGGGTTTTCCAGAATCAGTAATACAGAATATACAATTTAATAAACAATATATTCCTGTAAGCGATCGCCCAAGGTTTCGACCCATTGCATATTATCAAGAATGATGAAATAAGTACTTAAGATTTGAAAGCACTTTTTACAGCCATTGTAAAAATAATCTTTTTCATGAAAAAAAAAAGAAAGTAATTTAGGCAATTATTAGTGTTTTAATTTCTTAGCTTTTTTGAACTAGTTTAGTCATTATTAATACAGAAAAAGGCATTATTACAGGAAAAGGCATTATTTTATAGAACTTAAATCGGCAGAATTATTACTCGGAATACATTAATATACACATGGAAAAAATAGTTTCACGATCTTCAATTTAGTGAAAATTACAATTATTAATTTCAATTAAATTATCTGTGTTTTTATATTTATTTATATTTTAATTAGAGGTAAGAATATTTATAATATTAGTCAGAGCTTAAATCATGATTCATAAGGGATTATCTTTATGATAAATTTTATTGATTAATTACATTTTAATTAACATTAACATTTTGTATCTACATTTTAAATCATCTGGACGATTTTCCTCAAATTCGTTAGGCCTAGGCTATAGGTAAATATAATTTGTGCATAAATGGTGATTATGAAAGCATATATATATATATATATATATATAATATATATTTGCACTTTACCTAGAGTAGCAAACCCAAAAAGTCAAGTAGTTACAATTAAATTGATTATATTGTTCAAATATGTGATAATTTTAGTAATACGGCAAGTTTCTACAGTTAAATAGAATTATTGAATTTTAAGACATATACAACATTCAGAAGAAGGTCGAGAATTGTTCAAATAATAAATATTATGCCCCTGCTAGAAATAGAACCCGAAACCCTTTGCACAGTAGACCATCCCGCTAGCGACTGAGCTAACGTGTCACCCTATGGTACTATCGGAAAATCACATTTATAACCTGTATTTTCTTACGTTCTCTCCCACAGCTGTTAAACTATGAGTTGAGTGGCTTCTTGAAAATAGGCTTGATAAGAAATAGATCGCCTTAAAAAATTGTGTGAATGTAAGGATCTACGTTTAAGCTGGCAATTTTACCAGCATGGCTTAAATTTTGGAAACAAATGTATTTGAATATTTAGAATGTCTCTGTTGATCCCACCTATAAGGGTATCATTAGGTCAAGTTTCAGGTTGTAGTTCTTATAAAAGTAGTCTATAATGATGTGTCAATCAGTGAGATATCCTTTTGGGTATAGTGTTCATTATTTATGTATTTAGAACTCACTTAGACAGTAATTTTAGGCCCAAGTATGATATTATAGTAGTAATTGATGTTTGCATTTGCAAGTGTGTGAGCATTTTGAATTCACTTTAAATGAAAAACCACTATTTAATATTGTAACAACAGTTTTTTTTACTGCTGTTTTATTATTTTTTTGCAAATAAAATAATGTAATGAAATACTTATTTCATTCGCAAAGGAATGTCTTTTATTACATATGATTTTCATAAAAAAAAATCATGCGAGAGAGAGAGAACCATTTTTATTTGAATAAATTTAATCAAAATAGCTGAAGCATTCTTATCCAAATAAGATTTAACTTATAAACTTATATAAATCACTTTCCAATGTTTTTAGGCACTGTGAATTATTTAGTGATTAGGTTTTGAGGTTTGAGTTATTCTAGAGTCCAAGGAGGATGAAACAAATTTTTATAGTAAATGTACCCTATTTGCGTGGAGAGTGGATGGGAAAACTACAGAAAGAAACACATGGGGAAAGCCACCTGAAAAATATGTAAAAAGTATATATATTTTTTTATTTGTCTAGGTAAATTATTAATAAACCTAACTTTTTTTTTAACTCGAGTTTATTGCTGCAAGTTCCAAGTAATTTTTTGAATACATATTTTTGGCCTGATTCACCAACCAATTCAAGTCCTTATCAAAGTTTAGCTTTATATAATATATGCACACACACACACACACACACACACACACACACACACACACCACAACAACCACAAAACACGCACGAACGAACGCACGAACGCACACACACACACACACACACACAATTACAATTTACAACTTATATAGGTGTATAAAATACGCTTCATCTCTATTGCAAAATCATTAGTTTCCTGTTCTTTAATAGAATAAATAATATACATTTTGAAATGCTAATTTAGGCCCTAATATTTTTTTCTATTACAGAGAAGACATGTGTGATATAGAGTACATGACATCAGGTGTGGAAGAATCCCTCCTTCCCCAATTTATAATATTATTAACATAAGTATTCTGATGTTGAATGTACTGATTCAGAATTCCAAAGCTCTGAAGAATATAATAGTTGTGAGATTAATTCAAATGAAAATGAAGAATTTCGAGTTGTATCGGAAAGTGACAATGACAATGATTATTAATGAGAACAATACCTCCGTAAAAAATACGTCCGCGAAGTTGCCGCCCCCCCACGCCCCCCCAATTTAAAAATTCAAGTTTTTAGGATTGCAAACGTTTGTTCTTTAATTGTTCTGGATTTTTCCGCAAAAATTTTTGTTCCGTTTTGATAGGCCCACAGCTGATATATTTACATTGAGGGGGGGGGGGGACAACTTCATGGTAGCCCCCCCCACTTTGGAAAATCCATGTATTTATGATTGCATTTGTTTGTTTCGGATTGTCCCACAAACATTTCGTGTGTTTCGTTTTAATAATCTCACAAATGGTATGTTTACATCGGTAATGCCACTTTTACGATACCTCCCTCTCACTTTTGAAAATTGAAATTTTTATGGTTGTGATCGGTCTATCCTTGTTTGTTATGTCCCTTTTAAAAACTTTTTTTATGATTACAATACTTTTTTCTTCTTTTGTTCCAAATTGCTCCGCAAAAAAATCAGTTTTTCCGTTTTGATACGTTCACAAATGATATGTTTACTTTGGACCTCCATGAAGCTGCCTCACCACCCTTTCCCCCTAAAATTTTTTTAAAAAATTTTATGATTGCAATAATTTGTTCTTCGTTTGTTCCGAATTGTTCTGGAAAAAATAGTTTGATATGTTTTATACGCCCATAAATTGTATGTTTACATTGCACGTCCACGAAGTTGATTCCCCTTCCCCAGCTTTTGAAAATCCATATTTTTATGATTGCAATCGTTTGTTCTTAGTTTGTTCCGGATGGTTCCTCAACAAAAAAATACGCACATTTCATTTTGGCAGGACAACACATGATATGTTTAGACTAGGAGCGCGGATTGACGCCTTTTTGGCAACAATATTCTCTACATGAACACATACAACTTTTAAAAATCGATATTTTATCTTTGCAATCAATAATTCTTTCTTGGCTAATTTTAGATTTCTTTTTGCTAATATTTTCATTTATTCCTTTTGTAAAGCCTCGATCATTTTTTCTAGTAGTAGCTCTCTCACATTCTTTCAAAACTTGGAACATTTTTTGTTTAAAGCTTGTTAGTTTGTTTGAATGTTCCTTAACATGTTTATCTTTATTTTGTTCTGAATTTCTTTTAAAAAAATGTGTTTATTTCATGTTGATAATTTTAAAATTAACATATTCTTATCTATATGCTAAGCTCCCTTTCCTCACCTCAACTAGATAAAATATAACAAAATTTGTATTTTTGATTTTATAACTTTATTGGTTTGTTCCAGATTATTGTTTATTATATTTTAGTTTGTTAGTTCTTATATTTATTACAAACGCTAAATAAACTAATGTCACTAGTGATGATGGCCTTTTGTGTGTGCGACCTGTATGGTCACACAGGGCGTCAAGTAAAGAATGTCCCACTCTCTGTGTCAAAGTATGAAATTGTCTTTGATTCGCTCATTATGCACAAAAAAGCAATAAAAAGACGAAGCAAGTCAGAAATACAAAAACTAGGGAAACCTTGGTCTACAACTTATTGCATGCCATAAGATTCATAGAAAAGAAAAGTATTTTTATGGACCTCACTTCCTCCTAAGCTCCAAAATATTGGTTTCATCTACTTGGGCAGTTGTGAAATTACAGAAAGATACCTGAGATCTTACCTCCCACTCCCCCGCTCCCCCAAGATAGTTCAGAACTATGTTATCCTAAAGTATTGACATCGCACCCCCCTTTTGTTTGCTACTATTACCGTTGAATGTATATATAGTATATACTTTCAACGCTATTACTGTTATGATATAGTAAGTAGTATCTTTGACATTTCCTTCCAACCAAGTCTCTTTGCGGTCATTTATTCCAATTATTTCAACTCTGACACGAAGAAGACTAAGAAACTCCTTGACAGTACAAATTATTTTTTCAAATCAATCTAAGTTTACTAACAAGACCCAGAATAAATTTCCAAAAAAGTTATTAAAAAAATACCTAGAAAATAGCCTGCAATTCTAAAAAATTACTACAAATTTGCCAAAAAACCAAACTAAGAATTTAAACAAAAAATCTAAATGAATGCACATGACTAAATCAAACACCTAATTTACAAATGAAAAGTAAAAATAGCTATGCAATAAAGTCTTTTAACAGCTAAAGTCTTGCATTCTGGTAAATATAATATTGATCTAAAAAATACTTTTAAAAAATCCCATCCCAACGCAACTTTTCACCGTTTAATTGGTTTTGTGGATTTTACCAACATGACATACAAATTAGATACATAATTAATTTTCAACATTATTTTCTCATTCCTACAACTGTTTGATTTAAAAAAATAGGTTTGAGTATCTATGTATTATAAAATATCGATATCATTTAAAAGTATACTAATTTAACATTATTATTATGGGATATTATTCAAACCGGAATGGGCTACCGTGAAGTTGGCCCCGCTCCCCCCAATGTAAACATACTATTTGTGGGCTTTTCAAAAAGGGACAAACAAAAATGTTTGATTAACAAGCGAGGAACAAACGATTTCAATCAAGAAACCATGAATTTTTAAAAGTGTTGAGGGAGGGGTTTCCATGAAGTTGGCCCCTCGAGTAAACAAAAGTGTCATATTCACGTTCCAATTGTGCAAGAACAAATACGTAACAAACAAAACTTTTTGAACTAGCCCTTGCTACCTGATGTTTCATCACTGACCAGCCAACGAAATGGTCAAACCCTAAGTCCAAACAGTTGACTCACGGAGTATCAGCTTACGTCTGTGCCTCTGTGCCGACACAAGGCGGCTTGAAGTACACTACCGTAATAAAGCTGTAGTCATGTATCCATGCGAAGCTAGAAATTTGCCAGGGGTAGTAATGCCCTTAATGGGGTAAAGTTTAATTGATAAATTATTCACAGTGAGACATTACCAACATTAAATAAAGTACCGGTACATAATTGCGTGTACCTAATATTTTATTCTACATTCTTCTTGTTGCGACGATCACTGCCGATCATGATGACGGTGATATGATAGCACTATCTATGCCCACGATAAGAAGATGAAGTGGGGTAATGGTGTAGGCATTGTGACTCATAAACAATTTTTTTTCTTTAATTAAACATAAATAATATTGGGCAGCGGTAAACCGCAAATAACTGAAACCGCGGATATGGGGACTCTACTGTATTTTTAAAATAATAAAATAGGATTAACTGTCAGCAATGCAATCCATTTTTTTTATATTGGTTAATTCTTGTGTACCAAATAGTATTACTCTTTTGGGCCCTTGCTAGGTATGCTGTCCTGGTTTTAAATGATTGTAAGTCTCAACCATGGTCTGGATCGATGTGATGTGCTCCCTCGATAATGAATCAAATGAGACAAAATTAAGTGTTTGGTCGTTCCTGAATATGTCACGAAATCAATCAGCCGTATTTATCCATCAAACAAAGTTAATTAGAAAAATGTAGCTCCCTTCGCCCTTCTCAAAGGATGACAGTGAAAGGGAACCAATCAGCAAGATTATTTGATGGAATATTTTAAAATCAGGAACACACTTAGTTTTGAAATTATCTCACTTTTTCTCGTTTTCTAAATCAAAAAACATGCATTTTACCAGTATTTTATATGCAGGGTTATATATATTTTTAAATCACTATTTTCACAGTTTAATATTAAATTATTGACACAAGAATCATTAAAGAAAAATATGTCTATGTTCTTAGCAAAATCCCATTAAATATAAATCAAAATAATAGTTTACTTTTGGTTATTCACTCTTCTTTGTATAGTATACAAAATTATTGCAGAAATATACCCTTAAAAACCCAGTGATTACATTTCCCAGTTTCCCACTTGAATATCGACCTCGTCAATACAATTTGTAAATATATATATTTAGAGAGACTCAAATTATAACCAGTAATGAAGATTTTAATATTATGTGTAGTAAAATTTCTGCAAATTGGATTGTCCCTCTTTGTTCTGGTTGCTGATAAAGTGAGGGAACAATACGGACCCCCCATTGTCCCTCTTTGTTCTTGTTGCTGATAAAGTGAGGGAACAATACGGACCACCCATTGTTCTTCTTTGTTCTGGTTGCTGATAAAGTGAGGGAACAATACGGACCACCCATTGTCCCTCTTTGTTCTGGTTGCTGATAAAGTGGGGGAACAATACGGACCACCCATTGTCCCTCTTTGTTCTTGTTGCTGATAAAGTGGGGGAACAATACGGACCACCCCTTGTCCTTCTTTGTTCTTGTTGCTGATAAAGTGGGGGAACAATACGGACCACCCATTGTCCCTCTTTGTTCTTGTTGCTGATAAAGTGGGGGAACAATACGGACCACCCATTGTCCCTCTTTGTTCTGGTTGCTGATAAAGTGGGGGAACAATACGGACCACCCATTGTCCCTCTTTGTTCTTGTTGCTGATAAAGTGAGGGAACAATACGGACCACCCATTGTCCCTCTTTGTTCTTGTTGCTGATAAAGTGAGGGAACAATACGGACCCCCCATTGTCCCTCTTTGTTCTGGTTGCTGATAAAGTGGGGGAACAATACGGACCACCCATTGTCCCTCTTTGTTCTTGTTGCTGATAAAGTGGGGGAACAATACGGACCACCCATTGTCCCTCTTTGTTCTTGTTGCTGATAAAGTGAGGGAACAATACGGACCATCCATTGTCCCTCTTTGTTCTTGTTGCTGATAAAGTGGGGGAACAATACGGACCACCCATTGTCCCTCTTTGTTCTTGTTGCTGATAAAGTGAGGGAACAATACGGACCACCCATTGTCCCTCTTTGTTCTTGTTGCTGATAAAGTGGGGGAACAATACGGACCACCCCTTTCCTCCGCAGATTACGCCGTGCCCGCCTAGCGATGAATCAACCGATGGAAGCAAAACGTCACTAGACGCGGTCCCTCTGCTATTTTTGGCTCCGAGGTGCAAGGTCGGACTCTTGGCCCTAATATTTCGGACGCCGTGACGCCTCGGCGAGGAATGCACTGGCCTCAAGATATTATTACCCATTCATAAATATAAAGGCTGCCGCGAATGATTTCCCCCCTACGGACAGCTTTCCTGTACGGCTCTAGGTCCAGGGGAGGGTGCGATGCTGGCGACAGAGAGCCTCTGCTTGGCAGTTTGGAGGATGAATTACTCCAGTAAGATGTTCCTCGCCAGCTTACCATACAACTCAACCTTGGAAACAAAGTACAGCTTAGTTAGACCAGAGAGATAGAAGCTAAGAGAGGATGACGGAGTGGGTTAGAATGGAAGACAAATGTGGAGTGGTCAGTGAAGAGATAGAAGCCCCACTCTTAGGTCGCTGCGACACCAACGCCGTGACCAGGTCGCTCTAGTACAGCGGTTCCCAAACTGTCTCGACTCACAAACCCCTTGCTAAATATCCATAGCCATGCACTTAATTTTATACAATTTTTTATTAAATTCAACTATTAATTGTAATCAAAATGTTTATTACCTTTAAATAAGCCTACTATAGCTCCGGTAGGTATTTTGGGATACCTCACCAAATATAAATGAATAATATTGAAACTACTTAAGTACAAGTTCAAATAATTATACATTAATTTTAAAAATTATAACTGAAATTAAATAAGCAAAATAGTGTAGTAACATTTTCTTATCTTGATTGTCACAATATTATCACATTTCGCTTGTTTTTTTTTAAAAGTGGTACTGGAAATTTCTGCGTTGACATAACTGAAATACCCTCCTTTAATCACAAAACGCCATGACAATTTAAGTTCCAAAATTGTTTACAAGTTTTAACAGTTACTCACCTCTTGACGTGACTTAGTGAGATAGATGCTTTGGATGGCACAGAGCTTTAAAGTCAGGAACCACAGACGATAAATAAAGTTTCGAAAGTAACTTTCAGTACCGAGCCTGTTTCTGTATTTATTTTTTAATTCATCCTTTAAAATTAGCCAGAACCCAATTAGCGACAAAGATTTATAGCTTTTCTTTAATTAAAAATCAGTGAAAATTTCAAGGAGCTGTTCTTTTTCACTCAATCTTAATGTGGAGGATTCCAAAAGTTGCTATTGGACATGGCTGGGAAATATTCTCTGCCCTTCAAGTGTTTTATAACCCTGTTCTTAACATTTTCGTCCAAAGAAAGCTGATTTTCCACCATAAAGTTGTGAAGGGTATCAAAGCACTCCATTTTATTGCTAATTAAACACGTTTCCCAAAGGTTAATGTTTGTATGAACGACTCGATACGGTCTTGTGCAGTAAAAACGTTAATATTCGACCCCTGAAGAGATAGGGTTAAAATGTTCATTTTTGAGAAAATTTCTGCCAAATAGGTCAAAGCCTGGAGCCACATTTCTTCTTGCATGCACTTTGCTTTGTGAAAGGGAGGGTTTGTAGGAAAAATGAAAACTCCGTGTTTAGTTCAAACAATCTTGTAAGAGTTCTACCTCGAGCTAACACCTGACTTTAGTGTGAGAAAATAAACAGTTGTAAATGCTTCAGATTTCCTCACAAAGTGCTGCAAAAATCCGCCATTACATAAATGTTTTGGCGAGCCCCTTAGAAGATTTCGCGAACCCACTGGGGGTTTGGGAACCACTGCTCTAGTGTATTACATTGTTTCATATGAGAGGGGTCTCTAAGCCCAAGAAACGCTCACACCAACGTTTTCAAATCTGTCGCTAGTCTGACCCCTCTCATATGAAACAGTGCAATACACTAGAGCGACCTGGTCGCGGCGTTTGTGTCGCAGAGACCAGAACGTCAGTCCGTCACCGTCTTTAGACATGGCGAACTTTTCTATTATTCCGTATTTTATTCGCACACTCGAAGTTCCTGTCAGTAACAAGGTCATTAAGTTCGTCCGGAGCACCGGGACGATTTTTTGACCAGGGGTGGGGCGGGGGTGGGGGGCGAAACGACGTTATGTTCATGTCAATATAGGCTGAGTAAAAAAAGTGTGCAAAACTCGTCCCCACTAACACTGAATCACTATTTGATAGGTTTGTGTATATGTATGTGTATATATATATATATATATATGTATATATATATATATATAATTGTATATTTTAGTCAGATCTTTATATTGTTCTTTTTTTAATTAAATGTTTCAATTCAGAGTTATAATTTGATTGATAAAAACATTAGAACTTGAGTGAATTAAAGGTTCGCTTATAAATAGGTTACACTTATTTAGTATGTTCCCTACATAACTACAAAACAATATATTAGGAACTCGTTGGACTAAGGTGTGCAATTTAAGAATGAGACCAGTCAAGCTGTTTCAATGTTACTGGTAGCGAGAATGATTAGCTGTACCCACGACCCCTCTCCCTCTCGCCCCCAGCCTTTAGTTCCTGCGCCTATGAAGTTAGTGCAGGAGGTGGCCAATAATTTATCACTTGAATCGACTGTACCGGGTTGATCTGCCGAGTATAATTCATAGGACTGTGTTGTGTCGTGATACAAACAATCTCGAACATGTCATTCCCATATGAGTTACCTTGTAAGACCGATGTTTAATTCGCACTCATAGGACTGTGCGCCTATTGTGTCGTGATACAAACAATATCGAACATGTCATTCCCATATGAGTTACCTTGTAAGACCTATGTTTAATTTGCACTCATAGGACTGTGCGCCTATTGTGTCGTATTGGATTGTTTCAAAAGAGATTTCCCAAATTCCCGGCTCAGCACGGTAGACGCACAGTATTGTGAGCGTAAATTGAAACGCTGCAAAGCCTGTTGTTCGTGAGAAATAAGCCAACATGGACAAATAACAATAAATAATTCTAGTCCAAGAGTGTGAGTAAAGCGTAAAGATTATGACAGTAATCTCATTAAAGGAAATATCTGGAGTGGAAAAATTCAATATTTGAAAAACTTGTGGTGGTTATTATTGAGTTACCCAACTGTAGTAGGTAGAGGATTCTACTTATCTTGCTCCAAGTACATTATGAGCCCAGTATTGTCAGAGTTTTCTCTTCTTTTCCTCTTATGGGATAAGATACAGCCCACATTTCTTTGATCCAGGTTTACAACTACCGATGACCAAAACAAACATGGTATAGTAGCAGTCCTGTATGTGGGAATCCAGCCTAAACATAATGTTGATCTCGCAATTAAACTAAAGTAAGATAGGCACGCGTTTGATTCAACTTTGACCTGAATCGTCATCAAACAACTATCGCTAAAAGAGACACCTGAACACATACCTTACAAAATAGGTGATTGGAAGGGGAGGGGGGGTGTCTTGTCAGACTAGACCGACAAAAGAGCCAAACTTTGGTTGCCAGTTTGACAAAAATAGAATTAGAGCCCGGGGGTCTACTCTTCAACTCTTGACAGGGTTACCACTATTTTCTCAATACAAAATGTTTACCCAAGAAATTCAAAAAATTTTAGGTCACTTTAAATAGAAGTAGGTGTGTTTTAAATTTCAAATGTCAATAAATTGAGCAGTGTGATTTGACCTTGATGGGGGGGGGGGGGGGGAATATAATTTAGTCACTACGCAACCCAATGCTTCAAGGAGGATAGGTAGAGTTTACAATACATTTGTTCGAATCAGCGTACTTAGTTTTTTGGTTAACTTTTTCTTTTATAAATCTACTTAAGTTAAAAATCCCAAATTCACAAAAATTCAAGGATATTGTTTTATGCGAAACTCCCAGAGTTTTCAATATTTTTTTCCCAGACACCAACATATCCTTGTGTTTTCCCGATTTTACAGGTGCGTGGCAGACCTGTCTGGCCTGAATTAGGGGCCAGTTATGCTTTGTTGTACTACCCTACAAAACATCCCAAAACAAAAACATAACTTTTAGCATTTTTGTTTAGTAAAGGTTCTGCATTAAAAATATGCCTAATAAAATAAATATAAAATTACATCGAATGTGAGTTCGTAAATTTTATATTATTTTATTTTGAAACCGCTCAATAAGAGCTTTACACACTCTTTAGCGAAATATCCCAAAAAATACATGGGAAACATATTGGTTGCTGGGTCGTACCGAGGTTATTAATAGTGTATTTCTGTATTCCTCAACGTCTAGGCTAGTATGATTCACAGCACATACAACCACAATATGCAATAATAAACTATAAAATACATCAAGAGGACATCAATATAAAATGAATGGTACAGAACTCCACACGGACTTTCTCGCTCCACTGTTTAAACATTGAGCTATATCCTCAAAAATCGCAATATATGTTTAAGGAAATAATACACACCAGCAAACCCGAGCACAAATTGCGCTATACTTATGTAAAACACTTTTTGACTCCCAGTTTTAAATTTTATTTTTAAAGAATTAAAGTCCTCATTAGTATATTTGGACCAATAAAAAAAGATCGATATTGGATCCACATGGGTCAACACTTCATATTAAAATTTAGACTTTGGGTTAAAATTTTCGAAATTTTATCAGGGGTTGCACATCTTCAGGTCATCGCATTGCTATTAAATTCCTCATTTATAAATGTTGATCAATAAAAGTGGTAAATATTGACTCTCTAGTCTAAAATAGTAGATCATTGCTGTACAAATATTTCCACTAGGAGTTTTCCATTTCAAATAAAATATTTTATTATAAATTGTCCTACATATTTGCAATGAAGTAATTTCATATCTCAAAGAGTTACGGAGATATAATAAAAGAATTAAAATTTACGCATCAGTACATAACCCTTAAAGTCAGTTTGACGAAAAATTGAGAGTAGCCATTTTGTTTGTAATATTGATAAATGCTTAAAAATGCAATTTAATCAAAATCAATAGAGCCTATTTTGATAAAATTGATTTTTTTTTTCTCTTTGGGCACTTCAGTAAACTACCCTTAATTTTAGTGTTAGATATACAATTCCAAAAACACCTCGGGGCAACACTGTGAAAACCCTAGATACCAAGTTATAGCCTGATCGGTAAAATAGTTTAGGCTCTACTCCGCGGTACAAACAGACGGCATTGCAAAAACAACTATTTAGGATTCGGGGGGGATCATGAAACGTTGACATTCATCAAAATATTGAGTTCATTTTTTTTTTTTACGAACACAATCCTTTTTCTACCTGTAAAGTAGCGAGAGAGAGTGAAAATGGAAATCATTTTTTAAAAATCTTGGTATCTCTTGTTTGGGGATCTTTTATCACCACCAACCCAAGAACCCCCCCCCCCCCCCCCCAAATACATTGATTAAGGAAGGCCTTGATTAGTTGGCTAACACTAGTGCAAACTTACTAGATATATTTCAATATTTTAACGAGATGTTGCCATAAAGTAGATGTAGCTATAGAAGGATTTTGGTAGAATGAAACATTTAGGAAATACAAAATTTGTTGGCTGTTAACAATGATAACATTTTACTATGATGATGATGATAATAATAATAATAATTTAGCACCGCGTCTTACTACCAGTTTGGGTTATACGCTTAAGTACTAATTACGCTAATGGATTAGGAAATGGGAGGGTTGAATTTAGAAGAAGTGGACCCGCATTTGCGTGGAGGGAGAGTGGAAAACCATTTCGGAAACCCCCCCCCCAATTCACCCGTCCGAGATTCGAACCTCGATCTCCCCGTCCTCGGCAGTCGAGCTCAACACGTCTAGCGCGTTAGCCAACTATGCCACCGAGACGGGTAGTAAGTTAAGTGAAACAAATACATTCATGAAGTAGATTGTAATTTCGATAAAAATCGTAAGTAAAAAATCAAGTACATAGGTGATACAATATAATATTTTCTTAATCTACAAACGATTATCGGAAGTAAAATAGAGAGAATAAAAATATAGGAAAGGATAGAAGTGATAAATGTCACTCACTCTGCACTCTTCAGCTAGCGGTTTACTTGTGTGAGTCATTAGTTTGGTGATCCGACCCAGTCTATGCCGGGCGGACATTATGTGTTCTGATACTAGGTTTTGTTAACACAATAACTTGTCACAGTCAAAACAAGACATATAGACATTTCATCCATAATTTTACAATGATTAATTCGGTACCATCAATACAATGTTGATGGTCGAATGACCTTAACGGCGCGTCAATACAACATTTGACCGGGCCTCATCGATAATAAATCCACATGCACTAGTGCTCGGAAATAATGTGGCAGACTTGCTAACTAAAAGGCTGTTTAGAATTTATATCCCACTGAATCTTAACTGATTTATTTAAATTAATGGCATTTAATAATAACTTTCTGGTTGGTGACCTGGTGGTCTAGGGGTAAGGTGTCAGACTTCTGTGCTGGGGGTCCGGGGTTCAATCCTCGGTCCCGGCACAGATTTATCTGATTGCCAAACCCTTCCTTCACCTCTGACAAGACGTGTATTAATCACAGCTTGTGAATGTGAGGAATGCCAGGCCTCCACCGTGGTTCAGATTCCACGTTAAACTGTAGGTCCTCCATTTCATCTCACAATCACCCTACCATTACACATTAGCGTAAGTGCGTATAACCCGAACGGGTAGTATGACGCGATGCTAATAATAATAATAATAATAACTTTCTGAACAATCTGGTTGAAATAGTACAGGACTTACATAGTAACGTCTAGAAAAGGCAAACATCCAGTACTGTACTTCAACCGTCAATCACCAGGATCCATCAATCATCACTGTGAAAGTGACAACCCAAATTTCACCAGCTAGCTCTGTACTTTGACAAAACGTGCTAGTCATGGATGAAGAGCAACAAGATATCACAGCTCTGTACTTTCAAAGAACATGGTGGGTATGGATGAATGGCAATAATATATCAAAAAAATTATTGTTATATGCCAAGTTAATAGTTTGGATGGGGTTCAAACCAACGCTTTACGTTTCTATTAGAGGTTTTATTGTATAAATGGCCACATCAGAGTATTCAACTACTTCCATGACTTTAATGTAATATTTCTTGAAACAAGTGTAAAGATGCTGTTTCAGGCTGTCCACTAACAAATATTAACAGTCGTATCTTTACGTTGCAAACTTAATGGCCCTACATTATTATGTCGCGAATATCAGCCACGAAGTGAAACTTCTTATTACCGTTGCTCGGTGGGCGGCAGCATCTCGTGTCGTCATGACAACCGAACGCGCCTGCGCCCCAGCTGTGGTGACGTCACTCGTGTCAAGGATTCATTGATTGTGTTGGGGAGGGGGTGTTCCCAGCTCGAGTCTTGTCCTCTTGGTGTTCGCTCGGCTAGAGCACGTCAAGCGACTTTAGGTTGAAAGGAAGTAACAATATATGTGCACACGGGAAGTAAAAGGGTGACGACGACAACTACTTGATCATTAAAATTTCAATTTTCTTACCCACACAAAATATATTTTCTAAACGGGTTTTGTAAATTTGTAGCCCACAACCCAATTTCTCTAACACCATTTTAAATTTCAAGACTTCTCTGGATATCTATCTGGGTTGTTCCCTCTAAAATACTTGCCAAAATTTCAATTTTCTACAACGCATAAAATATTATTTAAAAACAAAATTGTTTGGATTTTTTTGAACCCTTTCCCAAATTCTCAGTCCATTATGAATTAAAAATTCTGAAGCTTCTCTGGTTACCTGGGGTGGTATTACCGGCTTAACCTTAACTGTTTTTATCCAGGGTATTTAACATGCCACCTCTGATGCATGTTATATTAATACACGACTTACAAAATAGTTTAACCTTGAACATAGCACCAAACACACAAACACCCATAAACTATATTAGTATCTGACAAAAACTTAATTTTGTCTGGCGCCATCTGGGTTGGAACCAACGAACGCCATAAGGCGGGCTTCGTGACGTCACGTACTAGCGGTCCCACTCGATTGAACGTTTAGCTGCGTGCTCATCATTCGTGATCCGGGGGGGGGGGGGGGGGGGCACGTAAATTATTTCTCTTCTCTTTAACTGGGAGAGTTATCACGAGCTCTTGAAATCACAGCAGGAGGGTCCCACTGCGGCCCAGAGTGACGAGATGCTAGCTTTAAGAGAGGGACTACCTCGGTCGGTCTCTAAAACAGTTGCATACGCCAAGACATGATATGTACCGCTATCAATGTTAACAAATAGCGTAAATTTTGTCATCTGTGAGATTATATAAACACAAGAACAAGGGTTGAACACCGCTTACCCCTTCTAAGTTGAAAAACAAAATCAAAATTGTCTTTTAGAGAGTTTAAATCTCTCAAAATAAAGGTACTGATGTTTAAGTATACGAGTAAGTATATAAAAGTATATTTTGTTATATGCAGAGCAAAATGTTCGGAGACGGGTTTAGGGGGGTAGGGTGGCTCAGAAAAGGAAAATAATATTATATATATTTTAATATATATATATAACATACTGGCTAACTATTATATTTACCCACAACAGTGGACACACTGACTAAGGCATCAGTATCGGCTTGTTACGGGGAGGTCAGGGTTTGAATCCTAGCCGGATAGTCAGTTTGTTTTTTGCCTAAATGGTTTTCTCCCCAAATAAATGCGGGTACCTTTTCTCTATATTCCAACTTCCCCATCCCTATTCCATTGGTGTAAATATGCAAATAGCCCAGTGTACATTAAGACGCGATGAATATAAAAATAAACTCTCCCCTACATGTTTCTTTCTATGGCACTCTCACTATAGTTCAATAAAAATGTACATGTAGTCAGACCAACACAATAATAAGCTTTCAGAGTAGGTTATATAAATATATGTAGTCATATTTATATGGAATAAACTTATATGACAGTTACAATTGTACTAAAACAATTTAAATATATATTTATACGTCAAATCATGTAATCTGCAGCGGTCACTATTGATATACTGTGCATTATCAATGCCTATAAAAATAACACTAACAATAGCGTCCTTAGGGGCCACGCCTCACCAACATTTTCCAAACTTTTTTTATTTCTTTATTTTTATTCTATAAAATATTTTAGGGAAAAAAATAATATGAAGTGGAACACCATTCTCAACAGCCATACGCAGTGAATTATTGGATTCATTCGTTTCACAGTTTTCAAGTCAAGATTATTCATTCCCCGCTCCAAACGTCACGCGGATGGACACTTGTTATTACCAATGAGTACTTCATACATCATACAGTGATAAAAAGTAATATCGGGGAAAAGTATCGAGCAAAAAATACTAGTATCGAAAGGAAAATATTGATATTAGTAAAGTATCATACTTTTTTTCCTATCCCTAATAGTAGGCTGTAAAGATCTTAAACATTTAAGTAAAATGCATTTAAGTTTAAAACATTTGGAAGAGTAAATATTGCATCACAGATAGATTCCACGGTCAAAATTTCAGTCCAAAAACACACTGAACAGGTGTCAAAAAATGGGAATATATCAGGCAAATTTATAGAATGCTCACTTGGTAGGTTTAATTCAAAACCTGTATTCTTTATTCTTCCTGTTTGTGGTTTTGTTTAGTGATTTTTAAAAATTAAGAAAACTAATTTAGTTTAATATTTTATGATAACGCGTGGTGAGAAAAAATCACTACCGGTAAACTTTGACCTGTCCAAAAATAAAGATCAAGCTCCGCCACTGGCCTGACGTATTAATGAATGCATTAAAGTAGATTTAGTATCTTCTTGAACTATCAGTAATAATGATCTCGTTAATAAACATTGTATTGTGTGTTTACACACAATATAGAAGAGGTAGGGGATGTTTAGACAAAGATTTACGGTAAGAATAGTAGCACGAGCTAATATTGAATAAAGAGACCCGACTGAACGAGATCACGGCGCAGTATTTGTGAAACTTGGCGCATGCTTGGATTCAGGCTCCACGTTAAAAAAATAATCATTTTTTAAGAAGTGTTAAATGATAATAAGTTATAAATAGTGATCCGATGATTTCAAATAAACGGTTCACGATTTATAAAGGGCCAACCTTTCTATTTTGTGCGTTTCATTTCTTATTATTAAGGTAAAGTAATTAATGCATTGTAACCAGTGGCGGCTCATGAGGGAGGCCTTGAGTCAAAGAAAAGGAATAAACAAAACGTATTTTGAAATTCATACACATTTTTTCATATCATAGTAAAACATAAATTAATAACTTTTTTTCGTGACAGAATTTATTCATTTTATCGAGGAAAAATACTTATATCAACGCTAGACAACAAGCGCACCGCACCTTCTAGTAAAATTACGGTAACATGTACTCGCACTCTTACTTGTCAAAGGATTCTGTGGTCAGCCGGTCGCAACGCCCGAGCTATGAATGTATCAAGAGGTTGTTGCCATGACAACTCGACGCCACCACCGCGCCGCGCCGTTAGATAAACGGTCGTTTACTATGTTCTGTGGACTCTGCTTGGGAGAGTTAGTTCTATATAGGGTTGAAAAACGCCCAATCCAATTGAGTTATATTTTTTTAATTTAATTTATTATGTATCATAGATCTGATTTAACCAATCATCCAAATATAGTAATTATTCGGGATCAAATGAAACATATTATAAATTTAATATAGTAAAGAACGTAGTAATGAGCGACATAATAAAGGAAAACAATAATGCAACAATGTTTTTTGCCAACAATACTATTAAGAAATACAAACAAAAAATGGACAATGGTCAGGCTTTATTTAATCATGGTAGTAAAAGCTCTGGGACAAGGTGCTTTGGCGTATATTCGGTCCAGAAAAAGGATGAGGCTACTGGGAAGTGGATGAGGTTACATAATGATGAGTTACATACCCTGTACTCGATCACACGATATTGTTAAGATAATTAAGTCTCGTAGATTATGGTGGGCAGGACATGCAGTGCGAATGGAAAAATCTAGAGCCTTGTTCAGGATAGTTATATGCAAACTCAATGGGAATATACCATTGGGAAGACCTAGACGCAGATGGAATGATAAGCATTAGAATGGACCTGAAAGGCTGAGGGTGTAATGAGGTGGACTGGATGGAACTAGCTAGTTGGCGTGCTTTTGCCATGGACTTTCAAGTTCCTAATGCCAGTGAGTGAGTAAGAAAATTAAGTAAAAGCTTTGGTATTTAGAAGAGAATGTTTAAGTTTAAATTATATATATATAGGGGAAAACTCGTATGGACATAGTCAGTAATGAATGGGTGCTGAAGAAGTGCTGTTTGAAAGGTTGAAAGCAGCGTCTTAAGCTGGTTTGGGAATGTTGAGAGGATGAGTGTGGATCGAGTATATTTTCTTTAAATTATTCAATAACACTGATTGTTTAATCTAGGCCTATGATAAATTTTGTTTAATTCAATTTCTAATCTACCTGTTACAAATGCATCTAAAGTAGACTAATTAACCACATTTTAATTATTTTCAAAAATCAATCAGACAATTATTGCTTTGTATTCAAAATACAATAAGTGAGGGTTTTGTTTAGTTTTTTGTGCTGCTGTAACATTATAACAACCCTGGTGCTACATGCAGTCAATGACATGCGATGGAGTCATTGTTGTGCGTGGACGTGAGGGAGATATCAATGGTTAAATTAAAGAGAAATATAAAAACGCCCATTATGTTTATTGTTACGCCCACCAATTAAAAAAATCGCCCGAACAAGCTGCTTCTAATCTAACAAGTGGGATTTTTTTTTCGCAAATTTAAATCTGATTGTCCCATTTTTCTCCCATTCTCCAGACAGGAAAGCGGCTTTAAAGCATGTATGCGATAAAATAAAAATACCTCAACCCACACAAACTATAAGGAATTTTCAATCCAGAATAATACAAAGCGTCTTCACTTACAAAAATTTTATTCTGGAATGTTTCGCAAATATACAAACAGGCGTTCAAAAAATATACAACTCAGTAACAGTAGCACTGGCTGCTGGGTTGGTTATCTGTCTTGAAAATAGCACTTTATTGCTTTGGCAAAAATTTTACTCAGTGCCTAACGTTGATATTATTTAATCAGTTACAAGTTCAACAAACCGATCTAGTGATAATTCAAACTACTATTGACCACTTCGAAAGGGCTATAATTGAAATTAGATAGACCAAAGCTTGAGTTTTTTTACTTGAGGGCACAAATAACAGAAGAAAATATTTGGGTTCTGCTTGAAAACATTAAATTTTATAACGTATTTTGTTTGTATTGGACGGTACATTTAAAAAAATCACAAAAACATTAAAAATTCTTGTAGCTATTCGTATGACTACTTCGGAAAGTGAGTGGTGTTTTTAAACTCTAAAGTTAATAAAATCCTATTTAACAAACACCATGAGTGAGGACAGATTAATTTATGCTTTGGCCATGTTGTATGAACAGTCTATGATTCGTGAGATACCAGATTTGAAAGAACTTTATAAAAATTCATTTCAGACAAAAATTGAAGATTAGATTTCTCTTCCAAACTATAAACTATTCAATTCCATACGATTTTTTTACGCAACCTATTCTGAAATTATATCATAGTGTGAGGTGTTTAAAAATAATCAGCCTAAAGCGATGGTCTGCTGGATAGTGAGATTTAAGTAAGATTTAAGTTAGATTTAAGTTAGATTTCAGTGAGATAATATTGAATATTAAAAGATCACCTTACACAAATACAGTTTAAAAATTTTGAGGGACACATTCTTTTTTTAGTTTCCTCTCTATAACGTAATCAATTTTCGCGCATGCGCATAACCATTCCTCAACTTTGGCTTAAGACATGTTAGAGCGTTGAAAAGACAACTTGAAAATCACATGGTGACTGAGAATTGAGATCAGCCTGCTCAACAGGGAAAGCTGTGTTAAAATAGATTCGAGGTGTTATGTTATTTTTCTTATTGTAAAAAAACTTGTATATTACTTTTAATGAATATGTGAAAATTCCATAAATTTGATAAAATTCTTTAACTTTTCCTGACCAAGCAAATTCCTTGACTTTTCCATGTTTTCCAGGTCACTGGACATCCTGTTAAATCTAAAGGGTTGCTTGTGCAGGGTCTTTTTCTTCTCGGGGTTTTTCTGAGGGTTTTCTTCTTCTTCTTCTTCTTCTGTAGGACTTCGCCAATTGGAGGTTAGAGAGTGCAGCGTAAATGTATTGTAAGGAGACCACAAAGTATAGGGCCATTCCATGTCAAGTGATCCATTGAAAAAACCGGCACTCTTTAGATTTTTATAAATTTTGGTACGATTGTTATTTCTACAAAGATAGTTAAAAATATAAAATTTCATAATTCTCTCTTATTTAGTTTATGAGTTACAAATTTTCAAAAACGAGGCATTTTAGGCTTTACCGTCCATCAGGTTTTATTTAATTTCTTCAGTTACAAATAAGATAGAGAAATGAAATAAAAAACATTTTATAGGGTTTTTATTGGGCTTTAAAATGATATATCACATGCTTACATTAGGGCATTTTAAAAGTTCAAGGTCATCAACTCAAAATTTTTATTTTTAATTTCTCCAAAAACATATGTTTTAAAATCTTGAAAAAAAATCACACTTTTTCACTCTTATCTTACAGGTATGCATGCCAAATTTCAACTTGGGACCTTGATGGGATCAATTTTTAATTAATTTTTAATAACATTAGGATCACCAAAATAGTACCATCATGGTATGACTCATGACGTTATATTGAAAATATTTAATTTGCACACTTATAAAAAAAAGATAGTTTAAAAATATGTTTATGTTCTTTAAACAGCTTCATTATCTCTCTTGTCCAAACAAGTTGAATCTTTGCTGGGATTTTGTTTTTTTTCCAAGAAAGACATGTCTTTTAGAACAGTTACATTTTTCATGAATGTGCATGTTTGAACCTGTAAATTAATGTTGATTCCTTGTGTATCATGTCAGTCCCATGTTGGGGAGAGAATCACCAATATTGGGTGCTGTGATCAAGATAGCCCTGTGTTTATTATAATAGTGTGTTTATGTTAAATTATTTAAAAATGATTATTCATTTAGGCCATAAACAATAATTGTGTATATTTTATTTTAAAATTAACTAGGAGTTTAGTGTGTAATATGGAATAAATAATGAGAAAATCTAATTTTAATATCTATTGTTGTAATCCTTTTAAGACAGAAGGGCATAAGACTTAAAAAATGTTAGACCTGTTACAGATTGGATGTGCTTAGCGCATAGTGATATTCAAAGTGAAATGAAAATATGTGATGGCTGTAGAAAACAAATGTCTCAGGAAAATTCTAAAATGGTTCAAGCCGACAGAGAGGAAAATAACATGTCAGGTCCTAGTAATCTAGGTGACAATTTTACTCCCATGGACTTAAGCCTAGAATATTTGAATAAGTCTTTATCAAATCTTGACGAGTCTCCCATTTTAAAGAAACGTTTGTCTATGCCAAAGTACTGTAAAAATAAATGAGACAAAATCAAGAAATGTTTATCAGATAAAATTCTAGTGAAAACCCCTGAAAATGACAGTGATGAAGAAAAGCAAACAGAATCTGAAATATTGGCACAACTAAAAGAAAAACTTCAACAAGTAGAAAGTACAAGTGATAAGATTACGATTTTGATATTGTTACTAAAGAGCTGGTCGTGCAAGAAAATCGAAAACCAGTTTAATGATAGCAATATAATGGCAAGGAAAGTAAAAAAACTGGTTAAAGAACAGGAGATATTATCTTCGCCTAATCCAAAGCATGATAAAGTGTTACATCAGTCAGTTATTCTAAAAGTAGAACATTTTTACAACAGTGATGAAATAAGTCGTCTTATGCCAGGAAAAAAATATTTCATTTCTGTAAAAAAAAAGATGATAAGACACCGTGAACATTTGCAAAAGAGATTAACTTGAGGGAATCTAAAGGAAATTGATGAGCTTTTTAAAAGCAAATGTCCTGTAGAAAAAATAGGATTTTCAAAATTTGCTGATCTTCGTCCTAAAAACTGCATCCTAGCTGGCGGAAGTGGTACACATTCTGTTTGTGTTAGTATAACACATCAGAATGTAAAGCTAATGATTAGTGGAGCATTTTTTTAAAACACAGTATTAGACTATGGCACTTCAATAGATGACTACAAATCATGTCTAGCTAAAATAATGTGTGATGTACCACTGCCAAAATGTTACCTCAATCTATGCACCTCTTGCCCTGGAACAGACTATTTGAAAGAACATTTGAGTGAAAAAATGGAAGAGGAAATGATTGAGCAAAAAACTTATAAACAATGGGTATCTATTGACAGGTGTAGTTTAGAGACATTCACAAAAGGCACAGAAGATTTTTTAGGTGTATTTCTTTAACAACTTGTCATTAAAAAAAACCCATTCATTTATAGCTAAAAAAAATCAGCCCATTTTTCTTATTTGAAAGAGAATATAAAAGAGAATGAAGCTGTTATATCCTTTGATTTAGCAGAAAATAATTCTTTTGTACTCCAAGATGAAGCTCTAAAGTTTAAAAGTTTTGTATTTATTTCAGAGAATCTCAAGCATGACACAATAGCAGTGCATTTATTTCAGAAAAAGCTCATTGCATACCTACGTTCAGATGTCATTCCATCTTTAGCAAAGGTCTATTACTTCTCTGATGGCTCTGCTGCCCAATTAAAAAACAGGAAAAACTTTTCTAATCTATGCCATCACAATGAAGATTTTGGATTAAGTGCAGAGTGGCATTTCTACGCAACAGCTCATGGTAAAGGAGTCTGTGATGGTCTAGGGGGTACTGTAAAGAGACTTTCAGCTAGAGCAAGTCTCCAACGACCTTATGAAGATCAAATCATGACACCACTTCAATTATTTACTTGGAGTCAATCAAACATACCATCCATTCATTTCTTTTATTGTACAAATAAACATTGTGATGAGTATAAGTTACTTGAGAAACGTTTCATTGAGACAAAACCTATTTCTGGAAAACAAAAACTACATTGTTTTATGCCTGTATCATTAAACTGTGTAGAAGCAAAAGTGTATTCAGTTTGTGATCAAACACTTAAATATTATTTAACTGGTAATTAAAGTGCAAAGCGATTGGCAATGGAGGAAATAACAGGATTTGTTACCTTATTTCCCTTTCTTCGTGCACAAAGGACATTGCATCGACAAAGGATTCTTGAGATGTAAAACCATTTCTGAAGAATTCCCGGATTGTTTCACCAAAAATAGCTGAGCTAGCTCACACATTGTGTTTTGAATATTTTTATATAACTAGTTTTTAAATATATCATGATCTTTAGTCCAGCTTGACATGCATATGAAATGTATACTGAAGAAATAGAGTATTTATAATGTGCTAAAGAAAATATTTTTTCAATTTAAATGCAGTTTAAAGGTGATGGAATTAAATCATTTTTAATCAAATATAGTACTGCTATTTTAATATCCTGATAATCTTATTTTATATCATGGTGAAGTACATTATGTCGATATTTAAAATTAATTTAGATCTTTTAACTTGTACCCTGATCTTGGTTGGAAGAACAGTAGAGAAAATTCAAACATATTTATGATGTATAAATATATTAAAATTGTTTTAGTAACTTTAGTAATGTAGCTAACTTCTGTTATTCCTACCAAAATCATACTTTAACTCTATTAGTTAATGTTATTAATGAAAACAAAATTACCATTTCAAATATAGATTTGAAAAGTTTATTTTATGACATTTCTTGTTTTTACCGTAATGATTATAGGGACAGCACCAACTAGATACTAATCAAGTGGAGTATAATATGCCCGACTGTGAAAGGAACACTCACTCGTAAATCGCACGACGGCGGTGTTGATAGAGGGGGGCTCAGGAACATTGTAACTTGTTATATTTTTTAAGAAATGAAGGTGGGTTTATGCTTTTTTTTACACTCTCATCTTAATTTGGAGATTGATAAATATTTTATTACCTTTGTGTTTCAAACAAAATGTCTAGGGGACTCTTCTGTTGGTAGGCCTACATCAAAACATGTCCTTATTTTTAATATGCTACCATCTTTATGTTTCAATACAAAATTTGAAAAGGACTCTTCAGTTTACATTAATAGAGTAGAGATGAGAAAGGTGACATTTAGAGGATGTGTACAAGCATTTGCGTAGAAGGATGGTATAAAACTAGCACGGAAAAGATTCCCGTAAACGTAGGTGTAGCTGTGAAATATTATAGTAAAAACGAAAAGTAATAAATGTTTTACAAATGAATCGTGTGAGACTTTTGTTCTTATTTTTCAATACTTTACAACATGCTTCGTATGTAATTATTTTAAAATATGATCGCCTATGTATTTTTGCAATTTAACAGTGGTGGCGGAACCTTATTTATAAAGGATTGAGAGAGTTAGCAAAATAAAAAAGAGGGGGTATCTTCTGATAATATAATAGTATATACTTTCAACGGTCCGAGGGACCCACCCCAGAAAATGTTTGAAAGTCTGTTGCTCCTGGAAGCTAATTGGAGTGGTCGTCCGTCTGGAAACGTATTGAAATTTGGATGCGCCAAGGATCTATTTACTACAGACAGGGATGCAAGTATTGAGGGGTCTTCAAATAAGGGAGAAAGTGATCTAGTGAGAAAAAAATAGTTAGTAAAAGTGAATATTATAAAGTTACAAAAATCAACAAGAAATTGTGCACATGTTTGCAACTTTTTTTTTGACATTACCAAATAGGACGGATATTAACAAAGTTCCACTTATATTAATTAATACATTATATATATGCACATATATAATATAAAAATATTTTATGTCACGACACACCGGTGCAAAGCTAGTTTTGTCGGCGACATTAAAATAATATTATTTCTATGGCTTTTCACTCTATATCTATAAATTTATGTTGATGTTTTTTAGAAAAAAGTAGCACACAAGTTTGTGAATAGATTTGATTGTGTTTTATTAGAATCCGTCCAAACGTAAGTTATCGCGGCTTAGATCTGTCCAAAGGCTTTCGTTTGCCCAAGAGAAATATGTTCACTTTTAGCATAAGACTACATCAACACACAACTTACAAACTAGGACGGCGACCCTAAAGCCAGGAAGGGTAGTATCTACTATCAGTCACAGGAACAGTGGTTTACATAAAGTGTTTATTGATGGCATAGAAACGGTGCACTAGAAAAATGATTGATGAGGATCGATGTTAATGACTGTAGTTAATTGGGTAGAACGTCGCAAACCCCGCCCCTCCCCCCGTCACTCCGCAACATGTATCCGGGCGAATGATTGTGTCGATTTTCCAGACATCAACAATGAATTAAAGTGCAGTTCTTTGCACTTCACCTTCTTAACCTCTTTTTATTAAGGTGGTGATGTAGGAAACGCAAGTAAAAGCCAGTGTTTTTGCTTTTTTAATAGCAAAACAATTTTTTGGCCAAAATTAGATTAGTAAAATACTGCTTCAGTACAAACATAAAGTTTAGTTTTCTTTACATGGTGATATGATCAGTTCCTGAATATCTGTCATGAGCATAGCCGAAGATTGATTGGATGTGATTTATATCCATCTGGAGCTGGATATGCACTCAGCCCTTCGACTGGTTAGTGCTGCCTGCACTATCTGGTTGCTGTGCCTCACTGTTCAGTCAGCCCTTGTACTTTCCTCCGCACTTGCACAGGCCGCGCCACCCACCCTCTCTACTGCCTGGACCGCTCCACAGTCCATGTTCTCTAAGCCGTCCGTGACGAGTTCACCTCTGTACTCAGCGCCAAAGAAAACTCCTGTCTCTATTAGCTCGCGTGATGGGCACTGTCTCTCAAGTTTGCACGCACCAATGGGAAGCCCCTGTTTCTCCCATTAGACAAGGCCAGGCAGCAGTGGAGGGTATTTAATACGGTGATTCCTCGGTCAGGCAGGTCAGGCAGCCTCGGCCAATCAGTGGTGACCCACCTGGGTGCGCCACCTCTACGAAAGAGCTTATTAAATTGTCTTGTTACGAAAGAGCAATTTGTTTAACTCCCTCTCCGCCATTACCCTACCTACCCACCGCGACTCACGTTGCCGGGACTTCCTCATGTTCCACCGCGACTCACGTTGCCGGAACTTCCTTCCGTTCCACCGCGACTAACGTTGCCGGAACACACTCGCCGACCTTTTTCCTACCCCTACTCACACGTGTCTGACCACGACGTCTCCGTCGTCGTGACATCAACCAGTTACCCCCGAAGCCGAAGGGATTGATAACATGGTATAAATCCCATCTAACAGGGGAGTTCAGGAAGTGTGGTGATTCCCGTTGCTTTCCACACCGACTTTCTATGAGCGAGCGCTAAGGGGCCTACCAATTTTGCCAGGAAAGGTATTTTCACATACTTTCCATGGTACTTTTCCATGCCACAATCGACATGGAGCCAAAATCTTTACTTCCCCTAAGAAAGAAGTTGTGCCACGGATTTTTTTCGCTCAAGATAAAATACGTCGACTTCGGCTGGGTTTGAACCCACGAGCATCGGCTCCTGAGGCAAGCACTATACTCCAAGACCACCGAGGTCAGCCTTCTTAACCTACCAGATATAATATATGACTCGCTGAGAACTTTGTGTGAAACAAACTGCAAACCAATTTTTAGAATGTCAAACTTTCGCGACCCAACTATGGACATAGGTGGGAGGATATTTTTAAAAATATAATTGAGTTTTAATAGTGTAATGAAAAATATTTTACTTTACTTTCGTTAATGTTTACAGCCTATGGGCTGGGTCAGTTTTTTATTCAAGTCATATATGTTTCACTACCGGCTGGCTAGGCCTGTCATAGCTTCATTTATTTATTTATAATAGCCTTTATTTATCTGGCGAAGTTAAGGCGTTAGCCTTCTCTTCCACTTAACCAGTGTTGAATATAACATACACTATTACATTTATTGAAATACAATTTAATAAAGGAATATTCAAATAAGAATAAAAACATTCACTCGCTCATTCATACACTCATTTAAAGCTCAAGTAGTTTCAAGAACTCAGTTTAGCTTATTAGACAAGATATATTGCGTGACCGCACGCTTAAAGGGAATTGTGGATGTTAGGTGACGAGTCGAGATATCTAGTTTGTTCCAAGCCTGTGATGCCAAGACAGTGAAAGAACGAGCATAAGTTTGAGATCTATGTATGGGAATAGACATCTGTAGAGTGGATTCTGATCTAGCTTCATATGCCTTATTATCTAACTTAAGACTAGTAAAGGCACCACATCCAGTCCTCGGCCGTTAATTTATCAATGTGAAAGGGTAAAACCACATTTCACCAATCATACATTTTTCTACCAAGCCGGGAATCAAACCTGGGGCGCTCAACTCAGTAGACACGCTACCGACTGAGCTAAGGTGTTGGATCGTTAAAAAATAAAATAATATTGAATATCATTTTACAAATATATATATTTCTCATAATGAGGCGTGCGGAAAGGATGCACTTGTTTCCTGTTTCTGTTAAAGACGGCATTGCCACAAGCACGAGCATGAACCCCTATTCTCGTAGGCCTATCTATATATTATGCGCCTTATTTACCCTTATTTTTGTTTTGTCACTTTCCCATTTTCTTATGTTCATGTCTATTTTCAAATAATTACAAAATATTCGCACCAAAAAATCGGCCCGCAGCCCACAGTCTGGAAACCACTGCTTCAATGTAAAGTCTGTTCGTGATAGGTTTTTACCTGGATGACAGTTTAAAAATCATATGTTTAGGTTTTGGGTTGCCAAAAGTTGTAAAAGGTCACTGTTTTGTTATAAATGTCAAGTTTTTTAATTACATGTTATATTTTACATTAAAAATAACGTAAACTTAAGTTTTCTCATACTATTTCATAACTTTTAATCATTTCTTTTTACCCAATCCGAAACAATATTTTAAACCTAATTAAAAGTACTTATTCTTCGTTTTGGAATGTTATCTAAATGTGTAATATAGTTCACACATTAATACCTTTTAATACAGGCATAGTATTTACTTAGGTGGGTGCATCTTTGTAAATAACTTGTTTCCGTCATGTTCAATCACATGGTTTAAATTCGTAGACATTTCGAAGCTGTATTCGTTAGAACCTTTGCTGTGAATATTTTTTTATGTGGAATAAAACGATAAATAAACTTTGTACCTTACCTTGAATAAATATAAATAATATTGGCCAAGTTACTGTGTTTAACTATCACATTCATACATTACCATATGTTTTCATTACAGTTATCCAAAGTGATATGTCAGCTGTTGGCGCAGGGATACATTCAGTGACATTAGGGACTAATTCTATTAGCTTCGTGAGCTGTCATCCAAGTAAATCAAGGTCCTGAATGTACTTTAGACGTGGCTAAGAGGTTGGGGTCTATTGACAATAATTCGGCCTAGAGAGGAACAATTCTCCGTAGTTTCCAATCGGAAAATTGTCCTGCAAACATTTAAGACAATTGAATCCTTGTGAAGGGGGATGTATTATTAACTTAAAGTATTAACATATCTCTCTAGAGTAGACCCGACGTTAGGGACACATTCAAACACCATGCGTTGTACGCGTGTGCGATTGGAGAACTGTTATTGTTTTTGGTGTTAGCGTCCTTAGAATAAACTTAGGCTATCTGGATTGCATTACTTTAACTTAAATAGTCGGAAAAGTTCCGAACATTTTCAATCTCACATCTTTAGTTGGCCCCAAACGATGAGATGTTTGTGTTTCAATTCTGATAACCTCGTCATTCCCAGTGTTAGGGTTGGATATTTAGTTTGTGAGGTCCTCATAACGTCATCATTCCCGGAGTTCAGTTTTAAATGTAGATTCCTAATCTTCCTGCTCCTTGCCCCCCAACTATACCATCCGTTTGTTCGAGCTATCCGAGGCTCGTCGCGGCTTAGTTCCATGACACACACAGAAACAAGATCCAAAAATGTTACTTTATCTTACTTTGCGAAGTGAAATCAAAGCCCCGTTTTAGAGCGATACATCTTGGACCCTCTGCTGTGGCTGAAACCGAGACCCTTAGATTTAGTATACGAGGGACAGAGTAAGGGGAGGGGGTAGGGGATTGGACCACGCAAGCGCCGTGGCTGCGGGTCGATAACCCAGAAAACTGCGAGAAGATAAGGGCAACGAGAAAGTTTAGCCGTGGTACAAGCCAAGCCACCCCTGGCAGATAGGCTTCCAGCAATATAAAACATTTTCATTTATTTGAGGTATTTAACGTGCGATTTCTGAACCGAGTGATATCAGCACACGATTTATAAACTAACTTGAATCTAGTACAGACACAACAACCAGCCCCCAGCCGTTAATTCACCAATGTGAAAGGGTAAACCCACATTTAACCAATGACAATGTTTTCGGCCGTGCCAGGGATCGAGCCTGGGACCCTTAGCTCAGTATACACACGCTACCGACTGAGCTTAAGTGTTGGACTCAAACTAAGATGTGATACAAATACAATCCACTCACACACAGGCTTCCAGCAACATCAAACAAACTTAGCTGTGATACCTTTTTAGCAGCTAAACACACTAGAGCCGCATGGATACAATTTGAGTTTTTCAATAGGTGAGCATCAACACAATAACTCCTAAATGGGTCAAGAGGCTGGTAGATACGATGGTTTTGGGCTTGTTCAAAAATAATTGCCAATTAGAGTTAGAAGAGTTTTACTTATAAATAAGATTTTAAAATCCTAGGAATGTAAGTGTGTGTAGCTAATACGCTTAAAAGGAGTTGAATATAACAAAATGGCAGAACATTAGCATCTAACACCACCTTATCAGTCACAATAACATCCAACACCACCTTATCAGTCACAATAACATTCACCACAACCTTATCAGTCACAATAACATTCACCACAACCTTATCAGTCACAATAACATCCAACACCATCTTATCAGTCACAATAACATTCACCACAACCTTATCAGTCACAATAACATCCAACACCACATTATCAGTCACAATAACATCCAACACCACCTTATCAGTCACAATAACATCTAACACCACCTTATCAGTCACAATAACATCCAACGCCACCTTATCAGTCACAATAACATTCACCACAACCTTATCAGTCACAATAACATCCAACACCACATTATAAGTCACAATAACATCTAACACCACCTTATCAGTCACAATAACATCCAACACCACCTTATCAGTCACAATAACATCCAACACCACCTTATAAGTCAAGTCATCATGAAGCTATTGTAGATATTGAAAGCGATATTATGAGAAGTGAATGGGCCGCGAGATAGCACCGGGATCGCATACAAAGCTCTAGATCTAGTAGCTGATCCAACTGTCACAAAGGGATCTATATCCGGAGATTCGACAATATCAGAGTTGGGGGAAACCACGGCCCTCGAGACGAGTTTTGCGGCCCACCAGTAATTACATTATAATAAAACTATTAAGGAAAAAGTGACCACTAAATAATTAATTCACAACATTCACAACCGTTTTAAGTAATGTTACAAATTTACTCCCGCGAGATAATATATTGTGTGTATATGAGCGCACTGCATCTTACTACCCATCCGGGCTATCCCCATATTCACACTAATGGGGCAGGGAAGAGAAAGGTAGAGTTATATAATATAATTATATATCTAACACCCACACCAGTGCGCACGCGGGCTAAGGTGTTAATTCAAAAATGCGTATTTATATTATAGATATTATAAATACGAATTATTTGAATTTTCAGTACGCCCTCGAAAGGTCCAGCTTTGAATGAGTGACCTATTGAGAAAACGTTCCCCCCTCTCCCTCCACCCTTTACTAGAGACTAAATTAGGGATTCCCAACCTTTTTCACTTCAGGGTTCACTTAGCAAGAGGTAATATTTTCACGGCAAACTTATATAAAGGCTGTAATATAATACATCTTTCTATCAAAGTTATATAAAATTAAAATGACTACTATTGAGATGCAGTTGACAATAAGTGTAGGCCTATTCTTCTATCCAGGGTGTCCAGCCAAACTATATTTTAAAATTCCCTGACTTTTCCAAGTTTTCCAGAGTTAATTTCCAACTTTTCCAGTCATTATATATTACAAATATTATTTTATTAAAATCGCAACTTAATGTAATATTTTTTAGACACACATCCAGAAATTGTGTCACTCATTAAAGAGACTTGTCCTTAAGTGATTGGCTACTGGATAGTGAGATGTAAGTTAGATTTCAGCGAGATCACACTCTACCTTACACCAGTACAGTTTACAATTGGTGCGAGACCCATTCCTTTTTAGTTTATTCTTTCTATAACGTAATCGAACTCACGCGCCTACGCATAATCATGACTCAACTATGGCCAAATACGTGCGGTAGAGAGTTGGAAAGATGACACGAGAATCACATGTTGACTTTAAAAATTGAGATTATTATACTCAACAGGGACAAAACAATTATGTTAAATTAGATTAGCAGTGAGTATTAAATGGAAGGAAAATACAATTTTTAATAATGTAAATAAAAATTGCATAATTTTGAGTGAATTTGTGAACATTCCAGAAATTCAATCAAATTCCCTGACCAAGTAAATTGCCTGATTTTCCCCTGTTTTCCAGGTTTTCCAGGTCGCTGGACACCCTGTCTATTAGTGCTCTCATCTACTTAGAGAGCAGCTTGCCTGTTTATTTTACTTTTTTCATTAACATTTTGACTGATGTGCTCAGACATTTCAGAAATACTTGGGCTTATCGTATTATTGGATAAAGGCACTTTTGAAATTTTCCCTTTACAATCATTTAAAAGCATGGTTTCAACAATGACCTGACAAGTTGACTATTACATTTTCTCCAATAACATGTGGTTTGGTGTTGTTGAATTATATGACAAAACAATAGGGGTGTGAGAAACTTAGAAATGTCCAAGTCAAAGTTGAAGCACAAGTCTCCTTCACTTCGACTTCAACACACCCAATAACCTTCGTATCTCCTAAACATTTCAAAGTAAGAAAAAACTTCCATATATAAAAAAAGTATCTCAGAAAATATTATTTATTTCAACAAAGACTACTGATGTAATAGCATGTGTCATAATACAGGGTGGCCCACGGAAAAGTATTCCGCCTCCTATATCCAGCAGGCGCCTCACTCTGAATTGGAGGAGGTCAATCCCTTTCCACCCCGTCTTGTGCTTTAGACAAGTAGTTCACTTGTTCATTCTTCATGTCACAATGTGGGTGGAAGGGGATTGACCTCCTCCAATTCAGAGTGAGGCGCCTGCTGGATTTAGGAGGCGGGCTACTTTTCCGTGGGCCACCCTGTATATTGGCCTAACGTAAGCAGAGATAAAATCAAATATATCTGTATAAAAGCATATAGTGTGATTTTTCTCTCTCCAAAACTTTCTCTTTATCTAGATGCATTAGTGGATAATTTTAAAATTAATAGTTTTAAAATTATATGACCAAAAACAACTTTCTTAGACTTCAGCTTCAAATTTTATCCGCACGTTTTAAGCAACGCTTCGACTTTGCAATTAAAAGTGATTTTCAACCCTCCTCCCCCAACTAATAATCAACACAATATAAATGATACGATGCACCGCAAAGACTTTCTCACTTCTTTACCAACAAATAGATTTATTTACTTAAAGTTCATAAGATATGTGAAGCGAGATAGATAATGTAGCAGATACATAATGGAAAAAAGTGCATCATAATCTGCCAAAGGGCATAAATGAAATAATATACACAGTTACATAAACATTGATAAAAGAGGAGCAACTCTGTCCACCAAAGAACATTACAATAAATTATCCATTTCACATCAATTTAAAAAAAACCTCTAAGATTATTAATTTTATAAAAGAATATTTCAAATAAATGTTTTTTTTAAATGTCCTACAACTTAGCAAACATAAGTTATTCTGTATCTCAAAGAATTGCGGAGATATAAAATTGGATATACTCGCTTTTGTAAACTCTTCCTCCGACCCCAAGTCATTTTACCGGGGAAATGAGATGTGCCCATGTGTGTGTGATGTTAAACAGTGCCTAGACACGAATTTTAATCAAAATCGTTTGAACCGATTTCGAGAAAATTGATATTAGATTTTCACTCTTAAGTAAGCTGCCGATTATAATTCCAAAAAAACCTCTGGAGAACCTTTTGAAAACCCTAGGTACCAAGTTCTAGCCCGATAGGTAAAATGGTTCCGGCTCTAGTATGTTATTTTCTTTGGATTTTAAATAACATAATATTGACTTGGAATTAAATTCTCCATAATACGAATTGGTTGGCGAAAACAAAGTTTTGGCCAAGACACCATAGTTCTTGACACCAGTTTGCTCCTTGTTTAATGAACACAGTAATGGAGGAATTAAAGAGGTATCTTGGGTGCAAAGTTGGGCCATTTCTAAACTTGCACCCTCTAGTGAAAAAGGCCCACGTCTTGTTATCAGTCAAGACGCATTCAACATGGCAATAATAAAATATTTATTAAAAATCATGAAGGTAAATAAAATAAAGTTTTGTAGATGAAACCCTTGGTGCCCATATAGGCCTACTGTCTGTACTCAACCAAATACACCCAGCCCGTCACCAAATGAGACTTCAACACAACACAAACTAGATGATGGAGTTTAGGGTGTTTTAGAAGATTAACATTATAACAACATTTAGTTCAATTCAAAATTAATGTAGATCCGATTTTAAAAACTGACAAACGCACACCAATATAGTATAATATTTCTTATAATATTACGTTCAACAATTATATCGTTCCAGTCTTAAAAATAATAATATATTTTAAATATAAAGTATTTCTATTTTTTAAAAACTTGATTCATTATCATGTTTTAAAATTGAAACGTTATAAACGCTTTTTATAGTATTTTACTTTCTAAGGATGAATATTCAATTTTCTGTATTTTTATTTTAGATAAAAATTTAAAGATAAATTAAAAATGGAACGCTGACGCTCCCTAAAGAGGGTGGTGATTAGAGCACTGCCCGAAACATTGTAATAATTGTAAGCTCAGCGTAGTTAACTGCCAATTCAATACAGATAATTCGTGCTTGATTAAATACACACAGCTAATTACAACTGTGCGGTATTTTAACAATGCATTCTCTAACACGGACAAAGCACGTATTTGAACGAGTAAGATGGGAATCGTACAAATGAAAGGAAGGGAACTGTACACATCGCACCTGCAGGGAAGGAAATCGTACACATCGCACCTGCAGGAAAGGAAATCGTACACGTCACACCTGCAGGGAAGGAAATCGTACACATCACACCTACAGGAAAGAGAATCTTACACATCACACCTGCAGGAGAGAGAACTGTACACATTGAACTTTCAAGAAAAGGAATTTTTTTTTTGTACTCAATGTCTTTCTACCCGTCCGGGCTAATCGTATAATTTCACGGATGGGAAAAGAAAGGTAGAATTTAGAGAAATGTACAAATATTTGTGTGAAGGGAAAGTGGAAAGCCTTAGGGGAAAAAAAATTATATCATTGAGCACGAGGACAGTGGTATTATCTTTGTTTGGTAATGTATAACTTGTCGGTGACTGAGAGGCCTGGGTTCGAATCAGGCCCGAGTGTAATGAGAGTTACTTTTACCTCCATAATTTTCCCCGCAAATGCGGGTGCATGCACTCTGAAATCTTATTTCCTCTTTCATTCTATATTAGTACACATAATTATGCAGATAGTTCGGACAAGTAGTGCGAGACGTCAGTTGGGATTCGAACCCTGACCACCCCGGCACCGGCAAATCAAATAAAGCGAGCGTGCCCCATGGAGGGTTGGTTATAGGACTACTGCAAAACGTCAACAGGGTCGGCTAGGGTACAGTAGCCCCATGGCTTCTTTGGTGCTGACTGACAGTTCACAGCTGACTTCTGACAGTCAGAAGTGACAGCTGATAAACACATGTTTTTTGCAGATCATATGGTTCGGCGTAGGGATACACAATTAGGTCTGGTAGCTTTTCAAAGCCGTGAGCTGTCAGTCAGCACCAAAGAAGCCACGGGGCTACTGTAGGTGAGTGGACATGTTACTCCCAAGGTAAACTTGCTACCGCTCAGGTTAAACAAAGGGTACGATATGTCTTCTGGAGAGGACACGACCAAAATGCACCCACATTATCCTGTGAGATAGCGAGAGAGTAAGTGAGGCACTGTTACCTCTGGACCGCATGCTCCTGTACTGCTGCGAGGTGTACATGTAACTCTGCTCCAAGTGTGACGTCATCGTCCTATACTCGGAGAAACCGCGCACATCTCGACACAATAGGAACAAGCGAGATGGGAAAATGTGAATCACACGGACTTCAAGCCCAGCAAAAAAACAAACAAAAAACAAAACGAAAATTCAGTTCACTTGGCGTTGATCCATTCACAAAACTTGAGTACCAGCATCTATATTGATGCTACAGAGTAAATTCACGGTACAATTCTGCCCAGTTAAGACTTCCATTGTATCCAATAATTTGGTTAAAACAAATATAGTTTGCTTTTATTAAATTAAAACCATATAATAAAATTACCATAATTCAACTGGCGACACCCAACGTAGAATAATTTCAACTTATTCAACTTATGACAGTACACACTCGGTATAATCGTAGTTCAACTTGCGACAGTCAACGCTAGGAAAATTCATAGTTCAACTAGAGATAGTGAACACTCGAGGAATTCATAGTTCAATTGACGACAATCAGTACTATGATATCAACACGTCAGAACTAGAGACAACGGCACTCCTCCAGAGCCGGGTCAGGCCCAACAACCTGTGGAGAATGAACGGATCACCCTCGACTCAACCTCCCACGTCCAGGCCTGTTCCTCACACATGGCCGATCACAGCCTCGTGTGAGCGCCTAGTCACCTTTGGGCGAAGAGATGGCGTGGCCTTTTTTTCCAGCCGATTAACCACTTGACTATTAATTCCAGCGCGGCAATGGACCAACTACGTCACACGAACCTGGGTGTTAGGAGAATATGAGGGGGGGGGGGGGGGTAGGTAGGGGAGGGTCAGCCACACGAAGGTTAACACCCCCAACCACCCAACACTTTTGTGAAAGTTCAAGGGCTCCTAACAACACAAATACATCCTCTAGTCCTGTGAAATTAGAGGTGTATATGATTCCATTGCGAGTTTTTCGATATAGGCCTATCAGTGTTTTCGTCAGTTAAATTTCCTTTCAAAATTACAAAAACAAAGTTTTTGATAAAAAGTAAAATAATATTATAGCTAGGGCTATGAAAAACAGGTCCAATTTGTTCTGTGACTTACTTGGGTACAAACCCAGCTTGTGCCATTAATTATTATAGTATTTTAGTAACAAAACTAAAACACATATAGTACCCGTAATTAAACAGGTAGAGGTGGAACTAGAGTCACCCAAGACCTGCGAGTAATTTCCCAAACACTTAGCCACGGGAAGGGTGGAACCAAAGTTCCATAGTCAACATGATCTGGGTATATATACTGCAAGCAGTTGTTAGAGTCCAATATCCTTAAGGGGAATCATGGACGTTATAAATTAGTCATGGGCCAAATTGAGCTCAAAATGAGTAAATATGATCAAATTACCTCCTCCAAGACATTCTTACCCTATTATGACACCGAAATATATCTGCTTTGGGGCTTACAAGAACTCACTTGGGAGTTAGTTTTTCCAGGGTTAAGACCTATGTTACTCGTCCGATTAAAAACTGCCGCGCGATAAAAAAAAAAGGCACTTGAGTCCTTTTAAAATACTAGATAAGCAACAGATTATTATCTAGTGTGAAACAGAAAACGCCGGTCACAAAGTGGAGTGGGTAAAGAAATAAAAATGAATCGTTCAGACAAGGATATTACAGTTAACAATCAAAATTCACTCTTATCCTACAGGTCAGAGCCACAAATTGTGCTTGAAGAAACTAAACCAACAAATGTGAGGCAAGGGTTTAAATCCCACCTGGGTACACTTTACGTTGTTCACGTAACCACTAGTGCTATCTAGTGAACGTATCTCTGATAGTAAAAAAGGCTTCACCGAGTGAGCCAGCGACATCGGATGAAAAGTGCAAATTAGTTCAAAATTATTGCCTAGATGGCAGCAGTGGAACATTGACTGATAATACTATATTTTTTTACTAAAAACAATAACAAATATTCCTGTTCGCCTAAAAAAAGAGTTATGTGTAATAATTTGTTTAGGGTATAAGATGGTGTTTACTATCATGCATGGAATTTCAGATAAATAATTATATGAGCAGCAGGTGGGGAAAGTAAACATCACTCCTCACTGGTGGAACAGATTTGTATGTTGTTGAGATGTTTGTAAAACGAAGAAATATAAATGACCTAACCAAGCCCGAATTTAATTTAATATGGTCACCCAATGCCACTTTTCTCATTACAGATATTCAACAACTTTTGATATCACCATATGAAGAAAATTAAACTCTCATGTTTTTAATAAAACAGTATTTTATTTATATTGGCCAAATAAAGTTTTGCTATAAAAACTACAAAAACACTGGCCTTTAAGTCCCCGCTTTAAGAGCATTAGCTGATAGCTAGAAAATTCACTAGATCTACTTTCACGTATTCCTGCGCTCATCTTATTTGTAACTGACACTTATGATAAATACTATCAATAACCATAGAATAATACTAGTAATAAAGTAAAATGTTGGCAATAATGACAGCAAAAAATATGTTTGTATTTTCTAAAATAGTATTTCTATAAAACTAGGCTGTACCACAAGTGATTTCCACTCTTCTCCATGGCGAAAGCGGCATTATTTCCTTAAAATTCGCCCCTATACATCCTGTGTCACTAAATTACGATGGTAAACGTAATGCTTCAGATAGCCCAAACAGACATTAATACGCACGGTAATATATATAAAAAAAAGAGGTGTATTCTAAACATGAGATACTACGTAAACAGTCTTGAAATAAATAAAAAAAATTCCCCGGAGTTACAAACGATCAATCTCGACTAGATGAAATACGGACGGTATCGTTCGCGTGATCGCGCTCCAGTTCCGTCAAGGCAATACGTAACAAGGTTCCAACATAATATTTACTTAAAAAATGTGTTTGCTGGGTCTATTAAAGAGCTATGACTGAAGTATGGCTCCATGACAGTGGCCAGAGAATGTGTTGAAACAAAGTTTAGACAAAGTGGTGACCTACAGAATTCATACATATTTTATTGTGATCAAAATTGAAATCATTTACATTGCAATAGTGTTATTTTATAGCTTGTATCTATAAATAAAACGTGAGCTGCAGATAAAATGACTCAACTTATGAAAAGGAGATATAGGAACATTCCTTAATGTAAAATAAGGCCCTTTTTATGAAAATGTCCCCGTATGTGTATGATATTTTGACATTGACGTTTACGGTGGGAATTTTTGGAACGCGAGAAAAGGCCAGTATTTTGGCTGTTTTATACCAAAACATTTTTTGGCCAAAATAAATAAAATACTGCTCACAAACTTTTTAAACGAAGAGAAAAAGTGTTCATTAAATTTCAAGACACCCTTGACAGATATTAAAGAAATGTTGAGGTCATCGTGTGAAGAAAACTAAAATATATGTTTGTAGTGAAGCAGTATTTTTATTTATTTTGACCAAAAAAAGTTTTGATGTAAAAATTGCAAGAACAGCTTTTGTCGAGTCCTCTACATCCCCACCTTAAAATATATTTCAGAAAGCTTCGGCTTCGAGTGTTACCAAACCCACCTGATATATCTTGGTCAGTCTCCGGGCCGGGTCCAAAATTTAGAGCCAAGAGTTCGAATATTTAGGGCCAAAACCAAGAAAATTTGATCTCTGGTAGCTCGTGGTGAGGTAATCCTAAAGGTGATTGCAAGAGTATTTTTAATAGTTGTAGGTGTTGTGGGTTTTATTGGTCTATAAGTTGAGGGATAAAAGAATATTAATAATTATTTTGGAGGGGGGGTTTAGCCCTCTAGTCCCTGCTCCCCCCAGGTTTGACTCTAATCTCAGTCAAGAGGTCCAAGAGGTATGGATATTGTCAACCAGACCATGGTATTCACATGGTAAGATGAGCACTATTAGGAGTTCACTAGTATTCAAGTCGTGTAAAATATTGGTTCGTCACATGGTAACCTCCTAAGCCGTCAGTTATCACTCGCTAATTATCTAAACCCACATTACAAAACCTGTTTGAAGCCCGCGTAAACCAAGCCAATCTCAAGGCCGAACATGCACCAAGTAACGACTTAGCGTTTGCAAGTAGCAAGAAGACGGCGAGGTTGGTGCCACGGATAGTGTGGCGGACTGTGACCTGGCCAGAGATGGATGGCAGGGAATCGAACCTGAACTAGAACCGATAGTAGAAATTATGTTATTTTGAGGCACCAGGACTGGATCATAAGAATAAACTGCTTAAGCACCAGACCCACAAATGGAATCGATATATATATATTTTTAGGTTCTTAAGGTTCTTATAGGCTCCAAATTTGTAATTTTTTTTTTTGTAATTGCATTTTTTGCTCTTCTTTTTTTTAACTTTATTTAAAAAAATACTCTTTTCCCTTTTTTTCTGGGAATTTTGTCATTTAAGTATTTGTTTTCTAAGGGGATTATAAAAGCGTAAATAAGCGCTTAAGTTACAGTAAGCACTAATTAGGAATGATTGTCATTGTGTAGGGTTCTTTAATTTTACTCTTTAGGTTAAAAAATGAGCAAGATGTAGTTAGCTTTGACCGATAGCAAACATGTCTAAAGGTGCAGTGTCCAAGCTGCGATAGTTAGCTGCAACTACTGCGGCTAGAGTCACGCGGCTATGGCCGCAACAGACCATGACACTAGCCGCAGTCACCAGTCGATTTCGAGATGGATGTGAGTACAGTTGATACAAGTGACATCACCTTTTTGGATGTTTGAGGGAGGAAGTAGATGACGAGATAATTTTTATGTGGTTCACAGCAGAATAAAAAGACAGAAGGTGAGCATTAGCTCACACAGCACCACATGCAGCGGGTGAGTCATTAGCTCCTCCAGTTTTCATTGTCTCAACGTTTTTTAAAATAGATTGACACACAAAATTCTATAGCAAATACTTAATGTCACTGCAGCGGCTTTAGCCGCAAGCACGGCTCACTCCACCAGTGCTGCCACCACCTCGTGTCGCAAACCAAACTCAAAGTGCGACTCTGCCCGCAGTCGCAGGTAACTGTCGCCGCTACTCGCTAGTTCCCTATTAGCTCGTACGTGAGTGTGAGGGGTAGGAGGGGGGTACGAGACGGAGTCTTGTATCCACACTGCAGATAAGTGTCATTTTGTCAGTCAAAGGAAACTTGACTTGGGTTCATTAGGGATTTTTCTTTTTTAAATCTCGCGAACATACTACATTCCTCTAAAATGATGACCGCTGATGCAACTCTATTCTATAAACTCATTGTAGATATTGGAATGTTCGAGAAAAGTTCTGGTGGTAGAACGTGAGTTGTGAAATATATAGGAGTCCAGCTCACGAGTTAAGCTTGACCATGTCGACTTATCCACGAATATTCGAATGGATGGATATTATGGGGGAAGTCCATGTCTAACAGTAGCTTGGATCTCTCCAAGTCTTTTTATTCTATTTTTTACACTGGCTCTCATAAGCTGTATTGTAGCCATTTTGATGTATTCTATTGATTCATTAACTGGCTACTAGTACCTTTGTAACTTTTCTTTCTAAAATTAATGGTGAAGCTTGTAGGTTTAAGAGGTGCCGACCTCCAGAAGCTTCACAATGGGAAAACCCGACTCAGTAAACCTGCGGAAAAGTCGGTGCGTGTGATGGGGCTTTTAGAAGAGCTCCATTTCATAGTAACAGATTGCTCTGCCCACAGAATCCCGATTCGTAAGGTACGCAGTCGGTAGCACTCCGTAAAAGTTTGATGAACTTTAACTTTCGTTTGTGTTGTTGTTACGGACGGCTACAGGGAGAACACATCATAGGAAGAATCGAAATGAAAGCATCAATTTACTTTAGTACTTAAGGGAAACGGCCGCCAATTTCCTAAATTATAGTACTTTCATCAATCTAGCTTTTAGTGAGTCCCAGAAAACTTTAATAGATTAAGGCTGTTATTATTTTAACTGAATACATTATACGTTCGAAATATTCCTACCTGGCTCACTGGAGAGATACAATGATGATGATTATGATGATATAAAACAAAAATTATAAATTTAAAAAAGTTCAATGCGGGCGAATTTTATTTTTTGTTTGTTTCGACGAGTGTGAATGGACCAAATATTATACATTTCAACTGGTTGACAAGATATCACGTACAAAATTACAAATGCTAAGAATATGGTGCTGACGGAGTATTTAGACTAGGTTTAATTAAACGTTTCCGACTGGCTAGTTTTTCTTGTTTTGAATTCTGATGAGTAGCGAGAGAGAGAGAGAGAGAGAGAAAGCGGTCCGAGCACAGGTGTCTGGCCTGCCGCTAGAGAGCACTGGGGACAACTCCTCCCGTGACGTCACATGCCGCTGCTCGGGCCCACTCGGGGAATCGATCTAGTGGTCTTCCTCCAACAACCCCGCCCTATTCTCCCAGAGAACTCGACCTCGCGATCTACTAGGATCTCATAACTGCCGTCAGTTCTAATCCTACTAGCTAAGATGAACACACAGATTGCAACACTAGCCCAGTCAGTCCCTTTGGGCATACTACCCCCAAGCTGCGGAACCATGGTGTCTGGGGGGATACTCATCAACATTTATGAATATTGACTTAATATAAAATACAAATAACAAAGGAAGTTAATGGACCCCTTCATCCTTTTCATTCAAAAACGTCAAGGAAAGAGTAACGGTCAGTGCAAGGAGTGCTGTAGAGAGAGAACCGCACGATGGCCTAACCTTGTCGGTCATTTGGTGATTCACGTATAAGATTATTGCAAGTATTCACAATTACACAACAAATAAGAGCAAGGGCGTAGTTACAAGGAGGGTCGGAGTGAGGGGGGGTAACGTCCCCCGTGTCAATATGGTCACCCCTTCCCCAGACCCTTTCTTCAGCAAAGAGAATAAACTAGTATGCACCATTAATAAAATGAGTGAAATATGGTCTTAAGTAGCATACTATTATAAATGACGTGTAAGTATATTAAATGATTAAATTGTAACTTGTGTTGAGTCATTGATAAAAATAAGCTCCTCCTAAAACGCTAAATCCCTACCGCCCCCGCTACATTCGACCAGCACTCAAAGCAACCAGTTTAGTCTTGTTGGTGTCTCTCCCAGCACTCAAAGCGACCAGTTTAGTCTTGTTGGTGTCTCTCCCAACACTCAAAGCGACCAGTTTAGTCTTGTTGGTGTCTCTCCCAACACTCAAAGCGACCAGTTTAGTCTGTTGGTGTCTCTCCCAGCACTCAAAGCGACCAGTTTAGTCTTGTTGGTGTCTCTCCCAGCACTCAAAGCGACCAGTTTAGTCTTGTTGGTGTCTCTCCCAGCACTCAAAGCGACCAGTTTAGTCTTGTTGGTGTCTCTCCCAGCACTCAAAGCGACCAGTTTAGTCTTGTTGGTGTCTCTCCCAGCACTCAAAGCGACCAGTTTAGTCTTGTTGGTGTCTCTCCCAGCACTCAAAGCGACCAGTTTAGTCTTGTTGGTGTCTCTCCCAACACTCAAAGCGACCAGTTTAGTCTTGTTGGTGTCTCTCCCAACACTCAAAGCGACCAGTTTAGTCTTGTTGGTGTCTCTCCCAACACTCAAAGCGACCAGTTTAGTCTGTTGGTGTCTCTCCCAACACTCAAAGCGACCAGTTTAGTCTTGTTGGTGTCTCTCCCAGCACTCAAAGCGACCAGTTTAGTCTTGTTGGTGTCTCTCCCAACACTCAAAGCGACCAGTTTAGTCTTGTTGGTGTCTCTCCCAACACTCAAAGCGACCAGTTTAGTCTTGTTGGTGTCTCTCCCAACACTCAAAGCGACCAGTTTAGTCTTGTTGGTGTCTCTCCCAGCACTCAAAGCGACCAGTTTAGTCTTGTTGGTGTCTCTCCCAGCACTCAAAGCGACCAGTTTAGTCTTGTTGGTGTCTCTCCCAACACTCAAAGCGACCAGTTTAGTCTGTTGGTGTCTCTCCCAACACTCAAAGCGACCAGTTTAGTCTTGTTGGTGTCTCTCCCAGCACTCAAAGCGACCAGTTTAGTCTTGTTGGTGTCTCTCCCAGCACTCAAAGCGACCAGTTTAGTCTTGTTGGTGTCTCTCCCAACACTCAAAGCGACCAGTTTAGTCTTGTTGGTGTCTCTCCCAGCACTCAAAGCGACCAGTTTAGTCTTGTTGGTGTCTCTCCTAGCACTCAAAGCGACCAGTTTAGTCTTGTTGGTGTCTCTCCCAGCACTCAAAGCGACCAGTTTAGTCTTGTTGGTGTCTCTCCCAGCACTCAAAGCGACCAGTTTAGTCTTGTTGGTGTCTCTCCCAGCACTCAAAGCGACCAGTTTAGTCTTGTTGGTGTCTCTCCCAGCACTCAAAGCGACCAGTTTAGTCTTGTTGGTGTCTCTCCCAGCACTCAAAGCGACCAGTTTAGTCTTGTTGGTGTCTCTCCCAACACTCAAAGCGACCAGTTTAGTCTTGTTGGTGTCTCTCCCAGCACTCAAAGCGACCAGTTTAGTCTTGTTGGTGTCTCTCCTAGCACTCAAAGCGACCAGTTTAGTCTTGTTGGTGTCTCTCCCAGCACTCAAAGCGACCAGTTTAGTCTTGTTGGTGTCTCTCCCAGCACTCAAAGCGACCAGTTTAGTCTTGTTGGTGTCTCTCCCAGCACTCAAAGCGACCAGTTTAGTCTTGTTGGTGTCTCTCCCAGCACTCAAAGCGACCAGTTTAGTCTTGTTGGTGTCTCTCCCAGCACTCAAAGCGACCAGTTTAGTCTTGTTGGTGTCTCTCCCAGCACTCAAAGCGACCAGTTTAGTCTTGTTGGTGTCTCTCCCAGCACTCAAAGCGACCAGTTTAGTCTTGTTGGTGTCTCTCCCAGCACTCAAAGCGACCAGTTTAGTCTTGTTGGTGTCTCTCCCAGCACTCAAAGCGACCAGTTTAGTCTTGTTGGTGTCTCTCCCAGCACTCAAAGCGACCAGTTTAGTCTTGTTGGTGTCTCTCCCAGCACTCAAAGCGACCAGTTTAGTCTTGTTGGTGTCTCTCCCAGCACTCAAAGCGACCAGTTTAGTCTTGTTGGTGTCTCTCCCAGCACTCAAAGCGACCAGTTTAGTCTTGTTGGTGTCTCTCCCAGCACTCAAAGCGACCAGTTTAGTCTTGTTGGTGTCTCTCCCAGCACTCAAAGCGACCAGTTTAGTCTTGTTGGTGTCTCTCCCAGCACTCAAAGCGACCAGTTTAGTCTTGTTGGTGTCTCTCCCAGCACTCAAAGCGACCAGTTTAGTCTTGTTGGTGTCTCTCCCAGCACTCAAAGCGACCAGTTTAGTCTTGTTGGTGTCTCTCCCAACACACATTTATGGGTCCGTATCTGAATGAGCGGGGCATTGATCTAAGCTTTTATATATGGTATTTATTATCCAATGGTAATTTTAGGGGCACTTTTAGCGAGTTAACATTACATCTATTGAATACCAGGTCATAAGCTTGCTTTTAAAATAAAGTGTCTGGATTAAACAGATATTTTTTTAGCAACGCGTCTTACTACCCGTTCGGCTTGTACGCACTTACGCTAATGTGTAATGGTAGGGTGATTGTGAGATGAAATGGAGGACCTACAGTTTAACGTGGGATCCGAACCACGGTGGAGGCCTGGCATTCCTCACATTTACAAGTTGTGATTAATACACGTCTTGTCAGAGGTGAAGGAAGGGTTTGGCAATCAGATAAATGTGTGTCGGGACCGAGGATTGAACCCCGGACCCCAGCACAGAAGTCTGACACCTTACCCCTAGACCGCCAGGTCAGCCTTGTGCGATAAAGAAAATAAGACACAGTCTTCCGCATCCTTTCCATGTTTTCCTGCTATTTCTCCCTAAGCATCATTGCATGGAATTTTATTAAAAGGCTGTGGGTGTTTCGCGCTCCACAACAATCGTTTTTGCTCGTAAATTTCAATTAAATGAATAACACTTTCCTCAATACACTCCATCTTACTGCTCTTTGAAAACTGAATGAATAAAATGCTCGGTTCGAGGCGCGTCCTCACCCCGTGACGCGACGGGGAAATACAGACTCCGGGCGGGTCGAAGAGATCTGTTACACCTTAACACTCTCGTGTTCACGACGAGGTTACAGGGTCCCGTCCAGATTACCGCGATCATGATAGGCATAGAGGTTACGTGACGATGTGTACTGTTACAAGTGTGGACCCTGCTTTAGGGAGGAGCGGGGGCAGATACCCACTTGCCCGTCAACCCATGTATGTGACAATACAGTAGTCTCGCCATCTCAAGAGTGTGGCTAATTCTAATTGTAACGCGACGCCGAGGTTCCGTAGCAGCGCAATGGCGTGATGTGACGGTTACTCCACGAGAACAGGTGCTCCACACCACTTTCACTCTCAACTGGAGGCTCTATCTGAATCTAGGAAAACTGATCGCGGTACCTACTGTACCAAAACAACATAGACCCCTTCAGCTAATCTCATTGTTACATTTTGCAATTCACTGTTTCACCCAAATTGTTATAAATCCATGGAGAAAATAATATTATATAAAATTAACAAAAATGTTGCCAATTTAATTATCATGTGGCTAATGTTTCAGAGTTCTTAGACATGGGGCTAAGACTGTAAAATGTAAAAAATATCTAGCTATTCCGGTTCAGAGTTTTTAGGTTTACATTTAAATTTAATTTATCCTAAGGACGTTAACACCAGTTAAAAACAAATGAACTAAATAAAACCATAACAGCGACTCCAGTATATTAATTCTCATCATCACGTATCGCCTACAGCGCTTGGTGGTTGAGTGTGTCACTAACGCCGGGTGTGCTGTAGACCAGATATATATTTTTAATACTTCAATATTACCCACTTCGGTGGCCGAATCGTCTAAGGAGTCACTCTTGTGACAGGCTGGCCTGCTGATGACCGGGGCTCGAATCCCGGTCAGGTCTACTAAGGGTAGTTTTCCTAAATGGTTTCCCACTCTCCTTCCATGCAAATGTGGGTAGATTTTATTTAAAAATTCGTCCTTCCTCATCCCTACCCCATTAGAAAAATTAACATATAAGGTGGGGCAAAATAAAGTTAACTGAATTACTAATAGAGTTAAACTAAAGGTAAGTAAACCTAACAGTTAGGCTCACAGAAACCGAGAGTTTCAAGAAGGTTTTGTTTGTTTTCTTGTTCACAGGCAGTGGCGTCACTAGGAAGGTGGGGATCGCACCGGGGGACTCCATCATAAGGGGTGACACCAAACTGACTGTCTATGTTATGTGTAGTGTGTCGGCAGATATTTATCATAATAAAATATCCCTATACTTAGCTATAGCCACAAACACAGCTTACATGTAGTAATAACGGATAAAAACAGTGAAACAATATTGCTATTCTTGCTACCAGCAGGAAATTTGGTACACACGTTAACAAATATATGGGGCACATAAACAGCTGAGACACAAGCTGTGTTCGAAATATGTAAGCCGCCATCTTGGAAAATACTGTCCGGAAGCTAATTTTTCTCTAATAACCCAAAAATGGCGAAAGCTATAAAAATATATTGCAGAGAATTTAACTATACGAAAAATAATAGAGTTAGTTAGAAGCACTGTCTATCACAGGCTCAAAGAAAAAAAAACTTTCATACTTTGCAGAAAACAATGTTTCATAAGAATAAAATTAATTTATTGGGAGCACTGTCCATCACACGCACATAGAGCAGTGAACTGAAAATCTAACCGCTGGCAATTGCAACTCTTTTACTCAAATTGTTTTGTAACGGCAACTAATCAACTCGAAGCATTGGTCAGAAGCTTGTAGCGAAACTGTCTAAAAGTATATAAGAACGTCACAAAATTTATATGAAGAGTTTAACATACAGAGGTTTATAATAGTACGTCTCGTGAGTATTTTTAGTGAAACTGTAGCCATTTTCAACTTTTTTGAGAAAACCCTAAACTTTGCAGCAATTTAATTCAATATGGCGGCTTTCCTTTCGATCCTATAAAAACCGTCTCAAAACAAACCTTGTTGCCTTCTCACGCTTAACACTGTTGGTCTCTTCCACAGTTTTGATAACTTTTGACATTTTCGTGTTATAAGGGATAAGAGAGTTTTCGTCCACAATTTTCCAAGATGGCGGCCGAAATATTTAGGGGACAGCTTGTGTTTCAACGGATTTTTGGTGCCTCATAAATGTGTTAACATGTGTACCCAATTTCATGCTGGTAGCAAGAATAGCAATATTCTTGTGCTATCATAGCGCATTATAATTTACTGTATCAATATAATATGTACAAATACAGCTCTATACTAACTTTTTGAACCTTCCAATGCGCATGCGCTACGGTATGGACTGTTTTTACTACCCAATTGCAATGATGCTTCGAATTTTGTCCACACGCGCTACAAGTACGCGCTGTTGTTTTCGTTGATGCCGGTGTTTTTATAGTCAATGATTTTGTCCAATTTTCTGGTATTTTAGCAACAATATTTTGAGAGTATTGCAATATGCATTTGTCTACGGCGTCTACATTATTTGGGCCATTGAAACGGTTTTTACTTCGAATTCTATTGGTTTCTTACTGAATTCTCACTTAACCCCATGAAACTATGTAAATGTAAACATATGATCTTAAGTTAAAGGTGTAATTTTTCAAGTTGTTTATGTCACTACTATCGCCATTACTTTCACTGATATACGGGAATTTCATCGAACAATTTAATGGAGATTTACAAACATTTTGTGATCTGAATAGTCTAAATTTTGAGAACAAGTGTTTCAGCAGGACGGAGCCACTCCACACAGAGCACTGTGAGAGGAACTGTTTCCACATCAGCTTGTGTCAAGAGGGACCAACTTCTTTTATCTAGCCCTAAGTCCAGACCTCAAGTTATGTGATGCATTTTTTGTGGAGAAATTTAAAAGAAAACCGTTTCACACCTATTCCAAAATATCTGCAACAGCTTGCGAGAGCAACGAATCAGTGAACAGCGGGGCTTAGATTTTCCCTTCCTGGGATTCAATGATCTGCAATATTTACCGGGTAAATGTTAGTCTGTGTCACTCAGGCCACGTTGAAAACCAGATGCTCACATTTCTACAATTAGAGAGCAACGTAAGTTAGCTATGTACACCATCATGAGAGTAACTTTCAGTCCGACAAGGTCCTGAGGTCTAGCTTGCAGGACATGAGACTGTACCTGAGTTATGAATGTGGTCACTGGTCATGCATAAATCACATGTGGCGACCCAGTTTAACACATCCGTCTAGTTTATCGCCATTAGGGTAATCTCACACTGGGGCTTCTGAAGCCAGACTTTGACTGGAGAACGACGGGGGAGAGGTGGGGAAGGCGGAAAGGAGAACATGGCGGAGGACGAGGAGGCAGAGGCAGGAAGGAGAAAAAGATAGGGGAGATGACGAAGAGCCAAAGGTATTAATTATGCTTCAGAAGCCGCGGTGTTTGTGGAATTAAGCTAAGACAATACTTTTTTTTAAGCTTTTCACTCATTCTGCAAATCGTGACCCATCCTATTTCCCAATCAACCCCAGAACGGTGTTTTCTTACCAAAATGTGGAGCATTCTGTCAACTTTCAATTGTTCTTACTCAATCAGGGTTTCACATCAAGTAGGCCTAGGTTTGAGTATTAGCTGGACATTCCCGAGTTTATACTCACCCAGAAGCAGCCACACTATTTAATAGGCTGTTTTTTAGCAATAACTTTACACTCTAACGTCTAAAAAAAGTCCTTATATTTTAATAACATGTCGAACGATTAAAAAACACTAATGCTGGCCAAATATTTAATTTAAAAAAATTATATAAACTCTTACAGATATGTTTCAGAGTAGTTGATGAAATAATTTATTCCCCTAAGAATATTTTCTGAATTGACAAATCACCAGACTTTTTCATTCTTGAAACAGCCTGAATCATAGTACAGTTTTTATAGAAGAGCCTATTTAGAAAATTCTAACATTTTTTTGCAGCCAAATTTGATAACATTTTACCAGAGGTTATTAGCGTTATTAAGTAAGTCAAAATCTATTTTTTTTAAGTGACAGCTGCAAATGCGTATTAATACGTGAAAGTACATTTAGCAACTTTTATAGGAGTCATATAAGGAAGGCTCTTCCTATGAAAATTGGACGTTATGATATACTCTCTTGCAAAATGATGGAAATAAATGAAATATTACTCACCGTTTCCGTAGCTTTAGTAACATTAAATTGGCCCGTTGGTCGTTCATTTACCTGCAAGCAAAGAAACAAAAATTAAACATGTCGTTTCGACTTGTTCAAGGTCAACTTCACTACAGTATGGACACAGTGCATTTTGGGACACCTGTGTAATGGTTTGGACGTACACTTTTTTTTTTAATAAACAAACTTTAAATTTTAGGACACGTGTGAAATGGTTTAAACCTAATTAGTTTTTTAAAGTCCAAAACAGACTTTAAGCTAGCACAATTGCTCACAAACCCGACCTATTTGGGAGGGGCGCGGGGTGGGGGTTGGGGCAGACAAAGGCGTCTGTCTCATCTTGTCTGTTTAGCCGGTGACGAGAATTTTAGAGCTATGATTCCGACCAGATGTAACATGATCCCCCCACTGATATGCCTCCGCCCCTCTCTCCACTCACATGGGGGTACAGTTTCTCTTAACTTTACCTTTCTTATCCAAACCCCCATGAGTGTAGCTAAGCATATATCTACATATCCGTAAGGTCCGTAGTTCGTAAGAAGAGATCTGCTCCACAGTAACAGATTGCTCTGTGCAAGTCCCTAGATAAGTAAAACTTTAGTACTACGTAAAAACTGTCGTCACGGGTGGCTTCGGAGAACCAATTACAGGCAAGTAGATGAATAACTAACTATAAGCGAATCGAAATTAAAGCATTCTATAAGAAACGGTCGCCATTTTCTAAAGTATCGTATTTTCATTTTGGTGGTTCAACGACCCCTCTTAACCCTAACCCAAATCGTAAGTGAGTGTTGCCCAAACTTTTCCAAGTGGCGGACCACTTGATAAGTGTTCGATGCACACGCGGACCACCCACCTTAACGTACTAACTACCTGTCACTTGTCGAAGCAATTTTTTATTTAATTTAAAGTGTTTATCAAGCAATAGACAACATTATTTATATAACTTTGTTTCATATACACATTTTAGTGTCCAATTTTCGAAGGAAGAGGTGATAATTAGAAACGACACTAAATTTACGATCAAGTCAAGTCATACCTCATGTCCTATAATTATAATATAGCATATATTATTCATAAAATAACACAGAGTGCAGTGAATTTGTTATAAATGTTGTATCTTCCTATGAAAATTTGACTGCTCTTATAGACACGGTATAGTTGACTTATCGGAGTTTGCGTGTCAATATTGACTATTTTGATTTATTTCACTATTTACTTTTTACTAGAAAGAAAACAAATATTGAGATTATAATGAATCTTTACGTTTTATGTGCCTCATAACCCAAGAACAATTATGTTTGTCCTCGGCGTGTTGTTTTGAATTTAAATGAAGCCCTCAAATAAATAATAACTTAGTTTGGTAATTTTCGAAAAGTGTCAATGATCTTGTTTAAAATGTATATCTGGCAATTCTTTACATTATAGTATGATAAAGATCATTTGTGGTTAGATTATTGATTACTTATTTTTGAGAACTTAAGCGTCAAGTTATAGCAGACTGTTTGAGAAAGCAAAAACGATCTTGGTCCGCGGACCACAGTTTGCCGTAGATTAGTAGCCAAGGCTAAGATTTTGATAACATATAATTATGTTTATTGTTACATCACAAACAACGCTTATTTGTATTTACTCTTTGATGATGATTCCCTTGTTTGTTTTAGCACCGCGTCTTACTATCCGTTTAGATTATACGCTTATATACTAACTACGCTAATGGTTTTAGGGATGCGTAGGATTATATTTAGAGGAAGTGTGCCCACGTTTGCGTTGAGAGAGAGTGGAAAACCACTCTTAGTACACCCGAACGAGATTCGAGCCTCGATCTTCCAGTCATCGGTAGTCTATTATATGAGAGTAGCGCGTTAGACCACGCAGCCACCGAGGCGGGTGATTCCCTTATCGTAGAAATGTATATTTTATAGTTCATTTTAAGGTGACCTGGTGGTCTAGGGTAAGGTGTCAGACTTCTGTGCTGGGGTCCGGGGTTCAATCCTCGGTCCCGGCACAGATTTATCTGATTGCCAAACCCTTCCTTCACCTCTGACAAGACGTGAATTAATCACAACTTGTGAATGTGAGGAATGCCAGGCCTCCAACGTGGTTCGGATTCCACGTTAAACTGTAGGTCCTCCATTTCATCCCATAATCACCCCACCATTACACATTAGCGTAAGTGCGTATAACCCGAACGGTAGTAAGACGCGGTGCTAATAATAATAATAATAATAATAATAATAATAATAATATAATATAGTTCATTTTTAGTAATTTTGAATTTCTAAGTCATTTTTATATGCTTTGCGTTCTTGTTTGGTAATTTCAGTCATTTATGTTTTGAAGATTGCACTTCTAAATAAAACTGTATCTTCAAATGATAATAATGAATAATGTTTACTAATGGGCGCCACTTCTGAAATTGTTCCCGTAAGTAATACTAATAATAATAATAATAATAATAAAGTGTTGCCTTGCCATCAGAGATCCACACAAAGATTCCCTGTGGTAGGACTAGTGATAGTGAAACTTCCACACTACAGGATGCTTCACTATTAAATTGCAATATAGGTGTTATGAAGGTGCGCAGTTGCCAAGTCTTATCCGCTTGAGACAAATTATTATTATTAATTTTATATATTAGAAACTATTATCTTATACAAAGTTTTTACACTTTATGGCAATACATTTTGAAGTTTGGTTTATGAGCTGTGCACAAAATCCCCTGCGATGAGTGGGTTGAGGTTACTCATAGTTACTCTTAGTCTGATGCCTGTGTTTGGCTATCAACCACTTATACTAATTTTAATGAAAAATATGTCTCAAAGATAAGGAAAGTTGCTAAGAGTAAGTGCACTATTATTTACCTGGAACTATGAAAAAATAACTTGATAAAGCCAACTCCAGAGATTTTTTAATGGGTGTATATTAAGTGCACTTTTTGTGTATAGTGTAATCCTTATTCTCTTTGTGTTTGATAAAGGTAACAGTGCCGAAATATTACTCTATTTGTGTTAAAATGTGTGTGTGACTACTTCTACTATAGAAGACAGAAGAAAGGAAGAAGATGTCACCTTTATTCATTGGATTCTTCCCACATTTTTCCTCTTTCCTAGGTGGGCTTTCTTCATCAAATTTACAGTTATTAGTTTATTTTTCCTTTTTCTTTATTTTTATCAATTTTCATTATTATAAAATCAAACTTATAGTAATAATATTGCGAGTCTAGGCTATACCATTAATAATGTAAACCAGTTTGTGGAAAGATTAGCCAATACAAACGTACCGCTACCCAGGGACGCCCGAATGCACTAAACGTACCTCCCTTCCGTGGAGGGTCTTTCCATGTCCCGATGAGATGAGGTGATGTTGATAGTATGGGGGTGTAGGTAGAACCAATGGAAACACTAACAACCTAACTTACCACTAACTAACCAAACCCTGGTGACCGCTGAGGTAATTCACCTTTCGTGGGAAATACCCATGGTACCAGACTAGAATCGAGCCGGGGACCCCTAGGCTCGTAGCCAGGTGCGGTGACTACTATACCACGGGGCCTGTTGTTCATTATTATAAAATAAGTTTTATTAATTAACCTATTTTATCTAAACTTTAATAACTGCATTCATCTAAAAAAACTCAACAATTCAAGTATTCATGCGGCTATCCTACCTAAGTTAGTTTTCAATAAATGGGATGCGATATGCCATTGTGTGCACCTACTTTTATCTGCGAGATAAGAAAACCCACGCTCAACAAATGTCATTCAAATTAAAATATGGTAAGTTTAGTTTTATATAAACGTTGGTAAGTGTGAGGTGCAGCTATGGAGACGGAACGTACTAGTATTAGTTTGGAGCGGGGGGGGGGGGGGGGCCACGACGCGAGGAAGTAAGCGAGAGAAAACTCCTCTTAAGAATCGAACCCCGATCTTTTAGGTCAGAGCAGGACTGTAGTGTCCTCTGCTTTCCTTCCCAACCCACCCGTGCAGAAAGCAGTGTTCCATTATTATTAAACACTAGTGGTGAAGACACGTCGAGGTATGGGGGAAGGGGGCGGCGCTGATTCAAGCTCAGACAGCCGGTGTATATCCCTGGGCACCATTAATAATGTACCGAAATAGGAAATACTCAGAATTCTGTTGGTAATAGGCTACGGGAATTGTTAGGTTGGTACGCCATTCAAAAAGTTTGAGTCTACAGGATTGGCGGTAACAAGGTGTTCGAGGTTCGAATCTCAGCCAGGTGCATGGGAGATGGTTCTCATTCCTTCTCTAACGCTAATGAGAGTGCATTTTCCTCTTAGTTAACCGCCCCCTCTTTACCCGCCATAGCGGTCCCAGAGTCTAACGCGTCACTCTCGCCATAGAAAGGTCACCGGTTACGCTGACGGTGACATATGGATTGGGTCAAATCCTTCAAATCCTGGCCGGTTTATAACTTAAATTATGGTTTCCTACTCTCCTTACAAATGATACCTTTCTCAATGTTGGTGTAAAACCTACCAATAAAATAAACTAGGTATAACTTTCATGTGAGCATACGCCAAGACATGTTTCCTGCAGCTGTCTCTTTGAAGGATGGAGCCAATGTCGGTTGGTCTGTACTTGTTCTTTGTGCGTTCTAAAAGTGTGCCTACCTAAAGTAGCTCCTCTTCTAAACGCTCCAAATGTGCCCCTAGCCAGAATTAAGCCTACCCATGCGGGAATCGAACCGAAGACCACCCATTTTCCCCTTCTCCGGCTCGTTGGACTGTCGGTCTATCGATGGCCACGTATTTACGTCATGAGAACACGTCACGTCGGAGAGGACCAACAGACACTGGACAGGTTGGAGACAAACTCTGCTTCCATTCATAATAATTATCTAACAGGTGGAAACAACATAAGAACAATGTGACGGCTTGAATTTCAAAGAAAGAGCTAAACACAGTGTGTTGCAGAGGGAGGGGGTGTCATGACGTGCATTCTTATAGAACAAACATAAAACACTAGTTTCGTGTCATCGCGCTGGTTCCTTGGGTAATTTATTGTGCATCGCGTCTCACTGTCCAACCGGGTATATTTAAACTAACGGGTTAGAAGGTATATATATATGAGATGAGAATGGGCAAGCAGTTCAAGTGGGGGGGGGGTCTTAGTACAGTCGACATCCAGTCCGTGGTGTGCTCTACCACTAATATTCTCCAACACACCCAAACATACACAAAGTGTAGCACAGCACAAAGGCATTCCATCCCTTAAAAAGCTTTTGATCTGTGCGCGCCTCAAGGAGTTTGAGGGTAGGACGCCCGGAGGTCTAGGGGAGGGGTAGTTATGAGGGAGGATAACAATGGACCAGGGAGGTAGAGGGAACAATACCTCGACACTCCCAAACCCGACGCGGCAATCAATATGGCGCCGCGGCGCAGCTTTACTCAATGGCTCTCTCATGACAAGACGATGCAACCACACTTAATAAATACTTTTTTTTTAATATCAAACTTCCAAGGGTCTTACGAGTGGTTGGCACACCTGGTCGTACGGGTTTACATCCATTAATGTTTCCAGCTATGACCTGGGTCAGTTTTTTATTCAAATCATATATTTTTCCACTACCGGTTTGCTAGTCCTGTAGTAGCTTCTGATGCCTTATAATATAACTTAAGGCTAGTACAGGCACAATATCCAGTCCCCGGCCGTTAATTTATCAATGTGAAAGGGTAAACCCATATTTGCATCAATGATAAATTTTCTGTCATGCCGGGAATCGAAACTGGGACCTAACTCAGTATATAGACACGCTACCGACTGAGCTAAGGTGTCAGACTGCTTCAGGTTCAACTCAACCCTGACCGGTTGCAACGGTGTTTTTTAAATGTATGTTACGTATGTTCTATCCATCGTTCCTCTAGAATTTATCTACGTAGATCATGGAATCTCAACCCAAACCTTTGGTCAAGATCCGAATGAGGGTCGCGGGAAGGTCTAGATTTTTAACTCTATGAAATATTACATTTACAAACACTTCATCAAATTGGGACATAGGCCCAATGAAGAGTTACTGCAATAGTGACAACAGCAAGTATTGAAACAAAGTTTTGGACCCAGCTCAAGGACATGCCCATTCTAACTCGGATTACTTCCCTCTTATAGCAATATAGCATACAGCTGTGAACAAGGATTTTTCGACATTTCGCGTTTTTCCTGCAAGTTTGTACTTCTGGGTGACAAAATGCCACGGACAATGTCAAAGAAAGAACAAACGACTAACGTAAACTTTGTTCTTGAGGTAAAAAAAAAAACACCCCTGCCTATACGATTAACACTCTTGAAGAGTATTCGGAGTGGGATGTAAGTAGCCCCATGGCTTCTTTGGTGCTGACTGAGAGTTCACAGCTGACTTCTGCAGTCAACATTAGGTATATACATAAAATTTTGACTGTCAGAAGTGACAGCTGCTAAACACATGTTTTTTGCAGATCATATGGTTCGGCGTAGGGATACATAATTTGGTCTGGTAGCTTTTCAAAGCCGTCAGCTGTCAATCAGCACCAAAGAAGCCATGGGGCTACTGTAGTTGAAGCAGCTTGGGGAAAAGTTTCAAAAGCAAATGAAGAGACAGGTAAGAAAATTAATTCATAACTAATAATAAACTTTACGATTGCACTAAACTCTGCCACAGGGAACAGGACGGGGTTTGAGGGTATTCTTGCGACTGATCTAAAATATGTTTCTTGTGTGGACGAGAAGCGGGGCAGCTTATAGTAAGTAACCAGTTGCCCGCGATGTATCGCGTCGCGTTGCTTTTCTCGTGGACGAAGGGACTTAGTTAGTTTTTTTGGTGTGCTCAGCGTCGTATTTCCCGTCTGGGCTTTATACATATTACTAATTGGAGAGTAAGAAGGTCGTTTTACAGCAAATTACCCGAATTTGTGTGAAGAGAATATTGAAAGGAAAAAAACTCTGTACAATCAGCTGGGATTTGAACCCCGATCTCGCCGTCACTAGTAAGCCAGACTAAAAGAGTTTGACGTTTAATCCGCGAGCCCAGCGGTGAAGATTATTAATTATTTGTTTCTCACAATGTAGTTAAAATAGCATTAATTTTATTATTATGACTTCTTTTTTTCAATTTGAGTAAAAACATTTGCCAAAGGCGCAGCCAGTACATTGTAAGGTTTTAAGTTTATTTTATATACTTTTATGGTTGTAAAATTTAACTGTGTTATTAAAATATGTTCATAATATTAGTGTAAATGTTGGGCTCCAGCACGTATTTTCTCCGACACAAAGGTTCCTTAGATCTAAAAAGTTCGGGAAGCCCTGGACTCCAGGAATTACTCTAGCAATCGTTTGGGTTGTCGATGAAGGGGAGAGATCGGTTTGAAACTCAGTCGAGGATACTGAGGGTAGATTTTCTCCATTCTCGTAAATGCGGATACATTTCCTTTAATTCAACATTCATCTTTAGCCCAATAATATTAATATACGGATATTCCAAACGATTAGTAAGACGCGGTCTAAAACAAAAAATATAGACTTGAAAATTTCAGTAACTTTTTATAAATTCCCCTGACTCTTCTCTAGCATACAAAATTCCCTAACTTTCCAAGAATGTCGCTGTTTCCCGGGTGTTTCATCAAACCTGAATGTTCTAGAGTGACTCTCATGTGTGCAAGCGCGAGCTTTCTTGGTGTTTGTTGCCCATAACAGTCCAGAGTGTCTGTTATAGCTAAGACTTAGAAGTGTGGGCCGAATTGAGGAAACTAGAAACACTTCTTAACTTTGTTAACACATAAAATGTTTCTTTATATCTCGTCAACAGATATAGTGGGTTTGGTGTATATAGGCTAAATATTTAGAGTGGGGTGGAAGAGAACACCATTTCAGTTAAATATGTTAACACCACTTATCACCAGGGATCAAGTGAAAGACTCACTACTTGCCGCCCTGGACCTAGTGAAAGATTCACCACTTGCCGCTCTGGATCAAGTGAAAGACTCACTACTTGCCGCTCTGGACCTAGTGAAAGATTCACCACTTGCCGCCCTGGACCTAGTGAAAGACTCACTACTTGCCGCTCTGGACCTAGTGAAAGACTCACTACATGCCGCTCTGGACCTAGTGAAAGACTCACTACATGCCGCTCTGGACCTAGTGAGAGATTCACCACTTGCCGCTCTGGACCTAGTGAAAGACTCTCTACATGCCGCTCTGGACCTAGTGAAAGACTCACTACTTGCCGCCCTGGACCTAGTGAAAGACTCACTACATGCCGCTCTGGACCTAGTGAAAGACTCACTACATGCCGCTCTGGACCTAGTGAAAGACTCACTACTTGCCGCCCTGGACCTAGTGAAAGACTCACTACTTGCCGCCCTGGACCTAGTGAAAGACTCACTACATGCCGCTCTGGATCAAGTGAAAGATTCACCACTTGCCGCTCTGAATCAAGTGAAAGACTCACTACTTGCCGCTCTGGATCAAGTGAAAGATTCACCACTTGCCGCTCTGGACCTAGTGAAAGATTCACCACTTGCCGCCCTGGACCTAGTGAAAGACTCACTACATGCCGCTCTGGATCAAGTGAAAGATTCACCACTTGCCGCTCTGGACCTAGTGAAAGACTCACTACTTGCCGCCCTGGACCTAGTGAAAGACTCACTACATGCCGCTCTGGACCTAGTGAAAGATTCACCACTTGCCGCTCTGGATCAAGTGAAAGACTCACTACTTGCCGCTCTGGATCAAGTGAAAGATTCACCACTTGCCGCTCTGGACCTAGTGAAAGACTCACTACTTGCCGCCCTGGACCTAGTGAAAGACTCACTACATGCCGCTCTGGACCTAGTGAAAGATTCACCACTTGCCGCCCTGGACCTAGTGAAAGACTCACTACTTGCCGCTCTGGATCAAGTGAAAGATTCACCACTTGCCGCTCTGGACCTAGTGAAAGACTCACTACATGCCGCTCTGGACCTAGTGAAAGATTCACCACTTGCCGCCCTGGACCTAGTGAAAGACTCACTACTTGCCGCTCTGGACCTAGTGAAAGATTCACCACTTGCCGCTCTGGATCAAGTGAAAGACTCACTACTTGCCGCTCTGGACCTAGTGAAAGACTCACTACATGCCGCTCTGGACCTAGTGAAAGACTCACTACATGCCGCTCTGGACCTAGTGAAAGACTCACTACATGCCGCTCTGGACCTAGTGAAAGACTCACTACTTGCCGCTCTGGACCTAGTGAAAGATTCACCACTTGCCGCTCTGGATCAAGTGAAAGACTCACTACATGCCGCTCTGGACCTAGTGAAAGACTCACTACATGCCGCTCTGAAGGAACACTAGTTGATAGGAAGACTCACTACATGCCGCTCTGGACCTAGTGAAAGACTCACTACATGCCGCTCTGGACTAGTGAAAGACTCACTACATGCCGCTCTGGATCAAGTGAAAGATTCACCACTTGCCGCTCTGGATCTAGTGAAAGATTCACCACTTGCCGCTCTGGATCAAGTGAAAGACTCACTACTATGCCGCTCTGGACCTAGTGAAAGACTCACTACATGCCGCTCTGACTAGTGAAAGACTCACTACTTGCCGCTCTGGATAGTGAAAGATTCACTACATGCCGCTCTGGACCTAGTGAAAGATTCACTACATGCCGCTCTGGACCTAGTGAAGACTCACTACATGCCGCTCTGGACCTAGTGAAAGACTCACTACATACCGCTCTGAACCTAGTGAAAGATTCACTACATGCCGCTCTGGACCTAGTGAAAGACTCACTACTTGCCGCTCTGAACCTAGTGAAAGACTCACTACTTGCCGCTCTGGATCAAGTGAAAGACTCACTACATGCCGCTCTGGACCTAGTGAAAGATTCACTACATGCCGCTCTGGACCTAGTGAAAGACTCACTACATGCCGCTCTGGACCTAGTGAAAGACTCACTACATGCCGCTCTGGACCTAGTGAAAGACTCACTACTTGCCGCTCTGGACCTAGTGAAAGACTCACTACATGCCGCTCTGGATCAAGTGAAAGACTCACTACATGCCGCTCTGGACCTAGTGAAAGATTCACCACTTGCCACACAGTTTCTAGCAAAGGATACACCCCTTGTACCCAAGGTCTAGCAAAGAATACGCCCCTTTCCATCAGGAATCTAGTAAAGGGTCCACCACTTCCCGTCCAGGGTCTAGTGAAGGATTTAAACAAGACAAACGGTGTAATAAAGTGTGCGGCAAACAATCGGGCTGTAACCTTGAAGATGAATGCCACTCATCAGTCATCACGTCGGGGTATTTGTCAACCAGCTTCATTTGAGGCGGGAACTAACAGCCTATTGGCCAATAGGACATGAATAGCAAGTAGCACCACCACACACTAGCTTCAGTGCCAGTATTAGATACGATCAACATAATTATTATTTATTACTTATTAGAACAATCCAAACCAATATCGAAACCATGTCCTCTCTAAGGTGCAACCAATCGGGAATCGCAAGACAGATCTTTAAAGATGAAGACTAGGATAATCTTAGTAGACTCAAAAATAAATATTCCCCTCCTTAAAAGCGGCGTATATACAAAATTATGTGGGGGTGGGGACTGAATGTAGATTAAACCCTTTCGATCACAATTATACACAACACTCTGACCCCGTCTCCTAGAAATAATGTTTGGACTGTTTCTCAACATTCAAGTCCTTTTGTATTCATTTGTAGACAATCGAACAGAAGAAATGGCTAGTGTTGCATCTAGCATAGGTATTGGAACTACTAGGATCAAATTTCAAGAAAGTAAGTTTTGACAAAGAAAATGCATGACAGAAAGGCCCTGATTGATGCAGAGACTAATGGGGTTTGATTGGATGCATAGGATGGTGGAAGGATGTTGTTCCAGGGTGTAGGGGATTTTACTGTTAAGTGACTAGATTAGTTAAGCCTCACTTGATCAAGAAACATAAAAATAATAATTAATAAATGTATATAAATGGCCATAAGCCATTCATTTTATCAACGGTACGTTTTGAGAACAGTCCCCTTTGTGGTGGTGGGTCAAACTGGCCCTATCCTTCCTGATAGCTCACACCTCCTTCCCAAAATTGGGCTGTCAAATCCTGTTTCATTGTGATATTTGAGTTGAAGAGATATAAGTGTCAATAAACACATTTCACACTCAAAGTTTAAAATAGCAATTTATTTGTCTTGCGCTACCCAACCCCACTAAAGGTCAACATGTTGGAGACTGCTACAATGAATATCATCTCTGAGGTAACTAACTACATGGCTACTACTATTGGGAAACATCATGTCATTATTCTGTTTTGGTTTGGTTAATCTTCCCTTAAATATACGACAATTGTGGAACGCTGGTTCGTGGCGGTTGCCCCTTCTTACCCCAGCACACTACCTTCACGACATAATCTATCTATTTATATTTATTTGAGGTACATAACGTGCACTTTCTGAACCGACATATTACATGTTTACATAAGCACACGAACATTTCTATGGGCGATAGCTAAAGGGCATGCCAATTGCCGGGAAAGATATTTTCTCATGCCTTTCAGGGTTATTTTACATGCCACAGTCGATATGGGACCAACAGCTTTACTTTCCCTTCGAAGGAAGTTGTGCTACGAATTTTTATCGCTCAAGGAAAATCCGTAGCTGGGTTAGAACTCACGAAGATCGGGTCTTGAGGCAAGCATTTTACTAAAAGAGCATCGAGGTCGACCACGCTATAACTAAAAGTGAGGAGAGTTGGCAACAGTTAACCAACAGAAAGCGAAGATAAAGATTCTCTACATAAAACCTGCAGTTTTCCCAGAGGTGATATTTATTATTGCGTGTAGTCGCCCTCTACCAAGACAGCAAGGTAGTTTTCCCCACCCTCTTTTGTTAACTCTTAAGCAGGGATTCAAACCGAAATATTTATCTGTTCTGGTTCTTGTTCCGATTATAATTCCAGTTATTTCAATCTATTATTTTATAGTTATACTGCCAATATAAGATTCGTAGTTATAAACATATCATTTAAAAAAACGTTACTTATATAAAATATACAAAATACCTTTACAAAAAATCCTGAGCAAAGAGAAAATATAGTATTTCAAAATAAAATTAATTTAAAGAAAGAAGGGCATAAGGTGCATTTTAAACTTTATAACCTTTAAGAACTGATAAGAACCTTTGTGTAGCTAATAAGATACAGATTCCGGTTCTGGTGTCTAAACAATTTATTTTTAGGGTTCCTGTTTCTTAAAAATAACTTAATTTAGGTTATTGGTTCAACTCCCTGCTCTTGAGTATCAACTAAAACTTATTAGCCCTTAGGTCCACGCGCACTTGTCGACCTGGTCGCACGACCCGTTGTCGCCGCGACCAAGATAGCGCGATTTGGTCCGCGACTATGTGTAGCGACCCGGCCACGTCAGCTATTTTTTCTTTTTTTTCTCTCTCTTACTCAGAAAATGGACGCGGAGAGAGAAGCAGCATTTTGGTACTTGTTGAGAAAATGGCGGAACAGAAGGAAGTTCAGAGATTCTGGGTGCATCCTATGTTTACATACGCGCAATATTTTAGGCAATCCGAAGAAATTTTCTTAACTAAACAAGGATGCATGTGCTTACCTTTGATAAACACTTGCTTGCATTGCAAGACCCAGTGAAAAAATATTTGTTTATGTTGTAAAAACACGCTCAGTGCACAAACAACGCTGATGTGTGCCTGCCATGCAATCACATGTGAACATCCGGTCGCGGCGACCGGTTGGGCTGCCTGTACGCCGCCCGGTATCCCAGTGGCCGCCACGACCGGATGACCGCTGCAGTCAAGTGCACCTTGTCCCATTTGCTATAAACGTTCTCAGTGGATGCGGGCGACAAGGTCGTCTAGTGCGCGGTAGCCCTTAACCTTGCATAGAGATCATCGGCTCGAAACCCTCTCCGCTACCTTTGAGCATGGGTGCCTCTGGACGACGCTGCTCCGTCGTCGCGGCGGCGGTGGCGGCTCGTCTGGTAGCCTGTCCGGGAAGGACGCGCGTCGCGAGTGGCCAAATCGCGGGTCCACCATGGCCGCGTCACCGACATCGCGACACCACCAGTCCCGGTTCCATGTTCTTCTCTGCGCTTAGAGGTCATGACACCACGGATACCGGACGACAATTATTTTCACCAGCTCATTGTTGGAACAATACAAAGCGTCTGCGGGTCAAATAAAAAGGTGCGTTTCTGCACATGCGCAAATATTAAACTAGAAACGAAACTAAATGTGTATTTAGACGAGCTCTGTAGACATCAGTGTGCATTAGAAATGCGAAATGGAAATTTGTTCACCTTTTTAAATAGAACGAAAGCATTCGATGTACCCTAAGTTTTAAAGTTTCAACTTAAATTTAAGGACGTTTACACCAGAAACATATTGACTACATCGCTTGGTGGTTGAATGTGTCACTAACGTCGGAGTTTCCAGATCTACTCTACAGAGCGCGTTCCACTCAGATTGCAGCAGGGGTGTCAAACTCGTTTGAGCATGAGGGCCACATTGAAAACAAAATATAATGTAAGTGTCATTTTAAGAAAGAAATACAAACATTGTCATCATCTTAAGTAAAAAAAACTCATTTAACACAGAAAACATATTTTATCATATAAATAAATAGGAATAACCTTTCATTTTTCTATAAATTTGAAACCTTTTATTTGCAGCCGACCTAGCCATCACACCGGCCAACTAGACCAAATTAAAATGACGCTTTTACAAACACTGATTGTTTTTTTAAATACGAGACACACAATGTTACTATATTTTAGTTGGTGAACAAAGATATTCCAGCTCCCCTATTTTAGAAACAAACGACCCTCTTCTATTTTGCATTTTAAAGATTTTGAAATGAAGCTGATAATGTTGGATGTTCCAGGGGCAAAGATACCAGTGGTTCATAAGTTGATTATGTTTGATTTTTCCATGGTTCAGACTCCCAGTGGTTCATAAGTTGATCATTTATATGATAATATTCGTTATAATCTCCGCGTGCCGCATGCGACCCGCGAGTTTGACATGCCTGGCAGTTTAGGTCTTAGAACCGCGCAGTTGCTAGATTTCACCTGTTCATATGTTTCGTATGTTTGAAGTTTGATTTATGTCAATGATACTGAAATAATAATTGTGTTTTATTAAATAAAATAATAATTATTGTTATAAACACGCTTTGTACCAGTAGTAAATTGTTTGCTATATTACCATTGTAAAGGAATGCCAGGCCTCCACCGTGGTTCGGATTCCACGTTAAACTGTAGGTCCTCCATTTCATCTCACAATCACCCTACCATTACACATTAGCGTAAGTGCGTATAACCCGAACGGGTAGTAAGACGCGGTGCTAATAATAATAATAATAATAATAATAATAATAATAATACCATTGTAAACTATGAATAAATAAATCAAGAATATAATTTTAGTAATGTAAAGTAAATAACTAAATTAGGATATGTGTCGGCCTCGTTGCACGACTTGGTGTATGCATATATGCGGCCAATATATTAGAATTCTGGTATGAAGAACAGTTTTGGCGGAGTTTGGCGGCCGGTCGGAGGGTCAGAGTTAAGCCCCATATACAGACTCCGTATCCGTAAGGTGAGTAATACTACGTAATAGATAGACTTCAAACTAACAGAATGGTGCAATGTATACAGAGTTCTTATCCAATTCCTTAGTCCTTGATTCAACCTCAACGTTCTAAGGACTACACCCAATATCATCGCTGAAGTGACTGCAGGACTTGTGGAGAAAAGCTTTAACTTCGCTCTCTCTCAGTTAACTGTTGCCAAATCTCCTCGCTCTCAGTTATGTCGGGAGGTGGTGTGTTAGGGTAAGAAGCAGCCACTGGCAAACTCGACTAACCAGTGTTGCGAAATGTTTATTATATTTGAGGGGAGATTGACCACACAAAAACGGGAGAATTACAACGCTGTTTCTCAATAGTAGCATGCAGTTCCCTCAGCGGTGACATACAAGTGTAGTCGATACGCGGACTGTTAAGGACTACCAATCATAGCAAAGTAAGGGTTCGCGCGCATCGAAATAAAAGCACCAATGACAATTTCAGAACAATTACACTAACCCATGTTTAAAATAAATTATTGGTGACCTGGTGGTCTAGGGGTAAGGTGTCAGACTTCTGTGCTGAGGGTCCGGGGTTCAATCCTCGGTCCCAGCACAGATTTATCTGATTGCCAAACCCTTCCTTCACCTCTGACAAGATGTGTATTAATCACAACTTGTGAATGTGAGGAATGCCAGGCCTCCACCGTGGTTCGGATTCCACGTTAAACTGTAGGTCCTTCATTTCATCTCACAATCACCCTACCATTACACATTAGTGTAAGTGCGTATAGCCCGAACGGGTAGTAAGACGCGGTGCTAATAATAATAATAATAATAATAATAATAAATTATTTGTGACCGCACTTAACCTACCTCTCAAATGTAGACTATCCTGAACGTTTTATCAAAATATGTCGTGTAGTTACTTTTGTTTATAATTGTTCAGCTGTGATATCGTCTGCTTGCGACTAGCTCTAGAAAATTCTCTTTCGGAGGGTTTAATTGAACGTTGTTTCCAACTTTCTCATTGGTTGGCACGGTCGCGTGATTTCGTAAACGGATATGTACACGTGGTTTCCACTTCTGAGGACTATAAGAATACGGAGCTTACGGACTCTGTAGATGGGGCTTTACCCCATGTCGCGACGTCGAGACTGGCGGAGGATGGTCGGTCGCTCTTCTGACGTTACAAAGATTATTAAAACTACTTTAGTTATAGTCATATGTCAAGTCACGTGTTATGTAGCTATCATTTTAGATAAAGTCTGATTGAGATGGAATCTTTTTGACAGTTATAAAAGATATAGGAAATATTTCCAAGTCCCTTCCAACCAGAATCCCACTTGCCATTAATACTCATACAATTACGCAATAATATAGTAAAACGTTATCAACGATGACCGCACAGCCCTTCTTGCTAGACTCCTACTGTAGTTGTTACTATAGACACCTACAGTGGGATTGTAGGTGACAGAAGAATGTTCTTTAGCGCAAACATTGTCTGGAAGCATTATTAGAATCGTTTGATAACACTTATGATTGATAAGATAGTATTACAAAGCCAATACAAACTACTTTTGAATATGTTAACATTAATTACTTTTAGCCAATGTTTGCAATAAAGAACCTTCTGCTAGCTGTCACTTACCTAAACTCCTACCGTAGACGAACTATAAATTTCAGGTCATTTCTCAGCGAGATCTCATTCCCGTCATGTCTTTATAGTCGCGAAGATTAAAGTATCCCCATTATTTGGGAAGCCTATTCACACGGACACATGTCAGAAGTAGGCTGGGCGCGTGCGCCAAGGCCGTCTGATCGATCCGACCGTCTCTGGGCTTTCCTTGGAACTTTCGACCGGTCGTTACTGCTGGCCGCCACGGCTGACAGTCTGGGTCCAGTGTTTTCAGAGACAAGGCTCAGCAAAGCGGTTCACAGTCAGTTATCTCGCAATTCATGTCGAGAACATGTTGGGCCTTGCTTAATATTTTCATTCAATAACAAGTTCATGGAGGTTTAATAATATAGTGTTTTTTATCAATAAAAATAGTTTTGAAGGTCCTCAATAATGTTTATTTTAGAACAAAAGGTTGTTAATAGTTTCGTGACAAAATAAATGCTCAAAATAATGATTCAAAACTCGCTAGGACACCATCTAAATTAATTGTTAATATTTTTCTGAATTCCATTTTATCATTGCATAGAAAGAAAGTGGTGTCGACCAAACCAACATAGTGCAGATTCAAACAAAGCCTTCTTTGTCACAAACCATTATATTTCGTGTTAGTGTAGTGATGATACGTCAACATATTCAAAACAACGTGAACATGGGCGTGAATTGAGTGTAGCAAGGAGTCACTACTGCCAACAGCCACGAGGAAACTGCGAGATTTCGCTCATAACTGTCGAGAGTCGAGACTCCTCTTTAGACCAATCAAATCTCGGTCTCGTTTCTTCAGTGTTGAATGTGTTGACGCTCTATAGTGAGGACACCAATCAGGAATATTAACATCACAATAACCTGAACCTAAACGACACACGGCGGTTTCAACAAATAAGGCTTTGTTGAATATTTCAAGTCAAGGCTGCGATCCTCAACAGTAGAAATGTGAGAGTGAAAGTTTATTTGCGGAAAATTTCCCTTAATTTTTTCGGGAAATTTTATTTTTTAAATATTTCAGCTACAGTAGTGTCTCGTTTTTGGTTTTTTTTGTTGAATGCGATAAAGCCCATTTCGAGCTAATGGAAATTGAACTACACAGAATAGCCTGAAAAATTAAAACACACATTTATAAGTGTTAAAAGTACTTAATATTTGTTTTAAAATCACATAATATAAAAATTGTTTTGTAAATCTAAATATATGTATTATTATGATTTAAAAGAAACTATCAAGTTGGTTGTGTTTTTTACATTCTCTATAATCAATGATAGCGAATGTTTATTTTTCTAAAATAAATTAATTTAAGGGTAGTTAGTATAGACTATGACTAATTTTAGAAAATTTTAAATTTTTTGAATATGGCCTTTACTATTTAGTTAAAATTGACAATGGGAATTGTTTAAAATGGTAAAATATACGTTTTTATTTTTTAATATATAAATAATTTGGAAGTAGAGTTAATAATGAGTGATTTTTGAAATTCAGAATTTTTTTTTTTAAATGTTTGGAGCCATTCAGGGTAGGATGCGTCCAAGCACCAGAATCGTCCAAAAGAGCTCCAAGTAGAAAGTTGCGAGCCCACATTTGACCCTTTCCAATCTTCCATCGGTTGACTCGGGGAGGATGAGAGAGTCGATTATCAAAACCGCCAGCTTTGCGGCGAGAAACGTCACTTGCTGATAGCAAACAGTTGGTCGCCGCCTACTTCAAGGATGATATCCTCACGCTGTTGTAGCCTATCTATTTGATAGAACCACGGGGGTAGTGTTTGCAACAATCAAACTAAAATACAACATGATAGCTCTTAAGGCGGCCGCCTCAGTCAAAGATAAAGTATCAATCAATGTCAGGTCACACTGCTTCAAATTGAATGCTCTGTGTCATTTTCTGTAACGACCTCTATTTTGTACAAGCTTTATATTATTATTATTATTATTATATATATATAATCTTCACCCTTCACCAACAACCACCCTTTGACATTTCAAAAAGATGAGAGAGAGATTACAAAACTTATTATCTCAAGGTAGAGATAAAATCTCGTTGCTAGTTCTCAAATAGGCCTATCTTAAAATTTTCTGCTGTGAGCCTATCTCATTAAATTACTGTTTTAGTAAGAGGAAGGCTAAACCTAGAGCCCTGTTTCATCAAGTCTACTCTATACCTCTACATATATGCTTAAAAGGTCATTTAAAATGAGATAGTGTCACATTTTCACACATTTTATTCTATTAATAAAACAAAAAATCTAAGGTTGTTAAGGGAAAAGAGCCTTGTAGAAATCTTTCTTCTTTATTTTGGTGTTAGTTATAGTTTTAAATAACGCATTGTAGAATCAGATAATGCGTTAGAGTTGAACATCTGTGCGGCAATTCCTCACTTACCGAGGCGGCACCCTTAAGAATGAGGTTTACTTGCAAATAACATTGAAATGACCTTCAAATTTAAAGGCAACTTGTAAATGGTGGTTAGGTAGTTTCTGCCTTGAAAGGTCTCAGACACCCTAGGTTTGTGGACAACTGAAAAGAAAGAGAGTAAATGAGTTGGGTGGGGATGTTGGACTTTGGCATTGTGCTACAGCTTATTAGTTTCGCGGAAATACCTGAAATATATTTCTTTTTCTTGAGGATAGTAATTCTACCTACTTGTCAAATTCCCGTAAAAGAAAAGAGTAATATTTATTTTAGATATTCATTCATTTAAATTTCTCCAAATATAATCCATATTTAAAATAATGTAATGACAATAGGTAGGTATCAAAAAATAAAGAAAAATTGGCGTGGTTACGGAACTAGTGATGCATTTATTCATTAAAGTATTGAATTTAATGTAACAAACATGAATAATACATTTTTATTTGATACATTTTAATATGCATTTAAATAACTTCCAAAACTAACCACAAACACACATGTTTGTTTATAAAGTACAAATAATTCTAAACGCACTATTAAAGTAGCATATTACTTATAATTAATTAATTAAAAATATATATATTCTTTTTTGTTTAATATTTCAAGTGACAGGTTCACTTTGACATGTTTATATTCCAGTTTGATACTTTACCAAAAGTAAAATTCCGCTAAAATTGAATTAACAACCCTATTTTTGTGTTTTTCTTCCAAATTTGTACTCAATAGTTCGAAACTTTTTGAACTCAAAATATCCATAAAATCTAATGGTTACATTTTAATATTCATTGCACACACATATTTTTAAACAAACAGTTTGCTCCTATAAATTAGTAGCTTTTCCCTATGAACGCCTAAACATAGCAAAAATAGCCGTTAACACTTGAATTGTAACCACTATTGACTTGATGAACCAAATTTAGTTTAGACAAGAGACACCTTTTATTTGATCAAGATAATTGATCATATTGGACCAAAAACAGCCTGTTTGGTCGAGTCACTTTGAATGTACCATATGTATATAATTTATATTCCGATCAATAGGCATGTGGACTAAATATCGAGTTCTGGTTTTCTGGTGACAGTGAGGTCAAGGTTCGAATTCCAGATAGGTGCAATGAGAGTGTTTCCAAAATTGTTTCCCACTTTCCCTCCACGCAAATGTAAGTACATTTAATTTAAATTTCACCTTTATCTCCAGCTACTCAACTAGCGATATTAAATTCGGATTACCTGAGCGGGTGTTATCTAGGTGTTTTGTACACTTTAAAATGTACATTACATTTTATTAAGATTTATGTTTAGCACAAGGTCTTACTACCCGCCCGGATTATACACATTATGTACTAATTACGCTAGTGTGTTAGTTATGAGGAAGGTTGAATATGGATTAAGTGACCAGCATTTGCGCTAAGGGAAAGTTGGAAACTACTTGAGAAAATACACCCTCAGTATAGCCATTCAGGGATTCGAGCCCCGTTCTCTCCGTCATTGGCACTCTAGTATATTGTTACCCCTAGACCTTTCGATGACCGAATTGGATTAGGGTAGTTTAAGTGCATTGTAACAGGGATGAGGTGAGAGGTTTATGAAAATATAACAGTAAAATTTGCAGGATGATAATTATTCCCAGCGCAACTGGCTAGGTTTTGAACCTTGACCTCTTTGTTAACGCTGACCAATTCAAACCAAGACTGATGTATTAGTTCTCACGGGGATAATATTTACTGTGTTGTTTTTAATTTCAAATTCAGGCTTTTGGCATAGGTACGAGTACAATCTATTGTGGTTGTGTCTTGACTTGTAAAGTTGAACGTTCTGGAACCTTAAAGTCATTGATTAACATTATGGCCTAATCCAAAAAATAATATTGTGTGTTATGATTATTTTATATTTATTTTATAATTTCAGGATTAAAATAACAATTTTAAATCTAATCCAGTCTATTTTACATTGTATTATTTCACCATCCCTTGCCACTCACATTATTTTTGCGACCAAAATTAACAAATATTGTATTATAAACTATCATTAGGGTTATTTAATAAGTATTGATAATATCTATTAAAATTGACAGCTATAGGTCACGTGAGCTGACGGATGCATACATGAAAGTAGATCTATTAATTTTTATAGTGCCTTCTTATGAAAACTTGACTCTACTATCCAATGATTTTTGGAGGAATGACATCTAGAAGGACTTTTTTTATTACTACATACCACTATATAGTAGAATCCTTGATAGGATTGTCTCAGACAATAATTCATACAAAACTCGGTGGAGCGTTTTAGTTTACATTGATAATTTCATACTACAACCGAAACCTCTAAGAAATTAAACTTTTTTTTAATGTTATGTTGTTTATTAATATAAATTGAGAAGAATTGGACCTTAAATTTTTTAAACTTTGGCCACAATTTTCATTAGAGCATATGACTTTTCCGGCTAAAATATTAGCATATCTAATATTATAAATTAAGAATAAATAATTATTGTTGTTCATTGTTTTATCTGTGGTTGAATCAGATATATTTTTAACTGATTTCATATTAATTACGATCATTGATGTATTATTTTCCGAGTCCATGTAATGATTGGTTTAAAAACAAATGTGAATGGTTATTACTATTAATCATAGTAACTAAAAATTCTCTTGGATTATATAAGATTCGATAAAATGTAATATAATATAATTCACATTATGGATCATACACCGGTTACGAAATACCTCAGACTTGGAACATACACTGTACACAGTCAAAGTATACTAATGATCAGGAGGACAAAGGTGTCGGTTCCATCTTGCCTGAGCTATAGCTCAGAGGTACAGCAGTCTTTTCACCCTAGGAGTGAGTGGTGGTAACTGACATCTAGCAGAAGTTTTATTTTTGTGCAAACATTGATTGAAAGTCCCTCATATTAATTAACCTATGTGTAAATATTTATTATTTGCTTAATAATTGATGATAAAGTAGTTCTATCAAACGCTTCCAATTAATACTTCCCTTGGAATTACTGAATTAAAAAACTACTGCTAGCTGTCATTTACCACTCTTCCTATGTTGAGTCGACTGTATCAGGAATGTCAATACTCGAATCCTAGTTTGATTTAGCAAGTGTGGGTATTTGACATTGTATCCCACACACTCTCCCTCATTCCAAATGCTAGTACCCTTCCTTTAAATGCTACCTTTCCTAAATTATAACCACGCCATTTGTGAAAGAAACAGATATAAATAAATTTTATTTCATAAATGGCTCTCTACCAAAATGTGGGTACACTTCCTCAAATAATAACCATCCTCATCCTTGACCTAACAGAGTAATTAGTACATATGCGTACAACCCAAACGGGTAGTCATACCCGGTGTTAATAAATAAAATAAATATAAAGAGTATTTGGGTGAGTATCATATGATAAGGAAATAGGTAAAAACTGTTGCCTAAGCAACTTAAATAAAAAAAACACAAATTTTATGTGACATTATTCAATTTTAAAGTCTAATATGTTCAAATTTACTTTAAGATCGTTTAATTTTTTTAAATAACGTCATTTGAGTTTTTTTTTAAATGGAAATATCCAAATATCAAGGAATTACTAGATGGCATAGATTAGAATGCTAGGTAATTTTTTTTTATATAAACCTGTAGGATTGTTGCATGTGTTTCCACTCCTAGGGAGAAATATGACTTGGTTTGACCCTCAATATAGTTCAGTTAGGGCAGATATCATTTACAAACAATGCATATTACAACCCTTTCGGAATACCCACACATGTACACTAATAGAATAGGGATGAGAAAGATAGAATTTAGAGAAAGTTTACTTGAATTTTTGTAGGGAAGAGAGGAAAATCATTTATGACTAGCTACCTCAATACAACTGCTGGGATTCAAAACCCATCCTCTCTGTTAACGGCAAGCCAGCCAAGAGGAAACTGACACTTTTTACCACGCGATAAGTGGTGTGAATTGTAAGGGCCATTCTTAATTGTTTTTAATTTTCTTAAAAATTATTTGCTTGTGTATTTTCTCTAATCTTCCCTCCTCTACGGACATTATCTTTTGAATTTCTCGACACTTTTTAAAATTCAAACCTCTCTGCTTTTTTTTTTTTTTGTGATCAGAAGGATAGTTTCTCCCATTTTTTTCACCATTTTGAAAAAAAAATCGCAACAAATTATATTATTATTATTATCACCGCGTCTTACTACCCTTCGGGTTATACGCACTTACGCTAATGTGTAATGGTAGGGTGATTATGGGATGAAATGAGGACCTACAGTTTAACGTGGAATCCGAACCACGGTAGAGACCTGGCATTCCTCACATTCACAAGTTGTGATTAATACACGTCTTGTCAGAGGTGAAAGAAGGGTTTGGCAATCAGATAAATCTGTGCCGGGACCGAGGATTGAACCCCGGACCCTCAGCACAGAAGTCTGACACCTTACCCCTAGACCACCAGGTCACCGTAACAAATTATAGTACTACCCATTCCAACCAATACAGCACTAGCACCTGACAAACTTTGTGTAGGTGCTGGCTTGTTAGAAACTTTTCAGGTCTTAAAAGAGTATTGAAAGATAACCGAGCCCTCCCCCTTCTCCCCTTCTGTAACCAACCAAGCGTACTTAATGGGGTTTTGACAAGAAAAGAATGGAGGTAAAGTGACCTATCTCCAATGTAATATTAAATCGAAAAGGGATGAAAATTGTATTTTTGGGTTTATTCAGTTTTTTCATATATAAACACCCAATTATAATGGTACTGTAGCAAGCGTAAACTAGTTGCGATAATAAATGCCTAGTTAAAAATTTTATTTTTTTTCTCAGTTAATAGTTTGAAGCTCAAACACATTTATTCATTTATATCTAATTTTTTATCTAATTATTCCATGGTTTTATTAAAATTTGAGTCTGGCATTATCGTTTTGCATATTGATACCTTAAATTTGACACAATAAATATTTTATTATCATTCATGATAGTTGAGATATCATCAGAATAAGAATAACCTTTGGGTAAATGGGTGAAATGCAGGCTGCGGGCTGCCCCTTCAACTGTAAAGCTCCTTCTTAAGGTCATTGGAGCATCAAAGTTGTATTGCACAATTTTTAACGAGTGTATAATAATAAGCTATAAACAGTAATTCAATAATTTCAAATCATTAGAGTTCACAAGTTTTATGGGATCAAACTTGCTTGCTGTTTGCGTATAAAGTATGATATTCGAGCCTCTGGTCGCGGTCGCCTCGAAGGAACTGCTGAACTCAGTCCAGTCTGGTGCACACGAATTGGGGGACAACTCATCCGAGGTTGATAATACCCTTACACGAACTGCGGAGTAAAAATTAAATTTATAATGACTTTGTTCAAAATGGAAAATGAAGGTAAGGCTAGGTTAGGCTAAGTTATGTTAGCTTAGTTTAGGCTAAGTTATGTTAGGTTAGGTTAATTTGATTAGGAGTTGAATGTGATTAGAGGTTGTTCCTAAACTCGTGTGCACAGGCTGGCAGGTATACTTTAATCTGCAATTCGAGTGCACCCGTCCAGTCGCTGGGTAACGATCGCCCTTCTCAGTCGTGTTTAAGAAATTCCACCTTTACAACTTATAATGTGTGTGACCACCTTCATTTCTTACAAATATTTTAGAATAATTCAAATCGAAAATGCAAGTTTGTATTTACAATCGTCAAGGAGTATGATAATACTGAGAATGTGTGAACTTGCTCTCAATCTGCTAAACCATGTTTGTAATCTGCATTGGCGTTCGCTCACTTCTTGGTACTGCAGGGAAACTGATTGATTATCTTTATGATTTTTTTAATTTTTTTTTCAAAATTGTATGAGAAAGCTTCTTTGGAACACATTCCTGATCCCCTTCGTGAGTTATTGTATTGTTATTCATGCACTACGGTGTATTTTAATCACATATAGTACAAAAAATCTTATATTGAATATTTTTTACCCTGAATTGGTGGTTGCATGGTCTAACGCGTCACTCTCGTATTGGGCCTGTCAACCTCGGTAGTTTTGGGTTAAAGTGCTTGGCTCAGGACCCGATGCTCGTGGGTTCAAACCCAGCCGGGTCGACGGATTTTTTCTTGGGCGATTAAAGTCCATAACACAACTTTCTTCGGAGGGTAAGTAAATCTGTCGGTCCCATGTCGATTGTGTAATGTAAAAGAATAATAATAATAATAATACTTAGCACCGCGTCTTACTACCCGTTCGGGTTATACGCCTAAGTACTAATTACACTAGTGGAATAGGAATTGGGAAGGTTGAATTTAGAGGAAGTGAACCCGCATTTGCGCGGAGGGAGAGTGGAAAACCATTTAGGAAAAACCACCCCCAGTTCACCCGACCGAGATTCGAACCTCGATCTCCCCGTCCTCGGCGGCCGAGCTCAACACGACTAGCGCGTTAGCCAACTACGCCACCGAGGCGGGTAATGTAAAAGAACCCTGAAAGGTATGTGAAAACACCTTTCCTGGCAAAATTGGTAGAACCTTCCGCTATCGTTCATGGAAAATTCTCGTGTGCTGATACAACCAGTAGGTTTAGAATGTGGACGTTAAATACCTCAAATAAACGAAAAAGTATCTACTGACTTGCCAGTGAAAAGGTTCGAATCCCAGTCAGGTGTACTCGGGTTGTTTTTCCTAAAGGGTTTCCCACTCTCCCTCCACGCCCCTAAGTCTTACTAATGCTTATCCAAATAGAGTAATTAATAAGAATTAATAGCCAAAGCTATTATTTATGCTTATTAGTGGGAATTACTCCATCTAGATATCATATTCTGAAAATTGAAAAATGACACCTGGACACGGGAATCGAACCCGGGACCTCCCGGATTCCCGTGTCCAGGTGTCATTTTTCAATTTTCAGAAAGAGTAATTAATGTATGCGTACAACCCGCACGCGTAATAAGACGTTGTAAAAGTAAAGATATAACCAGACATTTTTCAGGAGACTGTCATACTTTGGTTTTGATTGGAAGAGATTAAAAACCTGTATCGTAAATGGGTAGCAGTAGAACATCGGTTCGATGAAAGAGAGAATAAAAGTTATAAAATAAATAAATACGTCATTTAGAGAACCATGTCAACATAAGAATAACTATTGCCAAAGTGTCGTTTCACACTAGAGGTATTTTATCCGCTGAGATACATGGCTTTAAATGGCAGCGTTCACACAGGGAGAGAAACTATCGCGTGGTAAAATTCCCGCACCACCGGTTTAGAACAGTCGCTTGTATATTGGTCGCGCGGGGAAAATACCACATTTCGATATCGAGATACATCGAGTCAAATGTATGCTTTTAGACGAGAGGGAATACATCACGCGATTAGTCTGATGTTGGAGCTCTTTAGAGGTAAAACCTATCGTATAACAATAGTTAGTGATAAAAAAAATGGGCCTTCAATGTACATTGTTGGTTTGTACATGATTAAGATACAAAAATGTTGTTTATGCACTTTTCAATAATTACATGTATTAAGTTGACAAACAAAGTTCTTAAACCTTAACGTAACGGTCACTTTTTCAGATGGTGAGATTGCATTTCTCTTTTTGTATCAGCTCGAGTAAACTAAGTGACAAACAATGCAGCAATCAGTCAAATGTTGTCACTGACATGCGAAAATACTTTGAAACCTTATAGTAATACTGGCGTAGTCTTGCAAAATTTAAACAAAAATCACTTAAAGTAACCGACAATTAATTATAGACTGTACCCAGAACCCCCTATTTTTTATTCTGCGTAACAAAAGGAATGTAGCCATCATATGGCTTCGTCGTCAGCTATGGTATATATTACACCACGTCAAAAGCACACGTGAACATGAAAAACCAGCGGGATTTTCCCTCTCGTCTGAAATCAACGTCAGAATTGATCGCGCGACAAAAACATCGTGCGATAAAATACCTCTCGTGTGAAACGACACAAAGCGCAAAGATAGAACTCTGGCATTTTTCTGGTTAGTTTGTTTTTTTCCAAGAGTGGCTTTCAAATTAATACTATAAATATATAGTCCTAGATGTAAACAAAACTTTTCATGGTGTTTACTCATCGTACACAATGCATTAGAACCTTGTCATTCCGAAATCAATATTTTCTTGCTATGTGACATCAGGGTATTTTAGCAGAAATATCAGTACTTTAATAAAATTGCCTGCCTAGACAGTGCAAATATGCTCTACTTCAACTTTCAGTGAACTAATTACACTATAAACATCGATTTGTTTTAAGTTTTACTTTTGTAAACACACAGCTGCGTGTGAATCGCCAAGGGAGTACCTAGGGGTCTCCTACCCAATACATACTTAACAATGGAAAGATGAATTATAAAATATATTATTTCACCATAGTTGGTATTGACAATAATGTATCTTGAAACACAAATTCCACTGATGTTCCCACTTAGTGACTCAGGCTTTGTTTCTGTAACAGAGCATCCCATATCACACTGCACAATGAGTAACAAACCGTGCGTTATCGTACAACTTGAACTGATTGAGTTCTGAAATCGCGATCAGTATGATAACCTAACCTTTTTATTTAACAAAGATGAAAGATATAATGTTAACGGTTTAAAATAGTCAGATAAAAACCGAGATAAAATATTTTATTGCTCAACTCGACTTTACTTGTGCCGTAAAATTTCTTACTTCATCCATTTTACTAACCTAATATTGAATTTGAAGATAGTTCGGCTCGTGTTTAGGTATGACGGCTAAAGAGCTGGGTTCGCCAACGTGGGCCCAACCCGAAAAGACCCACACGGGTGTTTTCGGGTTGGCCCACCTCAAAACACCTACTTGGTGCGCTAAGCGGTTTTTTCCTTCAAAATTTCTGTTTCCAGCATTATAAAATTAAGGATCATATAAGCCGCCAAGGTGTGTTAGAACTCGTAGTAAATCAACAGGAAGCGAGCGAGTCGTTCAGACAGCACAAGGGGATTCCTCTCTGTAGCCAAAATTGAAGGTTAAGGAGTATTTGGACAGGGGATTCCCCCTTATAACTGAAAGGTGAATCTAATTGGTTAAGCTGTATATATGCGAGGGATTTATTCCCTTCTCCAGCCATAAAGCTGTTTGGTACAACAGTATGTAAGCAGCTACCTACACAGTTTTCCATGTATTCATTCATTCAGTGTACACAAAGGAAATATCACAGCTTTTAGTACAGGAAAACTAGAAGCAAGGGAAAAAATTCCAAAGTGGATGAAAATTTACATTCATTTAGGTTGAATACATCAAAAATACAAAATTGGCCTAATGTGTTTTGACTATATGATTTATGAAATCTATTTGAAGTTCTATAAAAACTTAAAAATATGAACAGTTTGTTATAATATGATTTAATAATGAACTTAGAATGGCATTATTATAACCTTGCTTTTTGTATATATAATTACATGAAAGAAGTCTAATTGCAGTTGGCATAATGTATCCTATGTACAGCATACTAGTCATCATTATTAAGAGCTTTTACAAATTTACTGTTTTAACTTACATTTAACGCCAGATAAATTAACACTAGAATAGTACATGGAAGTCAAAGTTTGAGACGTTCCTGAAAAAACTCATTAAAACCCAGTCTGTTTTTTAAGGTTTATTTTCTAACCCTGCTTGAGAAGCCCGCCCGCGATAGAAACTTTTAACCAGGATATCAAGGTTGGGATCAGGGAACGCGAAAAACGGCCAGTGTTATTGCAGTTTGTTTATCAAAACTTGTTTTGACCAAAATAAATAAAATATTGCTTCAGTATAAAAAGATGGTTTAATTTTCTTCACATGGTGATATCAACGTTGTTGAATATCTGGCATGAGCATAGCGACAGTAAGTATGGATAAACTTTTTGATTGAAGAAAAAGGGCATTAAATTCCAGGATACTCTTGACGGATTTAGGTCACCATGCGAAGAAAATTAATCTCTATGGTTGTACTGAAGCATGTATTTTGACACAAAAAAATTACTATAAAAACTGCAAAAACATTTAGCTTTTGTCTAGTCCCCTTCATCCCCAAACAAGATTATGTTAGAACCAGACAATGCACGAAATGAAGTTTTCTGCAGTCATCATTTGACAACACCGAGATTGGGAGCAGTTTAAAAGTTTTTATAGCTTTGTCATTTTTTCCCCCCCAATTTTGTTGTGTTTTTAGAATAGGAAAAAACCGTTTCAGTGGTCAATACAATGCCTGGTTTGAGCTGTATCACCTAGGCACCTAAGTTAGGTGTATACAAAGGGTGAAAAGGACGCATTGAGATTATGAGCCCAACTTGACCATAGTGTTAACCTAAAACAAGAACCAAAGCTAAGATATATTGTTTGCTGTCACACAAGAGAATTCATAGCATGTTGCTTAGTGCTTAGCGTGAATTTAAAATTAATTTTGTTACATTTTTTTAAGCTCACAATTTACTGAACGTTTGTTGGCATACTTGTGTTTGTTTTTAAAGGGGTTCCACCTTACAGCTGACCAATACACGCCTACTTAATTGTAGCCTATTTGAATTGTCAGCTTTGAAATATGTATGGCCAAAATTGAGAAATTCGTGAAAGAGCGCAATTTGTTGTTGTTTAAAGTGTAAAATACTTGCAAGGAACATCTAAATGTGCACACCGGCCTGTTCAAAGGCCGCGCCAAGACTCAGGCCAATAATATCGCTCTAAATGCGTGCTGAGCTCTGCACCGTACTCGGGAATGTAAATTCTCTTCCTGCGTTCTATTCCACAGGCATGGTCCAAGATTTTACAGCTGGAGAATAGATGTTGAATTTGTTCTACATGTATATTATATTAGTACCGCGTCTTACCACCCGTTCAAGCTATACCAAGCGTACAGCCCGAACGGGTAGTAAGACGCGGTGTTAAATTAAAAAAGTTGTACATACGGATATGTACTATTTACGTTAATATGTTCGGGATGAGGAAGGTTGAATTTAGAGGGAGTGTACCCGCACTTTCGTGGTGGGAAAGTGTAAAATCGTTTAGGAATAGCTACCCTCAAAGCCCCAGACCGGGATTCGAACCCCGATCTCCATATAATCGGCAGTATAGTATATTTCGAGAGTGACGCTTTAGACCATGCGGCCACCGAATAAGGTATCAGTATATTAGTTTTTAAGTCATATGATGATAGTTCAGAAAGTGCAGATTAAAAAATTAATCCACTTGGGGTTGGGTTAGTAAACCATTTTTATTTTTCGTCTCTCGAGGCATATACTGGCGCATTTTCCCTTGGGAACCTTTCTAACCCTTAATTTATTAAGTTATTAAAACATATAAAATATTGCAATGAGATAAACACGTAAAAAACCAGCACCCAAAATATGAATCAACTTGAACACACTATCTCTAGATCAGTAGTGGAAACAAAGAGATAAAATAAAATAAAATTAGTCAACATTCTTACACCAAACACGCACACACACACATGGATTATGCCGCAACTCACACGCTATAAATATAGTGATTAGTGAGTTTGTTTCTAAAATCAGATGGCTCATTCACATCTGTGAAGTCTACAGGTGACTTGTTCCAGGGTAAGGCAGATGAGACAGTGAAAGATTTTAAATAAAAATTAGTTTTTCATCTCGGAACACAGAGCAAGTTAGCTGACTGAGAGCAAGGGCAGGGACCAGCCTGTACTTGTTGAAACTGAAATCGAGAGGTCAGGTAGCTGGGCAAGCCAGTCGTAACTACTTTGTACAGCAGTAAACGAGAATGTAGTATACGCCTTTGTCCAAGTTTCATCCAACCAAGCTTCCGCAAGTATGGAGTAGTATGATCCCGATATATCGAACACACACATTACACAGCCTCTGAAGTCGAGTGGCCAGAGTTTCCGTTAAGTCGCTAAACACATCATCACAATAATCAAAATGAGAATTGCTTGAGTCTCTTTAAATTATGTATTGTAGCAAAAGTTTGTTTACATATAGCAGTCACATGGTCAGTCCAAGTCAGGTTTTCATTAATAGTAAGGCCTAAATTACGTACGGTAGCTGAGATGAATATGGGTTCAGAGTTGAGCTCAATGTCAGGCAGAGTTGACCGATCAAGTTTAGATATAATTTTGGAACCAATAGAAATACCATTTTGATTTCTTTGGATTCAAAGAGAGGTTATTTTGCTCGGACCAGTAATGTATATTAGCCTTTAATATCTGTATTTAATTTATGTATAGCCGTTTCTATTTCCAATGGACGGAAAGATATATAAATCTGTAAATCATCCGCGTAAAGGTGATACGTACAATGAGAGATTATGTCAATTAAATCATTAATAAATAATGAGAACAAAAGCCTTGGAGAACACCGGTCCTAAACGGTAGCCACGAGGAGAAATTTCCACCGACGTTCACATTCTGCTGCCTACCAATCAGATAATACATCATCCATTGCATAGCACTCAAAAGAAAACCTATATGACTCAAACAATTGACGTAGGAGTATATTGTGATTAACACAGTTAAATGCCTGCGAGAAGTCAAGTAAGGTGAGTATAGTAATATTCTTACCATCCATAGCGAGACGAATCTCATCAACTATATTTATTAATGCCGATGCCGTATTATGCTTAGGACAAAAACCAGATTGAAACTGATTTAGCAGAGCATGCTCGTTAATGAAGTACAAAATTTGTGTGTGCGCCAAATATTCGAGTGCTTTAGATAGAGTAGGGAGAATAGAAAGGGACGGAAGTCCCTAACACTAGTTGGGTTGTTAATCTTCGGTACAGGAATAACATAAGCCACTCTCCATAGATTAGGGAAGATACCATTTATAAGTGAGAAGTTAAAAATATTGGTTATTGGTGTGGTGACAAAAGCTAAATTAAGAAGAAGCTAATTAAAATTTCGTCAACCCCAATCAACTCTGCGTAATGATTTAATTAAATCCTGAGTTGTCACTGATGAACGATAGAATCTGCTATCGTTTGGATAATTAGCTTCAGGAAAGGGTTGTGGACATGGGTCAGTCTGCTGCGAAAGGGCTGTAAATTGCTCATTAAATGTGCCTGGGCTTATCTCAGTAGCATAGGTAAGTTTATTTTGACCAATGCCCACACCACGGAGATTTTTCCAGCAACTACCAATTCCATTTTCCACTCCAAATAAGCGAGATGTGTATTCAAGCTTGGCTTTTCTAACAGCACTAGTGCATTTATTGCGTAACTTTTTAAAATACACTAAGAGTGAAGAAGCACCAGCAGATCTTTTGCATGCAAATTTATATGACCTAAACACAGTGTCACGATGAGCCATCATACTTCGAATGTTGTCAGTCAACCAGGGGGCGGGCGCTCACGTCACGAGTTTCGTTTTGAGAGGTGCATGTTTGTCATATAGGTTCTTAATTATACGATTCAGACACTCAACCTTTTCGTCAAGGGTTACAGCTCCCATGGGGCAATGCTAGCATCATGAGATAGCTGTTCAGTATCTATACGCTTCATGTCTCGTTAAGTAATCATTTTAGGAACACGTCTAGGTGTACGTAAAGAATATGCTAGAAATATTAAGTCGGGCTTAGAGAGGCCAGGTGCCGCCATTTGGCCACAAACTAGGACCTTCTCACTATTGGAGGTCTAGTAATGATATATGATAAGTGGTTTCAAGGGAGCAGAAGGTAAGGTTACAGGAGTGAATCATATTTCGCAACGTTCGTGTATCATTCGAACCACTAATTAATAAATCAATGTTAAAATCGCCCATGATTATAGTGTGATCAGAATTAGAGTTAATAAGATCAGCTTTAAAGTTACCCCAATCATGTATTTTATGAGGTTTGTATACTACTGCAGTTACATTTTTTATAGATCCTATTGTAATTTCACTAAACATATATTAAACTTTTTCAGCAAAAGGCCCCGGGGAGGAAGAAACCCGCTACTCTCTTAAATCGCTACGTACATATATAGCAACTCCTCCCGCCCCTTTGCCGCCCTAAACGATCATTTCGTATAAGCAAATAACCGGGCAATTCAACAAGGTGGTGTAGGCCCACATCGGGTTCAATTGTTTAGTCACGTTTAGAATCTAAAGTTTGATCATTAACTTTTTTTCCTTATATTTATTATATGTATAGTATGCATGATTAATATTAATTGTTTAGGCCGTTAATTTGTTAAAATAGTTATTTACTCCTTGTGCAGTGCCCGAATGCCGGTCTAAATCAGGTTTAAATAATATATTAATGACAATACAAAATGTAAATATTATTGCCATAAGATGTATTACAGTCAACATAATAAACAATACATGACATATGATGGTTCCGAACGCGAAAATAGTTTCTTTGACGAGAGATCTGACAACTGCGCGCTCCCTCAGGCCTGTGGTGCCGTTTTCTCAACGCTAGTTTCGATTTTAGAATATTATCCCGCAAATGATCTCTACCGCGCGGTTTTCCGGCAGATAATATGACTCATCTTCCTACTAAATTATTGGAACGAGACAATCGTGCAATCTTTCTCATGTAGTTTTATAGCTTGGGACAAACTTTTCAATAAAAGGTTTTCATTAAACCAGGGCAGTGGGGTCGGAGGGCGGTATGCAAGAACGTTAGTGAATGGTTAGTGGGCCGATAGTATGGTCCTGAGCAAACTATCGCTCCACCTTTTAGCCTATGATGACGAGAGCAAACCCACGCTAGTGTCCACTTAGCATCCACTTCGTCAGATTCTTAAATACGGGTGAACTGGGGGGTTGGGGGGGGTCCTAAATGGTTTTCCATTCTCCTTCCACGCAAATGCGGGTTCACTTCCTCTATATTCCACCTTCCCAATTCCTAATCCATTAGTGTAATTATTACCTAAGCGTATAACCCGAACGGGTAGTAAGAGGCGGTGCTATGTATTATTATCTTGCATACGGCCCGGAGTCATGGAAATTTTGGGGAGTCGGTAAAAAAATTGCACCGACTCAAAATAAAAACTTGTAGTAGGCTATTATAACCTTGGGAGTCGCAAGGCTTGGCGTACCAACTCTACAACCCTGCATTAAACTACCCTTAAGGTGGGGTGCTAGTGAGATGAGCTAGGCAGTTAGGGCCAATATTCTTTTGCAAGTTTTTTAGCACAAAAACTTTTCTTGGCAATAATAAATCAAATATTAAGTTTTCACAGAATACATAGAGTATATTTAATGCACATGTTGATTAGCACAGAAATTGTTTTAAAATATTCTGTGCAAAAAAGTTAAACGCAATTTGTGCTAACTGAATTAAGACCCCCTTTACTCTTTATAAAAATTTGAATCTGTAAAAGTGCTTCTTGATGATAGTCAAGATGTAGATTTAACGTGCCAGAAAAATGAATGTATTCTCATTTTTATAGGAGTTTTTGTACAAATTAAAATTGCTTGAAATAGTGCACGGTTTTCTAATGACACTATAGAACTTGTTCTATAAAATTTGTTCTTGGTTTTTTAGTAATGCACAGGCCCAGGCTCTAACTATATAAAAAGTTAGAACATTTACTTCACACTTGTATAGAAACTGACAAGCTACTTGTAGAGTTATATTTATATAAGAACAAATTATCAAAATATGAGTACAATAAATGAAATTTTGTAAACGTTGTACCCAACTATTGACCACATTTCGGCAGACACCCAAATTAGTACTTGCAAGACATCTTAGCTTCTGCACCCACGTCACGCCATCTGTTTACTCGCACTCGTTTAGCCGCCATTATTTAACAAATGTTGAGCGTTCTCTCCTTACTAGCTAGGTTGTAGCGGTAGCGTCTGGGCTTATACGCATGCGCTCACCAGTAAAAACAGTACCAACCTTGCATTTTCTATATAAAATTATATTTATCCTACAGATAGCTATCCGGCAGATTAATTCAGTTCATAATACGCGTAAAATATTAAAGTTGCTGATAACCTTTAACTGGTAGATAACTTTAACCTCCTGAGCAATATTTAGCCCGTAGTCATAAGACCAGCTCTAAGTTGATTTCCTCAGAAAAACAAGCATAGGCTACCTTGTAAATCACAAACATTTTTTATACATTTTTAACAAAATTGTTCAAACATTTTTTATAAATTTTTAACAAAATTGTTCAAACATTTTTTATAAATTTTTAACAACCTTTTTTCCAATTTGAAATTTTCAAAAACCAGTTGATTGTAGACTACCCTCGAATTATTAATTATGTAAACGTAAAAATGTAATTTATGATGAAAAACCATTCCCAGCTACCTATTCTGAAATAAATCTTAGTGACCATTTTCAAAAAATGTCAATTAAAAAAAATTGTGACAAGTAAACTAGGCTATCCATAAATTAATTTATTTTATAAAAATTAACATATAGGCTACTTTTATTCATCAAGTAAAATAATCCCCAGGTATCAATTATGAACTAAATCAAACTAGTTTCAAAATATTTCAAGTTTTTCAAAAATAAGTTGTCATTAAAATACCATTAAACTAATTTTTTTCTCGAAAACCAAGTATAGTTTGTTATTTATCATGTAACACGCTCCCCAGATAAAAATGTATTTCAAACTTTGAAAAATCACCATTAGCAGGTATAAACTACTCTTCAAAGAAAATAATGTACTTTTTAAAAAACATTATTAATGGTAATAAGGAACGAAATATATTATTACTAGAATAATTCAATTTTAAATAAAGTTATTGGCTGTGTCAATTTAATATAAGATCAAAGAGATATATGCTTTAATATGATGGTTATATGAGCATAAAATATATTTAAAAAAAAATGTTTTAGTAATTTAATTACATGTAATCAAGGCCGTAGCCAGCCAATAATTTCAGGGGGGGTTTGGTGGGCACATCCTCCAATTGCTGGAAGTTAGAAACAAATTCTAAATGATAAACAATTCTAGAAGCTCTCTGAAGTGGTTTTTTTCATGGTAAAATAACTCACTAACTGCCAGAGGCTTGGAAAATTTCTAAATATTAAACCCTTTTTTGAAGCTCTGTGAAGTTTTTTTATGGTAAAATAACCCCAAAATGCCGAGGGCTAGGAAAATTTCAAAATATTTAACACCTCTAAAAGCTCTCTGAAGTGCTTTTTATGGTAACACAGCCCCCTAATTTGTATTTGTATCTTAATGTTAATATTGTTTGAACCATAAATAAAGCCATATATATTCTGTTCATAAAATTTCGCGGGGGGTTTGAACCCCCAAAACCCCTCCCTGGCTACGGCCTTGCATGTAATGTCCTTATACAATCATTTCATAACAGAGAATAGAATTTTACTAACATTAAAATTATAAACATATGAAAACAACATTAAAAATTTGTGTATGATTTAGTTGATTATTCCTTGGCTAATGTTAAAAAACATGTATTTGATTAATTTTTAGTTGATGATACATCAAAAAATCATACCTAAATAAAGAATATGTGACAGGAAAATATTTAAAATTGAATATTTTCCTGTCACATATTCTTTATTTATACCTAAATCATACCTAAATAAAGAATATGTGACAGGAAAATATTTAAAATTGAATATTTTCCTGTCACATATTCTTTATTTAGGTATGATTTTTTGATGTATCATCAACTAAAAATTAATCAAATACATGTTTTTTAACATTAGCCAAGGAATAATCAAATAAATCATACAACAATTTTTAATAATGTTTTAATATGTTTATAATTTTAATGTTAGTAAAATTCTATTCTCTGTTATGAAATGATTGTATAAGGACATCACATGTAATTAAATTACTAAAACATTTTTTCAAAATATTATATTTTATGCTCATATAGCCATTATATTAAAGCATATATCTCTTTGATCTTATATTAAATTGACACAGCCAATAACTTTATTTAAAATTGAATTATTCTAGTATTAAAATAATGTACACCAAAAAAACAAATAGGCCTATACAGCTTTATAAATTTTGTCAAGTGAAACACGCTCTAGATTTCCATTTTAAATAAAATTGTTTGAACCATCACTTATCAGTAAAATACCTTAAATGTAAAGATTAGTATTGAAAATTTGTTTAAAATACGTTTTAGGTATACCCATATAACATCTAAATATCGAGTTTGAACAAAATACATACATTAAACAGTTTCGGAAGTTTCATCATAATCTCCAGGTTGAAAATTTCACTACCACAATACTTTCTCTTTGTATAAGAAAGTAAATATTTGATGCTCTATCACACTGCAGTTAGTAGTAGTGGGATAGGGATGTGGCTCAATACACTCGACTAGTATCCAAACCCCGATTTCCCCCGTCACAGGCAGTTCAGTCTTAGGCCGGTGACACGACTGACGTTTTGATCCCCGCGACCAGGTCGTTCTAGTGTATTACATCGTTTCATATGAGAGTGGTCAGACTAGCGACAGATTTGAAAACGTTGGTGTGAGCGTTTCTTGGGCTTAGAGACCCCTCTCATATGAAACAATGTAATGCACTAGAGTGACCTGGTCATGGCGTTTGTGTCGCCGAGACCAAAACGTCAGTCTGTCACCGGCCTTAGGGTATGCCCATATTAGCGACCTGGTCGTCGCGATCAGGTCACCAGAACATCAATGTTATTTATATGGAAGATCCAGAGTCGCTCCCGTTTGCGACCAGTAGTGGGATCACGGATCTCTGGTGTATGGGGGTGGGCGGATGTCGATGGGAGGGTTGGAAGTTGACGTGATGATACAGTACCAAGTGCATGCAATGAGCCCTGCTGGACGACGCTGCAGCCCCAAGTTAGCCACGCCGGATCTATTCACCCCGGTTAGTAGTGCACTCCTATATCCTGCAATGATACTGTTATTTTGCGAGAATTTCGCTCCCGCATCGGTCTGCGCAGGTCTTTTTACACCGGAGGATACAACGCACCAAAAAAAAGTGCGGTTGACTGATGAAGTGTTTCTCTTTCTATTTGGTGAATTAAGACACCATCTACCTAAATTATTCACAACTCAAGTCTCCCACAAAACTTCACAAATCAAAGTTTCGGTGTTAATTTCCATGCTTCCAGTTTACAAAGACAGGTTAAGACTCACATGACCCTACATACGAGCGCAAGCTGCTCTACCCTGACTTTGGTAAGAAGCCCGTTTTCGAAGGTCTTATTTCGTACCAAAATCCTAGTGTTGAGTAATATTTTTGTTGGATAAAAGACCTTCCAGAATCAAACTCAGGGTGTGAAAGGTTTATTTTAGGGACGTACGAGACTCGAAAATATCTCGAAAATTCAAGGAAAAAATAATCTCGAGCTCGTCTCGAAAGTTAAAAAATGAATCTTGAAAATTCAGGAAATAAAAAAAAGCAAATAATGACCTTAAGAAATTAAAAAACCAAACCGGGAATTTAATATTTCCAACAATATCGTAATAACCCAAAAATAGGCCGCATTCCCCCTCAAAAAACATCCTTCATTAAGAAATGTTTTGGTTATATTGTTTTTCAATATCAAACTTTGACAATATAAGCTCTTACACTACAAAATTAAATTATAAATGGTGTTCATTGTAACAACCTATCACTATTTTATTAGTTGCACTTAAAATATGTATGAGTTATAACTCGTGTTTGAATAAACTAATTATAAGAAAATCTAAAGAACGTGTCAGCTCTAATGTTAAAAAGGAACTCTTTAAACTATATATTTACTTTACTAAACATAATTTAAATTGTTTAACTTTCAAAGGACGTTTGCTCATCTTGTTCTCGTGTCTCGATACTTTTTTATATTCTCGTATCGAGATCGTCTCGAATTGAAAAAATGGTTCTCGCACATCCCTAGTTAATATTTCTTTGATGTTGAGCGTTGTGTCCAGCGCCGAGAAAGCAGTGTAAAAGGACCAAGGACACAGTTTGATCAAAGTATTTTGACAAAATGCGCGATGGAACTGACACGATTTCTGAAAACGATCACGTGAAACACCACGTGCCGCAATCTAACAATGAAACCATGTGCTATCATGGCCTGGTGATGACGGGGATATCAAGGTTCGAATCCCAGCCGGATCTACTAAGATTGAGTTTTCCTATAAGGTTTCCCACCCTCCTTCCACGTAAATGCGTGTAAATTATCTCATTTTTTATTCCTTATCTCATTAGAGTTATCATATTGAGTAATTATAATATAGAGTAGTTATCATAAACGTGTATAACCTGAAAAAAGGTAGTAAGACGCGGTGATAAAAAATAAAATAAAAGTTTCTTAACTCATTTTGACATAAATGTAAACAGCACGCGATGAGGGTCGAACAAGGCAGGAGAGTTCCCTGTCGACTGAGCCACCACGTGTTCAGGAGGGGGGAGGGAAAAATCAATCCGTGTATCAACCAAAGCACAAGGACGCAAGTCGCACAATACCCGCGCGGTCAATGGAAGGGAGACAGACTTCTAAACTTGATATTGTACTTATTTAGTACTGAATTAAGTCCTATTACTGTGTGTACGACCAAATATCGTCTCCTATTAGTGTAGCATGGAAACTTGGGCGTATTTGGAACAAGAGTAGATATTTATAAGAGTTGTCAGTGATACTGACGCATGTGCAGAACAGATACAGGTAGGGGTGACGAAAGAAGCATTTTAGAGGTAATATACCCGCATTTGCGTGGAAAGAGAGTGGGAAAGAAAAACCACCCTCCGTAGACCCAGCCGATCTCCCTGTCATCAGGAGGCCAGTCTAAAAACGAGTGACCTCTTAGATCAGGGGTTGGCAAACTTTTTGCACCCCAACCGACTTATCAAAGGTCCCGCCGCCACCTTTCTCTCCATTAAACCTTTTCTTTTCTGGCAGCTATATCTTCTAGTCATTCTTCAAAAATTAACCTTCCACAAATACTTGTCTCTTTCTATGAAAAAAAAATAATAGTCAATAAACTTTAAACTTTACTATTCAATTTTCAAAGTAGTTTTGCTCACATTTTAACATTATTTGTAGGCACTTGATATATTCGCCAGCTTAGAAGACTCAAAAATTGATGTGAAGTCGACAGGTCGATCGTGATCGACTGGTGGTCGACCCTTGCCTTAGACCATGGATGGGGTGATCCTGCAGTTTTTAAGGCCACATGCGGCCTTTTCACACATTTTTTTAACCAATGATGTGTCTTCATTTTATAAAAATTATACACTCTACAACATCATTTATTTTAATTAATTACAATCAAAAAGCGTTATTTTCATAGCGTAATGTTAAAAATAATAACCACTCTTTTCGATCCATTTGTCTATGGTTGGCGCCCTATCATATGTTGGCAAAAATGACTACATGAAGTGCAGCCTTGTGAGGAATCCCATGAAGCGAAAGCGAGCTTCTAATGCCAAAAGGTTAACTACCCCTGCATTAGACCATTCGTCCATTGAAGAGAGTTGGTTTATTGTACTAGACAATAATCACTAAACTCACCTAGAAGTTCAACAGAATAATGTTCCACCATTAAGTTTATTTCATAATTAATTTCTTCCAGCCAAAGTAAAAAATTAACAACTAGTATCACTAACTTCCTATACCCTAGTATAATAGGTAGCGGGTATGTCTATTGAGTAAGGGTTCCATGGTTCGATTCCCAGTACAGCCAAAAAGTTTATTTTCGGTGAAACTGGGGTTTCCCAGTTCAGAGGAATAAATTAACACTGGGTGTTGTGTCTGTTTATAAGTCGTATGCTGATATAATCAGTCGGTTTGCACGTTAAATAATTTTAAATAGTATATACTAAAATATTTTATTTTATAATTATTGTAATTAGTTTATGAGACTAATTATAAACTAACACTGTGGTCACCAAACAAATCTAACCTTCCACTTTCCAAACAATTAAAGGTTAGGTTGGGTTCGGTAATATAAATAATAAGTACCTATTAAGTTTTATTTGTTTTTCCGCAGCGGTATCACAGATGTATAATGCAGAAGGGAGTGTTAACCAACATGGTGAAATACTAATTAAATAATTTATTCGGCTGGTTAGTTAGGTAAATGTTGTATAATCCAAAATTGTAACAAATAGCCTATCCAATAATCTTAAGTGGCATGTAAAGTGCCTACATGTATGTTTATTATAATGATTTTTGAAAGTGACAATCTCTGTGATTTAATTGCTTTATAACTCATTTAAATAAAACTAATGCAATCAAGTTATTCCAAGTTTTTAAGTTTTATTCCTCCCAAGTCTGTTACCACCTTAGAACTAGGGCCGTGGAAACGGAACTGGAAGCAATTTTGGTTGGAGGCAGTAAAAATGTACCAACTCAAGACTTCAAAATAAAAACTTATATATAATATATATAATTATTATAACTACTGTATATTTATTATTATCATCATCATCATTATTAATTAATGCCACAACCCTGACTAAAACATTATCAAATGAGTTATAATAAGGCAATAACATATTTTTATACTTCTCTTCTTATACTCACATATCAATCACAGAGAATGATGGTGGAATGGCGTTGCGACGCTAGTTTATCTTGTGGGTCTGGCGCGTTTCAATGGTGACTCGCTGACTAGAACTAGGTTCAAATTCGGTCGAGGCACATATTTTAAGATCGGTGACTTGTTTCCGCGGGATCTTCCAAAGCAAGTGTAAGGGTTTATGGCACCCGAGACCTCGAGTTTGCGGTGAACTCAAAATCACCACATTTGATTCCGACCAAGGGGATTAAAACTAGAATCTCTCACTCGCAGGAGTTATTAGACTGATGATGCGCTTATCAATAGTTTTAGACATTCATAACCTCAGTGAGTGTCGGAGCAGTTCTAAGCATTGACAGGTGGTCGGATTTCGAATCGAGGCTGGGTTGGTTTCCTCCAATCCATTAATTGTTTCTTACCCGCTTCGGTGGCTGCATGGTCTAAGGCGCTACTCTCACCATTGACTAGACTGCCGAAGCTGGGAAGATCGGGTGTAGTGAAGATAGTTTTGCCTAAATTATTTTTCCCTCACCCTCCATGCAAATGCGGGTACACTTCCTATAAATGCAACCTCTCTAATCCCTAACACTTTGGTATAATTAGTACATAGACATATAACCTGAACGGCTAGTAAGATGCGGTGCTAAAAAAAAGTCTTGCCATACGGTTCATTTGAATTAAGTCGCTTGAAAAAGGGCCATTTTTTCTGGCAAGATTGGTTGGTTTCGGCAACCGGCGTTATCTGTCATCTGCTTAGCCTATTTATCTCGACGATAGCCCATTGTTCATGTGAACTGTCACGACTAGTGCAGCACTAAAGTTCATTGCTATGTGGGACTCAAGCAATGGGGCAAAATCTTGTATAAAATAAAATAGAGATTTTTCAGCTACTTTTTTTTAATTTTGTTGTATTTAACGTTTGATTATATCTGCACACGACTTAAAAATTCACTTAATTCTGGAACAAGCAGCATCCAGTCACCCAGATGATAACTCTTCACTGTGAGAGATGCAGCCCTAATTTCAACATTGATAAATATTGGCCATGCCGGGAATTAAATCAGAGACTCTGAATTCAATAGAATAGACAGACGTGCTACTAAATGATGATATCAAACTTCAGTGATGGTGTCAGACCCGGAATTTAGTTTAAGCATAAAGACCAATTTTAACCTATCAGGATCAAAATATATTGTACAATAGACGTCCCTCCACACCAAGTTTTTTTTCACATTAGTTAGGCCTGCATGCATTCAAGTATAAATGGAGAAAACAGGGATAATCTTGTAAAAATTAATTTTTATTGAATTTAAAATTGAACTTAACAATAATTCATTTTGGCTTTTTTTTTTTTTTTTTGCAAATGGCAATTTATGGAATTGTCTGACTTTCCAAATTTGGGGGAAAACCCATTATTAATTTGAGCCTCACTAATAATTACCAATAACATAAACAGAGCCTAATCTAACATTACCCATTAAATACTTGGCTTCATATCCAAAATTATTTGTTTCAGCTGTCAAACAATATCAACCCAAGATTTTTACCACATCCTAGATTCTAAAAGGTCATACACTTTTCTCAATAATTTGTTCCATATTAAAAAAAAGTAGGCCGATAGGCACAGGCTTACTTAAGGTACGTTTATACCCAAGTGAACGAACGTGCATTCAAATAACTTCGCTACCATTCGCTCCTGCTCCATTTGGAACTTTTTGGACCTGTTCGATGCGTGTTTACGCCGCGGAGAGCAACTTGAGAATCAGCAATGTTTGCTAAAGATCTAACCATTCGTAAGTACCCCGGAGTGTTGTATATTAATTTTTAATTATTTTTAATAATCATTAATTTTAATTATAGGCTATAATGGTGTGGCCCCAGTCGCACATATTCTCTAAAGTTTGATTCGCTGTAAATGGGGCATTTTACAAGAGGGTTATTCATTATGTCTTAAATAACACTTATTTTAATAAATGAAGCATTGGTTTCACCAAACATATTTTTTATTTTAGAAAACACATTATGTAAATAGGTCTAATTAAATAAAATGTTGTCCAAAACATCTTTATGTGTGACCACCCCTATGACACTCTACTTAAAACTTAATGTAAAAGTTGATCAGACTTTGAAGCTTTTTAGTTGAACGATTTGCCACTATGTGAGAAAGCGTTGTGATCTGTGCGGATAGTTGTGACATTTTATAACAACAGCTGTTCAGATTTTAAGATTTTATCTCTGCACAATGGTTTTCATATGTCAAAATAAAAATAAATGAAGTTTCCAGATTATTTTAAAACTGACGTGTCAACGTTTATATCCCTCAAATTTCGAGACACATGATTGTGAGAAAAAAAAATACAAGAAAGATTTCTGGTCAAAAGAATTTTAGAAAAAAAAAATCTGATGATAGATTTTGTGAAAAACATTTTTGGCCAAAATATTATTACGAGAGTGGATTGTAGCAGATAGTGATGAAAGAATTTTCAAAAGGAAAGTGTGCGATTGCTTTTTATAATTTAACATTAGTTTTTTTCTTAATTATTTCCACATTGGTTGATAATGTTTGCAATAAAAAAAACTTCTGCTAGATATCAGTTACCACCACTCCTATGTCTTGGCTACTTGTATGTTTATTTATAATTATTATAATAGTGATTTTTCTACTGCCTTGACTTCAGATATTATTTATATACCAAAGTAAAAAAGTTTATTTTTAGATTGGGGATGGTGCCTAGAACTGATACAAGTAAAACACTGTATTTTCTTAAAACAGCAATCACTAAGAAATTTTTATTACCATTTATACTTGCAAGTAAACGGCAAATCAAATGATACCATAATCATATCTAGGCCTATTTAATATGATTGATTTTGTAATATTCAGACATCTCACTAGAATCAAAATCCAGACGAAGAACATTTATTTGCACATGAAAGGTTATAAAGGTTAAGTAAGAAGGGGACGATGCTCAAAAACCTTACCCATAAATATTTTACTTAGTTTTGTTAGTTATTAAAAATTTGATAGTTTTTTGTATCAATATATTCACAAAGATATGGAGAATCGATAGAAACTAAAATTATATTATTTGCATTCGAAAGTATTTAAACACATCACATTAAAAAGGTAACACTATTTTTTGAGTTTTTTAAATGGCACTTGCACAAAAGTATTAAATTATTCATAGAGACTGAAACTGCTCACATCCTGACGTGTTAAACTCTCTTAATATGACTGTACTACAGCTTGGTAGTAACAATCGATATGTTCTCAAGTAATATTACTACAGTAATTTAATTAAATAATATTTAGGGATGATAGTACAATATTCTTGAACTTAAGTCAAATATAATATTTGAAAAATGTCTACTTGAAGGCGGGAAACAAACCTGGGACCATTGTAAAGACAGAAGTACCAAAGTACTATGTTTAAATCTAATTTTTTAATAATAAAAACTATATAGACTGTATGCAAGAACAAATAGAAAAGTATTAGTGATATTGATTTGCCTCGGTATTGAGCCTTCTGCAAGAACGTACCCTCTAAGATAGCTAATTAACACACTCACACTTTAGAATTGAGAATTAATATTTTTGAATCCACTCAAAAATACAATTCTCATTCACTCTTCAGTTTGCTTATTTCATTATTGCATTCTGCCTTATCCCTTTATTGAAGGAAATACTCTAGTTTTCGTATTCGACAAATTACCCTAAATTCTACTCATCAGGATTAAATCCCCTCAGATGCTCTGAGCTAGATGGTAATATTTATTGATGCCTTAGTCCCTTCATACATCAATACACTTTTTAAACAATAATTTATAGCCATGTTTATATGATTCAAATTTTTACCAAACAAATAATTACCATGTGATATAATAAGTTTAAAGTTAAATTTCAATCAATGAGATGTTTAGAATTTGTATTTATCTTATTGCATATATTTATTCACATTTTGGGATGAAATAATACTGTCTAACAGTAAAATGTAAACTTGGAGGTTCAAACTTCTCTTCAAAAATTTAAATTGTGTGCGCGTTATTCCCAACCCGGGACTAATGTTTTCAATGTCTGATCACTGAAACTCAAGAGTAGCCAGACCCGTATATCTTTGACTCTGTGTGACACAACCACATGATTAATCATATTTAAGACATAATGCTTCTTAAGTCTGTCTCGAAACATTAACCTGAAAATACACAAAACTATAACCCTACCTGTTGTTCTTTACAGATATGAAGTGTGAGCTTCACTTTGTACCAAAAGAATAAATTGAGAGATTTTGATAGCAAGATGCAGAGAAAGATATTTTGTGCCTTAGAGGGATGAACAACCGGGAGAATGTAGAAAGTTACATAGTGAAGAACTTCATGGCTTGTATACATCCCCAAACATGGTGGGGTGGTCGTGTGGAGTGTATGGGTGATGACACATTTTAATTAGGAAACCTGAAGAAACATGACCCCTTGGTAGGATGAGACATCGACGGGAGGATAATGGAGAATAAATTGAAGGAGGTGAGTATCGGGTTAGGGTTGAATTGCGCGCTCGTGTTCTTTCGGAATGAACTTTTTGAGTTCCTTGAGGCCAAAGCGCTTGTTAGTAATTTGTTTTCTGATATATTTCAAGGTGACATGTAAAACTACAAAATATTTCCACCTTCCACAGGCAACGCCACTGTTCCCATGATGTAGCAAAGTAAAACTACTTCTTCAAAAAGTATATTATTGGGGATGTGTGTCTCATCCCTCACCAGCCACAACCATGGAAAAGTTGCCTATTTGTCATTCTAAAACTTTGTCTCAGATTGTCATTTGATTTAATTGTAGACTACTTCTATTGCAGAGATTAATAGGCCTATGATTAAATTGGTATTCTGTGGTTCTAGAGATAGGCCAAACTTATGTGTGCTCATTTTGTATTTTTAACTTTAACTAAAATGTGTATTTTTATCTTTTATAACTTTTTAGAAATTTTTAGAACTTTGCATCAAGAAATAATTAATTAAGTAGTTGAACATGTAGTTCATTAAAGAAACTTCTAACCGAAAAGTACCTAGTTTAGGCTTATGCCTACCTAGAAATACAATCGAGTCAAGGGGGTTGTTAAAAACTAATAACGCCAAGATTTAAAAACCTCTTTTTTTCCAAAAAGGATTATAATGCTAGGCCTATCTTGAATCTTCTTTCTTATGTTAGTAGTACCTATCTCATATTTAGCCTGAGTTTATATTCTAGCATAAATTATACTAATAGCAAATAGTCCATAGCACATAGAATGCCAGATGTTTTTAGCACCGCATCTTACTACCCATTCAGGTTATACGCATATGAACTAAATGCACTAATGTTTTAGAGATAGGAAGGTTGAATTTGGAAAGATAGTAACCACATTTGTGTGGAGAGTGGACAACAGTTTTGGAAAAAAAAACCTCAGTTCACTCGACCTGCCCATCATCGGCAGTCTAGTCTATTGCAAGAGTAACACCTTAGACCTTGCAGCCTCCATAGTGTCATATTTCCTGTTATATTTGAAATTGCTGTGTGGTAGGCCCAGGCCTTTTGTTACTAACCTATTTTGTTAATTTAGCAACATTGGTTGATTATAAATAAAGGAGAAAATTTATAATTTTCTAATTCTTGAGAAGTAGATCTAGGCCTACCAAACAAAATATTCATGACACTAATAAAAATTAAATTTGATTTAAAAGTACAGCAGGTTGATCTTATGTTTCAAAGGATACAGATTAATGGACATTGTTTTTTGAGTGAACCCTTAAGTGAAGTATTTTTAAGGAACTTATCCAACAAAGCCAATCTATGAATAAGATCCAATTGATGATTTTAAGGCGTAAAAACCTGAAAGGGTAATAAGACACAGCGGTAAAAATAAAAAAATAAAATTTAAGTAGCCTAAGTCTATAATCACTAGGTTTCACAATATAAACCATTTTATTTTTAATATAATTTTTTACATTGTACATTATGCACTATTAACTAGAGTATTAATTATGCATTAATATATATATTATTATTAGTACTGCGTCCTACTACCCATTCGGGTTGTACCACTTACGCTAATGTGCAATGGTACGGTGATTGTGAGATGAAATGGAGGACCTACAGTTTAACGTGGAATCCAACCACGGTGAGGCCTGGCATTCCTCACATTCACAAGTTGTGATTAATACACGTCTTGTCAGAGGTGAAGGAAGGGTTTGGCAATCAGATAAATCTGTGCCGGACCAAGGATTGAACCCCGGACCCCCAGCACAGAAGTCTGACACCTTACCCCTAGACCACCAGGTCCTTATGTTATTCTCTCGTTGTTATGATGATGTGATGATAGATGATGAATGATGATGGATAATAAACTTAGCACCTCATATTACTACCCGTCGGGTTATACGCTTAAGTACTAATTACACTAATGGGTTAGGAATTGGGAAGGCTGAATAGAGGAAATGAACCCGCATTTGCATGGAGGCGAGTGGAACATAGAAAACCACCCCAGTTCACCAGTGCAAGATTCGAAAAGTCGATCTACTTGACCTTGGCATACCAGCTTAGCACTTTAATCTAGAGTGATAGCCAACTGCGCCACCGAGAGGGTAAAGTGTGTTTGAGTTTAGAAATAACAAGGATTTTATTTCTGAGAAGGAAGCTCAACCAGCCACTTGAAATAGGCCTTCTGTGAGGAGGAGAGTGATAAAATTCAGAAGTGTGTTATTGAAAACAAATCTTGATAAAGAAAGAATCTGTCCTGATTTTGTAATCAGAAACTAACACAAATAAAACAGAAATCTCCTAAATTTGATAAGTAATTAATCAATATTGCCTATACATAAGTGGCAGCTGCAGACAACATGACTTGACATAGGAATATGTGGAAGTAGTTTCAGTATGCAACTTTATAACTGTCAATTACTGCCCTTCCTACAGTGTTCATACTGTAGCTACTGTTCAAAACATGCAACTAAGAGGTTTGTGTGCAGAGGCCCTTAGTGAATGTACATATATGTTACATGCCACGACCCACAACAGCATTGTCGAGCATCCCTGTGAACAGTTTATAGATCAGTACCAAAAGCTCCAAACCCCCTTACCTTTCCCAGAAGGGAGGGATGATCTGGATCAGGTCAGATACCCACGAAGGCGAGAATTCTCCTTGGTTCAACCGACACCGGAGACTCATGCCTTCCACCTATCCGAGGTAGTAGCGGAGCTTCCTCCCGCACATAGGCTCAACCTTTGGTTACTCTCTGATCTCCCCCCTTTCCTTGTGTGTGGAGAGGTAGACCCTCCACTATTTGTAGGTACAAGGAGAGGTGCCCATGATCTAATACATGCACTACTAGCTATCCAGGTCCGCACAAAGCTTTAAAACAGCTCAGCCTACAAACGACGAGGACAAGGCCCAGAACCCCACCGATCTGTTCACGCCATTACTTGTGGACAATTAGACCTTCTGCCCAATAGAGTCCTGACCCATTACCTGGGACGCTGCATCACTGTGGGGGCATCAGTCCAGCCCTGTGTACTGCTTATAACAGGAGTAGTCGAACGGGAGCATACAGCCCCGAGCCACACTAACTCTCCCGAAGGCACCAACCTCTGGCATAGGCCCTTAGTAGACAGCTCAACATCCAGTTTATAGCCGTAGCATGTTCATCGAAAAACCGGGGATGCAGTTGATTCTAATTCATCTTAAAACAATGTCAAATGCTCGTCCACAGTAATTCAATTCAAGTTTTCTCTTTTTATTACAGTAAAAATACAAAACTCGCTAACTTTTTTCAAACTACCATTAGGCTACCCTTCCGAATCATTGAAAGATATCAAATCAATCACAAAAATAAGTTTAAAGTGATTAGGCCTATATGGTAAATTTAGAGATATATTTATGCAGACATGCAACATAGTATACTGTACCTCTGGAGTGGTGAGGGCATGATTAGGCCTACCTAGAAAATAAGCCCAGATTTTTCAATGTCGGTTTATACAGGAAATGTAACCCACTATCTGAGATTTTGATAAAATTTGGCACATTGTATCTGTGAATGGATTTATGACCATGTTTGAAATTTAAGACAATCCCAATAGTTTCCAAGTTACGAAGGTCCAAATAAAACCCAAATACAAGTGAAAAGCTATTGCGGAAACTGTAAGCAAAGGTAAAAGCATGAAATAAAATAATAGGCTAGTGCATATCTCTGGAACTAGACAGTGATTTTATTTTTTTATTTTTTGTAAGGGATTGTTGATTTGTAGAAAACATGATTAAAAAGACACTTAAAATAAGAATTTAGGCTACAGAAAATTTCCAATTACGATAGTATGATTCATATTACAAATTACTAATTAATATCGAAGAAAGTAGAGGTGCAAACTCAACAGTTTCTTTTGTAACAACATTCTTAGATATTAATCTTTAAGTAACTTGGACCAAAAATTTGTTTGGTTTTCCTCTAACTAAATTTGTTAAAAATAAATTTTAACCATCGACATCATGAAAATTTAGCCTAAAATGTAAAAACTTGTTATTACGTAGGTAAAACTTTCTACAACAAATCAATAAGTTATGTTTATCTTTCTTTCTTACTGAGGCCGGTTTAATAGACCATTTGTTCCTAAATACAGAGACAAAGTCGAACATAAGTCCTCAAATAACATGTTAACCTGTTGCACCACACCCCTGCATGACTTCAGTCACTTCCTTTTTAGGTAGGCTACATATTTTCATAGCAAACCTACCTCTGTCAAATGAGACACAATTGTATTTTTATATTGTTTGAAAAAATCTTTAACAACATCTACCAATGAAATTACACGATTTAAGCTAACCCAAGTATACATCTGAACCAAACCAATTACAGCTGCCACACCTGTTAGATGACATCGCAAATATGTAAGATGGAATTAATGGTTAACACTATTATTATAATAAAACCTGAACTTTCAAACCCTCCATAATTTATATCGGTTCTAACCCAACCTAACTTATCTTTCATTGTGTTAGCCTACTAAATTATTTTTTTAGTGATTCATACGATGCAAAGGACCCTGGATATAGCCATAAGTTTGTCAATATTTATAAATGTGTCTCTTGTGATTTTGTTTATAGTTTTGATTGGAGATAGAACTCTTTATACCTGTTCCATTCTGTCTTTTCTTTCTTAAAATTTCCAAAATATTTTATCAGCCATGTACATTTTTCTAAACATAAAAACATGTGACACGATATTTAGAATCGATTTGGACAAAAAACTTCCTATCACCTAAATGAAGGGGTATTATACAGCTTCTGATGAATCATTACCTTAACTAGGCAACCGATTTATATAGTAGGTACTCATTATGACACTTTCCCAACCCGGCTTAACCTAAAATTTCATGAATTAATAAATCAAATTTATAATTATATATAAATTAATAAACTATTTAATGTAACAGTTAAACATAGGTGGTACACACATCACACAATGAAGTCACATCTGTTTTAGTGTGCAGGATCACAGGTGTAACACAAAGCATCACAAGAAAGTTACAGTTGTCATCAATTTCAAAAGTGATTTGGATGATCTATTGCTGGGTTTTGTTTAGATAGTGTTTATTTAATTTATTAAAAACTTATAAATCTTGATGTCATTTAATTCTATGTTGGCCTACTGTTTTGTGTAATCAAGTGAATAAAAAATATATAAACATTGTAGGCCTACCATATTAATGATAAACAGCCTAAAATGGGACAGATAAAGCGTACCATCACCATTTGTTTTATTTGACTAATCATCCAAAATTATTAAACTTAATAAATTTTGGTATTATTCGATTCACTGTTTTCTTTAGTATTTAGGTAATAATAAGTAAATAGACATGTAATAAAACTAACTACCTAAATGAATGTGCATAAACTGTATAAGGCACTATTCCCCTATGAAACATAGTGTTGCCCAGAAGAACATAAGCCAATGCTTATTTTCTATAAAGAATTTGATCCTTTTAGCTTAATAACGAGTGATCAACACATCTTGCTTATTTCCCCAGTTTCATCTTAGCCTGCTATTAAAGACTACTGAACAGATGAAGCTTCCTCAGTAAGAAATACACCAAGCTGTGCAAACCATGTTTATTTTAATGTGTATCAATATGCTGTGATTGGTAGACTCAGATCACCGAGGTCCCATTGTGGATGAATTAGTCCTAACAAGAAAGGGTGTGAGACTTATTGCAAGTCAAGTAGGCCTATAAGAGATATAATATTTAAGTACTTGGCTGGATATAGACAAACGTCATCGAAAGTTGTCTGAATGTAATTCTAATCAAATTAATAATACAACCAAAAAACACTAACAGTTATTACCTTAGCTAAAAGCTAAAAAGGTTATGAGATGGAGACCTACCTTTTAAGAGAGCAAGAACTTGTAATTCCAAATCTGCTGAATTTCTGTACCGCGACGATCCCTGTGATTTTTTTGTCTTTTTCTTGAGAGAACGCTTGGCAAACGGGTCTATCCTATCTACAAACGTACCCGCAGACATGGTGTCTCTTGTCTACTACGCTCCCGTTTTCACACCTTTCATTAACTATGTCAATGTAATTTCTTTTCACAGAGCCGCATGCCAAAGTGTTGATCATATGTTAAATATTTTCATTCTCGAAAAGATTAAACACCGCATAGGCCTGTGCAAGCTAAAAACTTGACTAGGACCGTCTTAAAAAAATAGAAATCAGTAAATAGAAATTTGCTTAAAATTTAATTTGAAAAACACAATACTAACAATTAACTAACACACAAAATTACAGGACACTTAGTTATACAATAACTAATCAAAGAATGTCAGGTTCACGACCTATATTTACGTAGAAGTAACGTAGGCTTTTAACGATGCACGCCCAGTTCACCTTCAATAAGAACCCTTTTAGTTTATCGCCTGCCGGTTTCAAGATTTAACAAATTACAAAATTGAAGACAATCACTCACTCTTGTTTCAGTTAACTTGTTATTTTCCTAATGCGGTATAATCTTCGACACTGCACTTTCTTCGATCGATAAATCGGACGTTTTATAAGATATTCCTGAGCTCAGATGACTCCTAAGATCGGGAAATGAAGGCTGCACAAGCAGCTCTCCACCGCCATCATTTGCTGAATTTCACCAAACTTCTTCATTTTCACGATCAACTTAACAAAGTTACACTATAACCGTAATTCACATATTATAAATCACCTTAAAAGTTACATTCAAATCAATAAACAAATATTTATCGAAAATTTATAAAATACAAGTTTTTTCTCATTCGGTCCATAAAATTCTGCAAATAAAACCGACAGAGGAACCTTGCGCTGAAAATAGTAATCTCTAAATCTCGTAAACGGCGAGAAGAAACAAGAATAATGATTAGTTCACAAGTAAAACAAAAGAGAGCACTGATGCTAGTTTTATAAAGGATCTAGCTTTTAGGTATGTTAAATTTAATAATTACGTGCTTTAATGTATAGTGCTAATAGTAACAGATAGATATTGGTATTCTATTTGATTTAATTTCAAAAGTATAAATATAGAAAACAGTAAATATTCCTAATGTCTGTATTAATGCATTAATATATTGAAAATGTTACTTTAATCTAGGAGATGTAATCGTTTGGTTGTTTATTTATTTAATTGACACCAGAAATATTATTTTCTTCATAAGGTTGTGCAAAAATGTACATAAATCATACACTATATTATAACTAAACAAAAGTCTGTTTAGGAAAAATTGTAAGACACATTGTCCAAGAGTGAGCAAACGCTCTTCGGATTATGTACTTACAAACTTTCAAGCTTCAAATAATAATAATCAGGGGTGGTCCATAGAAGCTACAGGGTCCCGGACCCACCAACACTTTTCTAACATAAAAATATTTTGTCTTTATTTTTATTTTACAACATATTTTGTAAAAAAATTTGTTGAAATATGCATGAATGTCCATCCATCCATCCATCTTGTTTATGTGTAGCAAACTTGTCTTTGGTGCCATAGCTGCTAGTGAAGTGTCAAACCTTGATGTATATAGTCTATGTATCCGGGTTGTAAATATCACTTAAAGCCCGTATCACACGACACTAGCTCGTACTTGAAATCCAGTGTGCTAGCTAGCACTAGCTAGCACGTCATCATCTAGCGTCGTGTGAATCAGAAAAATTATACTGGTTCTGCCACTTGGTACTGGCTACCATACTAGTTTTGAGGATAGAACAGGCGCTATTTTCGTACTAGTTCTGACACTAGTCTGTGTAATTCGACCAATCAAAGCGCGCTGAGACTTTGTGAGTTTGTGTGGAGAAATAATAGAAATGGCGCCAACATGGTCATCTGATGTTATTTTGTTGTTGGCAGAAAATTATTCTAAATATCCTTGTTTATATAATACCAAATTTCAACAATATGACAATATATTAAATATATATTTAATTAAAAACATGTCATCTAAAAATGACAAACTGTGTTCCAGACCCAAATTTAATCTAAATAAATTTGATAGCATGCCAACTTGGGTGGTTGCTTTTTTAGAATATAAAGTGTGCGTAGGCCTAAAAAAAGAACATGTGTGTGTTAAGGATACTGTACTTGGACACCCATAGTCTTAGGTGCCTCTGACCACATCGTAAATAAATGAATACAAATTTGGGGAGATACTAAACGTTAGAGTCACCCTGAATGTATCCTACCTAACCTCCGAATGTATCATTTTCAGTATCCCACGATCATTATTTCGTCTTTCCAGCCAGTTCCGTGTCCATATTCTTTTCCTACGCTCCCTCTCATAATTTTCAATATCATTATTAATAATTAATTCAGCTGCTTCACCCAAAATTGATAGTTGATGTTCCATAAATATTTGCACTAGAACCTAGTACCAAACTAGCAGCGTGTGAATACTCTAGTCCCGTTTCTATTGTACTAGCTAGTATACAGATATCTAGGCGCTAGCTAGCACACTTGATTTCTAGTACAAGCAAGTGTCGTGTGATAGTAGCTTAAGCTATATATATATCTGTATACTAGCTAGTACAATAAACAATGGGACTATAATATTCACATGCTGCTAGTTTGGTACTAGGTTCTAGTGCAAATATTTACGGAACGTAAGGTATTAATTTTGGGTGCAGCAGCTGCATTAATTATTAATAATAATATTGAAAATAATGAGAGGGAGTGTAGGAAAAGAATAAGGAAACGGGACTGGCTGGAAAGACGAAATAATGGGCGCGGGATGCTAAAAATGATACATTCGGAGGTTAGGTAGGATAAATTCGGGGTGACACTAACGTTTAATATATCCCTACATTTGTATTCATTTATTTATGATGTGATTAGAGGCCCCTAAGCCCATGGATGTCAAAGTACAGTATCCTTGATACACAAATGTTCTTCTTTGAGCCTACGCACACTTTATGTTTTTTTTAAACAACCACACAAGGCTGGCATGCTATCAAGTTTATTTAGATTAAAATTGGGTCTGGAACACAGTTTGTCGATTTTAGATGACATGTTTTTAATTAAATATATTGTCATATTGTGGCAATTTGGTATTATATAAACAAGGATGTTTAGAAAAATTTTCTGCCAACAACAAAATCACATCCGATGACAATGATATCGCCATTTATACCATTTCTCTACATACAGTCTCAGCGTGCATTGATTGGTCGAATCACACATACTAGTGTCGGAACTAGTACGAAAATAGCGCCTGATCTATCCTCAAAACTAGTATGGTAGCCAGTACCAAGAGGCAGAACCCGTATACTTTTTCTGATTCACACGACGCTAGATGATGACGTGCTAGCTAGTGTAGCTAGCACATTGGATTTCAAGTACAAGCTAGTGTCGTGTGATACGGGTTTAACTAGCCATTGTGTTTTGGGTGTAACCATTGATCTCTATAATATATCTGTGGCTGAAATTTTTGAGCTGTCGTCTGCATACCATTGTCTATGAAAGAAGGAAACTTTCAGGTATCTCTTTCTCTCTTACACCCATACAAGGCAATGTGGCATTTTGACATCGTTCATTAATTTGATTGACTATATGAGATAAATCAATATGTAATTAGTTAAATGAAATAAATATGTTAGTAAAAGCTTTGAAGAACTTAAAAAAGTTCGAACTAAGTTGATGTAGCCTAATATATATCGATAATTTTTGAAGGAAGCTCGCTTGTAAAGCTTTATCTCGTACCAGAATCCTACCATATATTTGAGTTTAGGTAGGATAAAAGATCTTCCAGAAGGAAATTTCTACTTCCGTTTTAAACGGCCGTTCATCCTACCAAAATATTATATATATGATGGTATTCTGATATGAAATAAAGCCTTACAGATTGGGATTATTACTAAAATCAGGGTTTAGTGGATACCGTACTTCCTATAAGCCTATAACCTAAATTATCATTTGAACGTAAGACTTATACACAAAGTATGTCATTCAAACAAATGTAATACATATTCTGAAAATTGAAAAATGACACCTAGACACGGGAATCGAACCCGTGTCCAGGTGTCATTTTTCAATTTTCAGAATATGATATCTAGATGGTGTAATTCCCACTAATAGCATAAATAATAGCTTTGGCTATTAAATGTAATACAGTTTTTAGCTAGCTTGTTTCAATATAGTTATCAACATTATATGGTTTTTGAAAGCAATATACAAAATATGAGCCAACTTTAAAAAAAAATTGCAATATAATAATACTTTATACAAGACTATAACCGAAGTGATAGTTTGATTGTATGGAAACTACACAAAGTGTGTCATTAAAACAAATGTAATCAAGTTTTAAGATACCTTATTCATTATATTTATCGAACTTTCAATATAATATGGTTTCTGAAACCAATATACAAGCTAATAACCAACTTTAAATATAAGTATAATCTTGGTAGACTGTAAACAACATGGATGATAACTGCATATTTAAATATATTAAAGCTTTTATTCGTATTTGTACAGTATTACCTGTAAAACTGAATGATATATTCTTTGAATGCAAATGTTTCTTCAGGAAAGTGTGGTATAGTTCTTCACTATTTTCAAACAATAACACTTTCTTTCCCCACCCACAATGTAGCAGATGATAAATTATAGCGTCACGCTTTGGTCCTTGGCAATGTGTGTGTGTGTGTGTGTGTGTGTGTGTGTGTGTGTTTGTGTGTGTATGTCCATCCAGTTATATTATCGAAATTAATGCTTGAGGCATTTTGGGCCTACACTATTTGCTAGGTACGGTTTTGATGATAAAAGCTTTCATTGAAAATAATGTATTTAAATTTCTTGAGCACTATACGCAATATACTATTCGCTATTATTTATGTTTTATGCATGAATATAAACCCATTCTTACAAATAACTTACTACCTATATAAACTATGTTAAACTCTGTTTTTTAAGATATTCTAAAGCTAAAATACATTTTATTAACATTATAAATAAATAAATATTAATTATAATTATAGGTACCTAGTAGTTAGATGTGTTCATATCGAATACGACTTATTTAATATCCTAATTAATTCTTTGTTGAAGTTTACGGGATAAACTATCTATCGTCCATTGAGTGAATTGATATAAAGTGAAGTTTGCTGTCCTACTCGTATAAAAACATGGTCCAATATAATTATAAGGAAAAACATAAGCTTTGGTAACAGCGCTAAAAATATTAAACTCTTGTCTACCGTAATTTGAATAAAACAAGTTGTGTTACTTTACAAATGTAATATTATTTAATTTAAAAGAGAGCAAACTTTAAAAAATTAAAAATTGAATGAAATATCCATGGATTATGCTGTCCATAATCTGCTTCACAGCGGCTGGTGGAGGTAAAGGCATTTCCTAGCTAAAAACAAATACATAGGCCCTATATACATGTTTTTAGTTAAATGTTTGGCTTACATATTATTATATTTTCAACACTAATGTTGTTTAAACTACCATAGGTACCTACTCGAGCATGTGTACATTTTTTTATCTCTAATATACCTTTAATTGGGGGGTATATTAAGTGGGGACTAAATATAACATTTATGGGTTGTATTACTTGCCACCAAGTAAGCCCCTAATAAATATTTATTTTACTACTGTATTTAGCAATACTTGACACAGAATACACACACATCCATGAATAAATAGTGAAATGACGAAAGAACCTGGCACTGCCAGAAGAACCAAAGAATGAACTCAATAAGGCACAAACAGACTGCAAAGCTAAGTAGGCACAATTTCAGTCAAGTGGAGTGCGCATTAAGCAATCTAAAGTCAGAAATGGCGGTGCTGAGTTCAAGGCAGGGTTACAGCAACATCACAATACAAACGAAGATTGTATTATAAGAGGAAAACTCAGGAAAGGTTGCATTGATAGGTAAAAAATCACTGGGAATGATTCTGTCAGTGAAGAGGGGGTTTGGGTAATCAAAGGGTGGCACTCATTGTTACCTTGAAAGGGGCCAGACTGAACTACAATCTGCTGAGGAGTGATCCAAAATACTCAACCCAATACTTGAAAGTCTCTCTCACCCAAGGTAAGTATTATAGCTCAAACTGGATGTCGCATCATAGTGTGGCTTTCTTTAATCTTTATTAGAAAATAGAGTTGAAACCATTAACTTTTTTATAAATACAACATAGGCTAATTGAAAACACAATTAGGGAATAGGACACACAGAGGATAGGATTCTTGACACACATATCTCGCACAGACTCGGGCTTAAACTATGAGTAAAAAATGAACCTGAACACAGGATAAATCCTGTATAGTTCATTGGTGTATTATAGCATTGGCGCGCTAAGTAAAAAATCCCAGGATTGATTCCCGTGTCCAGGTATTATTTTTCAACAAATTTAAATTAATTGAAATGTGGTCTCCTCGTTATGCACGCTCCTGTAATTACACTGATTTGCCACCTTGTGTTGATTTTAATTTTAAAAAAAATTATAGCCTAGTTATGCAATTCTTTTACATAGAAATAATTGTAAACACATTACAAGCCATTCCATAAAATGTGGGACATGAGATATTGATCAAACAAAAGTTGTTGAACCTGTGAATTTTTCATTTTTTGTCATAGTTTATTGTTACATATTCAAACAAGTCACTGTTGACATCCTCTCATTAAGTACTGTGAAATTGCTGCTGTTAATGAGTCGTAGCCAGTTTGATAAATTAGGGTCACTCAGTGGTAGCTATTTTAGCTTGAATAAGACTCAAATCCACACCAAGTTATGATTCTTATTTTTATCTTATGTTTATTTACTTCTTTGTTTTTTTCAAGACTTCTAGTAATGCTTAGACTACTTTTATTTAGTGTTTTTCAAATGTAAAAATGAAATTTTACTTTTAGTTCTAATACCTGTATTTTTTTATTTGCAAAGAAATTTTGTTTTTACTTACTAACCAAGCTAAATATGATGAGTCCTGTTATTTTTCTAGCATGGGTCATGAATAAAAATAATAAAAAAAAATGGATAAATTTGAGATAATATATCAATGTTTTCTTGGTACACTGATGCATCAAGAACACGCAGAAAGTCTCTGAAAATCTCTGACTTCATCCTCGTTTTTATGATGGTATAGTAGGTCGCAGGTACATATTTTAGACACTGTGGTCTTGCGGACTTTCCAATAACGATGGGCACCCATTTGTCTGAGCCATATTTTTTGTGCACAGTAGTACCGTCATTCGTTTCTTCTCACGTTTTCCTCCATGGCAGGTCCCTTCTTTCAATGACAACGTTTGGTCTGGCAAGCAATTGAAAAATACACACGTTTCATCTTCATTATAAATGTATCAAGTATCTTACACCTCCAGTAGCTTCAAAAATCTCTCGAACCAGAGGTCTGTGGCGTTGATGTCCACAGCAGCATCCCCTGTCCCCTCAAGACCATTGTTTAGGTGATAGAAGCGTGACTGCAACTTGCTACACAATCCAAAAACATTAACCACTGCTACTACGATCGTGCCAACATTTGTGTGTGTCTCTTGTTTAAAAACAATCAATCATGGGTTAGCATTCTTGGGGTCTGAAAATTCTGACCGATAGATGCGGCAAAACTATAAATCGGTTTTTTTTTTTCTATTGCTTGGATAAAATTTGTTCAGGGACCATAGAAATTGAACGACGGATCCGGGGGAAAACGATAAATCCAAGAACAAGGTTTTACTGTATATTATTTTATGCTTAAATACCTTCTCAATTGTGTTTTAATGTTAAATTATATACAATTTTCTTGCAATATTTATGGTATTATTGGAAACTTGTTATTCTTTTTGTGTGTATTGATGATAAAATATCATTTATTTACTATAATATGACAAAGATAAGTTGTCAAGAATCCTGCCCTCTTTATGTACTATCCCTAATAATTATTAAAAAAAAACTATTTCACTGATCCCAATTTTGATATTGTCAAGTGAAGAATGCAGAAAATCTCAATTCGAACCAATTTTTAGTTTGAGCTAGTACATCTTGTATATAATTTTCTGACTGATTGTCCATCAGAAGGTTTCTTAAGAAGCACTAACCAAATCACACAAGATGACCTAGCAATACAATGGTATGCCTGATAATGACAAGGAAAATGTGAAACAGAGCTGTGTACTATCTTCTTATTTATACACAGAGGTGTCATAGCCACTCGTTTGTAAAATGATTCAAATTCAGGTAAAATATAAGATATGACTCATCTATAGAACTTTTATAAACTATGTACTAACAATAGTTGACAGAATGACAAGCAAAGTGCATGTACCATAAAGGCTGCGGCATCTCCTCCAGGTGACGCTGTGAGACCGAGCAGCTGCCCAGGTATTTATTGTGGGCGCCACCGCCTGGGTGATGGAAACTGGAGTGACTGCGGGGCTTGTCCCCGGGGTTACAGGACCAACAGCTCCTCAATATGTGTGAAGTGTGAGGACTCTCCCGAGTTCTACGATTGGCTGTACCTTGGCTTCATGGTCCTCCTCGCTCTGGTCTTGCACTGGTTCTGTATCGACACGGCCGCCTTGCGAAGAAGGTTTAGGACACTGTTTTATTAGCATTTCTCTCTGACTAATAGCGCTCCTGATGATTACAATAAAGTTATTCATATTATTTAAATCATTGTGCCTAGAATGACAGACCTTTTAACTAATTCTGGAAATGAAACAAATTAAAAACAAAACGGTGTGCATTGTTGATTGCACATAAACTTGGAATAATTATTAATGTTTCAATTACCATAGTTTAATGTTGGTATTACACAGGTACCAGAGCTTCTCACTTATAGTTAGTTAGGGAAAAATAACAATATTTTTTTTATATTTGGTATAGGCCTAGTTAGTTTTTTTAATTTATATTTTTTTATTGCCAATGAGTGTAATTATTGATACAGTAAAATCATCTTTAACAGACACCTCTGAATAGCAGAGTTTTCTTTATAACGGAAACTTTAAATTTTCCCGGTAAAATAACATGAGCTCTTACGGTGGAACAACTTCCCAATAACGGACTTTCTCATTAATGGACACAGACATTGCTAGAAAGGCATATTGATGTATACCAATAGGGGTGTGCAAAGTACACTTTTTCAATTGGAAGTGAACTCAAATCAAATATATAAAATATTCTCTAAGCTGAATCAAAGTTTAAATATATTATTTTAGTTGTTTTAAGCTTGAAAAATTATATTGCGGTTATTTATATTACTTTATGCACTAAAATTGCTTGGAGAATGTTTTATTGCACAATTGTTTGTAATATTTAATGTTACTCTGACAAATCCAGTTATTATCACGACATGCATTTCAATATCTTCAGATTTTTTCCATAGAAATATTAATTTGTGATTTAAAAAACAGCTCAGAATGGCTATAATTGAACATAACTGGAGTATTTTAGCAATCAATATTTTTATTGGTGAAACTTTGAAGCCAAAATTTGTTTTGCAGCCAAGTCGAAGTTTCGAAGCTTCACACACCTTTATATACCAATCTCCATACAACGAACAAAAAACGAAAACACCAATCCATAGACAACATTTTACTGTAGGAATGTCAGGAATGGCATTATCTTGGTTGAAGTGTGAGCAGTCCTGCCTTCTCCTTCTAGTGAAAGTTTCTAAAATAGCCTATAGAGTAATGATTATGGTACTTCAAGGTCATATCTCCCAACTATTTTGAGCCATAAGCAGGAGTTGTTTTAGCAGTCTAGTCTGTGTTTGTGCATACATATACACCACAAAGGCCTACAATTCACATTTCATTCATATTTTTCTATGTATTATGCAATCTGTACAATAAGTTATACACCATATTTATTCATTAATCATCACTATCCTGCATACAATACTGCACAATATAGTAGTTAGATTGTTGTAGTTAATATTCACAGTAATTAGGTTCATATAGATAAAACTCCATTAGAGGTGTGCAAAGCTTCAAAACTTTGACTTGGTTTCGAAACAAATGTCAGCTTCGACTTTGCTTCAAAAAAATTCCGGCCTCGACAATTACAAAACTTTGCCAATCAAAATATTGAGAGCTAAGACTTGGCTTCGAAACAAATGTCAGCTTCGACTTCACTTCGAAAAAAAATCTGGCTTGGACAATTATGAAGCTAGGTCATTCAAAATATTGAGAGAGCTAAAATACTTAATTTATGGTCATATAATCCCATTCCGATCTGTTGTATACTTGAAAAATTAAAATTCATATGGAAAAAAAATTAAGTAATAGACTTGTAAGTTGTGATAACTTAATTTATTATATTAAAATGAAATAATACAAACAATTGTGCAATAAAACAATTTCAAGTTATTTTAGTACATAAAGCAATGTATAAATAACTACAATATAATTTTTTTTTCAATCATAAAACAATTAAAAAATATATTCGATTCGAGTTCGCTTCGAATCCAAAAAATGAACTTCAAACACACCCAATGTTCAAGAAGTATGATTATATATATATATATATATATATATATATATATATAAGTGTCCATAATAAGTGTCCATTATTGGCTAATATATATATATATATATATCCAATAATGGACACTTATTAATAACACACATTTTTTTGATCCTGGAAGTTGTCAGTTTCACTTTAGCTCATAAGTAAACAACAATATTATTTTTATTCACTAATATTTTCAAAAAAGTCATATAAGTTTTCAATATTGAATATTTTTCTAGAGAAATAGAAATCAATGATGAATAAACTTTTACAACAAATTTTAAGTCACTTTAATTCTCACAAAAATAGGTTAATATTGCTGGAAATCTTTCTGCTGATGCACTTAAAAAGATTTTTTATCAACTTTTGCATAGGCATTAATAAAAGTAGTTTGATAGGTTTGAAGCTTGGCTATCTGGATAAAAACCAGATAAAACAGCCACATGATTCAATCTTCACTTGTCGTTGTCCCTGACCGGATTGTTGTTTTGTTTGCTAGTTTTTGCAAGGAGGTATTTGCTTTGCACTTGTCAGCGCTTGTCGAGACAGCAATGGCTGCTGTGCTGACGCTACTCATGTCTGAGCCATGGGGAAAGTTGGAGGTGAGGTCGTGTCGGACTCAGAAACTATCGGACTGGTACACACTGCTGCACAACCCAAATCCTGACTATGCTGACACACTGCACTGCACCCAGGAGGCTGTGTATCCCTTGTAAGCCTGTGTGCTATCTATTTAGAAGATGGATTATGTTTATTGACACATCTTCATACTTTAGGACTATGCAATAACTATTAAATAATATACAAAATGATTATCATGTTACCCTTGTACCTAATAACATTGTGGCAATAAGATCCTCTTGTTTATTTTCTAATTTTATATTTTTGACATGGTTAAAGGCCTAGAGGTCTGCGAACTATAGTATTTTCCATGAGTCAAGCTTAAATGAGCTACTCAGAAAGCTTCTGTGTATCGAGTTGAGCTGAGCTTTAATTCAATAAATATAATAATTTAAAAACTCTTTGACTAAAAATAAAATAATGATTTAAATTTTTAAAATGTCAGCGGATAGCATGTCTCTCTACTGATCTAAGAGTCCCGGGCTCAATTCCTGGCTTGGCTGAAAAAAATGTCGGTTCACCCTTTCACAGTGATGAATTAACGGCTGGGGACTGGCTGCTTTGTCTGTTCTAGATTTAAGTTAGTTTATAAGTCATGTACTGATAAAATCAGTCAGTTCAGAAAGTGCACGTTAAACATCTCAAATAATTTTTAAAAAAGTTTTAAAATGAAAAAAAAAATATTTAACCTATATTTATAGTAGAATAAAACATATAAATTGCAATAGCATTAATAGGTTAACATTGAAAGAACATATGCTAATAGCGCAGTTCATTATCAACATAGAAACAAGAGTAAACAGTGAGTCATCCATCACGAGACAAAAAAAAAAGTATTTAAAGATTTGAATCTTGAATTCAAGATTTTATAGAATTTCTAATATCCTTAAGGATTCGAGGGCCCATCCCTAATAATGATCATTCACTTTCATAAATCATGTTTGACTATCATATTTTCTGAGAAGAGTATTAAATTTGCTTAAGAGGAAAGGTACATACATTATTATGTGTCCGCACAGCACAAATTATTCGGCAGTATATAGTATTTGTTGGATGTGTCCTGAGTAATGTTGGTCGTATGTTCCAGATACACCATGGTGTTTATATAGTATTTGTTGGATGTGTCCTGAGTAATGTTGGTCATATGTTCCAGATACACCATGGTGTTTATATTTTATGCGTTATCTATCGTGCTCATGCTGATAATCAGGCCGTGGTTGGCTGGTCACTTCTTGCCTGTCTATGGAAGATGTCTATTTATGCAGCACTTTATTTCTTCCCGACTCTCGCCCTCATACAAGCTGTGTTAGGAGGGCTCATTTGTGAGTACAATCCTCAATTTCACGTTTCAATATATTGCGACTAAATCAGATTATCCTGCTATAAGTGACGTTGGAATACAGCTTGCAGTGTTCATAAGTAATAAGCACTAATGCACTTATTCATTGTTTTATCAACCTTCACAAAATCACAGCAGAAAACAAATTTAATTACCAGCTATCTCATTTATACAAGCAAATAGAAATATTTTCTATCAATATGTATAATAACGGTATTTAAATCTTACATCCATTATGGATATGTAAAGTACACTTTTTTGATGTTGAAAAGAATCTTATATTGTGTACATTTTAGGGGTGTGTAATTAAGCATTTTTTACTTTGAGTCCCTTATGAATAAAAATGAGTTTTTTTTAGAGTTCAAGTAGTAGGCCTATAGAGCAATATTTGTACAAGACATAGTACTGCAAGTTGAATTTCTGTAATATATCTTTGCATAAACCATAAGTATAAACATAACTTTTCTAAAATTATACTATTTTTTGGGAAAGTTTATAGTCATACAAATTCAAATTTTTAAATAAATTTAATATAATTGTACAATTTTTTTTTAGCCAGGCAAAAGGAATTATTGTAGGATTCTCTTTGTTAAGAAATGATATCCTAAAATTAAATTAAATTAATCAAGCTAAGGAATTTCATGAACAAGATTTAAAATTTTGTAAAATATTTGAGTCGAGCTTGAACAGATAGTAAACTCAACTCTAACTCTCGAGTACTTACATGCCCATAGTATATTTATATAGCTTTTAAACATTAAATTTCCTAAGTCCTAAGTAGATAAAATTACATTAATTTTACAATGTATGATTGATTCAATGTGTACAAATTTTTCTGTTTGAACATTAATTTGAAATGTACATTTTTTTGCCTGAAAGGAAAGTTTTACCTTAATGGGCTACTCTATGGAGCAGCTTATAAGATAGGTCCATACTGTAATTAGTCAAGGTTAAGACTGCTAACATTCAGGGTGAACTGTAAGGTAGTAATCTTACTTTGCATTATTCCACTATGGTAGAGCTTATAAGATAGTCATAGTGTAATCACTCAAGGCAAGACTGATACCTTTCAGGGTAAATGTGTATATAGTCAGTAATAGTATAAAATGATAAAAATTGAACAAGTATGTTTATTTTAGCTATCAATCTTTTTAATGATGAAGCTTCATAATACATTTTAATTAATAATATTTTTTCAAAGTTTCTGAAGCTTTGTACATCCCTACATCTTTGAATTTTCTAAGTCTTTGAAAAATGTATCTGAAAATTTTCTAAGAAGACTTTGTAATGTGTTAAAATTACGCATCAAAACTTATAAAAGAGACGACACAATATGGCTTTTACAATGAAAAGGAGGACACAGTTCACACTTTACATTGCTGCCATTGGACAAAGAGGTAATGGTTAGACTCTTGAAGAAAATCGATTGCTACAGAAATGTGAAACACGCAACACAACTTCCTAAAAGAGGAAACCAAAAACACAAAAGGGAGAAAAAGGAAAATTATAAAGAATGATAGGCTACTTAGATAGGAACACGTTCCTTTTACATGTTAGTATCATTCTTTACAATTTTCCATTTTCTTCCTTTTGTGTTCTTTAGGTTTCCTCTTTTAGGAAGTTGTGTTGCACGTTTCACACTCCTCCCTGATGAGTTCCGATAGAATGAAACCTAGGTCAGGGGATTGGGCGGTAAGGATCAATTTTCTTCATTACTTCCTAGTCCAATGGCAGCAATGTAAAGTGTGAACTGTGTTCTTCTTTTCATTTTAAAAGCCACAGTGTGTTGTTCCTTTTAAATGTTTATATCCACCATTGCTGTTCTTTCTTCCAAATATAATACATTCACCTCATAAAACGGAGAGGTTTTCTTAATAGAGAAATATTTAATCTAAACTTATGTTATCTTTTCCAGATTATTCATTCCCCTACATGGTTATCATTATGTCTGTGATATCAAATGCAGCGCACTTTGCCTTCAAACTTGATCAGGCAAGTACAATGAAAATAACTTGATTAACATGTTATATTATATTAGAAAGAGATGGTGGAAGTCGGTTACTTCCTGCTCACTGGTAGTTGGTCGTGTGGCTAGAATGGCTCACACTGAGTCATCATGTCACTATTCACTTTTGACCAACTGAATCGAAAATTAGTTTTTCTATAATTTGGCTTTTCACCCTTTCTTGAGGTGTTGCAGTTTCTTAAAATTCACCTTTCTGAACCTGTTCCTTTGGGTTAGATAGTTCACTAGTGACTACTTCACAATCTGATAACGACAGCAACTAATTTACCAATTATTAGTGTGTTTTTATATATAAGCAAATAATAAGCCATGCTTTCCACACAAAACTTATTCAACCAAATATTTTTTGTTTTGTTCCAAAGAGCATGAAGTCCTTGGTTATCAGCACGCTGACGGATGTAAGGAACATGGTGATCTTAATAGGTCATTGGCTGCTGCATGCTTATGGCATCATTGCGCTCACTCAGCTTCGGGAACCTTCACTTCACGCTGCACTGATTGCGCTCATCCCATTGCCAGCGGCGTTTTACGTCCTCACCGCCCGTTTCACTGATCCCAACAAAGTGCACACTGACTGATCTTTGAGCTGTGATGATGTGGTCTGGGTATCGCCCAGTCACTTCGTAGAGTGACAGTTGCTTTGTTCTGATAAAACATATAGCTTGAAAATAGAAACATGAGAACCTTGTTATATCATCATTAACAGGTTCAGGGCTGGATGAAGATGTCCCCCATAGCATTGATGCTAATAAAGAAAGTGAAAAGATCTCAATTTCATTAGTATGGCCTGTGCATTCATCTAGAGCTGATAAGGTTGGAAAACTTGCTGGACAGATTTCAAGAGGACAGATTCCCAGTAATTTTAGGTTTGTGGAAAGATGCAATACACTGCATCAACTCTCAGATTTGAATTTAATAAGGTGTTGAAGGGTGAGGCAGAAAATCTAGTGTCTCAAGTTAGTTACTTGGGTTTAAACTGCACAAATAAATATCTAAGAGTTTATATATTATTATTATTTTTTAACTAAAATAATGATATGACTTTCTCCAGGACTTTATAGCGATAGCTCTGTTGGTAAAAACTAATAATATAAAAAGAAAGGTATATTAAACTTGATTCCTTGATACCCACAACTTAATAGGAAACACAGGGTCTGCTGCTTGGAAACCACAAGGCAAGCTAGGGAGGCTCTAATGACCTTGACCAATGTCTAGGGGGTTGCAACACATTCCTTTCCGCTCGCCCACAAGTCATTGGTCAATGAGTTCGGGGTTTTACACCCCAGGTCATGCTGTTCATGTATAGCAAGCTAAGCATTGTGCCAACTATTGAAATAAATGGTACGGCGCACCGCACAGACTTTCTCTCTCTTTCTATAAACTCGTAAGATTTCTGAACGGAATAATGTACATTGTATCATCTCCACTCCACATAAGAACACGCATAAAATAATATACAATGATATATAATCAATGAGAAAAGAGGCGCATCTTTGTCCATATAAGAGCATTTCAAACAGTTTAATGTTTTAAAGACCTTAATAAAATGGTATTTGAACCATTTGCTGACAGCTTGGAAACTCGGATCTGCTTTACATGTTCCAATTTATGAAAATTATATTACTAGAGATGAATGGAGGGAAGTAGAAAGAAATCTAAGGAATCAATAACTAATGAAAGAATGTGAAAGTGCAATATTAGCTATAGTGAATACTAGTTTTTGACTATTTGTTGTTGCTTGTGTAAAGGTAAAATCAAATTAGTAGGAAGTAAAAACACTTTGAAAACAGGACAAAAGATTTGACCTCTAATTTTAATAATATAAACAATAAAGATTTATGTATTTACAGATAATAAATAAATCGGAGTGTCGGGAAATTAATTTATAAATTCGCAGTAAATTGGTTTATGGTCTGTAAAACAACTTTCGTACACTCCAAATCTGGCTATCGTCATATTACTGAAAATGACATCTATCTGCGTATCGTTGTTTGTCGTAGACTCGTCAGACTTCAGAATGGGTTTCAAACTATATTTGCTCATTAATTCCAACAAAAATAGTCTTAATGTCCAATAATATTATAGTTAAAATCTCCTAATAGTATTACATCAGATTTATCAGAAGGGATTAATTTGTTAATAGCAGTGACAAACTCAATGTTAGGTGTACTAGGTGATTTGTACCCTGTGATGATAGTGACATTCCCAATTTTGAAACCTATATATCTATTCCGAAAACAGAGTTTTCTATTGAAATGTGCTTACATGTTTGAATTTTCATGTCTTTCTTTGCCAAACATAATAATCCTCTTGGGCGTCGGACACTAACACTATCAGATCTGAAAAATATCTTAAAATTTGGAATTTGGAGAAAGTCTTGTGGGATTGTTTCAGTTTCAGAAATTATCAATATGTCACAGCGTGAATACCAGTCATCTGCAAGGATGTTTGCCATATTTTTGTGCAGAGATCGGACATTATGGTACACAATAACTATGCTGTCTTTCTGCTCTAGGTTCTGTAAAGTACCCTAAAAATCATTTTCATAGGAAAATGAAAATAGCCAGTTTATTTATAATCTTAATCAACACCTAGATAAGAATTTTAATCAAAATCGTTTTAGCAGATTTTGAGAAAACCTATTTTTTCTCTTTTCGCCCTTTATAAAACTATGCTTAATTTTAAGTTTTAATAGACACACAGACAGACGGCATTACAAAGACTATTTTTTAGGGTTTGGGGGGTCATGAGACATCGACATCCATCAACATTTCAGGTTAGTTTTTTTTACGGTCGCAATACTTAAACTTTAATGTCCAAAAAGTTAAAAAATATATATAATTGCGTATAGATTGAAAGTTATTGATTTTATAAAAATATGTTTCGAATAAAATATTTGTATTATAAATATATATACATATTTGTAATGCTAAGTAATTTCATATCTCAAATAGTTTCGGAGCTATTATAAAAAATGTTAATTAACGCATCAGACCGGAGCCCTTAAATCCATTTTGCCGAAATATTGAGAGTAGCCATTTTGTTTGGAATATTTATTAATGTTTATAAATGAAATTTAATCAAAATCATTAGAGCCGATTTTGAGAAAATTGACTTTTTCTCTTTTTGCCCTTCAGTAAACTACGCTTAATTTTAAGTTTTAATAGACACACAGACAGACAGCATTGCAAAGACTATTTTTTAGGGTTCGGGGGGGTCATGAGACGTCGAGATCCATCAACATTTCAGGTTAGTTTTTTTTACGGTCCAAAAAGTTTAAAATATATATATAATTGCGTATAGATTGAAAATGATTGATTTTATAAAAATATGTTTTTAATAAAATATTTGTATTATAAATATATATACATATTTGTAATGCTAAGTAATTTCATATCTCAAATAGTTTCATAGCTATTATAAAAAATGTTAATTAACGCATCAGACCGGAGCCCTTAAAGCCATTTTGCCGAAATATTGAGAGTAGCCATTTTGTTTGGAATATTTATTTATGTTTATAAAGGAAATTTAATCAAAATCCTTAGAGCCAATTTTGAGAAAATCGACTTTTTCTCTTTTTGCCCTTCAGTAAACTACCCTTAATTTTAGGGGTAGATATCCAATTCCAAAAACCCCTCGGGGGAACCCTATGAAAACCCTATATATCAAGTTTTAGCTCAATCGGTAAAATAGTTTTAGGCTCTAGTTGGAGGTACAGACAGACAGACAGACAGACAGAAATTCAAAAACCACTTTTTCAGATTCAGGGAGTCATGAAACGTCAAGATTCATCAAAATCTCGAGTTCGATTTTTTTGACGATCACCATACTTTCTCTACCTGTAAGATAGAGAGAAAGTAAAAAGTATCAAGATATCAATGTTTATTTATTAAGCTAATTTAGTATAGTTTAAGTAAAATTATATCAAATTAATTGTAAAATAATAGTTAGTATAACTAACAAGTTTTAAATGATGTACTAATTAAATACATAGAGTTATGTTTATGCATTATAGTCACATGTATTATCATGTATTTGGCAAACACATCCAACCATTCTTTTATATTTGGGTGTGTCACCACTGCTGGAGTGAGGAAGGGGAGGGGGGGCTACTTTAACTGTAGTTGACAGTAATTCTTGTTTTTCTTTAGTAGAAAGGATGCACGGAGTTTTAATAGTGTTACTTTAGTTTTTGTTTTACATTAACGACTTATTAGTCATAGTGAGTTTATATAATTATACATCAAAGAATCCCGAAAGTCAGGAGTGTAATTTCACAATTTCAAGATGATTTAGAAGGAAAAGGTAACATAAAATATATTTACAAATAATTTTCTTAAAGTCAGTGGCGCACCCAACCATTTACTTTGGGGGAGGTATTCAATCAAGACTGTAGCAAGAATCAAATTTTGATGGAGAAAGCGGGTTTGGGGTTGCACGGCCCCCCCTAACCCCGAGAATATTTATGAATATTAAATGCTTTTAGAAATTATTTGGAGTTATTTCATAGTAATTAAGAGATTTAAATAATGCAAATGGTATCGAAACTATTTGTGGGGTTTTTTAACTGTTAATTTTGTGTGTAACAGTAAACCTTTTGAATATTAGGCTTAAGTCAGAAGGCTGGTTGATTAATAGGAGATAATCTCCTCTATGTTAGTCAGAGTTTTCTCATCTAAATAGCTTCTGGAGCATAAATTCTCAAGTTGGAGACTTGTTTGTTTCCGAGCAGCATTGTGTGAATTAAGTTAGGTTTAAGAATAGTTTTAATTGCAACATGGGTTGGACAATCTATCAAATTCTCTCTCACCAAGATCTGATGGACGCTTGATCCATGTACCACTTCATTTTACTCTTTCTATGATTTTTTGTTTTGTGTATTGCTAACTGTGTGCTTTTAATTACATTGGGCTGATAGAATAGGATCTGTCTCTCTTATGCATTCAGAAATTGCCCATACCACTCTTAGCCTCGGCATTAATATTCACTCAAATTTCTAACCATGTAGATATTGCGATGATCTGCAGGTGTTGTGTTTTGATCTTTCAATACAATTTGAGGACCGCCTTTGTGGTCTAGTGGTCAGATGTTCTGGCTACAGACCCAGAGGTCCCAGGCTCGATTCCCGGCACTTCCAAATTTTATGAGAAATCTTTCCAGATTATCTGGGAAGCAGTGGGTCTAGAACGGGATAGACTCAGCCTCGTGTGGATAAATGAGGAGCTACTCGAATAAAGAAGTAGCGGCTCAGTATAGAAAGCCGAGTTTAATGGTTGGGAGGCGTTGTCGTTCTGGAACCTATAAAACTTTTTACCAGCTGATGAGCTTCACATTGTGCCCCTGGATTTTGAAAATATATTTGGTGCAACCCCGCAAAAGGCGCAACAGTATGGCCCAGTCTAAGCAGAGTAGACAACAACAGTTTTGAGTTACTTATCCCTTCTCATTCATTCCCATCCTTGTGAAATCATAAATATGTCATCAGGGTTATCGCCTTTCCCTCTCCACCTCTCTCTTAGTGTTTGTTGACTTCCTCGAGTCACAATGGCAAGTCAAACATATTACATAATAATATATTATATACAGTTATGGAACGTTCAATACCACTAAGCTATCCAGCTAATATTATGATTGATGATTAATTCTTAGCATGAAACAAATTCGGTCTGGTTAGCTCAGTATTATAGCATAGACTTGTCCGGGACCGATTTGATTTCCATATCCAGTAGTCACTTTCCAACTATATAGTTTTTATTAAATTAACCCCTGTGAGCGATGTGTCTGTTACCAAAGATTGTTCTTTCAAATTATAGATTATAATTATATAAAATGGTTAAGTTAAGCTCCGTCGATGGATATATATAATCACTTAAAGGTTTTATTTTATATAATATATTTACTATCCCAGTATTTCTGTTTGAAGTTTAGATAACATTATACTTAAAGTGAATTAAATATATTAAAATGAATAAATAGCCTTTATATTTTAAATTCTATTAATTTATTTACTTGATTTGTTTAGTGAAAATGGCAAAGTGGAATGTAGTCCAATATTTTCCACATTTGTTTGGCAAATAGATTTTTTCCCTCAACCTATAGAACATCCTTGCGAGCCTTATTTGGAAACCACTGGTCTAGTCTATTGTAAGACTGACGCTTAGCTCAGATCAGTGTTCACAAACTTAAATTATTCGCAGGGCCAGGATTAGATTCACAAACTCAGGGCATGTTGCAGACCATAGTCTATACAAACAATTACTTACAACAAATTACTTACCCTATGGGTGGTCTGGCGGTCTAGGGTTAAGGTGTCGGACTTCTGAGCTAGGGGTCCGGGTTTCAATCCTCAGTTCCGGCACAGATTTATCTGATTGCCAAACCCTTCCTTCACCTCTGACAAGACGTGTATTAAGCACAACTTGTGAATGTATGGAATGCCAGTCCTCCACCGAGGTTCAGTCCAGTCCACCTCATTACACCCTTTCTCTTTCAGGCTCATTCTAATGTTATTCTCCCATCTGCGTCTAAGTCTTCCCAGTGGTCTTCCCATTGGGTTTGCCTGTCAATCAATACTATGAACACGGTTATAGATTCTCCCATTCACACTGAATGTCCTGCCCACCATAATCTGAGAAATTTAATCATCCTAGCAATGTCCTGTTTGACTACAGGGTATGTAACTCATCATTATGTAACCTCATCTATTCCCCAGTATCTTCATTCTTTTTTTAGACCAAAGATCTTCCTTAACACCTTGTTTTCGAACTCCCTGAATTTGGTTTTGTTATGTAAGGTAAGAGACCAAGTTTCATATCCATAAATAACAACCATTTAAATTATTGTTTTGTAGCCTATATCCTAAGTTAGACAAGAAGATATAATATAGAGGAAATGAAACCACATTTGAGCTAATGGAAAGAATCTTAAAAGAAATACCACCCTCTGCACATACAATGAAATTTGAACCCTGACCGCTCTGACAAGGGCAAACTGTACCATAACAATCTGACGTTTAATCCGCGTGCCCAGCGATGTAGCTCTATAATAGCTATTTGAAGGTCTTGTATTTAAAATCATTAATATAATCTTATCATTAAAATATTTAAAAAATATATTCCCCCAGATTTGTATGTAGCTTAGTGAAATACTCGAAGCAGTATTTACCAAAAATTCCCACAGTCATATATTAAAAGTGATAATAAAAAGCACAGTTTGAAATGGTTCTGTGTATTTCTTTTATTCAAAAGTTGAATTAAACTATTATGTTTTGTGTGTGTATATGACTGCAAGCCGGATAGTAATATTAATATAAAATTATCTGCAGATGAGCGGGCCGGTCAAACATGTCTCAAGGACCGGATGTGGGCCATAGACTGTGACTTTGTGGCAGTAACTGTTGTTAGGATATTTTTGGTTCTATAATATTACAGTGGCCTGGACACAAGCGGACCCAAACGAATGACAACATAATATGGATGATTAAAATGTAATTCAAAGTGTACATAGTTTTGAATAGCAAAAAACTCTTAGATAACTATTTCAGGCAGTGTGATGCTTTTTTTTTATAAATTTAAAATACTCAGTTGTATGAATCTTTATTTACATACGGTAATTTCTGGTAAATTCTGGGAAATATAATTTTTTAAATATTTTTAGCTGTATAGTTTGGTTTTATTTTCTGTTGAGGGGAGGTTGGGGTTCAAATCCCGCCCGGAACTACGGTAGGAGGTTTTCATAAATTGTTAACCAGCCTCTCTCCATGCAAATTTGAGTACATTTTCTCTAAATTCTGTCTTACTCGTCCTCTACACACCAACATGATTAAAATGTGTGTAGTGAGAACAGGTAGTTTTCTGTGTTGCAAAAAAAAACACTTTCCTCTGAGCTGTAGCCTGCAACAGGTGCCCCAGAGAGACCAATGAGGTGAATCGTCATTCTTACAATCAGATAATAACAGACAACTGTTTACCAGCCGCTCCCCCCACCTTTCCAGCCGTTCTACGCTTGAACAGTGAACAGACCGGAGATATCCAGTCTCACCATACTCTCAGTGACACAAACACTACCTAGAGGACTTTTCTCGATATAAGCTCTGTTCATATAACCTACAACTGCTGCTACTTAAGTAAATCAACCATTACTGCTCCATTCCTTGATCAAGGTTTCATCTACGGTATTTGTTCCCTTCAATCTTTCCCAAGTAAAAAAAGTCTTCAAACGTTTAAAAATAGTTTCTCAAAAGATCTGTGTGTATTTACAAATAATTACTTAATAGATCATAAACATTCACAAATTAACAGTTTGTTAAAGAACTCATACATATTCTAAAAATCATACTCCACTCTAGTATGAGTGGAAATGACACATGAATAATTGATATCACACATACTATTATTAAAACTAGCATCAGTTTAAGAAGTTCAATGACTGAGTTTATATTCTATTATCTGAGCTAAGTGCCTTGTCAGTGGGGATGGCTTGCACTCGGTCACAGGTTGTTGCTAAGTTTGGTGGCAATGATGACCCGCACTGTCTGATCAAACGCAGTGCATACGGCAAGCCCTTGTTTGTCAGGACTCCAATCAAAACTGGAGATGGGTTGGGACGACAGGGTGACGTTCTGGAGCAGAGTGACAGATCCTGCCACACCCATCAAGTCACCATCTCCATCTTCCTTTGTGCGCTTCTCAGGGTAGTTACTGGAAAACAATACATGACCAGTGTACATTTTAATAAATGCACTTTACTAAGGAATATTATTTATGAAATGTAGCTGATATTTTTTCATTAAAATGATTTACTCACTACTTCCAGAGACAAAGCGTTCCACCACCCCCGCATGTGACAAATATCTCCCTATTCTGGGGTAGGTGCTGAACTGTCCACACGGTCGACTTGTGTGCCTGAAACAATTATGTAACTAACATACAACTAGTTCATGTATATTTGTATCGTGACCAAACCAGCCCAGGTAATAGTATGTATGACAAAATACTCTTGGTAACTAAGTAAAGGATGGAAGATACACTTAATAGGACCAATGGAAGGTTGTAGCGAGCTATGAGTGTCCTACTAGACCTACTGGTATACCAGTCACTAGTAGGTTAATCCAAACACTAAACCCAACCGGTGTTGGTGGTGCAGCTAACTTCTAAGCAGTGTTGAGGCGGGCCCAATCGATCATAAGCCAAGGGCACCCGCATCATACATAGAACCATCTATTTCACTTGACAGCTGCCAACAGACTCCCCCGCGCCATCTTGGCCTCTCGTGATCCTTTCTATCACCTGAACCCTCACCTAAGGAAGGATTTAGGTACTGCTTAGTTAGCGATTATCAGTTGAATTGAATGTTCAGCATCTTCGCCACCTCTCCGCCAAATTATGCTGGGTTGCTGGTAATATATGTAATCCACGCCTCAGTAGCTAACTTCACTTCCCGGCTAATATTGCTAAAGTGGTAGATATTACTACAAGTCTACAAGACTAAGTTGAGACCCTTGAACAACTAAGGATTTGAGACTCAAAATTATATATAATATACTTCTTTTTTTCAAATTTCAAATTTGAATTTGTTTTATTTAGACTAGACATTTAATACTGCTTATTGGTGGTGGTACAGCCCCAACAAAATTATAATACACCTAACCAGACCCTATAACATTAATTTAACACTTAACTAAATCAAATAGCTGAAATTATTATTTATGCTTTTTAGTGAGGAATTCTCCATCTAGATGTAATATTCTGAAAATTGAAAAATGACTTGGATACGGGAATCGAACCCAGGACCTTTGGCTTAGTACGCCAATGCTTTAACCACTGGGCTATCCAGGAATCATCCCGTGCCCAGGGTCATTCTTCACTCATATTTTAAAGCAGAGTCTATGATGGACGTATGGAAATCGTCGGCTACAAATGTGTGATTTTATTAAGATCACGAGCTATCAGATAGCGTGCCCACTTTCAACTCGGTAGTTGGCTTATTACTGCCACTTGTACAATTATTATAATTGTATGCATTAAAAAAAGAAATTATCTAATAAAAATAATTTCCATCAAAAATGTAATAAAATCAGGTATTTTTTAAATTGTATTATTAGATATTAATAAAAAAAAATTGTTATTTGATTTAATAAAAAATGCTATTTGCACACATTTCTATTTATTTTACTATGTTCATTATTTGTTATTACCTTTAGCAATGTTTTTAGCATCGCGTCTATTACTCATTCAGGTTATACCACCTATTTACTAATTACTCTAGTGTGTTAGAAATGAGGAAGATTGGATTTAGAGAGTGGATAGAGTGGGAAACCATTTAGGAAAACCACCCTTAGTACACCCGGCCAAATCCAAACTAAATATCCCCGTCATTGGTAGTCTAGTATATTGCAAGAGTGATGCCTTAGACCATTCAGCCACTGAAGTGGGTGTTAATAATATTATAACTTTAACAAGTCTAACCATATTAGTTTGGAAATTAATATTTATTAAATCTAAGATTATTCTAAATAGTAATTTTAAAATGTCCATTCTCGTCCCTAATCCTGATATTTTGACTCATTTCCTGTCCCATTCCCGTCCCGAAATAAAAAAGTTATTCCCGTCCATCCCTAAAGATTAGGAATGAAGTTATTCAAAAAAGAGTGGGGGTACAGGAAGTACATGAGATAGTAGAGGAAGAAAGACTGGGATGGTATGGACATGTAATGAGGTGTAAAAAGATGGAAATGATGTATGTAGGAAAAAGACCGCAGGGGAGGCCAAGAAAAAGATGGGAGGAGCAGATAACAGAAAGTGTTCAAGTGAGAGGAGAAGAATGGAAGAAATTAAAGACGGAAGGATAGAGGAAGATGGAGGCATTTTACTAAACTGACCTGGCCATAGGCTAGAAACATTTGATGATGATGATGATGATGACTTATTTGCTCATTTATTGCTTTATTCATGGTCATAGTATAGCAATGAACTGGTAGCCCATCTATTAGCTTCAAAGTACAGTGGTTCATTGATAGATGGTATTACAATAACTTATTGCAATGAAATGTTGATTCACACTCGCGCCAGGGAATGTTCGTGCAAACAAAGACATTGTTGTATGCCCGCACAAGGGAATAGGTTAAAAGTTAGTTGGTTGCTAATGGCATTCTTCCAGTTGCATTCCAGCCTAACAATAAGGTTGAATCATTGACATTTAGAGTACTACAGTAAACTAGATAATTAAAAAAATGTCTTACTTAAAAGTAAAAATCTATAAAATGTAAGCAAAATGGTTTAATGTAAAGAAAATAGCTACAGATGATCAAGTTTTTAAGAAAATATTTTATCTCTCTAAAATTTTCTGATTTCAAATAATCAAATTATATACATTTTAACATCAAAAAAATTATTATTTTAAGAATTAATAGCCAGAGCTATTATTTATGCTTATTAGTGGGAATTATTCCATCTAGATATCATATTCTGAAAATTGAAAAATGACACCTGGACACAGGAGGTCCCGGGTTCGATTCCCGTGTCCAGGTGTTATTTTTCAATTTTCAGATTATTATTTTATATTAATGCGTGTTGCTAGATTGAAACTCTGTCTCAAATTATTTCGTAATCAAACTAAATGTGAAAATGAAACTCATCTGCTAAATCACACCCTTAAATGTGAACATACCAATGTTTAACTGGGTGACATGCTTTGGATACTTATTAGCAACAGACTTGTTGTTGCTAAGGATTGACAGAAGACAGCAAGTGAACTATACATCAAACATTCCCACAGTACACTTTCATACCAAGACACCTTGCAAAAACACAAACCTTTTCTGATAAATAAGAAAAGCCTTTCTTTGGATGTTGCGTCCTCACATCAAATATGAAGAACTTTGATTCTAATGTTGTGGCGACCAGCTTATTCATTTCAATGTTTTTTCTATCAAACTCAAGACCACAAACCTGGTAAAAATAAATACAAAATAAGTTTACAACCTTGGTTTTTTTCCAGGAATATAATATAAAAACTGATTTGTAGGGATATAAAAAAATTATATGTAATTTTAGGGTTGGAAAAATAATATTTAGTAAAAAAAGTAAATTTAACAAACTAGCTAAGTTAAATTCATGTATTCTATAATATTTATTTTAAAAGAGTTATGATGAAAAAATTATGAAAATAAATGTTGAAAATATGTTAAGATAATGTACTGTTAAGGGGTTGATATGTTTTTAATAAATGATCATTAAATAATTTGATTAGTCAGTAAAATTTCCATAATTTTTTTAATTGGATGGAAATTTGTTGGTTTATTTATCTTGTCTATCTAACATTGCTAATACTAGCTTAGAGCCTTGATTCAACTGTGATCAAGTGAAAAAGCATTAATATTTTTAATTTGGGATATTTAACATGCACTTCCTGAACTTCCTGAATATATTAGCACACATCTTACAAGATAACTTAACAGGTACAAGGACATCATCTAGAGGGCTGATTGTTAGTTAATAATAATAATAATAATAATAATAATAATAATAATAATAATAATGATAATAATAAAGTACTAATTACTCTAATAAGTTAGGGATGGATAAGGTTAAATATAGATGAAGTGAACCAGCATTTGCATGGAGAGGGAGTCGAAAACCATTTAGGAAAAAACATCCCCAATTCACCCGAGCGAGAATCGAACCTCGATCTCCCCATCCTTGGCAGTTTAGCTCAACACGAAACTTGCGTGTTAACTAACTACGCCATCGAGGTGGGTGATTGTTAGTTCATCACTGTGAAAGGAGAAGCTCCAATTTCACCAATGATTTTTTTTTTGCCATGCCAGGAATCAAACCCAAGACTCTTAGTTCAGTAGGCAGATGTGTGTTTTGGATAATCTCAATCCTAATTGCTGGATTTACTCTATGTTTAAATTTTGTTCAGTGAAACCAGGTTTTATTTTGGTGGTGCATTTTACTACCTGTTTGGATTTTACGCTTATATAATAATTATGATAGTGGTTTTAGGGATGAGGAAACTTACAAAAAGGGGATTTATAAGAAGTGTAGCCACATTTGCGTGGAAGGAGAGTGGAAAACCATTTTGGGAAAACCACCCTCAGTACACCCGCTGAAATTTGAACCTTTATTTCCCTGTCATTGGTAGTCTAGTCTACTGCGAGAGTAACGCCTTAGACCGGTCGGCCACTGAAGCAAGTACCAGGTAATTAAACAATCAGATTAATCAAATGAGAGATGTGTGGTTTTCAATCCACTGTAATCAAGTCTCAGGAGCTAAATAGCCAGAGTATGTCAAGTGTATAGTAAATCACTTTATAGCCACAATGAAACATGAACACAAACCCCATTCTTGACGTTTATCTCCCATCTCAAGGTCATCATCCTAAGGTCGAACATTTTGATGTCTCCGTTATCATAACCTGCACACACCACTCTCTCTTCAGAGTTGTATGAGTTACCTGGAACAGGGGAAGGGGGGATTGGTTTAAGTACCTATTGGTTACAATTGACTAACTATCCAACCTAGGTAGATAGGGGGATGAATTTGAAGAAAATCCATGTGGTAAATAGGTTTCAAACCTAAAAAATGTAAAATCAGTGTAAGCTACAATATTCATATGACCACTCTTGCCAGTATCAATATTATTATTAATAAGCACCTCATCTTCCTACCCATTTGGGTTGTATGCTTAAATACTAACTATGGATTAGGAATTGGTAAGGTTGAATTTAGAGGAAGTGAACCCGCATTTTCGTGGAGGAAGCATAGAAAAACATTTAGGAAAAAAACCCCAGTTCACCCAACCGAGATTCAAACCTCTATCTCCCCGTCCTCGGCAGTCTAGCTCAACACGAAACTAGCGCGTTAGCTAACTATGCCACCAAGGCGGGTCTGTATCAATACAATTAATTATTTTACTATAATAATGCTCTAAATAATATCCTTAATGAGTAGAAAATAGTTTTTCTTATTTTAAACCCTTTTCATTAAATTAATGAATATTTCAACTGTGTGACAAGTACCTCAAACAATGTTATTTTTACTATGATTACAAAAGTATTAATAAAATATTTATGGAAATATCTTTAGAATATATACTATCTATTGAAGAGTTAAAAATAAATTGACTAATAAAAATTATCAAGCTTATTTTTTATCGTAAACTTTTTCTATAGCATCCCATCTTACTTCCTTTGAGTTATACACTATTGTAAACTGTACTGGGACCAACCAAATGTGACAGCCCAACAGTCCCTTCGGTCCTCTCCTGCTGCCGGCTCCATTGTGGCAACAGGTTTCCCCTTCTGTCGAGGGTCCCACACTTTCACACTACCTGTGCCCAAACAACACCACAGGGGCACAAAATTAACAAATGAACATGAGTGATGAAACGTTGCCCTTATTAACTGTCCCCTGTCAATAGGCATCAGTTTTAACCAACCACGTGTCAATAAATAACACACGATGACAGGTAAATTAATGGCTATTGGTTTTCTGCGGGCAAATATAATGGTGCTTGAAAGAGAAGAGTGCTGTTAATTCTGTGCCCTGATTCCAATTCTTTACAATCCCGCTAAATATTGTTTCAGATTGTTATGTTTTACATATTACCTAATTTCGAGGGAAGGGACGAGGAAGGTAGTTTACATAAAATGTTATCGCATTAGTGTGAAGGGATGGGAAAACCATATTGAGAAATCACATGTAGAAAACCACCTCAAGATCACCCGGCCAAGATTTGAACCGTGACTTCCCTCATTGCCATAGACACAGTCAATTTCAAACGTGATGCCTTAGACCGTGTGACCACCAATGATTTCCACATGCTTTATGTTTGATGTTTGATTTTAGAGAGTGAGTCAAATACTAAGCTAGTGTGTTTAAGATTTAGTTTGAAAGTTTCTATAACGTGAGGTAATATTTATAGAATATTTGTCAGAAGCAACCAAGGTACCCATACATGCAGGAGACCACTCTAACCATCAGGCCATAGGATTGATGTAAGACCTGTAACCTACTGTTGAGATTAAGTTCGTATTTTGATGCAAGTGTGTAATTTGGTACCAACCATCTCGGCTTCCTGTCACAAGTTCTGGGGCTCCACTGCCAATCATAGGGCCTCCAACCCCATCTATGCAGTTGATAATCTCTTTGTGTGCAGCGGCACTGTACACTGGGGATGTGGTATCATCTACATTCCTGCCAACATTACAAATATAAAAAGTTATTTTGAAATTGGATTAGTTTGGTAAGTCAAGCAAACCTATATTTAGTATATTTTTGGATATAAAAAAAAAGTTAGTACTGCATTATTATGTTTTGTTGAAAAATTGCACTTCGAGTGTATAAAGTGTACTTTCTAATGCTAGCTCTGAGCAAGATTAATGTACTAAGCATGTTTAGTACCAACCATATGTTCAAGTTGCCATCAAAGTCTCCAGTTGCCAAATGCCTCTCTCTTAAAGAAGAAGCTCCAAAAGTTCCACATTTGAAAGCTTTAACCTTTTCAGTCTGTAAATGAATGAAAAACATATCAGCACTACATTTTTCATTAAATATTGCCAAAGAAATTATTAGCTAAAAAATTGTTTAAAAAAGTCATAATTGAATGATATGAATGTCTACTAAGAAAAACAAATGGTGGCACCATTCCAATGTGCTATATTTTAAGCCAATCATATGTTGTTACTTAATTTCAAATACAAATTTATTATTTGCAGCCTACCTATTTCTGCCAACTCTCGGGTATTGGATTAATCAATTTATCTCAATTTATTGAACTTCTTGATGGTGATGACAAGGCAGAGAACAAGGACAACAAAGGTGATAGAACTGGATGGAGTAGAGTTGAAAGAAGAAGATCTAAAGTAGGCCTATCTAAGTAGTGTGATTGAAACAAAAGTTAGCAACAAGGAGATGTTTTCTAAGGTGTGTAAGAGACCTACTATGGAAAAGAGAAGTGCCCCTAAAGTGTAAGGAAGTGTTTTATAGAGCATACTTCATACCCATAGTAACATAGGCAGCGGAAACTTGGACTTTGGATAAAAGAGAAACAAGGAAAGTAGAGGCCATGAGAATAACTTTTTGAAGGCCACAGGCTGGAAACAGTACTGGATCTAAAAAAAATGTTTGTGATGTCATCTAACTTTTATATTTGGATAAGGCAGTTGGAATCAGTTTAGTTGGGACAGATAGTTGTGTGAGCTTATATCGTGTACATTTTTAATTATTAGTAGGCCTATTATTTATACGTTTATAAAATCATAAAATATACATAAAAATCCGAATTTAGGCGTGGTTCATTCACTTACTAGTTATATACATTTAGGAAAGTGAGATCAATTACACAGGGTATAAACTAAATGTCCTCAAAAACTTTTCCAAACAAGATAAAAAGACAGTTGTGTTTAATTTGCAAAAGTTGGGTTTGCCAAGAAAAAAAAAGGGAAATGTGGCTGTAGATAATTGTGTCTGTAAAAACAATAATTACTCTTTGGGATATATTTTGAGGTGTGCCGCGTGTTCTTGAGCGAGACTTTTTCCAGACATGCAATAGTACATATTGTTGATCAGTATTCTGTGATTAGGGCCGTGGAGTCGGAAGAAATTTTGGGTGGAGTCTGTAAAAATGTACCAACTTCGGTACAAAGTAGAAACTTATATTAGAATAATATATGGTGATTAGGCCCTATACCTATCATTTTAATTTTATTCTTTAGGACCAATATTTTTTAATTTGGATTGATAAATTTATTCAAATATAAATTCACAATGTCAAAGAAGTTTCCCATGTAGTAAGGTAATCTGTATTAAAGAATTTTACTTCAGTAAATGTACTATTACTCAATAGGCCCTAATGTACTTTAGGCATTCCTGAAAGAGTTGGGAGTCGAACAGTAAAAAAAAAAAGTACTTATGTAAAATATATTATGAAATAGCAATATTTTGTTTGGAAAAAAGATTGACTTAAATGCGAAATATTTTGTGTAGGCCTACTGTCCGCCAAAAAAAAAGCTTAAGTTGGGGTGCTAGTGAACGTGAGTTTAGGGCAGTATTTTCGAGGTTTTATAGCATAAACATTTATTTGGCCAAAATAAATCAAATATTTCTTCTATAGAATCATAGAGTTTAGTTTTCTGCACATGCTAATCTCAACAGTTCTTTAATATCTGTCAAGGGTGTCCTGGAATTTAGTGACAACTTTTTCTCTGCATTTAAAAAGTTTGTCACCAAATGCCGCTATGCTCATGAGAGATATTCAAGAACTCTTGAGATTAGCATGTGCAGAAAGCTAAACTCTATGTTTCTATAGAAGAAATATTTGATTTATTTTGGCCAAAAAATGTTTATACTACAAAAACTGCAAAATTAATGCACTAAACTGGTGCTCACTAGCACCCCACCTTAAGTGTTGTAAATTGATTAACAGTACCATATTTTTTTTATCAGAATCATTACAAGAAAAACTGATTAAGTTATACCTAGTAAAAGAGCGATAAAAATAAGGCAAATATTCATTAATTGGCAACGCACTATTACGACATAAATTTCATACCTCCTTCAAGAGTTTCACATCTCCCTCACTTATTTCATACAGTTGAATAGCCCCTGTTCCTCTGGGCTTTGAACCAAGAACAACAAATTTGGCAGAGCAAGGAATCCAACGTGCATCATAGACGGAAAAGTTTGTTGACTTTTCTGCGTGGCATATAATTTGTGGCTTTTCCATATTTTGAATATCTCATTAATAAAACTTTTATTTTTATTAGAACAGGCTTGCTTGTTCAATCTTAGATATATAATTTAAGAGTGTTTTTTAAAAATACGATACAAGATTGATAATCAAATCGTAACGATGGCAACCGAATAATTTCAGTCATCTGTTTACTATTGAAGTAATTAAGTTTTATAACACTTTTAAAACCTTTAAAAAGTTTTAGATAGATAGTTAATTCACCTGAGAATTAGTATAAAATATTTTACAATAGTATAAAGGTTGTTACCATCCTTTAGAAATTGAAAGTAAATTTGGGTATAAAGTGTGAGATGAGATGTGGTTCTTGATAAAAAAAAATTAAATATGGTGTATTAAAGTTGATTTTGTTTAAATTTTTATTTAAACCTATTAATTTTTTCTATTCTAGAACCGTAGGGTATTGACTGCAGTAACGGCCTTTGGGGTGTGTGACCTGTGCGGTTGTATGGGGATGGAGGTGGCATACTAGCCGTATTTCATTTTTAAAAAAATCTCCAAAACATTCTACAATCCTGTGTTTGATCCCCTCATTGTTTAAACACAATACAACTTTAAAGAGACCCGGCAAATTAGAGGAATACAAACGGAGTAAACCCTTGACACCTTATGGCATACAATAAAACTGGTCTTTTAGAAAACATTTTGACGGACCTACCTTAAAGCACAGTTCACACACTATGCTTTGTACAACGTTTTACCTGCGCAGTTCTAAACTTTGTAGACAAGACATTGCGTGTGGACAGTGGACAGGAAAGCTGTGCAGTTTCAAGAACTGTGCGGAGTCGGTACACGGAGATGAAGAACTGAGACCAACAGCTTAGATTTCGTCGACCTACACAGTCAGTCTTGTCGATACGTGTGGACACTTACTTCATCATATCTAAACATCTGGTTCGTTTTCCTTGGATATCAACAAATAATTTTAAATAGAAAGAAAAAAGATAATTTTTTTATCTCTGCGAAGGTCCTGGCCTGGGGATCCATGATCCTGCCTGAAATATCTCCTTTAACTACTACGATAAACAATAAAAATAAAAATTTACACATTAAATTTAACACATTGCACACCGGCATGAAATTACACGGTGAACTGTCAGACACCGGCCAAATTTATGATATTTTGAATTTTTGCTGTGAGAATACTTTTTGATATATAATACTTTTTTGTGTGTGTTTATTGTAAAGTCATTTATGATCTTTCAGTTTTTATAAGGACTTTATTTTGTTTTATAGAAGAAAAATTTAAAAAAAAATTTGTGTGTTTTTTGCACATATATATATTTTTTCAAATTTATTAAACAAAAATTTTTATTTGTACACATTTTGTTATAAAAGCTAGAAAAAACTATCATAAATTAAGTTCAACCAAAACTAAAAAATTGAATTTAGGCCTAACAATAATTTGCCTTAGTGTGGTAGAGATCAAAACAAATTTGCACACACAAGGAATGCTACATTGCAATTTTCACAAGACCATATAGGGCTGCCTCTTAGTTTTTTATCAACTAAGATATTCTTAGGATTATTTACAGAACACAATACCCGAGCGTATCTCGGGACATTGTGTGTGTGTGTGTAGTCATTTAAAAAAAGGACCGAGTGTAGCTCGGGGATGGTAACAATATATATTTTGGCCCAAGCGTAGCTCGTGTGTGGCGTTTAATGTGCAATTCTACGGGTTTGGCCTGCTTGCATTCAACCTGGGCAAAACCTTTTGAATTCTCCCCTCCATTAAACAAAGTGAACTTTCCGTAGGCCCCACGTTATGGCACCACTCTTCCATTCCCCCCTCCCCCCCCAATGGTAATAACAATATAAACTTATTTAAATAAACATTGTTTGGCTAACTCAAATTTAGGAAAATGTTTTATACTCTTTGGGAGTTATTTCCCATCTTAGGACCACTGGTTGGTTCACTCATTCGAAACAGATGCCCGGTATGTATGGTGGAAGGTGGGGTTAGGAAGGTTAAAACAGACTAAACACTAAATATGTATGTAGTAAAACAGATTGAACCCTAATTAACTCGAGCATAACACCTATAAAAAAGGGGTTCAAAAATATACAAGATAATAACCAAGAGTTGACGATAGGAATGGGTCGTATGAGTTACAAAAATATTAAAATTTGATACACCAAGTGTACCCAGACACGCAACCCACCCTGGTTGCGGGAAGAACCCGATGGCCAGCCTAAAAAAAACCCTCTAAATCAATTTCTTATAATATCAAAATTACCCAAAACACAAAGTTTTAAAAATTGGGGAAGGGGGGTTCTCATCCTAAGGGTAATGATTAAATATAAAATTAATAAATAAAATTTAATTGTCCATGAGATTGTTTATTAAGACAAATATAAATAAGAATTTAATATAAGAAGAGTCAATTATAAGTCCAAAATATTAACAATTTTTTTTGTGTATATCACAAGACAATATTTAATCACAATAAGGAGAGTTTGCCAACCAATATTTATAATTTACAGTAAACAGTCTTCTGAGTAAATCCAAAAAATTGTCTGACTCCCAAGACCCTAACGTAAATAATCAATATTTGCTTCCTACTACTGATTTCAAAAGTTCTCATCATCTTTCCTCAACTTGCCATAACTCACAAAATTGACTTGAGTATGCCATCTAAACCTCAAGCGGTATTTCGTTGTGACCCAATACTAATTTAAGTTAAACAGGACAACCATGTCATGAAAACAAATACAAATAATACCTACAAAACTTTGTACCTTACCTAATGCTAATAAAGAACAAGCAATAATCATAATATAAACAATAGTTCAATAGCCAAGATTAATATCTGACTTCTGTACACACAACGCATTATTAGCGCTATCAAAAAATAACGTCTAGTTCCCTAACTACCATCTTAGTAGGTAAATATCAGGTTTACCAAAAAGACATGGCAAACTAAAAATACCTAACGTTACCAAGGCCCAAGACTTGATAATTTTGTAAAGGTAAACAAATGTTTATGGCTACTCAAAAATTGCAGATAAATAAAATATATCAGTCAAAAAAAAATATTATCCTTATACAGTATAAATAACAATCCAAAGCCTTCGCTTCTTCCTACACAACCTAACTTACGCCCATAATTGGACATTTTAGATATATATAAAAAAAAATACGCTAAATACAAACTAACATCAGCCGAAATTGAATTTTTGAAGAACAATAAATTATTATGCCGAAAGAGAATTGTGCTTACATTATATTAAAGATGCCTGAAGCCTTAGCCTCGCCTTACTACCTCAAAAGGGCATGTCCAAGAGTAAACTCCATTTAGTTTAACCAGTCTTATATACGATTCCGCACAACTCACAGAACGTAGACGAAGGGAGCACAAGGGAAGGGGTGGTAAAGCAAAGAAATTAAACAAGGGGAGGGGATCCACACGCGACCGAAGCATCTACACTTTTCTGGAACATTTTTTGTTGAAGTTTTGGGACGAGAGTCATCTCTTCTCTTCTTAAGATTTTTGCTTGAGCACGCGCTTCGACGCTAAGGCCGGGCCATTTTAGTTGTTCATGGTGTGTTGTTTTTTCGGAGTGATCTAGTCGCTCGCTGGTTCCGCGCTCATAGCATCGATTAGAAGGGTAAGTTGATGTTTTGGGTGTTTAGTATATCTTCACTTGTAGCTAACGCTACAAGATCACTAAATAAATTACACAATTACAAGAGTTTCTCATAGTATATCAAATAAGTTTTAATATTGGAATTCAATTTTAACATAATATTTGTTGGACCACTGAATTTTGCCCACATTACATAACATTTCACTATAAAATATTAAATAACATTTTTTGCTTTCTCTTTTTATCAACTGTATGAAACAACTTAAAACGCATATTTTTTTTATTGACTGTACATTAATCAGGCAACATGAAACCTAGATAAAACCTGAGGATTAGGATTGTCAATGTCAGTGCCAAAAGGAAGAGTTTATGTTAGGCCTTTAAGTATCGAATTACATTGCAAGCCACCAAAACCTGAGTAATTAGTTTTCTTCCAACTGATACTCATGGGACTATTCGAGTAAATACTAAATATCCAGTACTCAGAAATACTCCATACTTTCATACTCGATTGTACTCGCCTACTTGGACAGCAGCTAAATACTAGCTTTGACCGTGGTTGGAAAGTGAAAAAATATCGGTCCATCAAAACACTGTGAATACCAGTTACAGTGAGAAATCACTAGTTTAAATCACTGATATTTTAATATCACAGTCACTGTATTCACTGATATAGTAAAATCACTGTTTCACCCATCTCTAGCCCTTATAATATATTCAATCTTTACATTTTTAAAACGATTTATAAAACAAAAAGGTACTGAGGGCGCCTGGTGGTGCCCCCTTGTTCAGTCGCCGGGGCGATCGCCCCCCTCCTGGCGGCGGCCCTGCTGCTGTGTGTCCTAGCTACCTTACCTGTGTCAACGGCTGAGGTCGAGAGGTTATTTTCCTCATTGAAAAGGATTAAGACCTTCTTAAGAAACTCAGATGTGCAGTGAACGATTGACTGGCCTAGCACTGAAGTCAATCACTACCCAATGCCTTTCACACCTACGGACGTTTTGGATGTAATGGCCAATAAAGCTAACAGAAAATACTATTGTAAAGGGGATAAATAGTGGTGCATGAGTAATTTTCCATACACAGAGTAATTTCATTATTTGTGTTGATATACTCTATGCTGTCTGTCCTCGTATGTACATGTTTCCAACCTCGTTTCCTACATTACACTAGCCTGTGGCCTACAATTTGGACATGGTTAGTTACCTTTAACTATGTTAATTTAATATAATAAATTCCTTTAGAAAATTTGTTGCTTTCTGCTTTTCCAACAGATGCAAAAAAAAAAGAAAGAATTTTATTGACACCGCGTAAGCGTTTCATTTAAAATTTCTAAAAACTTTGACCAAAGCCAGAAATAATGTGGTTTGCAAAAAATCAGGATGAAGGTAGCATAGCATTAGATAACACCCCCCAAAATTAAATCCTGACTACGTGCTGGGTCGAATATTTTCCTAATCATACATTAGTGTAATTCATATATTTATAAAAAATTATCGAACTATTTCTAAATGCGACATTTCCTTGTGTTTAGAGAGAACGATACCCTTAAACTTTCTTATTTGTTACACAATGTTGTGCAGATAATACCTCGAGAATTTCCGCCACAGAAGTCCTTTCAGTTTTATTATAGAGATCAATGACTATGATAACCAACCAATTTTCCATATTGGGTCACGCTGTAATGAAATAAATAGATTGAATACTCTTTGTAACACCAGTTGTTGAAAACTATTTATTCAGTATTCAAAACAAATAGTTTTCACTACTTTAACGTCTGGCTTTCTTTAAAACAAATACCTCTTATAAAATGTACCAGTTCATTCGCATGCGCCGTTCCGTATCGATACTAGCGACTTGACTTTAAAATTTTAAGTCAAGTCGCAATTCAAGTCCCAATTTAATTGTGATCATGGAAATATCAAAATCTAAAGCTATATCTTTATGTTGACTTTAGTTAATCAGTCATTCGCTTAATCTGTGATAAAAAAAATCGCTTAGATTAATGCAATATGGTGTGTAATGTTTGAAAATCTCGACTGAAATGAAATAAATATAAGGATAAAGAAGGCAAATAAATACAAAATTCTTAACACAAAGTTAATATGATGCAAAGTCATAGTTTAAAATTGACTTCAGGTGATGATAATGATGATAAGGTAATAGTTATTTTATTTTAGATAAAGAAACCACTAGTGTTTAGCTAGGAGGCGATATACCAATTACAGGAGTTTAAAAGATTAGTTAAAGGAGTCTAATTAAGATAGAAATACACTTAGGGATTGAACTTACTTTCAAACTCATGATTTTTTTCCAACCAAAATATCAATATTCTCATATATTTTTAGGAATAAAATAGTTCAACCAATCTATTTCTAAACTATTTTTTTAGCATTATAATACGCAGACAACATTTAAACTTTTTTTTTCTAGGCAAACTCAACTCTTGCAAATGAGACGCAATTGCACTTTTAAATTGTTTGAAGAAATCGTGACTACTAATGAAATCACATTTAGTGTAAACTCACTCAAGAATGGTTAAAACTATACTGAAAACCAACCAATAACAACTTATGGGCTGATGATTATGGTTTTTATTCAACATAACTACACTGTTAGAACTGTAATCAAATGTGTTTGTTCTTCATGCACCACCAGTGCTGTCTTGCAGAATATTTAATATCAACGTGTACAATATTTAGAACTGTTAACATTCTCTTATTTTAACTAATCTAATTTTGTGATATATATAAATCCATGTATGAAAATGTTTGTTACAATGTTCTACCATTATAAACCTAACCTTTCATGCCTTAATGAATTAAAATTAAAAATAACATTGATCAAATAAACAATTTAATGTCTTTATTAAACAATCACATCATACACCACCACAGAGTATCATGAATTAACAAGAATTGACAAGATGGCGGAGCGGCGTGATTCTTCTATGTATGGCATGTGTAAAAATTGTTTTAAACCTAACGAGGAAAGTGTTTTCTGTGATGGAAAATGTGCAAGGTGGTACCACAAAACCTGCGCTAAAGTAGGCAAAAGAAAATTAATATTTTTGGTAAATAATAAAGACCTAAATGGTTCTGTGAGAGATGTGGAAATGATGGTGCAGCTCCAACATTCAACAAAGGCAGTGCAACAATGGCTCCGAAGTTTGTAATGCTCAAATCACCAGCAAAGTGGGTGGAAAAACATTTACTCAATCGGTGACGTGATGCAGGAGTTAGGAAGAATGAGCTGCCAGCTTAACGAAATAAATCATAATAATAAAGTTTTTGCCGATTCAATTTTGAAAATAAAGATTAGTGTGGGTCAGGTTAAACTTGATAACGAGGCTGTTAAAAAAGAAGTTTGTGTGCTTACTGAGCGAAATGAAGGGCTTGAACAGTATATGAGACTCAACAATGTCCTGATTGATGGGATTCCGAAACTGGAAAAATAAAATGTCAGATATAGTTCTTAAGATTGGTCAAAAAATAGGTGTAAACATAACAGCTAGTCACATTGATATTGCTCACCGACTCCAACAATGGAAAACTGCTGACTATAATAGTAAAGTTTATAGGCAACAATGAAGGTAGATTTCATGAGAGAAGACCAAGTTGAGGAACACAATTCAGTTTCTGTTGTGGCTGCATCGGCTCATAACATTACCTGAAAGAGCATCTAACAGCAATTAACAGGAAGAAGTTTGCAGAAGCAAGAAAACAAAGGGATGATGGTAAATTTGAATTTGTCTGGGTCAAGAATGCTCATATTTACATACGAGAAAAGGAGGGGAAGCCAGCTGTTCTGTACAACTAAGGAAAAAAAGTGGGAAGTAAATAGAAACGAGAACGCAAACAGTTTTGTTGTGGTTAAAAAAAGACGTTAATGGTTGTTTTTAAATTGACCAGACTTAGTGTATTTTTTCAAATGTTTTTATGGAGTGTTTATTATTCTCGGCTTATAAGAAATTTTTCTTTTTTTACTACAATTTTCATGTGTTCTACTTGTGGTTTTGTCTCATCCGGCCCTGGGTATGTACCTTTGTGTTTTACTGTTTTCTTTGCTTTAGTCTAAGATACCGTCTTATTGGTAAATATAGCTGTCTATTTCTTTATGTTTCTTTTATACACATGTATAAGTTCTTTATGTTTTTTAGTAACAGGGTAGTAATAGGTCTAGTTGGTTTGATTAGCAACATGTATTTCTATAAACAAATTAGTAGGGGCCCTTTTATTGGTTTAAATTATCACAAACAATGATATTTTGAAATCATGCCCAAGACAAATGTATAATTTTATAGACTACAGTAGCCCCATGGCTTCTTTGGTGCTGACTGACAGCTCACAGTGACAGCTTTGAAAAGTTATCGGACCAAATTATGTATCCCTATGCTGAACTATATGATCTGCAAAAAACATGTGTTTAGCAGCTGTCACTTCTGACAGTCAATATTGACTTTCAGAAGTCAGCTGTGAACTGTCAGTCAGCACCAAAGAAGCCATGGGGCTACTGTACACTACACTGAGAAAAGTACCAATGTAGCACAAAATTGTTCCAAGTTGTGTTGATGTAACCTAATTTTCAAGAATTTTCTTTTTATTACATTTGGCCCATAGTAGGCCTGTAAAATCCTTATTTGAGCAATTAGTTTGTCACTATTGGGGGTTGCAAGTAAAATAAAAAATGTTATGATAGCAGAATAACATTGCATTTGGATAGAATGTGACGTATCAAATTTTATCGATATAAAATATATATTATTATGCAATTTATAGACAACGTGGTGCTAAATTTCATATTTAAAATGCATTACTAGTTGAAAATCACATTATTTAATCATGATCATGATCATCATGCAAATTTTCAGATTTTGAATTTTTGACCTATAATTAGCATTTCTGAAGATAAGGAGTAAAAATTAAATACGCATCAAAAGGGTTAATAGGGTTTGATATATTTTGTTATTTTTTCCATCATTTTCCCTGAACTGATTGGCAAGACGTCTGCGTTCTTATTCTTCCATGAGAGGTGAGGCAAGGTCAGCTGTAGGGGAGGAGGAGGCCAAAATAAATGTAGTTAAATTAATATTTTCACATTGTACTGTATGATGTACGTATATTACTTTATTATTATTAATTATTATCACCGTGTCTTACTACCTGTTCGGGTTATACGCACTTACGCTAATGTTAATGGTAGGTGATTGTGAATGAATGAGACCTACAGTTTACGTGAATCCGAACACGTGAAGGCCTGGCATTCCACACATTCACAAGTTGTGATTAATACACGTCTTGTCAGAGGTGAAGGAAGGGTTTGGCAATCGGATAAATCTGTGCCGGAACCGAGGATTGAACCCTGGACCCCAGCACAGAAGTCTGACACCTTACCCCTAGACCGCCAGGTCACCCTTACGTATATTACTGTTACTGTACCATACAATAGTACAGTATAACTGTACCTATAATATTCAATACCGTACGGTGATTCTTCCTTGTTTAGTAAATATGCATCTTATGCAAGTTCATTCGTTAAAATTGACATTTCAACAACTCGACACCCTCTCAGTCCACATTAGGTCGAGTTTCTGAGACTTTACTGTACTACAATTTGGCGGGGTTTTATTTATATCACCTACAACCTAAATTATGCCCAAAACACTTTGAATGACTTAAAGATGGGTATTAGTTAAAAAAAAAAATCTTTAACTATTGCCACAAGCCACCACAGATAAGAGCTTCCCCCTATATATATATATATTTTAATATATATATATTTTTTTTAATTTTATATATATATTCCGGATATAGTTTTGGAATTAATCTACATCCTCATCACAGTTTTTCTAAGGTTTAGATCAAAAATACATTATTCCACTTGTGATGTGTGTTCAGCCACAATCACAGTATAGGCAAGTTAAACAGTAGCATTTAATTAATATGTTACACCCAGTGGAGCAAATACTTAAATGTATGGGGGGGGGGGGGGAATATATATAAATATATATTTATAATTTATATATATATAAAAAATTGGCCCCTCAAGTCAAAAGGGGGTTTGAGGACTCAACATCGAAAAATGTTTGAAAATTGAATACCCCTGGAAACTATTTTAAGAGGTCCTCCTCTGGAAACATTTTGAAAATTATACTTCTCTCCAAAATATTTAGATTGGCCCTCCCTTAAAATATTTTTTAATTTTGGATACCCCTAAAAGCTATTGCTTGGATTTTTTAGATGAGATGCTCATTATTTGGAGTGGTCCACCCCCAGCAAACTTTTAAAATTTTCATGCCTATATAAGCTATTTAGAGTTAGAGTGGTCCTGGTCCTCAAATTCCCCATGGCGAACAATTCAAGCACTTTTTCCCAGACATAAATTATTTATACTACTCATTCAGGTTATACGCTTAAGTACTAATTACACTAATGGATTAGGAATTGAGAAGGTTGAATTTAGAGGAAGTGAACCCGCATTTGCGTGGAGGGAGAGTGGAAAACCATGTGTGGAAAACAACCCTCAATTCACCTGACCGAGATTCGAACCTCGATCTCCCCGTCCTTGGTGGTTTGGCTCAACACGACTGGTGCGTTAGCCAACTACGCCACCAAGGCGGGTCAGAGCATAAAATTCAGGCATAATTTCCCTCCCTAGTTTTTCTCGATCAGTGGCCATCCTGTAATACCTTTCTTTGAGAAAGTAATTCTTAAATCCATATTAAATTAAGGAATAGATCATTAATTTTTCACCATTATTTTATGTTGTCCAAGTATCTTGTAAAATGTTACAATCTGAACAACATATTATTTTAAGTCATCAGTGTAGAGTAGATATCATGAGCAAAATTTATTACAAGTTGTTAATGAGAATAGTAGGCCTATATTGTACGCAAAGCATGGTCAAGATTGGATCCTTATGGATCTATGGAAGAGTAATAAACTAAAAACTACTAATTGTAATATACTTTTTTTTTTAAATGTAGGTAGCTTTTTTAGCCAGTTCAATAATTTCCAAAAAGGCCAAATTGTTTACTTGTTTTTAGTGAAGTGTTACTTTTTTCTAGGCATCCATTCGCAAAGAGCTGTCCAATATGAGCTTTGAGCAACTCTTACAATTAAAAGAAGAACTTGGTACAAAAGTGTACAATGAAGCAATTTTTGGAACATCCAGTATGAACGATAATAACTTCAAAAGGGCCAATAAAAATAGGTAGAAAAAAAGTAAAATATTCTATATTTATATTTTACAAGGATAGTATATGTGTTATCTACTATTTTTTTAAACTAATAAAATTATACACTAAAATGAGTTAACATCCTCTCCCAAGCATGCTTATTATATGAATATTTTTCTAAATGACTTTTTCCATGCAAATTGATGTCATTAAACATTTGACACAATTATACAATTTTTTCTCCACCTCTTATATATATTTTACCTCCCCCAACTCCTTTCAGATAATTCCCACTTAAAAGTTATGTAGGGCCTAGGTTATCGTCTATACCTTTTTTTTTTTTCAAACATTAATGTGTGAATATGTTTGTTCAATATTAGAGAAGGGAAGTATGTAACTTTTGATTGTTAAAAAAAATCATCAAATTATTAGCAAAAAAAATAATATATGAATACCAAATTATGAAAAAATCATAGTATAACCCGTATATTTCTTGGCAGGCCGCGGGAAATGTCTTCCAAGGTTCCTGTATCACTTCTCTGTGAAGTTGTACCAGTGAAAAAAGTGGTCCACGGGACCCTCGCTTTGACACACTTTGTGGCGCATTCAACGAAAAGGTGATCACATGACTCCTCATATCACTGGTTGTTACATTATTTTAGAGATTTTTTTTTAATATTACAACTTCTCTATTGAATTGATTTGTTCCCGCAGGCTTTTAAAACTTCATATGGTTTTCTGAGTAAAGTGAAACAGCAAGAACTAAAACAGTTGAAAGAAGACCTAAAGGCAGAAAAGAATTCAATCAGGAAGGATAAGATTCGCTACCTTATACAGAGATTGGTAATATTTCAGTGTATATTAATTATTATATTAGACTAGTGACACTGTGTTTTCAAGGATATACTTTCTAAGCCCTATTCACTTATAGATGTTTTGTTGTCAAGTTTACAAAGTTATATTTAAAAATTATGTTTACAGAGGTTTTAATGCGAGTGAACTAATAAGTTGTTTAAACATATCAATGTGTTTTTTTTAAATACTAGGGTGACCTGGTGGTCTAGGGGTAAGGTATCGTACTTCTGTGCTAGGGGTCCGGGGTTTAATCCTCGGTCCCGGCACAGATTTATCTGATTACCAAACCCTTCCTTCACCTCTGACAAGACGTGTATTAATCACAACTTGTGAATGTGTGGAATACCAGGCCTCCACCGTGGTTCGGATCCCACGTTAAACTGTAGGTCCTCCATTTCATATCACAATCACCCTACCATTACACATTAGCGTAAGTGCGTATAACCCGAACGGGTAGTAAGACGCGGTGCTAATAATAATAATTTAAATACTAGTAGCGCAATATATATATATATATATATATATATATATATATATAATATATATATATTAATCTCCAGTCATAAAGGAGTTTATAAAATTCCTTGCTGGGCTGTTTGGACTATACACATATTTAACTATGCTAATGGAAAAGGGATGAGGAAGGTACAGTTTTAGAGGAAATGTGGATGGTATGGAGGGAGAGTGGAAAACCATTTAGGATAATTCAGCCACAGACCACCTGACTGGGATTTGAACCTCATCACTGGTAATCCAGTCTAGCACGAAAATTATGCGTTAGAGCAGGGGTTCCCAATTATTTTTGATGGAGGTCCGTTTTAAAAACTCGACATACTTCCGCGGTCCGGCAAAACTCTAACAGTTACTCAAGTTCAAGCCCTTTAGGACTATACTAATTCAAAAACTTGATTTTCTTTCCCTTTAGTTATTTTACTTATTTATTGTTGCCGGCATTCCATATCTACTACCTGCCCACCCCCGAAATAGCATCTGTTTATCGCTATCTCATCAAGGTCCTTAAAAATGTATTTGTGGTCTGGATGTGGACCGCAGTCTGCCATTTGGTGACCATTGCGTTAAAGCATGTAGGTTGATTTTTCAATTATTTTAAAAGTCTGGCAGCTGGACTGCAAAACATTAACTATAATGATACACTTTAATAAATGAAACAAACTGTTGCATTAAACTAATATGTTAAGCAATATTTGGTTGAGAAACTATCAAATGTTTATTTTGAAAATAAGTACATAGCACACAAACTTACTGTAGGCCTACTTAAAATGGGAGTAAAAATAATAAATATCACAAGTTTAGATTTTTACTATAAAGGGTGCTAATTTAACTGTTTTTGAATTTTAAATATTTTAATAGGGCTTAGATTATTTCTAAGATTCCTTCTGGTTGTTTGGTTAGTAATACATACAAGTTTCTTGCATGAAACCATTTTAAAAGCACTCACATTATTGGAGGGTCTAAAAAATAACTCCCAAGAATTGTTCGGCAGGAAAACCAAGAGCGTGAAGTGGAGCGGCTGGAACACAAGGAGCAGAAGAAACAGGAAGCGCGGGAAATGCAGATTCAACTTCTACGAGAGGGAAAGAGGCCACAATTTCAGAAACCTGGTAAGGTACTCCTAACGGCCCCCTACCCCCACTAATATTTAGGGTGAAAAATTATACCATAGTCATTTGACTGGAGAAAATATTAAGATTAAAATTTAGCTCTACATCATTTTAGCCTTTTCATTAATCGATTCACTTTTCTGGTTTAAGGGAAGGATGCTTCCTGGATAATAAGTCTTTGAAAGAAAGATAGTACAGCAAGATCCATACACTAAGCTTTTGAACCTAGGTTTTTCTGATAACATAAAACACATTACAGTAATTTTCAGGTCACATAAGGCTCTTCAACAGAGATGTTTCATTTTTTATTTTTTTAGGGCTGATTAAGATGGCCAACACACTATTACACCTGATACAATAACTTGAAATGAATCATATTTTGTCCAGCAGGATACTAATTTTGTTTCTAGAATTATATGTAAACAAACGTGCTTACTACACAAGTGGTGATGAGTAGGTCCATAATTATATTCAAAATCAATTGCACAACATAAAAATTAATTTCAACTTGCAGGGATCCAAACTACATGATGTTTGGATTCTAAAGCACTAAGCCTCAACAACATTGATCACTCAACCTATGTTAATAAGAAATTACTCTTGCAATAGACTAGACTGCCGACGACAGGGAGATTGAGGGTAGTTTCCCTCATTTCTTTTCCACTCTCCCTCCACACAAACTTGGGTACACTAACTCTAAATTCAACCATCTTCATCCTTAACACATTAGAGTAATTCACACATATGTGTATAACCTAAACAGGCAATAATAATAATGGGTTGGATTGTTTCTTTGTATCAGAGCCTCATAATATTTCTTTTAGCGTGATATCCCAATGTTGGATTGAGAGGTGAAATTGTAGTACAAGTAGTAAGCAAAACGGAGTCTGATGTGCACCAAAGATAAACTTTTATATCTAGAGTTTAGTGGCCTTACTCTTATATCACATTGGTGTTTATGAATATTAAAAATATTTGTATACACACTTAAAAAAAATCTGGATTCTTAGAAGCTGGTGGTTCTTCCCGATTTCAAACTACTGGTCCCCTACGTAGTGAATCTCCACTTGAAGTCCTAGCGAGGATTAAAATAAATTAACTCTTAAATTTTGGAAATTGACCATCTCTTATAACAATAAATAAGAAAACTCAACTTTTTTTTAGTGTTTTTGAGCATATAAAGAATTATACATGTTTTTCAGTGGAGAAGCGTCTTTTGGAACTTGTGGACCAGTACAAGGAGTTGAAGAAGAATGGCAAATTAAAGAAACACATTGAGAAGCACAGGAAAAAGGTTATGTTGAAAGACAAGAAGAAGATGAGAGAACATAATCAAATTGTACTTGGAGAAAGTTGACTTATGAGTTGAGAAAAAATGTTTACTCATCAACTGTCGCTGGGTCAGTTTAGTAAAATGCCTCCATCTTCCTCTACCCTTCCACCATTCTTCCTCCTTTAATTTCTTCCCACTTGAACACTTTCTGTTACCTGTCCATCCCATCTCTTTCCAACATACAATATTTATCATGTGTTGTTAAAAGTAGTCTATTTTATTTATTTCTATACAAAAGAATTATCAAAATTAATACTTTTAGGCACTTTTTTTTTAGGAATTAGCCTCATCAATTTTCTTACAAAACTTTTAAGGGCCCCTACATGGTCAGTCAAGACTGTCAGGATTAATTATTACTTTATTAATACTGACAGTCTGACCGATCATGTAGGGGCCCGATTATATACCTTAATATTTTATTTTTTTGAGAATTGGTGTGGGAATATAAAGAGGCTAGCTCTATTTTCTTGGCATTGTTGGTATAGGGCAGTGTTTTTAAGTGTTCACCAGGGTGATAACCCTACAGTATATTTTGAAACAATGTCCAAGCAAACAAAATACATTTTCTTCATACTTAAATCCAATCATTTTATTTACCATACATCAGGGTGTGTATGTTTGTCTCTATTTCTCTATATTTTTAAGTTTAGAAATGTACTTGAAATAAAGCTAAGTGATTAAAAACTTATTGTAAAAAACCTTAAATAAATATTAACTTTTTTACATTATAATTGTAGACTTTATTGCTTTAATTACCCTGCAATTGACTATCAGTGAGAACTAGGACTATCTGTGGTCTCATACATATTGCTAATTAGAACACAATTTTAAAAAGCAGTAAAGGTTTGAGTGAATTAAGTGCATTGAATCCTGGCCCTATCCATGGGTACAGAATATGTCCGAACACGCAGAACAAGGTTCAAGGGAAATTAAAGAATTCCTGGGGAAATTTGGGGCAGGGAAAAGTCCAACAATTTTGTTGACGTTTTTAGTACATTCTGGTTCTGATATGGTAAAGTCTGTTCACCGTAGGAATTGTTCTCTGAAAGGCCTTTTTCCCTACCAGAAAGCTATTATATAGTAGTATATTGGTAGGAAAAAAGAGCTTTCAGAGAGTAATTCCTACCGTGAATGGAGTATAGTTCCACTTGTATGAGAAACTAAGGCCGATGGATGACACGCAACACCCGACACTATCAGTATGTGCCATAGTGAGACAGTGTCGGTGTAAGCACAAAGATTTGCGGTGTCCAGGGGCTAAGATAATGTGTCAAAGTTCTAGATAAGAAGTCAGAGGTTGAGACAAGGGGCAAAGGAAAAATATAATAATTCAACCTGGCTAAAGGCGTGATTGAGTGATGAGTCATCAGTCACCTACCCTACTGCGGGTGTTTGGTAGCTATGACGGGCAACAATATGTAATGCACACAAGGAAATGGGAAGGTTGCCATTTCTGGGAGACAACTAATTTTTTTATATGATAGGTTCTATAAAAATAACTATGATTAAAAATATATATTTGTATTTTCCAAACAATGTAGTAGGCAATAATCCTTATTCTCTTCAGCCTCTATAAAATATTCAATGTTTTATTTTGAACACAGAATTTTTTTATGAAAATGTTATGTTCTGGGGAACTTTTGGGTCTCTCGACATATTCTGCACCCCTGGCCCTATCACCCTATTTTAAATACCTTTAAAATTTTGGATAAAGTTAATCATTATTTATTTGTTTCTTTTATCTACTCTGAAAGGTTTCAAGCTCACCTTTCTTGGTTCCACTTTGGTGTGGCTTATAAGAGGGTGCCAAGGTGTTTTTCTTTTTTGAGTGAATGAAGTATTTACTAGTTGAAAAAACTTGTGGTTCTTCAGTGTACCACCTGATATACAATCCCCCCAACAAGCTTGATCACAACATATACTAATGAAATTGATTCCCAGGTCTGTGTTAGGCACATTGAGCCAGTTTCACGGTCAGAATGAGTACATTTGTAGCATCGGATGGTCAATAAAATACACAACTGCTATATCGATGGTTGAACCTTACCCCATTTGTCCGTGATTGGAGGCGACGTGGAAGAGCGACCTAACTTCTGCTATGCACACCTTCCTTCACCCGAGAGAAAAAGTATACTGACGGAGCGAATTGAACGGCGATTTAGCGAACCCCACATGTGGGCTGGGCATGCGCAGTTATAGTTATTCTCTTCTAGATTGCGCCAGAAAAAACCACCGGTCTTCCCGAGGCACGTAGAAATGCGCATAACATTGTTCCTTGATATTCTAGAATCTTTCCCCTCTTGCTTACCCTTCATGCCCCTCCTCTTTGTTGTATCTGTATATATATTTGTGTCTGTCCCAATGTTCGACACAATTGGGACAGAGCTGGTTTAGGACTAGTACAAGCTTCGGCTTTCTGCTTTTGAAAATGTAAGAACCCAAATTCTATCTCGGCTAATTTAACATCTTTTTTTATATATTTTCTTTATTATTTCAAAATTCCTTTTTGGCTTAATATTTTCAGTTATCTTAAAAAAAAAAATTAAATTTAAATAGAAGTCTGGCAATTAACTTGTAATGGCGTCTTGTCACCGGTTGAGGTGTAATGATTTATTTGTATTAATTACGGTGGAACTCTAAATTAATTATTGCTTCATATTGTGGTATTGGACTTATAAGCCTATGTTGTCTTTTTACAACGCGCCAGGGCGAAATGGGCGTAGTCACGATTTATAATTTATACAAATTGTTATGTTAGGGGAACTATTGACATTTACTGTTATGTTTATATTTAATAGTCTTGTTGATATAATACTTAGATTTCTTGGGGTTATTTCGCAACCTATTAATGTTTTCTTCTTGAGAAATATTTACCTTTTAGACTTGAGAGTCAATGTTGTCGCAATACAACACGCCAGCGCTAATTGAACCAAATCAAGATTGATAGGGTAAATAATTATTAGACCGATTGTATTGTCCATATTTACTATTATTCTATTATATATATATATATAACCGTACATTTTTTGTTTACTTGTAAAGAAAATATTACTCTAATTGTAACTTTATTGTTGGCAGAATATCATTTCCGCCCAGACCCGTTATAGTGGGCTAATTTTCAATGTTAAAGTCCAAAGCACTTGTACATAATGTACATATAATTGTTATAACAACAATAATTAGTACTTATTTGAATTGTTAAACTTCGGATTGTCCTATCCAAAATAAATATTGGTTCAACATGACTAATTCTTTTATTTTTAACTATTATACACCATCACATGTCCTAGGTTTTTGGTTGTTTAATGTAATGTATCTAATATTTTTCAGTGGTTAGGAAGGGTGACGCATTTTAAGGCTCTCTAGTGATAGACGACTCCCATATATTTTGATACTCTCAGTAACAGGTGGGAGTGGCGGGATTAGACGCGTAATGTTTCTCTATGGAACATTTCTAGTCTTGAACTCATGTGCACTCACTCTTGTTATTGTTATTTAACCTTTTGTATTTTCCTTGTATTATTTTGTGGCCTCCTCGTCTGAGGACGCTACACGCCTAAAGTGCGGTCACACACTAAATATAAGACGACACCTACCTAAACTCAAATGGAATTGGCCAGTTTTGAATATGAAATTGGTCTATTTTATTTTGGTCTAGGTAGGTGTCCTGCATTTAGTATAGCGCCGCACTTGAGGTGTACTCAATCTGACTGTGAAACTGGCCCATAACTTTGAATTACTATTAAAAGGTAAGGAAGGAGAATTAATCAAAACTTATCCTTCCACAAATTTACATCTTTAATGCCCTTAAAAAGTTATTTATAAATAATTAATGTGCCAGTACCTTCAATCCCTACTCTAGAGAATTCTCTTTCAACTAGACCTCCGCAGGTCTCCAGCTGGACACAACATATCATACAACACTACAAAAGTTCAATTAGGTTGGTTCAGCCTGTCCTCAACATGCGAGCTTCTTTCTTCTCCTGCAATTCCTTCTGTTGGTTCTCCACAATAACCTTCCTTTGTTCCAGGAATTCTTCATACTCCACTGGGTCTAACTCTCGCACAATTTCTATCCCACAAGAGCGCGCAACACCTACTAACATTTTACATATTTCTTCCAAAGTTTTGCACTCCAGTGGAGGATCCTCTGATTTTATTTTGGAAATTTCATACAAGTGTTTTAAAGTAATTTTTCCACCAATTTCTTGTCCTGGGAAAGAGAATGCATAAACAAATTTAACCAACATCTAGAATTATGCCAGAAATGTGCTAACAACATACAAATAGCTTTTCATATTTTAGTGTGGTATTAAAACCTTGAATTTCACCAAACAAGTAAACATGAATGGAAGAATAATATCCATTATCCAACTGTTAAAAAAGTTTCTAAAACTAGGCCTATTTTAGAGTTGGGTCAAAGCCACTATTTTATGAATCCAGAACTTCGATTTACTACTACTTCCTGAGAAAGATGCTTTAATAGCATCGAAATATCGAAGTGTGTATAAATATGTGTTAGTGTTTTTACTTTTATTTGTGCTCTAGATTGTACAGTGAATAATAATGTGTCCCATCTTACCTGGAAACATTGCTCCTTTCTGAATACCTGCAGCTTGTTTGAAGAAGAATGTTGCAGGAGGTTTGTGAATCACCAGTTCATAGCTGCGGTCAGGGTTCACAGACACTCGGCATGGCAGCGGAACACCTTCCTTTATGTCTTTTGTTCGCTCGTTAAAGTCTTTGCAAAATGTGGCTATGTTTATTCCTCTCTGAAACATTAGGCAACAGTACACTGATCACATGAAAAGGTTATAGCCTGTTTTTAAATTAGATATATTTTCAATAATTACATTCTGGTGTCAGTAATCACCATCGACCAACTGCCGGTAACTACCAACTGGAGGCACATTAATTATTGCACTCACATAGGCCTAATTAAACTAAACTGGTCTCAACCATGAAGTGGCCAGTTTTGTAAAATGGTGTATTAGGCTGAAAACTTATAATTTAATATACGAGTGTTTGTATTATGTACACATTAGCTATGTAAAATTGTTAAGATTGTTCGGATAGTTTGTAGTGTGTGATTATTATTTGTTTGTTAGAGATGAAGAGTACAGTGGTTTGACGAATCTAGGATTGTTGGGGACAGTTGAACCTTGTGCACTAAGAGTGGAATCTAAAGAATGTGTTGGTAGCCCTCACAAGGTTTGTGAGTAGAATTCCAGGTCTAGTGGAGTTTTACGAGATAACAGTCGAGCACTGGGGTGAAGGACACTTGGAAGAAAGGACTGGTAGAGTGAAGATGTGTTGGGTGGCACAGTCTCACAATGATAATAATAATTTAATATTATCATCATTATCATTATTATTATTACAACTTGAATAGCATATAGTCAGTATAAGTCATAATCTTTATTTAAATAAAAGAATAAGTTTGTAAAAAGTGTCAGTTGTTTATTGATATTTATGAATAATACTATTAATCACGTGTATATTAAAAATAATATGATATATTAATAACAGGGACATCCCAGTTAATTGAAATTTTAAGTAAAGTTGCGACGCAACCACCTCATGTTAAAACAAAAGTACTATATTTTGGTAATTGAAAGAGTTAGTGACAACCCCAATGAAATTAGGACATAATGTATTTAAAAAATAAATAGCTAAACGGTACCAGTATCTGTTTTTAAATGATTGGTAAATTTTGTGTTGTGAATATTGAAGTAAAATATGCATTCAAATTAATTATTATTATTATTAGCACTGCGTCTTACTACCAGTTCGAAATTGAGGACCTACAGTTTAACGTGGAATCCGAACCACGATGGTGGCCTGACATTCCACACATTCACAAGTTGTGATTAATACACGTCTTGTCAGAGGTGAAGGAAGGGTTTGGCAATCGGTGCCGGGACGGAGGAGTGAACCCCGGACCCCCAGTACAAAAGTCCGACACCTTAACCCTAGACCGCCAGGTCACCTTCATTCAAATTAAATATGTATAGTAGGTTACCTAGCAGTAGAACATCCCGACTTCAATAAGCTGTAATAGGACACAAGCTATCGCGCATATAACTGAAACCTTTTCTTAATTATATCACTATACATAAATTATATACTTTTGTTATTATTAGGCCTACGCATTAAAAAAATGAATTGGATATTAGCCTGCCTATATTTATAAAGTTTGATAATTTTGAATTCAGACATGCTACCAACTGAGCTAAGGATTTCGGGTTCACTTTTTGGCATATCCGAAAAATTAATCATAGGTGATATATGGGTAATTTATGCCATTTCACAGTGATGAATTAACAGCCAGGAGCTGGATGTTGTATTTGTTTTAGATTTAAGTTAGTTAATATGTCGGGTGCTGATATAGGTCTAATCAGTCTGTTCAGAAAGTGCACGTTAAATACCTCAAATAAATGGGAAAAAAATATGTAATTTTGAATAATTACAGTCGAACTTGGTTATAGCGACCTCGGGTTTTCTGTCAACTCAGGCGTAGCCTCATTTTTTCAGCAGTCTGGTCAAACTGTCATATATTACCGTTATAAAAACCTCTGTTTTAGCATCACAAATTCTTAGATATTTTACTTTAAATTGTACTTAAATGCATGTACCTATGTAAAAAAAATCTGAAAAAATTGCCAATTTCTACATACACTGAAGTGGGTGGCATTTGTAGATGTTTGATTCCTTCAAACAAGCTCAAAATAATTGTGTCTCATTTACAAGAAGTGGGTTTGACATGAAAAAAATGTGAAGTGTGGTCGTTGTAGAAGAGTATTGTGTGTTTGTAAAAACAATAGGTATTTTAATTATTGGAATATGTTTTGTAATTTGCCGAGTGTTTACGAGTAAGGGAGTTTTCCGGCTATGCAACAGAATATGGCCGACAGATATCTGGTGAGTTATTTTTCTTTCTCCTTCCATTATAATCGAAGTGGTGTTTTTTTTAACTATATATAATATATTATAAATTTGGAATTTTATTTAAAAAAGTGCCTTAAATAAATTATTTTTTTGTGACTGTCCCTTCCATAAACTTCTGACGTAGGCATTGAAGGATGTAAATATACGATATCCTTCTAAATATCCCAACTGATATTCTATTTATAAAACAATGTTACCTACTTGTCCAAGCATTGGCCCTAGAGGTGGTCCCGCTGCTGCCATTCCTGCTGGAATATCTGTCCTTAACTTGCTTTTATGAATTACTTTGTCACTCATCTTCCTTAAAGTTTTTAATCTACTTACAGATTTAGACATTTTTTTAAAAGTTTTTTATTTTACCTAGATTAAAACTGTTAAATCAACAATTTGCAAAATCCTAATTTTGTTCGATTGAAAATAAAAAAAATATTAGGACCACAGATCAACTAAATAAATATAAAGAAATGAAATTAACGAGGTAATAGGTAAATAAGACAGAAGTCTTTTGCACAAAATGTGTCACAGATCAAGCTAACATGAATAAACTGCACATGAAAGGTAGTACTCAATTATTTTTTAATAATATAATATAATTATAGCAGGCTCTAGAAAGGGCACCAGGCGTTACGACGAGGCGTGGAACGACTAAAACCATTTAGTACGCGGATGATCAAGAGATGTTGTCGTGCCTAAGGAAGAACTGAGGGACACGATGGATGGTATTATAAGAGAAGAAATTTGGAATGAAGGTGAATACCGGTAAGACGAAAGTGATGAAAGTTGGAAGGGAAGAAAGCAATGTTGTTATCTTCATTGAAGGGAAGAAACTAGAACAAGTAAATTAAGATCGTGCAAATATTTGGGAATTCTGGTGACTTGGAGTGGATACTGATTGTACGGAGGAAGTTAAAAGCAAAATAGCTATGGGGAAGGGAGCATATGGAATGGTGAGGGGATTACTGACAACAGAACGAATCCCGATTGGGTTAAAAAAAAGTTTGCAAAGTGTTTCGTTTGATGACATATAGCTCTGAGACTTGGATAGTCAGAAAGAGGTAACAAAGTTATTTGGAAGTTTTAAAATGGGTTAGTGGAGAAGGTGAAATGGATGGACAGGGCAAGGAATGAGGGAGTGTTGAGGAGGGTAGGAGAAGAAAAGAGCCTGATAAGGATGATAACGAAGGGAAAAGGTCCTGGCCACACACTCCATAGTGATTGTTTAATGAAGAGGACCATGGAGGGGAAGACAGAGGGAAAAATAAGGTTTGGAAAGCTAACACGCTACAAAAGTAGTAAAGAAGACGCTCAGGACTCAGGACAGATTCACATAAGAAGAAGCAGTGACGCTAAACAAATAATGTAGGCTATATTTTCCAACAACATAATTAGAAAGAATGAATTGTATGCAAGTGAATGTACCAATCTGTGAAGGTTTTTATATGGTATATTTATTTACTTTTGAATTCTCAAAACGGATAGGGATCTTTAAAAGAAATATTTATATGAATTTAAATTTCTGCTATAGGATAAACCAGTGGAACTATAATATATCCTGATGGACATCTGTGACTGAAATTGTTTAGCTGTAATTTGCACACCATGGTGCGAGAAAGAAACTTTCGAGTATTTACGTCTCTCTTCTACACACATAAGTCTAAAAGCCATTTGGTCATACTTTGATAACACTCTCCTTGTAAAGCTTCGAATACTCGTAATGTTATATAAGTATAATAGCTATTTATAGCCCACCCCAAAGCAATAAAAAGCCTAAAATAAATATACAAACATATGACCTGGTTCAGCCTTGTCACGATGATTACTTTCCTCTGAAACACTGGGTGCTTGAGTTAATACTCAACCTTACCATATTTAATGGTATTTAAACCGGCAATGGTCAAGGAGTACTTCCTAACCATTTTGAGAAAATGAACAAAAGCCTTGCAAGTGGTTAGGGTTATTTTTAGCCTCTTAGCTCTCAGCCACTTCATATAGGCTATGTGTATACAATTATACTCATTTTCTCTTGTTTATTTTGTTAATTTAATCTTATTCTTACTGTGGATTCACATGTTTACTGTAAAACGCGAGCAGTGCTGAGATGTTGTCACGTGACAGTTCTAGTCCAATCACAAGAAGTCCGCTTGGCCAGCGTGGCCCGCACTATTTGAGTAGAGATAATTTCAACTTTTCCAGACCTACAGAAAACCGGCTAAGAAGACCCGTTCAGTGCATGCGCAAACTTTAAAACATGCGTTATTTATAAACACAGCACATTCCCAAGATGGCGTAACTCAAAAGTGTTGATGAAAAACTATAGTTTATTTGAACCCATTAATTTTATCGATAGCAAAATCAAACCCAGGCAGTAAGTAGAACATCTAATTTTATTTTAAACATAGTAACTTGCACCGATTTTAATATTTTAATTTTTATGCTTGACGTTTCAATGCATCATAGGTAAACAAAGATTCCCAAATTTCCGCAAGCGTGTCAACAACTGCACCACTAAGCGGCGCTGACTTACTGTACCGCTTTCAAACTACAGCGTACGTGTGAATTCACCTTTAAACATTTAAATCAGTGGTCTCAGACTCAAATTAGTCAAAGGGCCAGATTCACAAAATCGAGGCATGTCATGGGCCAGAGCCTGTTTTCTTAATTTTATCTCGTAGTTTTTTTTTGCAACGCATCTTACTACCCGTCCAGATAATGAGCAATTAATTAATATAATAGTGAAGGGATTATGAAAGTTGAACTAAAAGTAAATATACCTGAATTTGCGTGGAAGGAGAATATGAAACTAGATAAAAGAAATAAATTATTAGTGCACGCGGCTGTAGTTAGACACTCGATCTTCCCGTCACCGGTAAACAGAATCAGAGGTGCCTCACATTTAGTCCATGGTCCTGCCGATGCGTGTATAAACATTATTACTAGATATTTAATGCTACTGGTATACATTTAAAATAATTAAATTCATAATAAAATATTTTAAGACTTACATTTTTCCAGATCTTTGTGGGGTCCAGCGATATTCCCGAATCAGTTTTTTTTAATAAAAACTCACACAACAAGATATTTCACAGGATGGACAAGTATAACACCGTTTGAGATAGTTATTAGTGTGTTTTGTTATTCAAAATAATAAAATTACACACTGAAATTGAATGTTAATTTCCCACAAAAGTTAATTCATTTGGCACCATTTTTTGTGCTCCGGAAATTCGGCATCTTTTCTGTGTAGCCAAGTAATCTATGTCCTGTATCAATTTCTTCATTGATTAAAATTGCGTTCAGTCGCTCATCTTTTAATTTATTTCTATCCTTATTTTTGTTTAATTTTATCGCTGAAAATAAATGCTCACACACATAAGTACTCCCAAACATTGATAGTATTCCAGAGCAATGGTTCTTTAATTTGGAATAGTAATTTCCAAAATATGTAAGGTATTTTGGTACTCCAACTTCGTTATATTTAGATTTCAAATCAGAATAACACTGTGGTTCTATTAGTGCCATTTGAATTTCTTCCTTCACTCTTTCCATTGGTATGGTGAAAGGTGTACTGAATAATTGAAAGTGTGATTCAAAATTACGAAACTCAGAAAATCTATCTTGAAATTCATTTTTTAGCAAAATGATTTGCGGGAGGTATTAAGCTCCATCATTGCTATTTGCAGACACCGATTCCAAAGTAGGAAAATGAGCCATGCTGTTTGCTGCCGGGTAACCTGCCCACAGATGAAATTTCGATAAAAAAAAATCGAATCAAGTAATATATTTTGACAACAACTTAATCTTGTCCTTGTAATTTCATATTTAAGGTGTTAAGATGAGTTGTAATGTCAACAAGAAATGCAAGGTCCATGATCCAAATTGGATCTTGAAGTTCTGCACACAGCTTTGCTCTTTGAACTCATGAATATGTGTATTGTCTCCAGCAAATTGAAAAATCGCTAGAGGACTGCGCCTCGACTGAGCCATCTCACCTCAGTGTGGTACAATAGACCGCGGTAATGAAACTCGAGCTTACTAAGTAGCTCATTGAATTGACTATTATTCAATGCGTGTGACCAGATCCATTTAACACTTTTAGCTACCACATCCATAACACGTGTCATTTTTAGTTTTTTTTTGCACAAAGAGATTCTTGATTAATAATGCAGTGCACACTCCTGAATGGTAAGTTATAATTTGGTAAAGCTATGCGCATAGATTTTAATCGTGCACTGAACCCATTTTTTACTCCAACCATTGCAGGAGCGCCATCTGCTGCCACACTGAATAGCTTCGTCCAATCCACACCCACGCTATTAAGGCTTGTTTCCACACTAAGAAATTTATCACTTCCTGTTGTATTCTTCATCGGCACCAAATCTAACATTTCCTCAGTTACATTAAAATTCTCATCCACACCCCGAATGAAATAGCTAACTGAGCATCACATATATCGGTGCTCTCATCAATAGCAATCGAGAACGCTACAAACCCTTTTGATTTTTCGCGTAACTGATTATGCACGTTGTCTGCTGAATCTTCAATTCGCTGAGAAACAGTACTGCAATATAAGGTAATGCTAGAAAACCTATGCCTTTTTTCTGGGCACATAATGTCCACAGTGCTCAGGATACAATCCTTGATAAATTTACCCTCAGAACATGGCTTTGAAGCACGAGCAATTTTTTTAAATATAACATAATTACATTTCACCACAGCATCACTCCCTTATCTCTAGACCATTTCATTTATATAATTAAATTAGTTTGCCATTGTTTACATGTTAATATGATCATACTGAAAGTACTAAATTTATAATACGTTATTGTTTTCCATTCGTCTAGGCCTAATTTAAGCTCTATGTCATGGTCAATGTTTAATTATAAGAAAGTGTGGGGTTTAATATTAATTATAAGTTTTCTAAATCTTAACCAATGTTGTAAGCAATATATTTTAAATTTCAATGCATTAACTTCATTTTTAGGCCTTTAACTTTTAAATCTAGTAGTGTTTCATTTTCGTGAAGTCTTTGTTGGAATTTTAGCTTCACACAAATTTATTACTTTTACTTTTCACTTTCAAGCCTCGTACTATTTAATTTTATCTGTACCCGGAAGCTGTGTGATAAATCTGTGGCTTACACGTGTGGCCTCACAGTGGAAAGGGGAGGTTTGGCGCGAACAGCTAGCCAATCAGCACATCCGATTTAGCGTCTGTGTTTGACCCTATGTGGAAGGTAAGCGTCAGACGCACGACTTTTCCTGGTCAGCACGCGAGTTAAGAGGACGTGCTGGGAGACACTTTGTCGTATCCCTCAGGTATGGGAACTCGAGGTGGGGAACTATTGGATTCGTTTCAACACCAAATCCTTGTTAGGAACCTCAGGTCTTGAAGAAATACTCAGATGTTAGAGAGTAAAGATTAGTGTTCAGACACTTTTATTAGTTAATAACAAAAGTATATTACAAGTTCGTGGTTCACATGAAGAGTAATCCAGACTTTACTTATACATACATTCAGTATGACTATTAACACCAAAAAGAGCAAGAGAGCCTCAATTTACAGATATCAGGGGTTTATATACCCTCCCTGTTTATCAGTGGAAGCTTCTAGCTACGCAGTACAAATGGTGCAAACAACAGTTCTGAGAGGAGCATGTGACCGGGGTGATTTCCACTGTTTACTTATTTTGGACTTTAAGAAGAAGATTGTTTATCACTAAGGAAATACGTAGAAAAAAATTATACCACGCAGTTCCTAAATTACTATAGTCTGTATGACTTAAGATTTACTTTAAATATATAGTCTAACTCCACATCGTTACAACCTTTTTGTATTGCGTCACTATTACAATAAGTGTAACATTAACATATTAAATACCTTTATTATTAAATCCCTTTATTTACCTGGTGGTATTATGATTATTGCTCTAAGGGATTATATTAATTGACTAACCCCTAGCTATATGACAACTTGCCGGTTAGCATGCGAACAGATAAGACCTGTATTCAGAAGTTCTTTTCGTGTTGATCAAAGAGGGTTTAGAGATGGGTGGGAGGAAATGGAGACCATGTGGCTAAATTACCATTACATTAACTATTTAACCATATTCATGTACTCAGTATTTTGTTTTTCTTTACATTAAGTAACACGTGGTGCAAAACGTCTAATGTTAATTTAAAATAAAACTTCAAATTCTACTCTAAATTTCTACTTACTTGATCGGCGATGTTCTTCACCCCCACCATTAATTTATTAACCCAGAGATGCTTTACTAAACACACTGGCTGCCACGGATCTATACAAACAGGAATCTGAGAAGGAGATGAAGAAATTCGACTAGGCTCATTTAAATCCTCTTTTTAATTCTTCTACTTTGTTCTGATGCATAAGTCCCTTATATTTTCCACAGCAATTAATGTGATTTGTTTCGTAGTGTCTTTTTAAATTGTACTCTTTTGTGACCAAATACTTTGCTTACAGATCAAACATGTAGGTTTGGATTTAATTTCAACAAAAACATATTTAATATCCCAATTTTCACTATACACCCGAAATTCGTGATCAATTTTTCGATTACTCTTGGTAAACGACATTCTCCACACAGAAGACTAAAATAAAACAAACACACTGAACAGCTGGAGAACCAAAACTATAATAGCAAGAATACAAGCATTACTGTTACCACGTCAGTGAGAAGAATGTTGGTAGTTTCCAGAAGAGGAGGTTTGGTGTTGTTTAGTAGCTTTCAATCAATACTACAGTAATTATAGCTTCCTTACACACTGAACAAAATATAAAAGTATTCTTTCCAGAATTTTACTGACAGCCCAACTAAAAGTGGATTTGCGGTAACTTATGTTATTACACTGCCCACCTCCCCCACCTCTTCCCCTCACTTCATAATGCCACCCGCCTGTGGAGAACTGACACACTTAAGACCTACAAACAATTGAAGGATTATAAACCCTAAGGAAAACTGTAAAGTGGTCATTGAACCTTTTCTTTGAAACAACAAGAAATGAACTGGAAAATTTTATTTTTTGTTTGTATATTTAATCGCGGCCCGGATAGTGTTTTTAAAGTGTTGCAGATACACGGGCCGGTCAAAAATGTCTCGCGGGGTCGCGGGCCAGGAGTTTGCGACCTCTGATCTAAATTAATTTGTTTATACAAAAAGCTTGCCAGCGCCACCATTTCAAATAACAATGGACTTGTTATTTAATCATTTTTATCAATTCCCCCATCCCCTAAAGATATCACTAAATAGTATGTTCTCATTGTCAATATAGTTATAAAACATCCTAATTGAAATTTATTTTGGTTTATAAGTTAGGCCTATTGCATTAAGCACATTTCCAATTGTCTATTCTAGGCCTAACCTTAATTTTTTTTAATAGAATCAAGTAAAGTAAGTTTTAGAACCACGAGCAATAAGGAACATCTAGAGCGAATTAGTGACAGCCAATCAACACCAAAGAGCTGGACTTCTTGAATGAGGTGGGGGTAGGGAGGATGAAGAAATTAGTTGGGCGTGTTGACGCTGTTACTCTACTAATAGCTCTTGGGAGAGACCACGCTACGTGGCCGTGTCTTTGTGAACTTCCTAGTTTTTTGGCGGGTCCAAAGGTTACTAGAGGCAATAGGCCGATTAAGGGTGGAAAGGGGTACACCATGGTCTCTCCTAATTTATTATCACCTATGTGAATATTTATTTGATATGTCTTATTTTTTATGGAAAGTGTTTGGTATTCTCTCATTAATTAAATATATTTGACGACCATTTTCTAAAAGTTTATATCATTCCCTTAAGAATTTATTGATTTCTCACCCCACCCTGTGATAAATACCCAGTTGAAGAAGGAGATCCTATGTTCTCATTAAGAGTTAAAATAACAGGTTGCTAAGCAACATTAGTAATGATAAAACTAAAACAATGAAGTTTAATTTTACTAATATTAACACATTAGTTCCTTTAATAAATTTACTCAAGTTCAGATATATTACATTTTAAATTAGACACTAGTAATCAGCTGTAACAACAGAACATAAAAGAAATAAAAACTTCAGTTCACAGCCAGCTTGCCAAAATGTTGATGGCGCTAGTAGAGCTTAATTAAAATAATCGATATTTTCTACGTCCAGAACACCCCTATGACACACTACTCGAAACCCTATGTAAAAGTTGATCAGACTTTGAAGCTTTTTAGTTGCACGATTGGCCGCTATATGAGAAAGCATTGTGATCGTTGCGGATTGTTGTGACGTTTTATAACATGTTTAAATTTGTAAGATTTTATCTCTACACAATGGCTTTACATGTCAAAAATAAAAGTTTCCAGATTGTTTTAAAACTGGCGTGTCAATGTTTATACGCCCTCAAATTTTAATGGACGTGATTGTGAGGAAAAAACAAACAAACAAACAAAAAAAAAAAGAAAGATTTCTGGTCAAAAGAACATTAGAAAAAAAATCTAAAGATTAAATGTTTATGATATGATGCTGAACTGTGTTATTTTGTCTTTATTTAATAAACTATTTAACATGGTGTTAGAAGTAAAGATTGGAAGATAATTAATCATCTGTCAGTCATTAGATAGTCAGTTCGCGTTTGTTGTTGAATAATTTTAAAATATAAAATTGCCGACGCCACAAGGTTACCCAAATTAGCAGCCACGGGGTTGACACTGGGATAGTAATATTTTGTATGTTGTTTCTTCTCTCCCCCCCCTTTCCTATCGTTTTCATTTAGTGCTCACATATTTGTCTAGAGCTCGCACCAGTCGAAATATATTTGACTCTTTTTCATTAATTTTAATTAAAATCACTTTATTTCTATTTTTCACTGTATTGAAAATGTATTTTATATTTAACATAAATTTTAGTATTTATTAAATACATATTTATTTTTCTTCATCAAGTGATTTTTTTAAATTGTTTTAAACCCACCAAACACATTACCAGTATTTGACTCCATTTTAAATCCAAGATTTTTCGTTGTGTTCATGTAAACATTTTTCTGTTCTTCATTAGTTAAACTAAATATTTTTGTTATATAGATTGGCCTGTTCCTCTCGACTTCTTTCGCATTTTCAAATTCATTTGTATCATTTTCAAGAATGTTTTCCCCTTAGTATATATTTTGTAATTAGTGTTAATTTTCAATGGTATATTATATGCTTTGTTTTTTTTATTTGAATATTTATATTTCGACTTGCATTGACAGTGTAATTTATAATTAGCGTATATATGCTCACCTGTTAGTTTTAATTACGTTCACATAAAAACAATGCCAGTCGTCCACACTTGCTCTGTGACAGGATGCTACGGATCTACCATGATAAATTCTGGCTTGACATTTTTCCGATTTCCAACAGGAGACAAATTGAGGTAATATTATTTATATTAATTACATTTTTTAACTGCCGAGTATGATACTATTAATAACTAAGCATGTTTACCTTGTGAATCCTTGCTCATTAAATAGTCTACCAGTACAATAGTATGCTGGAATTTAATTTTTTTTTCTATTTACATTTTAAAAATATGTTTAAGTTCATACACACAAGAAAGCAAATTTAAAATAATAGAAAACTGAAATTGTAAAATTAATCTATATAGTTAAGTTACAAAAACTAAGAAAATCAATCTATATAGTTAAGTTACAAAAACTAAGAAAATCCGCCTAGTTCACAGAAGAATCTAAATTTCCAAAATGTCTCAATATGACACCAAAACTATTTTAATATATTATACCTTAACAGTTAACATTATTATTATTATTATTAACCATCCCAAATGAACAAAACATAATCTCTTGGGTATAAATAACATATTTTTCATTAAATTCTGAAATTCTTAAATATTTTGCTTCAAAATTCTACATACTAACAAACACTAAGGCTTTATCCGAATAGTCTACTTCACGCGCCATCGACCCTTGACGTTCATTTGATAGTTGCATTGGCAATTGCGTGATCAAGTGTAGAACCGTCCGAATAGTCACGAAGTGTGCTGATGCACCCCTCACAAGCCCTTGAGACCAAGGGTGATGGCAAGTTACCTTTGACACGCCGTCATGCTGAGTTTGACTGGCAACTGTTTAATTTGTCATCTGCAAGAGTAATGTGATCTCTGATGTGTAATCTGTTATCTGTGATAAAGTATTTTAACAATTCCAGTACTGCTTTTGTTGTAGTGTTTTTTTTTTTGTTGTGTTGGAAATGTTTAGTGAAAAGAAGCGTGAATGGATATTAAAATGTTGTATTCGTTTTCATTCCCTGCTGATAGATGGCGTTTAAAATCATTTGTAATACAAAATGACCAGGAAAACCATATTTTATTAGTTATTGGAAATTGACCTAGTAAGAGGAAAAAATAAACATTCTAAGATGAAAACTAACTAGCCTGTTATTAACTGTTATAGTTTGAGTATGAGTGCAATTAAAACCATACATCTTCTTAGCTTATTGACTTCAAGCTAGTAATTAAATAAGTGGTTAGAATACTAAGGAGATTTTAAAACACCCCAAATAAAATTATTAACTAATTAGTTCGAAAATATTTAGGTAATATGTGTACTCTATTTCTCCAAAATACTGTAGTGTTTTAAGGAGTTGTGGAAATTTAAGAAAAACAATTTTCATTCTTTTTGAACCCCCGCCCTCAAATTAACTGCCCAGCATCTTAACTCTATTCAGGATCTATACTATATAGACATTGTAATACTAACTTGGGCCAATCCTATATCAAACATAGGCCTCCTTCTCTTTATATTTCCTTCATTTGCTTAATAGTTGTACATCAACTACATTATTAAATTTATATACTTGATTGACAGGAGCTGTGCCAGGCAGTGCCCTCGGAACAACAAGGTTTGCTGGCCTGATGGATGAGATCTTTGACAGCTTTAATGGTACATCTTTAACTCCAGGTATATTATGATTTTTTTCAAAAACAAATGTTGTTTTAAGATTGAAATAAACATTCTCAAAAATGTTATACTCAATTTGTGTTAAATTTGAAAAAGAATAACTTAATATTTAATTTTACCTGTACACTAGGATTTGAATATCTCTTAGGTGAACCAAAATGTTTACTGTTTTTACATCTTTTATGTGAATGCAGATACATTTACTCCAGTGCTACCCACTTCATTACACCCCCTAGGATTAACTCACTAAATAACGCTGGAGGTCAAAACTATAGAAAAAAAGTTCTACATAACTCAATATTTTTTATAGATTTAAAAAAAATTGATTTTTTTTTTGAGCTAATAGGAATAGGAATAATTTTGGATAACCAACACAAAACATATTACATGAACTTCAAGAAACTATCTTGATATAATTAGATAGGGAAGGAGGTGAAAATTACTGTGCAAAAAAAAAAAAGATTTAACCCTGGTCTAAGCTAGGCATTTAAACAAAATTTAAATCATAAGATTTTGATACATTTTTATTTTGTCAATTTACTAACTTGTCTTTTTTGGGTGGTGCTTTAGGGTTGAAGTGCCAGTTGAGAAAAGAAAGAGAGAACCTCCACCTCCAATTTTGGAACAACACACTCAAAGATGTTGACTCTTTAAAATTCCAAAAGACACAAGTTAACCCAGCAGCAACAAAGTGAGGATCTAGGAAGATATGCCGGATAATGTAGCTCACCTGGATGGAGTAAAGCAGCGTGTTGCATCTGCCATCAGAAAAGGTGTCAGTTTTGACTGGATTGGGGAAAGCTGTCCAGAACACCAAGCACCCAGGTCAGAAGAGATTTATTGAAAGTATTTACAAAATGTCTATACCTTGGTGGTGTAAAAAAAAAAAAAAATAGGGGCCTAGCTGGGCCACTCAAAAGTAAGTCTCTTAGAAAGATTAAAATACTAACCAATAAATAATTAACATGCACAGCATTCAATGGATTGAAAAGACACAGTGGCGTCACTAGTGGGGTGCAGACCCCACCGGGAGACACCAAAATGACTGTACAAAATTTGTTTGCAGTGTTTGAGCAGAAATGTATAATTTTTTCAAAAATATCTCTGTGGTTAGTTATAACCACAAAAACATTTTTTGTAAGCCCAGCTTATATTTACTGTATATGTACATGTGTCAATATGCTTACAAAGCTATACTAATTTACTTTTTGGCATTCTAATGAGCATGCACGCCGATTACAGATGTCGTTATTACCCAATTACAATGATGCTTCGAATTACGTGGCTTTGTCGCCACGCACTGTTGTTTTCATTGCTGCTGGTGTTTTATAGTAGGTGATTTTGTCTACAATTTCTACATTATTTGGGTCTTATTGATGTTGCAAACATAAGCCAATAATGTATCTCATTCTCATGTAACTGTAAAGTTTTATGTGTTTTTTTTAGTGCTTCATCTTTGTACCTGTTAAAAGTTATATGCATATGAACTAATTACCCTAATGTGTTAGGGATGAGGGATGTTGAATTTAGAGGAAATTCACTCGCATTTGCATGGAGTGAGAGTGGAAAACCAATTAGTAAAAACCACCATCAGTACACCTGACAGGAATTGAACCTCGATCTCCCCATATCTACAGTCTAGTATAATGTGAGAGTGATGCCTTAAATCATGTGGCCACCGAAGCTGTTAAAGATAAAATGCTAAAATTAATATAGTTTTGAAGTAGTTCTTAAAAGTTTTTACTCTATATTCTATTGTTTGCTTATCCAATTTTGAGTTATCCTCATGAAACTCTATAAATGTAAATACTTTTTGGCTTTGCGTATGATATTGTTATTTTTGTTTTGAAAGTTTTTTATTTCACTACTATTGCCATTACATTCAGAAATATACTGAAATTATGATAAATGAGTAACATTAGTACAAAACATTATTAAGAATTATGTATGACCTAGAATGAGATTAGGTCCATGAAGGTGACACCATGAGTTACTGCATTGGGTGACACTAAACCTAGTGACACCACTGGAAAGATATTAATGATGTGTTTAGGACAACAAGCTCTCAAAACTAACCAAATAAACTCTTTCATGCAGTGTAAATATGTGTTGTAAATAGTCAGTTTAATACTTATAGCTTATATTGATGGCCTAGTCACCTGCTAGGCTATGTCCTATGATGACAAAATATGTCTCATGTTAGAATCCTTAATACTTTAAAGAGTATCTAGATTTTACCATAATGTTTTGACAGTTCTAAAACAGAAATTTAGTAGCCTCATATTACGATAATAACTTTAGTGTATTTTTTTCTTTTTACTCTATGCAATCATAAACTACCACTCATTGGAAGTATAACCATGCACCAGATCTAGTTACTTTGTTAAGATTTATTTTATTTTAAAATATGCTTGAAGTTAAATTTTCTAAGTAGTATATTATCAATACATACTTTACTTTAGATACCTATATAGTTTTATCCCCATTGCTATTGTAATGATTATTTTTGTGATTAGGAGTAGAGGTATGCAGTGGCGCACACAAACATTTACTTTGAAGGGGGTAAGGGGGGCACTAATAATAAAGGCTGTAGCCAGAATTAAATTTAATTTTGGTGGAGAATGGTTGGAAGGGGTACTTAGCAAAATAAAGTTTTTCTAAGAGTTTTGCCCTCCAATCCAAAGAAGATTCCGAGGGCCATCTCCTATAAAGAGTTGAAACATTTGATGAATGCTGGGGGGGGAGGGGGGCATGCCTTAAAAATGATCTTAAATATAGATGCCCTTAGAAGATATTTGAAGTGGTCTTCACTTGATAAATCTTTGAAAATTAGTTGCCTACTAGACTAAAAAAACTTAGATTAAATCCATTCTACACATCTTCAGTGCTTGGTTTTATAGTCCAATTTTATGATAAGTTTTTATTAAAACTTTGTGGGAAGGGGGGGGGGGCACTGACTCATTTCTTTCAGATTATTCCCCCTGTGTGCTCCATTGGAGGTATGAATAAAATCATTCCCAAAAGACTAAAACTTATCCAATTCCCAATAAAAGTCATGTTATTTTTTTATCAGGCCTCGAAAAATATGGTCACAACTTTTATTTTCAACTTGGCGAGCGACTTTGTCTAAAGTCACCTAAATCACATTTCTTGCATAGCCTTATCATAGTATTAGGAAAGTATGTAAATACACTAATAAATAAACTAATGGAAAAATAATAGTGTTGTAAGAGGTCCACTTTAAATATTGTATACTTTTTTACTGCTCATATTTATATAAATTTAGACACTAATTATTGTTCAAAAATGCTTTATTACAAAAAGGCTAACATATTTTGGCTTAAGCTAATAAATCTAATTATTATCACAATGTGTAGATTGGCTCATCTCTAGTTTAAATGTTTTTCATGGTATTTGTTGGATAATTTATTATTGTTCATCAAATAGAATTGATAACATTTTATTATTGAGTCACCCATTTGCGAAAGTAGTTAAATCCACTGGAAATTTTTTTTTGGCTAGAACAAAAAAACTTCTATAATTCTATAAAATTAGCCCAAACAATCCTCAAAAATTGACGTCCAACTCATTTGTACTTGAAGATTAAAGGATTGATACTTTTTTTTATTGGTTTCCAAATTTTTTGCAAGGTTTGACCTCATGTTTTGTCTATGATATCCTTGTGACTCCTTGATAACATACGAGTGTTCAAATTCACTTTTTTTTTAATTGATTTTTTTCACTGTCTTCTACCCTTCAAGGCTTTCCCCATTTAATTACATTGGCGGGATAGGTATAATTTAGGGGAATGCACCCTTATTTGCATGGCGGTGGAGGTTGAAAATGCTTAAGAAAATTTACAGCTAGTTTACCAGACTGGAATTTGAATCCTGACCTCATCACCGGCGAACCAAACGAGCATACAATAAAGCCTGCGAACCTACTGATAGCCAACTTGATTTAACTGCAGTAAATTAGGTTTTATAGTTGTAAATACTTACATTTCTCTTTGAAGTTTGCACCTTCTCAAAAGCCATTGTAACCTCTTTAAAAAAGTTAACACCACAGACATTTCAATCCCTACCTCCCCAGCCCTGAAACACGTGAGTGGGTTTGGAAACCACTGTTCTATTGCTAATCAAACAAAACAAAATTGTTAACAGTTGTTTTATTACTTGATTAACTGAACAAAAAGGTTTTTTTTTCAGCGTGTTAATATTCTGTTAATGCCAAATAAATAAACATAGATAGTGATTGTAAATGGGATTTTTTTTGTATTAAGATATGTACACTTGTTTGTAATTTGCATAATATCATTGTGTCCTTTGTGGAAAAATGTATAAGTTTCAATTTATAAATAAATAAAGATTATTCTAAACTTAGTTTGCTTTTTATTTATATTTCCTTAAACATTCATTTAAACTTGATGTGTTGATTTTAGAGTTTCTAGAAATAGTTAAAGAAAAATATTAGTTGTGCCAACCATTATCACTTGAACAGATTTGATTAAAAAACTTAATTTTTGACCAAATGGAAATAATAAGTGAATCTTTGGAGAAAACCAATATTTATGTTAAACATTTATTTCATTACATTTGGCCTTAAAATATTTAAAAATAAAAACTGTTCAGGGGAAATGGATTAGCACAGCAACTAATAGTATAAAAATGATAAATAAAAATAGTAGTAGTAATACTACCCAAATAAAATACCTACTGAGCCACCGAGACCGCTATTTAATACAACAAAAGTGCTCACATATTTGTCTAGATAGCAGCACAAATGCGGAAAACATCATACAAACATTTTAACACAGACTTAACAGATCTTTCGTGTTAACTTGATCTGTGTTAGCAGCTACGTTAGTAATTCAGCCGATTGACTTAAAAAGTCCGAATTTTGTCTTAAGTGTGGAAAAAGTGGTCAACGCAGTTCACCATAGTTCTAAGAGCCACAAGTATGGAAAAAGAAAATGACTCGCACAAGTCACTACTTTTGCACCACCTAGGCCCAGACGCTCACAAAGTATTTAATTCTTTTGACCTAAACATTGACCAAGTGAAATATAATTAACTAGTCCAAAGGTTTAATGAATATTTCACACCAAAGGCCAATATTTCATTCGAACGTCACAGATTCTTCACTCGTCGTCAGCAAGAAAATGAAACACTATAGGACTTTATCACAACTTTAACAAATCTCAGTCTTTTGTGTGAATTTGGTGATTTACGAGAAAGTTTAGTGAAAACGATTTTCATTTGTGGTCTCAGCTACTCTTACGATGACAAAACAACGCTTAATTAAAGAGGGTAAAATTACTTTAGATAAAGCAGTCCAGCTTGCCAAAACAATGAAAATGTCCATACTTCAGACATCACAGCTTACTTCAGGTAACTCATCAGCAAATCAAGATTTTGTGGGAACACTGGAAAAGTTTCAACTGAAGTCAACGTGTCAATTTCAAGGTAGAATTCCAAGCCTCCGGGGAATTTCTCTAAGATAGCAATCGTCAAATCCAAGATGGTCTAAATGCACCCGATGTGGTCAGGAACACTGCTACAAATGTCCAGCAAGTAAAGTGTCATTTTTGTAATAAAATTGGTCACTATGCAAAGTTATGCTTTAAAAATAATTCTTCAGTTAAAAGCTTATGGCTTCAGTCCAATGACCTATTTCTAGGTTCATTATATATTCGGGAAAATATCTGTAAATTCACTAACATGGGACAAACTATTATAATAGAGGAGTCTTTGGTGTACTCTGGACACAGGAGCTCAGCCTAATGTAATGGGTTAACACTTACAGAAGTCTAAATTTATCAGAAAATAAAATAAACTCTAAATTTACTCATGTCCTGACATTTAGTAACAAATTACTTCATGCAAGAGATGAAGTTGATTTAAATTGTAAAATCAAAGACAAGGAAATTATTATAAAATTCCGTATTATTGAGATGGATTGTAATATGATTCTAGATCTTAAAACTTGCGTGGATCTTAAATTAGCTAAGAGAATTAATAAATTTACTTTTGCAAATATATCTGAGAGTCAAACAGAGCCAAATCGGTCATTACCAAATAATATTAATCTAAGAGCAAAGTCCCAGGTATTTGTAAACAAATTTAAAGATATTCTTGAGGGTCTTGGAAATATAAATAGGTATTGCCATTTATCTATAAATAAGTCCAGTTGTAGAGCCAGTCAGAAGGATTCCATTTAAATTATTAACTGAACTAGAAAGTGAACTCAAACGCATGGAACACCATGGGTGAATAGTATTGTTCTGACTAGAAAACAGAATGGTAACCTTAGGATTGGTTTAGATCCGCGTAACTTGAATAAAGATATTCTTAGGTCCCATTATCCTTTTCCTACACTTGATACTGTCAAGGCCCAATTAAAGGATGCTAAATTTTTCTCAACATTAGATGCCAATTCTGGATTTTGGACCATCCCTCTTGATGAGAAATCGTCAAAATTGTGTACATTTATCACACCATTTGGTCGCTATAGGTTTTTACATTTACCATTTGGAATAAGCTCAGGACCTGAGATTTTTCACTCAACTATGATTGCACTTTTTGAAGGCATTCTCAATTTAATTATTTATTTTGATGATTTATTAATTTATGCATCTAGCCAAGAACATCATGATTCTATCTTAAAGCAGGTTGACGAAAGAGCTAGATCTGTAAATTTGAAGTTTAATTTAAGCAAATCACAAATTTGTCAAGAAAAGGTAACTTACATGAGTCACTTGTTCACTGGTAAAGGGATGCTACCGGACCCAGCCAAAGTATATTGTTAATATGCCTAGACCCAACAATACTCAAGACTTAAGATGATCTTTAGGTATGCTTACATACTTGTCTTCTTATATTAAAGATTTTTCTGAGGAAACTAAGCATTTGAGAACACTTAAAATATATATATAGTTTGGCATTGGGATCATTGTCATGATGAATTCAATAAGCTTAAAACAATAATTGCAAATTCACCTGTTTTGACTTATTGTGATCCATCCAAAAAACTAATTTTGTCCTGTGATTTGTCGCAAAGTACAGTAGGAGCTGTCATTCTTCACAGTAATAATCCAATTGCATATGCTTCCGCTACACTTACAGAAAGCCAAAGCAACTATGCATAAATTGAACGGAAACTCCTTGCTATTGTTTTTGAATGTGTATAATTCCACCAGTATATTTATGGTCACAAAGTAGTTGTACACACTGACCATAAGCAGTTAGTTCCTCTTTTCACTAAATCTCTAAAAGTCCCCCCTCGACTTCAAAGACTTATGTTGAGAATACACCCTTATGACTTAGAAGTAATTTACCAACCAGGAAAGCGAATGTTTATTTCGAATACTTTATCCCGAGCTCCTCTCGTGGACACAGTTCCTGAGTTGGATGAGAATGTTAGTGTACATGTCACTCTGTTAATCTCAAACCGGTCAATGTCTCTTGAAAGAATGTAAACCTTTCGAGATGAAACAAGTAAATACCCTGTCTTGAAAATTTTATCTAATTTTTGTCAAATAAGATATCCTTCAAACTAAGAATTATGTCCTGTTGAGGTTCGACCCTATCACAAATTCTTTGATGAAATCTATGAAACAGATGGAATCATTTTTAAAGGAGAATGTATCATTGTTCCACAGTCAATGTGAAAAGAAATGTTAAAAGATTGTTCATGAGGGTCATTTTGGGATAGCTAGAAGTGTACAGTTTGCAAAAAGTTCATTATTTTGGCCAAATATGGTTAATGATATTAAAAATATTGTCATGTCTTGCTCTGCTTGTCAACTATTTAGTAATAATAATAATAATAGTAATCAGCCTTTAATGCCACATGAAGTCAAAATGTTACCCTGGAACAAAGTTGGAGTTGATTTTATTGAAATAGTGGGAAAGAAATATATAGTCTGAGTGGATTATTTTTCAAAATATATCAAGATAGAGGCTCAACAGCTCAAGAACTTGAGTCAATTTTTGCTTGTCATGGTATACCATCTGTTATAGTTTCTGATAATGGGCCACCGTTTAATTCGAATAATTTCAAAATTTTTGCTAAAACTTGGGATATAGAACATGTAAATAGTAGTCCACATTACCATCAGTCTAATGGCCAAGTGTAAAGGGCAACCCAAACACTCAAAAACATAATTTTTAAAACTCTTGTATCAAATGCAGATCCATACCTGGCTCTTTCTTTTACAATATAAAACTACTCCAAATGATACTCTCATTTCACCCTTTTGTTACGCCCTCTCTATTACCTCGTAGTTTAAGGCCACCGTAAACAACATAACGAGTATAGAGGGGCATAAGCTATGTGAAACACAAAATAAGTAAATAAGGAAAAAAGCAAAGATATTAAAGTAAATAGTCATTTAATAAGCAAGTATTTTCAACAACATCAACATTGTGGCCTCGACAATCCTAGCAGCGAAAGTATTTGCGAACATAGATTATAGGAAAACATTCTTTGGTAATACACCCTAAACATTATTATTATTTATTAATAATGGTTTAGTAAAAGAAAACCTAAGTTTTACTATTGAAAATTATCTTGTTACAATAATAAGAACTGGATTAATACTAATGATAAATGATAACTGCATTTCAAGCTATTCACACAAGATATATGCAAACGTAAATCTGACTATTCATGAAACCAAGTAATTACATAATATGATTCTACACAGTATAAAGTTCATTACATAAAGTCTCTCAACAATAATATTTAAATAGTCCAATAAACAACGTCAACTCCTTTAGTTGACACATCCAATATTTTAGTTTCATAAATATATAATAACATAAGACATGTTCTCATTACCAAGTCAATTGTTGCTATTTCTCCTCGATAGAGATGAGTCCACATTTTCACGCGATGCTGGTGAAAATCCACGTGGACGACGACAGGAGCAGTGGTTGTTGGCAGCGATAGAGATAAAGCACAAGCGTTCAGTTAGGCGAGACATTATACGTCTTCTTATTCACGACGCAGTATAGTGTTGCACTTCTATATAGATATAGTCTATCCATTGCCTTCGGTAGTCGCACTTCGGACCGTATGACCACCAGTGCCGGTCATCAGTGAACATAACAGTTTATATGCACATTCAGATCTAATTACGTGAATACGGAATAATTCTCGTACTGAATCAATCCCGTCGACTCTGGACTCTTCACGTACATAATTATATAGCGAACCGAACATTTAGAGAACATATAACTGCTAATTCTTCTTTACTCTTACTCGTACAGCACAATGACCACACGGGTCGCTTGTAGAACTCCGAATGATCTTTTCACAATAATGGACATAGGTTATATACAGTGCTAGTTGCGTATCACTAAAGGGGGGTGGTAACCTTCCAGTGGGCCTGTGACGTTGTAGGGCAGGTGGAAGTCTCGCCATCTCTTGGGAATTCAGCATGCAGGTCTATGGTTGGATGAACCGCTCGGCCCAACGGATTTGGTGTCTTAATTTTCAAATCCTCCCCGGACGATTGGTTTGCTACGTATAGTGGTCTGTAGTTAGCCCCGGCGAGGTCAGGTGACGTCATCTTGTCTTGATAGAATTATTATCATGAATTTGCGCCCGCTAGTATCCAACTATACGGTCTGATGTAAGCAACAAGTGCGAGTACTCACAGTACCTTTGCCCCACTCGCCGAATTAGGACGTTTATTTTTACTTGCGAGCAATCTTCGTGTCTCGGACAGCAGATCCAGGTGGTAAGTAATAGAATGGAATTATTATTTGAAATTGAATTGTGGTCGTTGAAGGAGTATAGGGCAGAAAGAGACGTATTAATTAAAGAACTGTATTAGGACTGGATTTACAATAGTGAAGATTACTATTGTTTTGTGGCTATTCTTCGTAGTTTCTTGGAGCGGGTAGTAAGATTGATCAGGTGGAAATAGCTGAGGCGCGTAAATGTAACATAACAATGTTACACTTTCAATTGTTGATGTCTAGACAGTTGTGTACAACTACCTATTGTTAAGACCGAATTGATACCCAGGCTAGTTAATACTAATTATTATAATGACTGGATAACTTGGCGAAACAACTGAATGGCAAAACATGATAACAAAACCAACAAATGTCTGCCAGATCTTAAAATGTATGATAAAGTTTTGTTTAGGAAAAATCCAGCTGAAAAAAAAGTGGTCTAGAGCTCAGGTAATAAAAATAGGTCCACAACCAAGAACTCTGGTAATTGACAGTTCCAATGGTATTTATAGAAGGAATAGGATACATGTAAAGAAATTTAAACAAAATGGGAATAATGAAAAACAACAGGATGTTGGTGACAATAATGAGGTTTATAAGGGTAATAATATTGTCACTACTAAGTCAGGAAGACCAGTGCTTCCTCCTAAAAAACTGTCACCTTAGCTTGTAAATTTGGTTTTATTATGTCTATTGTACTGTTTAACCTTTTCATAAGTCTGTTGTATTTGGTATTAATTTTATAGTATAATGAATGCAAACTAGTTTTGAATGTATAAAATAAGGCCCTATCTATAAAGGGGAGATGTAGGATAATTGTCCCAACTTCTGCTAGATATCAATTACCACCACTCCTATGTCAGTAGTTAGCTACTTGTATGTTTATTTATAATAGTGATTTTTCTACTGCCTTAACTTTAGACATTATTTATATACCAAAATATAAAAGTAAATTTTTTAATTGGGGATAGTGCTCTAGAACTGATACAAACATTGGATTGTCTCAAAACAGCAAATCATTAAGAAATTTCTATTAGAATTTACACTTGCAAGTAAACGGCAAATCAAATGATTCTATAATCATATTTAGGCCTATTTAATATAATTTTATTTTGTAATATTCAGGCATCTCACTAGAATCAAAATCCAGACGAAGGGCCTAAATGACAAGTTGTTTATTTGAACACTATTGTTTGAAGTTTGAATTTATTTGCACATGAACGGTTATAAAGGTTAAGTAAGAAGGGGATGATGCTCAAAAACCTTACCCATAAATATTTCACTTTTTTTTGTTGAATATTAAAAAAATGATATTTTTTATCAATAATCATAAAGATATGGAGAATCGATAGAAACTAAAATTATATTATTTACATTAATAAGTATTTGACAACACCACATTTAAAAAGTAACACAGAGATTTTTATGGCACTTACCACAAAATTATTCAGAGAAGACTGAAACTGCTCACATCCTGACATGTTACACACTTAATAAGATTAATACAGATTGGTAGTAACAATCGTTTTGTTGCTGCAAGTAATATTACTACAGTAATTTAATTAAATAATATTTAGGGATGATACTATCAATAATTGTCTTGGCACTTAAGTCAAATATAATATTTGAAAAATGTCTACTTGAAGGCGGGAAACAAACCTGGGACCATTGTAAAGACAGAAGTACCAAAGTACTATATTTAAATCTAATTTTTTAAATAATAAAACTATATAGACTGTATGCAAGAATGAAATGAGAGAAAAGTTAGTGATATTGATTTGCCTCGGTATTGAGCCTTCTGCAAGAACGTACCCTCTAAGACAGCTAATTAACAACACTCACACTTAGAATGTAAATTAATATCTTTTGAATCCACTCAAAAATCACAATTCTCATTCACTCTTCATGTTTGCTTATTTCATTATTGCATTCTGCCTTATCCCTTTATTGAAGGAGAGATTATAATTTTCGTATTCAGACAAATTACCCTAAATGCTACTCATCAGGATTAAATCCCCTCAGATGTTATGGGCTAGATGGTAAATAATAATTTATTGTCATGTTTATATGATCAAATTTTACCAAACAAATAATTAGCATGTGATTTAAAATACAGTATTTCAAATTTAAATTATCTTACATCGATAAGCAAATGAGTAATTGTAATTTGTATGTAATCATTTGCTGTGAGCTATTCTTTTTATTCACTAGTTATCACATTCAGGGTAAAATAATTACTGTCTAACAGTAAAATGTAAACTTGGAGGTTCAAACTTCTCTTCAAAATTTAAATTGCGCGCGCGTATTCCACAACAACACTAACGGCATTTGCTTCAATGTCTAATCACTGGAACTAAAGAGTAGCCAGACCCGTATATCTTAGACACTGGTCCAGAATAAAAAATGACAAATTAATTAGAGGATTTCATCATGATCCTCACCAAACCATAGATAAGAGAGTACTACTGCTACGTACTAGAGATGGGCTAAACACTGATTTTATGATATCAGTGACTACTGTGACTGATTTTAAAATATCGGTGATTTATACCAGTGGTTTTTCCCTGTGACTGGCATTCAAGTGTCTTAATGAACCGATATTTTTTCACTTCCAGTTTGTGTTTAGGTAGTAGGTACCTAGAAGATTGATATTTTGTATGTTTGTCTATACTTTAGAAAATGTAAATTACTGTAGTCTTATTTTGGTTGCGGTTTATCAAAGCAAAGACCGCCACTGTCCGCCCCTGCTGGTTACTATATCGTCAACAGGATGAAATGTGAACGTGAACTGATATTTTATCAACCACGGTCAAAGTTAGTATTTATATTGATGGGAAAAACTGCTCCTTTAGTGGAGCAGGAGCAATCTGCTACTGCTCCCCCAGTGGACCTGTTCTTTTTGTCACAGTCACTATAATTTATTCATACCTACTCCCAGCCTAGATTTTTTTGGCACCGCATTTACTGCTTGTTCAGGCTATACGCATATATCCTAATCACGCTAATGTATGTTAGGGATGAAGATGGTTGGATCTAGAGGAAGTGCACCTGCATTTGCTTGGAATGAGAGTTGAAAATATTTAGGGAAAACCACCCTCAGTGCACCCAACTGGCATTGAACCTCAATCTTCCTGTCATTGGCAGTACAGTCTATTGTGCGAGTGACGCCAGACAATAGAGGTTGGAAACCTTTTTGATATCGCGGGCCATACGGGCTAAAATCAATTGGTGGACCATAGGTTGCTGACCCTTGCCTTAAATCATTTTATCACCAAGCGGGTCCCTTCACTGTTCATCATCAACATAACAATTTATTGTGAGAATACATAGCATACTGTGTTTGTATTATGGAAATAGTGTTTTGTACTACAAAAGCTTTCCCCTTCAAAACTAATTTGTGACTCCCCAAACCAACTCTAAACTAGGCCTATAATAGTAAGTAAGGTTGAGCCGAAACTGATCTCAGCGATGTGACAGGAACATAAGACATCCACTTCCTTTCTACTGTACGACTGCTACAAAATATCTCTGGAGCATAAAGGAACAAGGTTGCTCCAGACCTGTTAAGGTATGGTTTCCTCAAGTAGTGGTCGTAATATGCCGATGAATGACATCACAAAACCGTTGTCTATACAAACAATTGATCGTGGTTTCCTAGATAGCATGACTGCCACCGCCATGTCAAATAGCGGTGCCGCCATTTGCATCACGGCCACAAACAATTTGTTACAGTTTTTTATTAAAAATAAGTCAAAATTGGAGTAATAAAGAAGACGAAATATTAATAGATTTTGTGAAGAATCATGAGGTGTTATATAATGTGAAGAGTAATGACATGTTTACAATGTTTACAAATGATGGATTTTGGACTAGAAAATAAGTCAAGAAACTGTATCATATTATTTATTACAACAATGTTTTGACAATTTATCATAGACAAACTATATAATCGATAAACAAAAGAAAACATAAACATGTTCATTAGGTATAAAAAAATATGAATCAACGTTATCATTGTTAGTGTTGTGTAATATAATTATTCTGCCAGTCGACAGCCCCTGGGCCATTGAAATAGTTCTCGAATATGCGTTGGTGAATTTTGTGCAGACATTTCCTGTAGAGAAAATACATTTTTGGTAGGTAATGGAAGTTCATCATCGATATGCACTTGATTTGGAGCAAATTGTTTTGCTTCCTGTAAAATGTTTTGTAAAATACAAGCACGTGTAATCAACTTGTCGGTAGTTTCTGGGGTAGTAGCATTTGATTGAAAAAACTCTAAAATAAGCACATAAAATTCCGAAAGCATTTTCAGTCGTCCTATCTTAAAGGTCTTGGAGGAACCTCGAGGGAGCTAATGGTGTTATGTCGTCTGCAAATGAAAGATATGGGAGAGGTTTATGAATTGACAATTTCCTCATACTAACACAGCATTGTTCACATTTCTTGATATGGTAAGAATGTGTTTCCTAGTACAGCTTAATACCCTCTCACCAACCACCCCACCAGGCAGCATTAGGGGGGTTGAATGTCCAAGCGTTCCTCTTTGCGCTGCTTTATTGGTTCACTTCCTCTCAATCTCTCTTGAAAAGGTTGTCTGCACCTGCATAACTTGTTCCATTATCACAATAAAATACAACGGGACTTCCATGTCAAGCTTAAAATTACCATAATGTGAATCTGAGCTAAAGGTACTGGGTTGGGCAGGAAACCTCTTTCTTCTTGTTTGCGATATTTTACACATTTATAAATCGGTGATTTCACTGGTGCTACCTGGCTCCGTCCCTGCCATATACTTAGTTCTCCCTCCACTCTAACGTCAACCACAACCTTTTTGTTTAGTTTGTTTTTGAATTTTAGCAAACCGCAAGAAGCCATGCTACCAACTTTATGATTTTCTCAAATGAGAAAGGACACCGACACCATTTTCCAGATTTGTAAAAAGGGTCATTGGTATATTTATTTGCTCAGCCAGTCAGTCATTCAAGGACTTTTTTTAAAGTTTTATGATGTCATTCAGTCCAATTTTTGTACTTGGTCAAGAGAACCAACTTTAGTCCTAGAAACCATGCAGAATTCATCAAAGCGCACATGAGGGAAGATCCACACTATCGGCAGCACAATACCAAGCACGAAAATTATTACCACCTGTGTGAGAAGCTCCCGAGATGTGACCTGCCCCACCTGTTTGCACCCATTATGTCAACGATCATTTCAGTTTGAGAAACTGTGGTCACCCCTGTTTCATCTAGATTGTATATCTAATTCGGCTGGAAACTATGCCTCTTCTGTACAATTTCAAGTTTATCAAAGAATACGACCACCATGTGTGTTCGTCCCAGTCTATAAACAATAAAATAAACATGGAAAACACAGAAAATAGACTTTGCAAAATTATGTTGCGAGATGAACTTACCTTTTCTCATGAGTACTTTGTAGACAACAGTGAGGCCTACCTTGCAACATGTGGCCTGGAGCAAGAAGGAAAGGTAAAAAAAGGGAGTATTTTCCAAATTAACACTGGTATGTAGTTAATGTTATTAATGTCATGCAACGCCCAATTCATGAGAATAAAACTACCCAGTGTAACTATTTTGGCCTGCATGCACAACCTGAACTTGGCACTATGAAAACTGGAATATGGATCCAGACTGGTCTAAAACATAGACCGTCCCTCCTTTTCCCTTCTAATTCCCAAAACGGTGGAAACAATCGAACATAAAATATATACGCAAGTGATGTAAATAAACTAAATAAAAATATTCCAAAGGTATTTAATGATATTAAATATATAATATACAGTTCAGAGACTGAACAGTGTCTGTTGAAAGCAGTCATCCTCACAAACTTCTCGCTTCCCGTGTGTGTATGGAAAGGCAAGACTGCCTTTTCATAAAAGATGAGAACCAATTTTTTGCCAACTTCTTCCTTCTTCATCTTGTATCTGCTAGTTGGTACTATTAAACCGTTCTTTTTGGCATATTGGTATGCCTAATTTAGCGGTTTTTTAGTTAATCTATAAAACGACTTCAAAAGGTACTTTAACAAGTAACTTTTCCATTGCTTCCAGAATGACTTTTATTTTTGAATGTATATCATGTTGGTAAGGCCACACACTAAATCTCTTAACTAAGTACCCTAGCTAGGACACTTCACCATGTGTTGAGCTCCTGCAACACGCAACAATCTGCCCTTTGGATCAAGCCTTAATTGTGGCGTTTGTATCTCCTTCTTCTGATTGCTTTCCTGTGTGCTTTTTGTAAGTTCGAACTATCTATAAACGAACCATTACTTCTAAATATTTATAAACAAAGCATAAGTGGGGATTAATTGAATCTACTTCGGGATACAGTCGACAGCTATCCAAAGTACCCCCAAGTCTGTCAAATGTAACCCCTTATGCCAAAACTAAACAAAATAATTTGTGCCATTCCTCAAAATGGATGACTTAATTTTTGCATCACTACTTTATTCTTCAGTAATGCTTCAAATATTACAACAAAATTATTTTAATAATAATTAATATCTAAGTGATAACAATATGTATTTATCAAAATATTATAGTTACCGGTACATAGAAAAATTTAAAAGTACAACTCACCTTGTCACTTGGCAACACAAGATACCTTACTGAATTTCAACTAGTTTGGTGTTGTGTGGAAATGGCACAAAATACACAAACAGGGCTACCAACCACAGCACAATGGCTGCAATTTTAAAGGTGTCCAAACTATTCTCAAGCTCCCTTAATATATTCAACACTAACATACTACACGAGAAGGAACTTTAGTTCAGCCATATTTACATCTTAAGTTACACCTGATCGGAAAGCAAAAGCTCCAGGACAGGCCTAGTTATATTTTCCACCATATTTTATTCATTAGGTCCTTACATATATCTATTAGTTCATTTAGAATGGTCGGAATGTTATACTTCACACAAGTAGCACCACTCTCTTGATGTATTTTTGAGGATCTTATTTCTATAGCTATCACAGAACCTCGATAGAGCACGAACTACTTCATTATTATCATGAAGTTCATTGGTGAGGAAATTTCCAAAGTCAATTTTATTGTGAAAGGGCAGTTCTTATCCATCACATATAATGATGGTCTCAATAATTTGTCAGCATATAACTTAAAAAATAGCTAAGAAACTTATCTTATTTATTTGTAAGCAATTACTCAAAACACTGATCCACAAGATGTTGTTTGTTAATGATGTGGCAAAATGGAAATGGATTACAAACTACCTAGGTCCGTGAATAACTAAGGATTGGATAAATAACTTTTAGTAGGATTATCACTGTGATGTATTTTATTGCTAACAAGTGTATGAAAATACAATGCATAGCTCTTCAAAAAATTTAGTCAAAGACAAAAATTTGGTGTATTTCAAACAATATTAACATCAATAAAACCTAGTTTACATAATTTACAAATTTATAAACATAATATACATAGAAAGAGGACAAGTTTAAGTTGTGGTTACCAGCCAAGCCACGGTGGTTGATTCATCTTGTGGATGGGTTTGTAGGTTAAGTTGACAGGAATATTGATTATGGCCTGCTTTCTTTGTAGCCTCTCTAAAGTCTTTCTGATCATGTAACTGGAATTCAAAAGAAAAGTAGTTGCACTATTTTTATATATCTATTTATATGACAATTTCATGACCAAAGGCAGTCACATTATTTTGTTAGATATCAAAGTCGTCATGATCCTTATGTATTTTTAGGCTTATGTTAAGGAGTCAATCGGTTATACTCTCAAGTTGTGGAGTCATCGTAGAGAAAAACATGTGTTTATCAAATTTATTTAAAAACTTTTTAAATGGTGTGACTTGCCACCTAAGAACTCAAACTCAGTACAGTTTTTTTTATATTTCCATTGTTAAAAACTGTGGACGCAACATACAAACACACACACGTTACTTTGATATAATAATGTATTATGAACTAGTTAGTTGATATATTGATAGAACAAGGACCTTTCACTAAACTCTTTCCACTTGTTCTAAAACCTACAACACATTTATACACCTGTACATTAGTTAATCTACTTCAATAAACAAGATCAAAACAAACCCCACAATTATTTTTCATTGCCTACCCATCCTGACAATTAGGCCCATGGGTTGGGCGGAGTAACGACATTATTATGTATTAGGAAACCAATGTATAGGAAACTTTGAAGACTTTCGTGATTTATCATTTTTTTAAATTTAGATAGGCCTATTCCTAGAGGCTATTTGGAGTAGTCCTAATTAGACAATTTTTTGAAAATTTGATGCTTCTAAAATTATTTTAAAAGGTGCTTACCAGAATTTTTTATAAATATGGAATGCCAGAAGCTATTTAAAGTGTTCTTCACATGACTTTTTATCTAAAAATTAGATGGCTTGATGTAGCCAACGTTGGATGTATTTTGAATTTTATATGAATATGTTTATAAAAAGGTATAGGTTTATTGTGTGCTGTGGTAAGGGAGAATAGCTGAGTTGCCATGGAAAAAACAAGACTAAAAACTTTTTACATCTGGGGAGTAGCCATGCTATATTAATCTTCGACAGTCCAATAAACTGCAGGAGTGACACATTAGATATTTTGATCCCCAGCACGAGTTTTCCAGAAAATGAATCCCCAAAATGTGATACACTTACCCATTCTTCCCCAAGAGGAAACCGGCCGGGATATGAGCTTCTCTAGTGGTGCTGTCTGAGATCATCTCAATAAAGAACTCGTCGCTCTGCTGGTCATGGTCGGCCACAATGATGGCTCGAGCACCCGTCTCCTCGGCTCGCACCGCCTTGCTCAGGAATGAGCATTCCCTGTTCATCACGTTATTAGTTATGTGTGTGTATGTGTATGAGAAACTCGGACAAAACCGCACAACCCTAAACTTCTAGCAGTGAAATGGTTTTAAATATTTGAACATTGGAATCAACCCACATAAACAAATTGACCACTTTAGGTACTGCTGGGATTTAAAACAAGAACTCCATGCTCTTAACATAGGCTAAATGCTATAGACACCAAAAACATCACTTAAACTTTTAAAAATATGGGTTTGCAACCTATAAGAACCAGGGTTCAAACAATCACAAATATTTGGCTTCCATTTCCACTAAGCTACTAGAATATGTTAACTAATTCTTTTGTTAAAAATTAAGGAATCATAACTCCCTACTGTGGTGGCGACTTACCCTCGCTCTACCAAGGCTATGTTGCCCTCAAGGTCATCAGCATTGTGGGGCCAGCCACAGCCACAAGGAGGGTCCACAGGGACCAGGGGAACTCCTTGGCCCATGAATGACTCATTCTAAAACAGCATCAGTGCACCAACTCACAGATATATGTATGTACTAAATATTAAAGATATGTATTAAGATACTTAAAGTACTTGTTTGCTTGGGAAGAGTTAATATTTTAAATTATGTTCAAAATTAATCTTAGTAAGGAGTGTTATAAATGTAAAGTTAAGAAAGACTAACTGAAATCTTTTTAGCTCTATATTTATAACACTCCTTACTGAAATTAACTATGAATATAACTAACAATAAATTATCGTGTTAAGGGGGAATGAATCCTGCTAGAAAATTCATTCCATTTCCTAACAAATATATGATTAAACTAAAGTGTGTGTTTAGAAATCAATATAAAAACAGTTATGATAAATTATACGTAATATAGACTTAGCTATTCAGAGGTCATAATGTATTTAGCAACTCTTATGTTAAATGTTAAACTGGAAAATAGTGAACTAATGACCTAATTTTTGTGTGCATCCATTTACTAAGACTACAGTATCCTGACATTCAGATAAAAACAAGAATAAACTTTTAAAATGTGTATAAAAGAAAGTAGGGTAGTCTACAGTGATAAAACTTACCATTTTTATATTAGTTGTAAAGGGAGCAATTGCAGAACATACCTTGGCTTGGCAAATTAATTCACTAAAGTAGAACTTTAGGGAGGAATGTGGGGTGAAAGGAGGGTTGGGGGGGGGGGGGGAGAAGGTATTTAATGCACACATTTTGAATTGACTGATTATACCTACAGGCACAAAACCAGGGTGTCTACCTGACTATAGTTTTGAAATTCCAGTATATTTCCAGATTTTTTTAAAAGAAATCCAGTATATATGAAAGATACTCAGAAACAAACAATCCCTATTTCAAAATCATAAAATGAGAGAAAGTTAGGGTAGGCCTAGGTCGGTCATAGTTAAACATTTTTACATCTAGAATCAAGGATATTGACGCATATATTCTAGTATATATTAAGGATGGGATCCTAGTACCTACAAGGAATATTCATGGATTCAAAGCTCAAATCATAATCATTTTTTTAAATAGGTACTAAGTTTGAGTTATTTTTTAAAAGTATTAAAATAGTTAAATAGTTTCTTGCGGTTAAAAACAAAATAATGACCAGATCATTAATTTACCATTTCATGTAAACAAAATCAGAAGTGAAGAAAAAAATTCTAGTTATTGGGAAAGTTAAACACTTCTGCTTACAATATTTTCTAAAATTCAAATTTTAACTAAGGATTTGATGGTAAAATGAAGTTTCAGATTTGAAAAAAGGTGGATCCGACCCATCTTTTTAAAAAAACGTGCGCGCACACACACACTTTTTGAATGACCTATACCACCGTCAACCTCGGTGGTCTTGGGGTAAAGTGCTCGCCTCAGGACCTGGTGTTTGTGGGTTTGAACCCAACAGAGACAGAAAGCTTTTTTATTGAGCGAGAAGAACTCATAGCTCAACATCCTTCGAAGGGGAAGTAAAGCCGTCAGTTCCATGTGGCATGTAAAAGTACCCTGGAAGGGATGTGAAAATATCTCTTCTGGCAAAATTGGTAGGTCATTTCAACTCACTCGTAGAACTTTAGAGGTACAAGTAATCAGCCTTGGTGGCGCAACTTCAAAGAATGATCACAGCCAGGGAGTTTACTCTACCACAAAAACTAACTATTATCCCCACCACCCCTTGACAGTCGATACTTTCCACAAGTTATATTTTTGATAATGAATCTGTTTAGTAAATATAGAGTAATAAAGATACAAAATTTTCAATGAAAAATAACCAACAAATATTATGTTGATAAAATTACTTGGAAATAAAGATAATTGCAGTTAACTAACATTATTAAAAATTAAGATGATAAAACCCAAAAACATTTTTTTTTAGAATGAAGACAAACGTTAAAATTCATTCAACCACAAAACTTTTTCAATTTTTGCATTTCATGTTCTAACACTTCTGCCTCTTCCTTTGCTTTCTGCAAAACTGTTCTTCTTTTCACTTCTAATTTTCTTATTTCTTCAAATGATGTTTTTTCTTTTATGACTTAAGTCTACTTCAATCTTTTTCTTCTTTTCAAGCACTTCTTTCCTTATTCCTGATGCATTTCTCACAGCATGAATGATCTTTTTTTAAATTTCCATATTTAGAAGTTCCTCGGCTGCAGTGACTGCATCATAAGTTACACGTTGAGCAATAAGGCTGTCCTCATGTAGGTTTTCAACCAGACATTCTTTATTCACAGAAAAACTTCGCTCAACGGCTATATTGCTATGGAAGAGAACAAGAATTTTTTTAGTCATCAGGAAAAGAGATGATCCTTTTATTCTTTAATAGTATGCACGTCTTGTGGAAAATCTTTAAATAAATAATATAGTGAGCGCAAAAACTGGTTAATAGTCCAACTAGAGTTAGCATGTGCTGTTTTGTAAGCACCATGGACAATGTGTAAAGAACAAGTTCCAAATTCCAGTAACTCAGGATCTTGTGGAGAATTTTCCTTCAAGTAACTTTTGAGATCACTTTAAAATTTGAGGTTTACATTTGGTCCATCCATGGAAACTTGAAGCATTTTTTTAAGATCCAAGCCCTCGTCTTTTAGTGCAGATATTGCTTAACCATATTCGCAAGCTCACTTTTGAAAAAGGACCTAGTCATACACGATGACATATCCAAGTTTATCTTTATGCATTTGAAATTTCTGGGCAACATCACTGTCGGAAAACATTACTTTAAAAAGATCACTACACGCAGAAGAATGTGTCATTACTTGATTAATAGCCCACAATATTTCAGCATGAGAAACTTCATCTTTGACAAGGAAGCTCTAAATAGAACAACTAGGTCTAGTTTCAGGTTTCAAAACTACTTCGTGGTCATATCACTAAAATGTACATCTTCATGTAGGACTACAAATGACACTGCATTTTTGGCCGTAGGGACCAAGTCCAATATTTTTTTGCTCCCACTAGCAGCTTTCACTCTGTCAACATTCTTCTTTCCGTTTGCATGAGGTTGAATTCAAGATATTCCCATGTTACTTATATCAAAGTTAGTTTTACACAAAGAACAATGGCCTTTACTTTTATCACAATCCACTTTTTGTAACCACAGCCAATTTTTAAACAATGTACTGTCCAACCAATCAACTTTAAAAGAGGTTTTTCCTCTGAGTTTACTCATTTCTTGTTAAACACAAAGGTAACAAGATAAACAAGTGGGATCTGCAGAATACTCACACGAGGCCAAGCTTAGGAACGGTAGTTTTTATTTTGGGAGGAGGTGTTATTGGAATGTCAAGGTGAGGCAGGTACACCAATAGTTTGAACTTGAGCAGTTACTAGTAACTCATCACTCATAATAGTTACTGCTGGAAAATAAGAGGGGGGGGGGGAAGGTTGGCTGCTAGTGTAGTCAAAACAGTTATTTGTTTCTCTAGTATGTAAGGGGGAGGGGCAGGGAGGGCTCAGTGTAGAGAGAGACTGAGAATAGAAAGGTCAGCAAGTGAAGCAAACATCCCCACTGCAAGGTCAACTAATTGTGTGGCAAACAAGATAGACCAGAGGGGGGGTAATTGAGGGGTGGTCAAAACAGAACTATCAGTAGTCCAAGTAATATCAGGGGTCTCAAAATGCTTAATCCAACATTTCACTCAATTTAAAAAGGCTGAATATTTTTCCAGTATCTGATTCAAATTTCCAGTATATTCCAATATTAAAAATAAAATCAAGTAAATTTCCAGTATTTCCAGTATTGGTAGACACCCTGAAAACTTACAAACCAACTTAATTCTAGAACAGCTAAAGTAGTCCACACTGTGAAAGGGAAAGCCAAAATGTAACCAAATCAAATCTAGGACACTAAGATAAGGTATCGGACAAAGAAGAGTTAAAGATATCTTTGTAAATACTGTACAATATTTAAGGTTCATCCTGTAGCAATTCTACAACCGATTTGATCATATTCTTTGATTAAGAGTGTATATATTATATCATATTAATTTCAACTAGCGAAATCCATGGAACTAATACAGACCTATTTTCCCTCGTGTTTTCCAAACTTAGCAAAGTCCCAACTTACAAATGAAACACCAAAATCTTTTGCTGGTCGAACTCTATATGTATATTCCAACTCTTGTGGTTCTATTATTTCAAAGAAGATGTCCCCACCGATAACATCTGCAAAGGCGAAGCCACTGGACACGTGAATGTTGCTGCCTGGAAGAATTTTAAACAACTGGTCATCACGGATTGTGATTTTATTTTAGTATTGATAAAGTAACTTAAGGTATTTCTTAAACAGTGTCATACATCACCATTGATGCTCTGCAACTTAATGGCCTATTCATTCGAGCTAACTGCATAATTAAACTATTTGAATGGGGGTAAGGAAGGTATATGCTAGTTTAAGAGAAATGTAACCAAATTTGTGTAGAGGAAGAGTGGGAAACCATTTATGAGAAACTACTTCAATACACCCACTTAGGATTCCATCTCACCGAGGAAAAAATATTAAACAAGAACAACCAATGGTGCGGGTTTTGACTCGGTACTAACTACTTAATTTAAGTATCAGTTGAGACTCTAGTTATCATTATTCTAAGCACAATCAGCGATTATGAGAGTATTTCTATAATCGTAGTTAGGGATGTGAAAAAAGTATTGATACTTTAATAATATCGGTCTTTTCCTTTCAATACTAGTAATTTTTTACTCGATACTTTTTCCTGATACTTTTACTGATATTATTACTCACACTCCGGTATCGAAAGAAACCAATTTTTTGCTATCTTCACTCATGGCCCATGCTGAGATTAAATGTTTATTATGGTGGTATGTAGAGGAATAACAAATGACACTATTTTCTTCATGACAAGCAAGAAGCAACTCCAACATTCAGGGCTGTATGCAAGAACTTGACTAAGTGGATGCTTTGTTGACACTATGCTTGCATCATCATAGGTTAAAAGATGGAGCTATAGTGTGCTCGGAGCCACACTATCGGTCCATTAAGCATTCGCTATACATTCTTGCATCCGCCCTCAATCTATTTTAGCTTATCATAATTCATAGCTGTTCTTTCATCTTTGTTTATCAATACAGCCACCTGAGTGGTTGACAGCCGAGTGGAGACTAGTCTACTTAGCACCCCCTTCCTTTATCAATGAGCACGTTTCACAAACTAAACAAACAGGGTGGATGCAAAACATATTTTACAAAATTCCCTGACTTCTTTTTTCCAGTTTTAATGGTGGATGATGACTTGTTTTGTTTATTATTGATCACATATTAAAAAAGTTTGTATCTACTAAACATAAACAGTTTTATCAGTTATTTTAAAATTAAAATGTTATTTTATTTAGGTATTATTAACTTTTATTTTAGTGTTTAGTTGCAAAATTAATGGGATTTTTAGACATATTTTTTAATTTCCTGACTTTTTCTTATTTTTAGTTAAATTCCCTGACATTTCCCTGTTTTCCCTGTCATTCAAAAATTCCCTGACTTTTCCAGGTTTTCCCTGTCTGTAGCCACCATGACAAAATAAGAATGTGTAGAATCACAATAAACTTAGTCTACTCAAGGTGCTCCAAGCAGACGAAGAATAAACGTTCATGTGCAGATGAGGCAGAGCATCCATTCTTCTATTGTTTGTCAATAGTTAATAATCTATCTTGATGGAGCACATAAACGTAGTTAAAATAATGGCACCTCCCAAAAGTAAATTATGAAAGTTTTTTTAAGAAGATGAAACCTGCCTCGGTGTTAGTTAGCTAATGCGCTAGTTTTGTGTTGAGCTAGACTGCCGAGGACATGGAGGTCGAGGTTCAAATCTCGGTCGAGTGAACTGAGGGTGGTTTTTCCTAAATGGTTTTCCACTCTCCCTCCATGCAAATGCATGTTAACTTATTCTAACCTTTCCAATTTCTAGCCCATCAGTGTAATTAGTACTTAAGCATAGAGCTCGAATGGGTAGTAAGACACAGTACTTTAAAAAAAATGTTAGATAGCGAAAAAGTATCTTGTAAAATTTGTTTTTAACTATTAAAAACTATTAGGCCTATAATTTTCAGTGTTTAAATAAAAATGAAAATACAATGATGATGCAAAAGTTGTCATTTTTTGTAACATAACATTTTACTACCTGTTCAGGTTATACGCCTATGTACTAATTACACCAATGGGTTAGGGATTATGAAGTCTTAATTTAGATGAAATGCACACACATTTATGTGGTTGGAATGTGGAAAGCCCTTTAGGGGGAAAACCTCAGTGCACCCGACCGGGATCAATGTGAGAATAGCCGAGTTTAAGTATCAAATCTTTATTATGGCCCAATAATTGTCTGAAGCGACCACACTTCACTCTCTTTCGCGACAAATTTCTTGTAAATGGTTAACAAGACTTTTCTTATCTAATCAAAAAAAAACCTTTGCACATCCACTAACGACTTAACACGCTACAAACCTGCTTCAGTGGCTGAATGGTCTAGGGCATCATGATTATGTGTAACTGGCCTGTTGATGACATGGAGATTGGAGGTTTGAATCCAGGTCGGATCTACTCAGGGCGTTTTCCTCTAAATGGTTTCCCATTTCTATGCAAATGTGGGTAAATTACCTTTTAAATGCTTCTTTCCTCAGTCCTACCCCATTAGAGTAATTATCATACATGCATAACTTATATCCTGAACAGGTATAGAGACGGAGAGTGATAAAAAAAATCATCTATAAAACCCACACAAGGCTTCATAAGAACTAAAAATGATGAAGATTGGAACAGAGACACCACCAACAAGAAGTAATTTGATATTAAAATAATGTTTGTCCCATGTCACCAAGGTTCTTTTGGCTAAACACCATTTAGGTGCGGTCATATTGCTCCGATGTGATGTAATGATGACTTGTAGAAGTCTTAAACCTACAAAGCTCCAGCCTAACTAGCCAGACTATGGCGGAGTAGAACCCCAAACGTCTATATTAGTAGCCAGGAATGCTGAACATTAGACCAAGAGATAGATCATATTAAAATAAAGTAATAATATATGATTTAAGGCTAAATAATGTATAAATATATTAGGTACTGGTAGGTCCTACTTTTTCAACATAACATATGTAACCAAGCTTCATTATGGTTATTTTTATTTAGCACCGCGTCTTACTACCCGTTCGGGTTATACGCTTAAGTACTAATTACGCTAATGGATTAGGAATTGGGAAGGTTGAATAGAGGAAGTGAACCCGCATTCGCGTGGAGGGAGAGTGGAAAACCATTTAGGAAAAACCACCCTCAGTTCACCCGACCGAGATTCGAACCTCGATCTCCCCGTCCTCGGCAGTCGGGCTCAACACGACTAGCACGTTAGCCAACTACGCCACCGAGGCGGGTCATTATGGTTATTACTTATATGACTTACCCACCTCCGTGGCGTAGTTGGCTAACGCGCCAGTCGTTTGTTGAGTCATGACCACCGAGGACGGGGAGATCGAGGTTCGAATCTCGGTCGGGTGACCTGGGGGTGGTTTTTCCTAAATGGTTTTCACTCTCCCTCCACGCAAATGCGGGTTCACTTCCTCTAAATTCCACCTTCCCAATTCCTAATCCATTAGTGTAGTTAGTACTTAAGCGTAATAACCCGAATGGGTAGTAAGACGCTGTGCTAAAAAAAAAAAAAAAAAAACTTATATGACTTGAACCATCCTTGCTACTGTTCCATTTTCCAATAAAATTAGAACCTCAATTAATATTTACAAAATGAACTAATTGACTTTAGTAGTAATCCTATAAGATGACAGAATAAAATCTCACATTCCTCTAGTATGTTTACTTTTCAGCAATTCCATGAAAAAGAGGAATAATGGGTAAAAAATTATAATTAGAAATTGTGATCAAGATGTTTGGCTGGATAAATTGTAGAAATACTATATTAAATGGAAATGAAACTATTTTTCTTTTTTTTTTAGTTTAACATATTATTTTAGGTTATCACTTTGAGATACTTGGAAAAGGAGCGAAATGGTAATTTAAACATGCCACGGTTGGCAACCTTTTACTCTGATTGTACAATCATTTCACTAAATATGCATGTGGAAAAGGTAACTGTCATCTGTTTCCAATGGAATGTTGAAGAGAGACACTTGTTGGTATGTTATTACTTTTAATACATCGCAGATTGTTTGGTGGGTGTTTCTGCGTAACATCCGGTACAATAAATATACAAAAGTTGATTGTATCCCGTATGTAGTAATTTGTTTTCACCCAAGACTTCCCAAAGTAAGGATAAGATTTTAACCTAACCTCAAACAATTTTGAATTATTTTTTTTAGATATTTTTAAAGGAATACAGTGTAACAGACGTTACCCATATTTTATTGAAATATCTGTTACATTTCCTACGTTTAAGCATATAACTTTCTATATTACCACATATAGTTTTATATAACCTGTTAGTTTAGACAAAATTTTGGGTTGATAGAAAACAAAGTGATCATTGGCAACATTCGCAAGTCACAGTATTTACTTGCTGTGTATGGCACAAAAATGGTGTTGCCTCTTATGTTATTGTGAGTGATGATGCAAATCATTCAAAAGTATCTTCATGGCTATTTCTGAAGATGATTGTGGCTGACATTCTAATTAGTGAGAATGTAGAACATCTCTTCATTTTCTCTAATAATTGCACTGCTCAGTTCAAAAGCAAACATACAGCAATGAACATTCGCTTTCTCGCTGATGATTTGGGTGTTACTGAGGTTGAACGGAACACGTTTGCCCCAGGACACGGAAAAGGATCCGTTGATGCTATAGGTGGCCAGGTTGAGAGGCAAGTGTGGAACTTTGTGAAAGCAAGAACAGCTCAAGTAAACACAGCACTAGAATTTTACGAGTGTGCACTAAAGCTGTGCAAAACTGTCAATGTATTGTTTGTTTCTCAAATCTATGTTGAGACTACTGCTGCCTTCTTGAATGAGAGGTGGGAGCATGCTCGACACATAGCTGGGAGCATGCTCGACACAGAGGTGGGAGCATGCTCGACACATAGCTGGGAGCATGCTCGACACATAGCTGGGAGCATGCTCGACACATAGCTGGGAGCATGCTCGACACAGAGGTGGAGCATGCTCGACACAGAGGTTGGGAGCATGCTCGACCAGAGGTGGGAGCATGCTAGACACATAGCTGGGAGCATGCTAGACACATAGCTGGGAGCATGCTAGACACATAGCTGGGAGCATGCTCGACACAGAGGCAGGAGCATGCTCGACACAGAGGTAGGAGCATGCTAGACACATAGCTGGGAGCATGCTAGACACATAACTGGGAGCATGCTAAACACATAGCTGGGAGCATGCTAGACACATAGCTGGGAGCATGCTAGACACATAGCTGGGAGCATGCTAGACACATAGCTGGGAGCATGCTCGACACAGAGGTAGGAGCATGCTAGACACATAGCTGGGAGCATGCTAGACACATAGCTGGGAGCATGCTAGACACATAGCTGGGAGCATGCTAGACACATAGCTGGGAGCATGCTCGACACATAGCTGGGAGCATGCTCGACACATAGCTGGGAGCATGCTCGACACATAGCTGGGAGCATGCTCGACACAGAGGTGGGAGCATGCTCGACACATAGCTGGGAGCATGCTCGACACAGAGGTGGGAGCATGCTAGACACATAGCTGGGAGCATGCTCGACACATAGCTGGGATCAGAAACTTCCATCACTTTAGAAAGTGTGACAGTAACCATATATTTGCTGGTCTCACTTCCACATCTGTTGTGAACAGAATACAGGTCCAGTCTGAATGTGATAAGGCCAGTGCCAAGCCTGCGACAATTTGAAAACAGACCAATTTGCTACAAATATGCTGGTGTCTGCCAGACAATGTGAGAAAATAACGAAGTAAGGGTTGTGTTTTTGAAACAGTGGGGAAAAAAGAGCAAATTTTTCAAAATGGATGAAAATGATGAAAAGAATATCCACTTCAAACAAATTGAACAAATTTTCATGGCACCAAAACTGAAGATAGTGATATACGAGTTCCCAGCTGCAATGGAAGTTAAAGAAAAATAGTTTGTTTGAACTGTACATATTTAAATGTCATTTAGGTATAAAACTGATGGTCTGTTTTGTAATCTACAAAAATGTGTATTTTTGGAACACATGTAACATCCGTTACAAAATCATTATAACATCCGTTACACTGGAAAAAGAACTTAAAATCATTATAGTTGCATGTATTTATTTAAATAACTACCCCATTGTGTTCATAAGTTATGGACAATACATTTCAATTAGAAAAAAAATTCTTACATCAAGTGTAGGGACTGAAATATTCAAAAGAATACTCATTTTACCCTTACCTGTTTCCCTGTAAGTACAGTAGCCCCATGGCTTATTTGGTGCTGACTGACAGCTCACAGCTGACAGCTGACGGCTTTGAAAAGCTACCAGACCAAATTATGTATTCCTACGCCGAACCATACGATCTGCAAAAAACATGTGTTTAGCAGCTGTCACATCTGACAGTCAAAATTTAGGTATATACCTAAATGTTGACTGTCAGAAGTTAGCTGTGAACTGTCAGTCAGCACCAAAGAAGCCATGGGGCTACTGTAACATACGTTACACTTCTAAATCAGCAATTTCTCTCATGCCATACACAACTATGGCATTCAATTTTTGGAGCAAGGCAGTTTGATGTAGAAGTATTTAAGAATCTTATTTGAATGGTCATAGCAAAATTGTTTGCAATGAAATAATTAAATATATGAGAAAAAATGAAATGGAATTGCTCTTTTGTAGATTTTGGTGAATTTTCTCATGTTGTAAAAATAAAATAATCTCAAATAAATACAATCAGAATATTATGATTGACATCATCAATGCCAGTAGATTTTAAGTTCGCATTTTCCTAACAATTGATCTTCAGAAATAGATTACAAACTATCAAGCACATTAATCTCGCTTTAATTGCTATAGGTATAGATTTAGAGCAACGTTTTATATCAATTATATACATAATAAGGTCTACATAATAATACGATTGATACCAATAATCTTAAAGTTGAAATGCGTTAATAAAATGAAAGTCACTAACCTGATGGGGCCGCTTCATTCCAAATACATAAAAATATAAAGCATGGGATAGTAAAAGTTTTCAAAAATAATGAAACATAATTATATGCCCAACATATTTGCCACATGTTTTAGATACCGTAGACAAGAAGTTGAGTATCATACATTTATCAATAAACTGTCAATGATAAACGAAATGCATCATAATTAAAATGTTCCACTGGCAAATAATTATTTCACAATCATTAAATTGATCTAAAGATAAGATACACGAAACAACACGCATCACAGTTGAATCGAATAATTTAGTACTAGGTAGAAGTGTTGCCAACCCTAGTGCCCTACAAATCAGTAGCAATAACGTCCAACATTCAGTAGATTTCATTAAATGTATTTAAAAGTGGTGAAACATTATCATTATTAATTATTTTGTTGAACGTAGGTGATATTTCTCACCTATGTTATTCCTACTCCCTTTAACTTATTTTTCCTTCTTTGCTGTCGACATCAGTGGTCTTGGGGTAATGTGCTCGCCTCAGGATTCGATGTTCGTGGTTTCAAACCCAGTCGGAGCTAACGAATCTTTCTTGAGCGATAAAAATCCGTAGCACATCTTAATTCGGAGGGGAAGTAAAGCTGTTGAACCCATGTTGATTGTGGCATGTAAATGAAACCTGTGGGTATGTGACAATACCTTTCCTGGCAAAATTGGTAGGTCTTTTTGTTATCGCTCATAGAAATTATCTTGTGCTGACATAATCATTAGGTTCAGAAAGTGAACGTAAAATACTGTACCTAAAATAAATTACAAAAAAAAATATCTATGTCTATGATCAACGCGTCATGCTTTGAGTGTCCGGGAGTACGTGTTGCACTAGCTAGATATAATAAGCTGTTACAAATTGTGTGTTTTAAAGTGAGTGGATTTCTTCAGACTATTATAGTAGCGTCTTCCTCTCTATTCCCTCTGACAGCCAACTTCTTGGAAGAGGGGTAAGTTTACAGCTGTTATTATAGAACAAGTTTTTTTTTTTAATTTGTCAAGCTACAAAGCTGCGTAGAAGCTTTTCCTTCCCACTCAGACCACCCCCCTCACCCCGCCTCAAAATCCATCCTACATTTCAAAGAGTCAATGAGTGAAGTTGACAACATACGAACATATCAGTAGATTTGTTAATTTTATTTGAATTAAGCATTAGATCAGTAGAAATGTTAAAAATCAGTAGATCTAATGAAAAATCAGTAGGGTTGGCAACACTGCTAGGCGGACGAGTCCAAAACTAATGGCTTGGCGCAAAGCTAAACCAAGAACTATACTAAATAAATAAAAATTATTGGTTTCATTTTTTTATATTATTCAAGTTATGTATTATATTATTCAACTCGCATATTTGACTGTCTCCAGTATTTGGTCCGTGTCTGACTACATAAATATAATAATCTCTGACATAAGCGCTCACATGGAGGATTGAGGATGCACCATTGAGTTCTATGCATTGATCTCTATCATATAACTGGATGGACATATGTGGTTGAAATTTTCGAGCTGTCGTCTGCATACCATTGTGTAGGAGAGAAGGAAACTTTCGGATATCTCTTTCTCTCTTTCACCCATACAAGGCAATGTGGCATTTTGACATAGTTCATTAATTTGATTGAATATATTATAAACATCAATGTGTGAGTGGTTAAATTAAATAAATATGTTAGTTAAAACTTGAAGAGCATATAAAATTTCAAAACTGGTTAGTTTTTTCTTTAAATAAGTTGATGTAGCCTAATATGTATGATGATTTTTGAAGGAAGCTTATTTGTAAGGCTTTATATCGTACCAGAATCCTACCCTATAGTTGTGTTTAGCTAGGATAAAAGACCTTCCAGAAGAAAATTTCTACTTTCATTCTAAATGACCGTTTATCCTACCAAAATATCATCTATATCATAGTATTCTTGTACGAAATAAAGACTTACAGATTGGGATTCTGACTAAAATCAGGGTTTAGTAGGTACCGTACTTCCTACAAGCCTATAACCTAAATTATCATTTGAACGTAAGACTTCTACATAAAGTATGTCATTCAAACAAATTTAATACAGTTTTTAGCTTACTTGTTTCATCATAGCTATCAAACTTCCAACATAATATGGTTTCTGAAAGCAGTATACAAGATATGAGCCAGCTTACTTTTAAAAAAATTGGTAATATAATAATATTTTCTAAAGGCCTACAACCTAAGTAAAAGTTTGAACGTATGGCAACTGCAAAAAGTTTGTCATTCAAACAAATGTAATCAAGTTTTAAGATACCTTATTTATTATATTTATCGAACTTTCAATATAATATGGTTTCTGAAACCAACATACAAGCTACCCTGGTGAAAATCTCAAGAGGAAACCAGAGTAGAAAACTAGATAAATCCAGAGCAAACCAAGCCCTGGGTTTTACTCTGGTTTTCATTAGGTTATGAAACAACCAGAGTTAGTCTGGTTCTTTCATGGTCTCTGGTTTACTCCGGAATCGTTTGGTTACTTTGGGATGCTCTGGTTTTTTATTTCTTCAGAATTCTCTTGTTTGCAATGGAATACTCGGGTATTTTTCTCTGGAATGGTCTGGTTTGCAATAGAATACTCTGTTATTTTACTCTGGAATGTTATAGTTTGCAATGGAATACTATGGTATTTAAATCTGGTCTAAGCTGGTTTTCTATGGGATGCTATGGTATTTAAATCTGGTCTAAGCTGGTTTTCTATGGGATGTTAAGGTATTTTACTCTGGTTTGTGTTTGTTCTGTATGGGATACTATGGTATTTTACTGAGGTATATGTTGGTTCTCTCTGGGTTGGTATGGATTTTACTCATATATATGTTGGTTCTCTCTGGGTTGTTATGGTATTTTACTCAGGTTCGTGTTGGTTCTGTCTGGGCTCAGTTTGCTCAAAGAACGGCAGCAACATTCAACCAAAGACACCAGTATAAAAACGTATCATATAGTTATGTTTTGGATCTTGTTTCAAAATTAAAAGAAACTCGGTCTTTCGTAAACAAAAAATGGATTGTGCGTACAGTATTGAGTGAATTAACTCAAGTGGAAATTTTGGGCAATTATATGGCAAAACCCAAAAGTTCAGTGTGGGAAGTGTCTAAAGCTACTCGTGTAACAATTATTTCGGATCATAAGACATTAAAATTAAATATGCTTCATCCGTATAAAATGCAGGTACCTAATTCAAACACTAAGCGAAGATGATCCTGATCGAAAGTACAGATTTACGAAAGAATGATCGAATTATTGAATGAGAATCCATTTTTATTAGAATGCACCTGCTTTTCTGACGAGTGCACTTTTTTCCTAAGTGGTTCTGTAGATAAACACAACTGTCGTTATTGAAGTTATCCCAACCCTAAAATTTTTACTGGCGAGCACACACAATAGTCAGAAAAAAAGTTTGGACAGGTATATTAGGTGACACCATTATTGGTCCGATATTTATCGACGGATATTTGATAGGTGAAAATTACTTGGAAATGCTTGAATAAGCTATTCATCCTTTCATAGTGCACGACCTATAAACTCAACTAGACAACTATGGAAACATGGAGCTCGATGAAGATCTTCTACATTTTCAGCAAGATTGAGCCCCTCTTCACCATACGCTACTCGTTCGACAATGGTTAGACAACATATTTAATGGACAATGGATTAGCAGTAGAAAACCAATTGAGGTTACCTGAATCAAAGCCCCTAGTTTTTTTTTATCATGGGGTTATTTATAGTCACAATTTATGGAATTAAGCCAGCAAATATCGAAGATTTAAATAATAGGATAGCAATGGCATATAGAAGTATTACAAAAGCAACCCTACGAAAAGGAAGCGGGGGAATTGAAAATAGATTATATTAGTGTTTAGCTCAAAGTGGAGAGCATTTCGAAAACCTCTTTTAAACTTAAAATTATAAAAGTGTTTTTCTCAATAATAATTTTACAAATACACATAAACGTGAACAAACACACTCTGTGCTAGTACACTGCACACAAACACTTGTACCTTCCCGAGCTATGTTTGAATACCACAAATTCTAATGCCGCGCCCGATGCCAGTGGGTCAGAAACTTGTGAGGCTAATTTCTAGTGATAGAGTTTACATGAACAATCTTAAAACTACCATTTTTAAAATGGCACAACGTGATCCACAGGAATATTTAATAAACTACTGAGTCTTATTTAAAAAATTAACGTGACCTTAGCAACGCCACCCAAGGTCATACCAGCCTTTCCACCTTAGGTTGTTTTCGAGATATTTTGGTGGAAAGTTTTCAAATGAACATCCGCTATAGCTAATACATAAAGTATATATGGACAGGTTCAAATACCCGGTAAAGTGCTGGCTGTATGTTTGTATATTTGTTACCTGTTTGGACTCTCGAACGTTGTCCGATATTGAACATACTTAAACGAATACAGGGGTACAGAGATGGTGGAGAGGGAAAGAAACCGTGGAGATGAAAACTAGAAAGGGACAAAACGATGGAAAATAGAGATTAAAAGACCCCGGTCGAGCGAGCCGCCGGGGTCGATCAGAGAAAATAATTGTACACTACCAGGGCTACTATGACATTACCATACGTAGGTAACCTTGGCGTGAAAAATAAATGAACTTCATCCAGTGGGCGATTTTTGCCTCACTGGGTTTGTGAAACTAAAGGGGGGTGTAAATAAAAATTGTTGACACTATGAAAATTGTTAGAGCTGCCCACTACTCGTGGGTAGACTATAAAATGGAAAGATAGTACTGATTTTAAGAGGGAAGTATAATGGATGGAATGAGTACATTGAAGGACCGACACGGAACAGGGAAAACATCAGGACGACTCATACACGCTGTAAAAAGGGACTGGACATGGAGCCGCCCGACCCCGGTTCGACGACCGGCTAGCAAAAACTAGGTTAGCCGTCCAATCGACGGAGTCACCGGGGTCAGTTATTGTGAGGAATATATCTTCACCAGGGCTAGGTACGCATTTCCGTACGTAACCTTGGCGGGGAAAAAAATAAAAGTTTTGCCAGTGGGCTTTTTTTTTTTTTGCCCATCTGGCGCTAATAAATCAAAAAGGGGGGGGGGGGGGGTGACAAATAAAATTTTTGGGATGGAACAGGCTAGGAAATAAAAATAAAAATAAAAGTATACCTCGCCTCATCTTTTACTTCTGAGTGAGGTGAGAGCTAAGAGTGTCTAAGCCACTGGTGGCGTGGTTACTGTAGCTGTCTTTTAAACTTAACTAAAAACATTAAAAAATATAGGATTTGATAATGTTTGGTAATCACTTCTGGAGCAGAACATTAAAGTGGATGGTCTATTGTTAGAACTGACCAACCCACACCGGCTGTTTGGTGATGTTGGTGACGAACACATGAAACAAAACACACACACACGCAGGTTGACCGCCTGACTGAGCGCCAGCCGGGAGATTTCGTGGGGCGCCGGAGCAGAGTCCCGGTGATGTCGGCCTCGAGCTTGCTCAGGAGCGTTCGCTCATCGCCACCGACTACCTCCCGGGTCAACAGCGTACGGCTGGGGGGTCCACGACGCTGTCTCTGATGCGTCTGTGAACAAGAGCTGAGGCGTCGTAATCGCCGATGCCCCGTACGATTGGATTAGGACTCTTTTAGTAAATATACACACCACTAAGGATTTATTGATAACATTTTGTTGCTATATCTTTTCATGCTAAATGTATGGTTTTATTTTAAAAGGTTTTATAAGGTTTATCGTCTCTTTACTATGACACTTAGTACTTTAAATGTGTGCCTATTAATTTGTTCAAGGAGGAAAATATATATACAGGACCGCCCACAGGGGTGTGCAAACGATCCGGTGGCACAGGGCTCTCCGATTTGGAGGTCCCCATGCTTGCTTAAGTGACAGAGGGAAAAAAACAAGGTGGGGGAGGTGATAGCTTTTACTTTAAAAAGCTTAAAACCAGCATTTTGAAAATAGCACAAAGTGATCTACAGGGATATATAATAAAAAATAGGGATTCTCATTAAAACATAAATCAAAGTGACCTTAACGTCATCTTAGCAACGCCACCCAAGGTCATACCGGGTCTAGGTAGATTTTTCGAAAACAAGTTATTCTAAAATCAATTTATCGAAATCAATTCACCGAATACAAAACCATCGAAAGTAAATTTGTCGAAAATCAATTTTTCGAACGATATGTTTGTTGAAACCATATTTTTCGAAAATCAATTGCCCAAAAATCAATTTCCCGAAGTGAATTTACCGAAAATCAATTGTTCGACAGTCAAATAACTAAAATGAATTTTTCGAACAATCAATTTTATGAATTGCAATTTTTTTTTCTTCAGGAAATCAATTTAGCGAACTGCGAGTTTTCCGGAAGCTATTTTATCGAGAACTGGGAATCACCTACCTCTACCATCATCCCTCCTATAGGAAGGATTACCCCTAACCTAACATAACTTAAGCTAGAATTTTATTATACTTCAAACTTTTCGTTCGAAAAATTTACTTTCGAAAACCTCCTTTTTGAAACATTTATTTTGAAAAACAGATTTGAGGTAAATTCATTTTTGAAAAACTTCTTGTTCAAAGAATTTCTAGATCGAAAAATTTCGAAAAATTTACTACCAAAAAAATGATTTCAAAAAATTTATTTTCGCCTAATCAACATAGCAATTTTTCGAACTAATAGTTTTTCGAAAATTTATTAGTTCGAAAAATTTCTATGTCAAAAAATTGGTTTTCAAAAAATTAAACTTCAAATAATTGAATTTTGAAAAACTTATTTTCGAAAAATTGCTATTTGATAAACTCGCTGGCTACCGGCCATCATACCAGCCTCACTTTCTCCTCAGAACCCAACAACTTTTGTTAAAAAAATTTTTTTCTTCTGCAATGCGTTGTTTTCGAAATATTTTAGAGGAAATTTTCAAATGAACACCTGCTGGTATAGTAAATATGAATTAAATATTTATATATTATATAATAAATATATAATATATAAAATATATTTATTATTTGTTATATCTAAAAATATTATATACATGTATTATATATATATAAATATAAATATATATATATATATATATTTATTTCTTATCATGAACACTGTTTACAGCCTGTGGCCGGGTATATTTGGTAAAATGCCTCCATCTGCCTCTGTCCTTCCACCAGTCTCTACCTCTCACTTGCACACTTAATGCTGTGTCTCCCATCTCCTCCTTGGTCTCCCTTGCGGTCTCTTCCCTGCATACTTCATATCCATTAATCTTCTTGGAATCCTATCCCTTTCCATCCTCACTACGTGTCCATACCATCCTATCCTAGCTTCCTCTACTATCCCATGTACCCCAACTCTAAATCTTACATCTTCATTCCTAATCCTATCTCTTCTGGTGACAGCTAGCATGCTTCTCAAAAACTTAATTCCCATGGCCTCCACTTTACTTGTTTATCCATTGTACAAAGTCCAAATTTCCGCTGCTTATGTTACTATGGGTATGAAGTATGCTCTATACAGCACTTCCTTACACTTTAGGGGCACTTCTATTTTGCATAGTAGGTCTCTTACACAACTGTAGAAAACCTTTCCCTGTTGCTAACTTTTGCCTCAATCACACTACTTAGATATTTCACGCTTTTTGCTTCTTTAAAATCTACTCCACCCAGTTCTATCACCTTTCCTAGCCTTGTTCTCTGCCTTGTCATCACCATCACTTCACATTTCGCCATACTACATTCCATTCCGCACTTTTTCACTTCCTTATTCCATTCTTGCAGCTGTTCTTGTTCTTACTCTTCCCCCAATATCAAGTCATCTGCAAACATCATTGCTTTCATTTTCTCCTCCCCAGTTTCCCTGTCACTCTCTTCATGATCATTTCCATCAACAAAACAAATAGTAATGGTGAGAGGGCATTTCCCTGCTCCACTCCATTTTTTAATTGCAACCACTCTGTCCACCCTCTCTCCATCTTTACACAACTCACATTATTTTCATACATATTCCTTATAGCCACTCCTCTTTCTACTCTTGACCTTCTCTATTGCTTTCCATACTTTCTTTCTATCCACACTATCATATGCTTTTTCTACACCCATAAATGCCATTACCAGCTCTTTCCAACTTTACATCTTTATTCCATCAACTGTCTAATTCCAAATATTAAAACAATCATCAACCTCCTCTCTCCATCTTCACTTCCAACTTTTCCTCATTCTCCTTCCCAGAATCTTTTCCTATATTTTCGCGCATTGACACATCAGTGTTATGCCTCTATGTTTCACACCTCTTCCTATCCCCTTCTTGAATATTGTTAGTATAATCCCTTTCTTCCAATCCTCTGGCACTTTCTTCTCCCTCCACACTGCCCTTACTACTTTATACCACCACTGTAGACCCATTTTTTCTGCTGCAATTATTATTTCCACTGTGAGTTCCTGGTGGCTTTCCCCTCCTCATAATTTTCAAGGCCTCTTCTACCTACTTCCTCTTCCACCTCTCTGTTCATTTCTTGGCCTCTCCTACCTCTTTCCAGGTTAGATCCGCTACTCCCTCCTCTATCTCTCTGTCCATTTCCTTCTCTTCTTCCTTCCTCTTCAGGGTTCAACAATCTCTCAAAATATGATTTCTACAGCTTCTTTACCTCCTCATCGCTCTCTATTATTCTTCCATTTTCATCCATAATTTGGACCTCTTTCCTATTTACCCTCCTCCTTTGGCTCACTTGACTATCCAATATTTTATTGCTCCCTTTCACATCATTCTGTAGCACTTTTGTCCACTTTTCCAGCCATGTTTTTCTCCCATCTCTATCTTCTTTGCATTTCTATTTTTCTCCCTATACTTATCCTCAGTCTCTCTTGTTCTTTTTGTGAACCATTCTCTTAATTCTCTTGGCATTCACTGCCTAATTTACCTTTTTGTTCCAACATGTAGTTTCCATCTTCTCATTCCACTAGTTCATATTTATCATGTTTTTTTAATATTATACATTATGTATAGTAAATACATTATATAAAAAAATGTAAATTTAGATATTGCTAAATGCATTAAAACACATAATCCCTCCGCCATTCCCCTTCAAACAGCCAATAAATAATGGATGGAATTAAGGCCTTTTATAACTCTGGCCTTCTTAAGCTATGCTATCTGTTTTGCATTCATGTATGAAGTATAACATATCGCAAGGGCTGAGCCAGCAAATTACTACCTTCCAGCCTGGACAGAGTATATATGAAAATATAATTTAACTAGCAGCACAAGTATACTTTAATTTCTGTAGGTGCCTAGAAAAGAAGAGAAGGGGTGCAGTTGAGGAAAAATTTGAAAGCAACTTAATGTTTATGTAAATTCCACTTTATAACTGGATTTTATAGACAAGCCATTTATAATAGCCATATCTTCCTACTTTATATATAATCTAATTAGTTGTTCTATCCAAGTACGTTCCTTATGTATGTTCATATATTATAATATAAGGAACGTACTGTGTGGTTTTAATTCCTCTCCTTATATAATTTGTTGCTACTCTTGGCTGGGTGACATGTTCCGGTGATTACACCATCAGCAGGCATCAGTGCACAGTGTTAACATCGGGAATAACATCTTAGTCCCAATCTGAAGACCTGATGATGGCGTAATCACTGGAACATGTCGTCACCCAGCCAAGAGTAGCAACAAATTATACAAGGAGAGGAATTAAAACCACACAGATAAATAACATTACTTTAATTCAAACTTTTCAAACGTCAAATTTCTCCTTTTGGTTACACTTCTTTCAGAACAATCAATTACTTATTTATATAATCTTGTATTTATGATATATCATAACTGATTAAAGCATAACCTGGATGACACATTCGTTGATTTCCATTAAATCTACAATTAATCTTGTCTTGATAGTTAACACAAGCAGATTTTTAGAAACCATTTGACCTGTATAACAAGTCTTTAACATTAAATCCTTTACAATCATTTACTAATTTTGTGAAATTTTACTTGAATAATAACCTAGCCAACTATTTTAACCTTTCTATTGTCACTGTTTAAATATCTTAAACATTAGAGAACATGTCTTCCTTGTCTACATATTTTCAAACTATTTACTAGTATAATTAATTATTCAACTAATAAATTCATTATTGTTGGCATACTAATTTGTCTATTATTTTTTTGTTAAGTCATAACCTTCATAAAACCTATAATCTTTATCTCAAGTATAAAAAAAAAAAGGACACATTGATATACACCCACAGATTTCTCATATAAATAGAACTATTTCCAAAAAAAGTAGTTCAAGTGCAGAATATCGAGAATTCTTCCTGTTTAATTATTAATTTACTACAATGCATGTAAGATGAATCAGGCTTTATCAACAGACACCCCTTGCACTGGTAACATAATGCCCTAAACCAGGCCTGTCAAACTTACTTGGTCATAAGAGCTCTCAAATGAAAATATTGAGAGGGACACATTTTATAAAAATCAATGTTGTAAATATTTTAAGTAAAAAAAACAAACTAGTTCTTTAGTATTATTATAACAAAAAGAAAATTTAAATAAATTTATAGACTTGCCATCCATTTTTTTAAAGCCTGTAGTTTGGCCTTAATAATGTAAGGATATTTATGAGAACACCTTTAAAATGTGAATAAATTGTGAGCGTATAACCCGAAGAGGTAATAAGTCATCGAGCTAAAGAAATAATTGGGTTCAAACCAAGATCCAAATAAAGTATGGTAATTGACCACAGTTGTTAGTTGTCACTTAGACCATGTGTACACAAACAGCTAAATAAATGGGCTGAATGGTTTCAGACTGCACTGGTTCAAAAAGGAGAGAGCTTATCTGCTCTTCAGTACAGTAATTCTCTTAAGTCAAGATGACACCCCCTTCAACTTAGCCTAATTATGCCAAGCAACAGAGTCCTTCATTTAAAAAGTAGTGCGAGGTCAGTAGACATCAAACTATTATATTTTATTGACTCTGCATGGACGTGTGATGATTTTTTGAGGGGTATCAACACATTTAGAGATTCAAAGACCAATCACAAAGTTAAACAAGTGACAAGTCATCCAGATTTGATAAGCTTAACAGTGACAGAATTGTCATTTTATTATTTTGCATGATACAATCAATTAATTCTAGGCGCTGTTGTCAAATGTGTTACCAGGATGTAGGCACACTTTGAGCTAAATGTGTTACATTCCTTAGCTTTCAATTGGTTGCATGAAAAAAATAATTAATTGAAAATCATAATGTAATTAATATTCCTCCAACTATTTCAAGACTTACTTACCCTTTAACTCTTCCTTATTTAACACCACCACTTCAACTGCTTTGGTGGCCACATGGTCTAAGGCTTCACTTTCGTGTTAGATTAGACTTGCGATGACAGGGGGATCGGGGTTCAAATTCCAGTCAGGTGTTCAGAGGTTTTCTTTACAAATTGGTTTTCCACTCTATCCCTCCACAAATGTGGGTACACACACGTTAAATTCAAACTTCCTCATCCCTAGCTCAATAAGGTAATTAGTACATAATATGCATATAACTTTAACAGGTAGTAAGACAGTGTTAAGAAAACAACAAAACACCATCACATCATTCTTTTTTTTACTAATCTTCAAACCACACTTTCTTGGAACAACACTCTGAGCATGTTGTCCTCATTCTACCCCCCTTGCCCCCAATCTTCATATAATCTATAAATAGCATTTCCTTTACCTTATCATTTACTACCTTTTCTTCCACACTATAATAAACGGAAGAGAAAATGCACTCTCGTTGCTTCACTTTATTCCTGCATCCCTCTCTTCGAGTCCTAGCCCTGCTTCTGAAATCTACACATATATACTCGTTGCCTCCAACTTTTGATTCTTCCAGTGCTAGACTCAACTAGCATTTTTTAATACTTGCATTCACTTATGAGTATTATAGGTTTAGGTCTCCTCCCCTTATAAACCTTTGCAACAAGATACACGCATCGGTTGTATTTTAAATATTGGTAAACATTAAATAAAAATATTAACTAAGTTCCCATGTTACACTGCTATAATTGTACAAAGGGGTAGTGGTCGTTTCTGAAATAAAACTAGTCATTAATGCCCTATTAAGGACAAGTTCTGTGAATATGAGATTCGTAAGTAAAATGAAAACTTAAAATGTGTGAAAAAGAAGTTCAGTTCATCTATAATTTAAATTAATCATAATTCTTCAGGTGGGATTTTGAAACGTACATAGCAGTACACAAAAATGAAGAAAAAGGGAAAATGATGCCAAATGACATGACTCTGGTTTGTTTACCCCTGGGCTTCGAAGAAGATTGTTCTACACCCAACCTCAAACCAGAGAGTTAACAACGCAGTTCCTTTTACTTACCTTCTTCTTTATACAATACTCAATTTTCTGGGGTAATTGAGGGGGGAGGAAGAATTGATAATAGAAATCACAGATAATACAAAAATTCCCCTTTTACCACCTATATAAATTTTATACTTATTGAATTAATGATACAAGTCCTTTACTCATTTCTTTTATCTCTGAGGGTTGTACTAATGGCCGTTTATTTTCAGTGCATGCATTCATTGTGTTTGTAAAGTGTCATCCTGCTCCTCCAAATTTGTCAGGTCAGCACAAATTCCTCAGCCTTCAGTGCCTTGGCTACTGATTAGTAGGGATGGGTTGTGAAATCACAGCCTGCTCCTTTGTTATTGCTCCTCTGACGTCAGTCACAACCTTTTCCTGACAGCCGAAAGGAGCCGTTTCTTCTGGTCACCGACTTGTGGGAAATTCCATATCATTTGTTTCTCCAAGCTTCCGTTTTCTATCGGCCAAGACTACGTTGTTACGATGTTATACGGTAGATGGCAGCACAAAGCAGTCATATATTAAAGGAGAGTGTTGCCACCGCTTGACGTTGCTCCTGGTTTCTATCACAGGGCTGGTCTCTAGCGTTGGGACCAGGTTCGTACAAAGCCTGCTCCTCTATGCTCCCGAGATATTTTGGAGCAGTCACAGTGCTAGGAACAGGTCCGAGCAACCATGCTCCTCTACGCTCCCGAGATATTTTGGAGCAGTCACAGTGCTAGGAACAGGTCCGAGCAACCATGCTCCTCTACGCTCCCGAGATATTTTGGAGCAGTCACAGTGCTAGGAACAGGTCCGAGCAACCATGCTCCTCTACGCTCCCGAGATATTTTGGAGCAGTCACAGTGCTAGGAACAGGTCCGAGCAACCATGCTCCTCTACGCTCCCGAGATATTTTGGAGCAGTCACAGCGCTAGGAACAGGTCCGAGCAACCATGCTCCTCTACGCTCCCGAGATATTTTGGAGCAGTCACAGCGCTAGGAACAGGTCCGAGCAACCATGCTCCTCTATGCTCCCGAGATATTTTGGAGCAGTCACAGCGTTAGGAACAGGTCCGAGCAACCATGCTCCTCTATGCTCCCGAGATATTTTGGAGCAGTCACAGCGCTAGGAACAGGTCCGAGCAACCATGCTCCTCTATGTTTCCGAGATATTTTGGAGCAGTCATAGAGCTGGGAACAGGTCCGGAACAACCTTGCTCCTCCCATTTTCTAGAGGTATTTTGGAGCAGTGGTAAAGTGGAAAGGAATACATTCTTGGCACAGTGCCAATACCAGGTCTGGCGTAACTTTGCTTGTCTATCATTCTTAAGAGATTGTTTGGGGGAGCAGCAGTTGAAGGGAGAAACTTTTGATACATATTATCAATACCTATAAAACATCACTAAAAATATAGTAAAATGTTGTCCATGTAGACTGCAATAAAATGGGTTTGTATTTTGTAAAAGTTTCTTCCTACTAAAATCCTACCATACTAGTCTTGGTAATGGTATAATAACCAACGTTAAAATGTTTTTATTTGGAATTGGGACAAAAAGTAGCGGATAAAAGGTACACGTCCAGTGGAGGAGCAGTAGCAGTAGCAGATTGCTCCTGCTCCACTAAAGGAAGTTTTTCCCATCCCTACTAACTAGCTTTATCACCCAAGATAAGCTCTGCCTCTCCTTCCTCTACCTACCCATCTCTTTCGCTAGTCTCAACAGCATTTGTACAACCATGAGCGTGTGGTACTGTTTCCGTGTCTCTGCCCGTCTCTCTCTCTGAATGATGGCCGCACCTGTGCACTGGGTTGCAATAACAGTAAAATGCATTCAGACGGTGGTGTATTGTTTGTGACATATTGAAATATAGACACGATTAAGCCACTAACCGGTTTATCCGCCCCTGTAAACGAGAGTCTACTGTATTATAATATTACTGTGGTAATAACACTGCATTGACAGTATAAAATAAAATGTAGGGCTGGGGTGATTCCGATTGCAGATCCAATCATCTGCCGATTATGGCACGATGGGCTTAAGATGGGTTAAGCCGATGAACTGATTGGCAGTTTAAGATTGCTTATTTATCCTGATTTTTTGAACAGTGTAAGCACCAGTTAGGTAGTGGTAACTCACCAGTTTTAAGCTGAGTAGCAGAAAACATTTATCTCTGTACTATCGGCTTGGCAAAAGGGAAGGGATTATCGAGTGAAAGAGAATAGTTTTGTTTTAACCTTTCCTAGCACAAGCGCTTGTAATTAATTTGTTGTTCCCAGCATAAGTGCTTGCCGTATTTCAGCACTCTCTAAGTCATCTGTTGGGCTATTTGCTAACTATTTTATAATTAGTTGTTATTTTTGAATATAGAGGTCTATCTTATATGAAATTAATTTTTTTATTGTTGTTGGTTTAACAGGTAGTTTTGCTTTAGAATAGCCTCCTTACAAGATGATAGGATTGTTTTAGAGCTCAATAATATGATTGTTTATGGAGCTCAATAAAGACGTATCTGGCATTGAGTCCGATAGTTCTGACAATAATGATATTGGGTGTAATAATGATAATGAAGATCTTGAATTACTTGATATAAGTGATGGTGATTTGGAAAACAATTTAAATGTATGGCGTTTTTAACCACCTTTGTTGACATTTATTTGCAGGCTACAATTTGATGTTCCAATGAAATATGTTAATTAAACTAGTGTTGGGTAATAACTTTTTTCAGCACTTTGCCAAAAATACAAATATTACATGTTTAGTCAACAAGAAATAGGTAAAGTGGATGAAGAGTGGTATGAAACTACCGAGGAAGAAATTATGGCCTACATAGGAGTATTGGTTTTATGGGTCTATCTGATTTGCCAGAAACATCTGATTACTGGCACAGCTCAGACATTGAATGCCATACAAACGTTTTAACTGTCTTATAAATTATTTTCATGTCAGTGATGTAACAAAAGAAAATTACGGCGTACTCCGGGAGGTAAGGCCTGTTCTTGATATTATGGACACGTTCAATAAATGTTATAAAACTGGAACCGAACTTGCTGTTGATGAAGTGTACAAGGGTCTTCACTACGGGTCCTTGCAAGTCCTCATGGCTATGTTCTTAAAGCAAATGTGTACATGGGCAAGAAAAGAAGAAAGACACAAAGACAAGCTGTTGTGAAACCAAGATTTGTTAAACTTATTAGAGGAATTTCCAGGCCAAAATCCTTGTGTACTTTAACAGTTTCTTTTTCGTCTATAGGGTTCTTGAATATGCTGCACCACAACAGGGATATTTGTGTTTTGTCAACAATTGTGACCCTAGTGAAAGTACGCCAGTACAAAGGAAAACTGGTAACAGAAATGAAAGGGTTGTGGTTTCTTGCCCTAGTAAAGTATACCACATATATGGGTGGTGTTGACAGAGCCAACCTGATTAAGAAGCTTCTATTCTCTGGACAGAAAAACAAAAAACTGTAGAAATATTTGTTTGGATTCGTATTGAACATTGTCATTGTTAACAGTTTCATAATCTATAATGAAACAAATTAACCAGCATTATCAAGACATAGGTTTACCAAAAATCATTCAGACTTGCATTTTACAAGCAAATGTTAGGAAACTTTTCCTCATGCAGAAGAGTTTGTAGGAATAGAAGCCTCCCAGTTTCTGTACCTTCATAGTTTGTGCAAACTGCAGTAATAAAAAGAAAAGCGCTCATACAGGACGAGGAAATCAGACTTCATGGAAATGTAGGAACTGTGACCTGCCCCTCTGCAGGGCTGATTGTTTTCTTAAATACCACCAGGAAAGATAAGTTGGAGTTGAAAACTAATAGTAAATTAATGAAATAGATTGCCTAGAGTATAATAAGTAGTTGCTAACAATGTCAATGTGATCTCTAATAAAATAAGTTGTTTCTAAAAATGTCAACGTAATATGTTAATTATGTCCGAGTTATTGCTTATAGCATAGAATCATGTGCAAATTTTTCATGTTATCAAAAATAAACGGGATAGTGGTGGGGAATTGCGCTATTAAAATAGGGCTTGGGAAAGGGTTAACAATGAGGTGGGCCCCCAATAATAAAAATACGGAAAGATAAACTAATTAATGTAATAAGGCCCACCTAGGGAAATAGTAGAATATTTAGGAAGAATCCAACGCACAAAATATGAAATCATATTCCTTTCTTCTGGCTTCTATTGAGAAAAAGTCACACACAATTCTAAGACAAAACAAAATTTTTATATTTCAGCAGTATTTCTTTAACTTTTTTTTTTCTGAACCGTGTCTTACTACTGGTTCAGGTTACACATAATATTGCCCTTATCAAAGAAAGAGAAGAAACACTAACCTACTCCAGTTCAAATTTAAAAAATGGTTTAAAACATTGGGGTTAACTATTGTTGGAGTAAAATTTCACATATTTTCTGTAGAAATGCAAGCCATCTATTTATATGAAAAATAAAATGTATTTTTAAATAATAAATAATTAATAAATATTGATTAAAATGAAAGAAAATTTATTATAGAATTTTAGGAAATACAAACTAATGTATTGGTCCGAATATAGTACAGCTTCATACTTAATACGATCCTAAATATTTAAAGGTGTTCTACATTAAAAATAAAAGGTCTAAAATATATCTCAAGAAAAAACTTAACAAATTTGAAAGTTTTAAGCATTATGTAGCAATTCTGGGAGATCAACTAAGAAGGTTTGACCTGTAACTGGTATGTTCCCTCATACCATGTTATGAGGGTCATTTGTAGTCTCTAGAGCTTTGGTTGTCTGTTAAAGTGCCTGTTCACACATATTTGGCTAAATTACTAGGATCTGAATATATCTGTCTTATGTGACAAGGCTCTAAGGTTGATAGCTATTATTGTAGAGAAGGTGAGACTATGTTGTGATTTGTTGTGGGTGAAATTGTTAAGGTTACCTAGAAAGATGTCCAAGGATGCTTTAGAGTGAGGCTAAATCATGAAAATGTCATAAATGTAACACAGCCATACAGAAAATTGTGTAGCTATAATAGTTTAAACTTTCAAGTGTTATTAAGTAGCCCCATGCAAGGATTTTAATATGATGGAGCCATGCTTTTACTAATAGCTATGACCTTTATCTGTTTAACTAATATTAACGAGTTAATATATATTTTCTAATTCAAATAGTTAATCAAATGTATCTATAACTAGTTATTATTTACTCGTATACACGTTTAAAATATGGGTTAGTATTATTTTGAACAAAGTCACGTGGAAGATATTTTCACCCATATTCAAAATTTCATGATGAAAAAAAAGCATTGCAAGACTCTTATCAGCAAAATTATAAATAAAAAAGATCACTTTCTCGGTTATTGTGTATTTAGATATATATTAACTAATATTATTTCCAGGAAGTGTAAGTTGTATTAAAGTATGAATTTAGCCAGGTCCATCAGGAAAGAGTGGTAGGTTTGTGCTCTAGAGTGTTCATGAGAGTGTTAGTGTACAGTGCCATGACAGCAATGGTGACAAGAAACAGCGAGGTGGAAGGTTTTCAATTTTATGGGTTTTGTTCAGGATATCAGGATAGTTTAAGTATTTTGTGGAGAGTAGATAAAGTGTATGGAGTTTGAGGGTTTTGTAGAAAGAGAAGTTAAAGTGAGTCAGTTGTGTTTTGTGTTAGTTTTAATTAATAAATAATAAATTAATAATTTATGTTACAATAGAGCATGTTGAATTTATATCAAGTGGTCTATACAACACTATCTACTTGCACTTCCCTCTCCCCCTGTTTCAAATAGTGCTGGGTGGGGCTGATGTTCTAGATCTTGGTCACTCGACTTTATCTTACATCTGATTTCTTGGCGTGTGGAGGAATTCATTTCTGAGGTGGGGACACCATTAAGACGAACTCCACTACCCCAGAAGGTTGGATGATACGTGAGAATGATGTTGGTGGAAAGCAGAGGGCCCTACAGTTTAACGTGGGTTCCAAAACATGGCCTGGAATGCCACATATTCACAAAGCGTGAAAGAACAAACTTTACAAGAGGAGAAGGAAGGGTTTAGCATTCAGATAAATCTGTGCCAGGACTGGGATTTGACCCCAGACACCTTACCCCTAGACCGCCAGGTCCCTTTTTACAAATAGTTACCATAGAAAATTTTGGGTTTTGATTATTTTTTCTGTTTATTAATAATTTTTATCCGCTTCAGTGGCTAAGGCGGCACTCTTGTGTTATACTGGCCTGCTGATGACAAGGAGATCCGGGTTCAAATCTCGGTCTTGTCTAGAGAGGGTAGTTTTTCCTTTATGGTTTCCACTCTCCTTCCATACAAATGCTTCCTTCCTCCTTTCTACCCCATAAGAATAATTATCATATAATATACATATAGCCTGCACAGTGCACAGGTAGTAAAACGGTGTGATAAAAAATATATTAATAATTATAATATGAATTTAATCAACAAAAAATTATTTATATTAAAAAATGTACGTGTCATTCAGTATATTACCTTTGAAATATTGTAAAGAAAATAAATTAAATAATTGACAATACCTTGATTGGCCCAGCTCTAATAAAATGTTTTCAAAATAAACACTAATATCAAATTTAAACAGTAAATAATAGGGATAAGCAAGACGGAATTTTTCAATTCAAAACTATATTGAGACAGTAAGAAAAAATAATTATATGCAAGAAAGAGACAACTTCCTTTGAAAGTACAAAAATGTAGATTATGTTTTTTTTTTAAATATGACTAATTTATAGCACGCTAAAGTTTCTTTTGGCATTTTGGCTGACACTTGCTTTGGATTGTCTTTTGATTCAATCAAAAAACTTAAGATATACCTCATATGCGTTTTAAGTTTAGTTAATAAAGTACTAAAATAGTAATAGTTGCAATATATACCATTTAAAGTTTTTAATTTTGAAGTTGACCAGTTTATATGTTAAAGTTTGATATTGAAAAACATTACCAAAATTATCTTAATGATGCATCTAATCTTTAAAACACTTTCACTTTTCAACAAACTAAGGTTATATAGCTCATCAATTTCAACTTCTTTCTGGAAAAAAATAATAGCTAGCAATTAGACTTAATATTTACCAAAGTGGCCGAAAAATAATCTACCCCAGAATATAGGCTGCACCCTATAAATCCATCTCTTAGATAGGAATAAAATTATTCATGTCTGAAAATGAATCTTCTTTGAAAATAAACAAAATACACCCTGTTTTCTTCTTACTTATCTAATGCTTTTAGTATTTGATATATTTTATTACTATGTTGAGTTGTGTTGTGTTGTAGCTACTGTATATCTTGACAAGAGATGCTCTTTCCTAGATAATCGACCCTGCATACAATTCTAACTTAGTAAACCAATACACCCAACTCTTGACACAATAGAATAACAAGTGACATATAGGCTCCATAAAAAGTTTCTTAATCATATGGGAAGAATAGAAGTGAATAGAGGAGTGTTGAACATTTCATTTTGTACCATTTTGGCTTGTTTAATATTAGTGTGTCAAGATCCATCTATTTTTAAAAAACCTCATTGAAGATAAGTATTAGAGATGGTAAAATATTTAAATCTATATTGATATACTATACCTCAGTTATAGCTTATGTGGTGCTGACTGACAGCTCACAGCTGACTTCTGACGGCTTTGAAAAGCTACCAGACCAAATTATGTATCCCTACGTCGAACCATATGATCTGCAAAAAACATGTCTTTAGCAGTTGTCACTTCTGACAGTCAAAATTTAGGTATATACCTAAATGTTGACTGTCAGAAGTCAGCTGTGAACTGTCAGTCAGCACCACATAAGCTAAAACTGAGGTATACATGCCGTCACCACAAGTGCAACATTTGTTCCAAGAGTGCATTTATTTGATACATGGTTTTATAAAACTTGTTTTAGAGGAAAAAGTGCGTCCTATTTTTGGGTATTTAGGTTATTATCAAATATTGTTAAAAATAAAAATTATCAGTTTGCTTTTTAAATTCCTTAGGTCAGTTTCTTGGTTTTTCATTAATTTTTTTAAATTTCTCGAATTTTCGAGAATCATTTTAAATTTTGGAGATGAGATATTTAGTTTTTTCTCATCTTGATTTTGAATTTTTGAGCCTCGCACATCCCTAATAAATAAATATGAGTATTATTCAATTCAATTAGCTCGAGCGGGTAGTTGTGCCAATCGGACGGTGAAAGGGCTTAAAACATGTTTTGAATCATTAAGGGAGAGAGAAAAAGAAGCAACAGTAATATATTAATAATACTCACAAATCACTCTGTATTTAATGAGAACTTTGTCACCTTGGAAAACAAAGTGTAAAAATGATTCTTTTACTATACAAACAGTTCCTCCAACACATGGCTGAAAAAAAAGGGGGTATGTGTGTGTTTTTTTCATTAAGTTTCTTTCTTTACCAAGTGTACAAACAAAAGAGTTGAAATAAACAATAATCTAAAACACTACAACAATAATGAATTGATGGGTCCTTACGTATAGTGTCACAGCAGTCTCTTCCATACCTTCACACACACACGCACGCAACTTCTTGTACTTTGTTAACGAGGGGAGCAAAGAAAATCTGTTTCTAAATAAGACGCAAGGTTGTAGCCGCGGATAATATAAAGTATGTTAGGACTTAAGTCTAAATATAACGGCTTCCCCCCCTTGACACTTCCACTCCCACAAACATCTCGTAGAATGCCGCACAAAGTTTATATTCTCCTTAGCTCGTCTCTAATCTCAACACTTTGTCTCTAGCAACACCAGTTTTTTATTAGTTAAAAAAATCAATTCTTTTTGTACAACACAGGTCTGCTTTCAATGACTGGCACACTTGTCAGACATGACACTTTGGCTATTAGCTCCCTTCAGAAGCAACAGTTTCCTTTCAAGTAATTTGTAATCAATGTGACAGTAATCACTCCTTTAGGCAACATCACACAGTCACCCCGACAGTCGCACGAGTTCAAACACAGTTTTTCTTCTCTTTTTTACTTTAAATTTTGCATATAACAAGCACCAATTTTATTAGGTATGAAATGAATTATTATTTTTGGAAGAGTAATTACGTATCAAAGTATTTAGTGTTGTCGTTAACCAAATAAATTGTGCATCATTATGAGCAATGAAATAATTATGGTTGCATGACCAAAAATTTACCTTTGTACCTCTCACAAAAATACTGATTTGAAAAAAAATTGCATAAGCACACATTATATTTTGAATTGACTAACAAGAGGAGTGGCCAACAGTCAACACTTTGTGTGAATATTAGTAAACACAGAATAGTTTAATTTTAATAAAGTGTTACCAATGAAAATATGTTGTTCCTACCAATGAATCATTTATAAAGAACATGAGAAATTATCATACCTCTATAAACTATTTCCATTCTTATTTCAAAAAGCCAAATATATACAAAAAGAAAAGAAAAAAGAACACACTGAAACATGTACTCTCTTTCTTTCTCTCTTTCTATATATGTATATGTATATTTGAGATGGGACGCTTGAATCCCGATTCTCTCAAATACTATGGTATTCAAGAGATTCGAGATTCGTAAAAATCTCAAAAAAGCATCTAGATTACAATTATGAAGACCTTGACTAGAAATAACAATTTCAAGCAATTGGTAAAGGGAATTATATAGACTCTTGTAGTTAGGAGAATAACAAAATCTCAAAAAAGGACCACAGTGTTTTACTATAGTTAATTTACTTAAAAAAGTTCCTTTGTTGTTTATGACATAATAGATCTGACAAACAAGATAGAATTTGTAAGTGGCACCAATTCTTAAACAACTTTTTTTGGATTCAATTTTAAATATTTCCACTTTAAATAATATTAAACAATTTTAAAGATTTGACCCATCTCTAATATAAATAAAACTGTACAGCTGAGACCTGTAATTATAAAGGAAAAAGTTTTTAAGACTCTTAAGGAAGTTAGTTTTTCTCTCTTTGTGCACAATAAATAGCAAGTCTCATCTTGCTAATATACAGAAATCCTTATACAAATTACTTCAAAGATCCTACATTAAAAGTTTATTGCCTTAAAAAAAAAGTCGTGTCGATCGACGACAGTAGTTTTTTCCGTATTGGGAGGCAGCGGGACAAAATCACCCGCACAAACTTATTGAGCTTCAATGTTCCCCGCCACCGGTGCACTTTGTCAGTCCAGAATCACCAGCAGATTGTCCACCATGGACTTGGCGTTTAGCTTTCTCCATGGCTTCCTCGCTGCGCGGCGTAACTCTGTACCTGTCAGCTGTCTTCTCATTTTCCTGAAAGTCAATACAACAAAAAGCTAGGGTAACTGTGTAGTCAGCGTAAAAACTTACTATTTCTGCCAACAGAGAGAAAAAAATTGATTTTTTAATTAATTTTACCAGTTCACTATCCAAACAAACATTTAGAAGTTGAGTTGACTATGACTCCTCAAGCATTTGTACCAATGAACATGTACCAGAACACAGAACACACAAACTCACAATGTGTAACAGACCTTAGAAACTTACTTGGTTCCATCGGTAGAGCGGAAGTAAACATCATCGGGAGCATCCATCCACGAGATGACCTGCTTGCGACCACTTCCCGAGCGAGTCATTGTGGCAATCTTGGTCTTGCCATTGAGGTGGTTGATGACAGGACGACCCAACATAGCCGAGAAGCTGTCAGGGGCTCGCATGGGTCCAGGGTCCTTGTGAGCTCGCTTGGCTGGAGGACCAGGCTGTGGAACTACAAGGCCTGTCGGGATAAGTAAAACTGGTTACATGTGTACCAAGGTCTTTTTTTATTAATTATTGGTGTATACTCCATTCACGGTAGGAATTACTCTCTGAAAGGTCTTTTTTCCTACCAATATCCTACTATATAATAGCTTTCTGGTAGGGAAAAAGGCCTTTCAGAAAACAATTCCTACGGTGAACAGACTTTACCTTCATACATGTAATAACACAAGTAATGAAGAATCTACCCAGTGAGGCATGGGGCTGTTAGCACAGGGTTGGACAAACTTCTACATGATGTATCTGATTACAAGTTGATATGTTAACAAAGGAAAAATGGCGCCAAACTGCTAAATTAAATATAGAAAGGAGGAGAGAAGGGCAAGGCCTACAGTTTCCTGATAGGTGTAGGTGTGCAGGCCTTACACTTCTATCCTCCTTTCAATGTGGAAAAGCTTTGGAAAGAATGATCAAGGACAGTATAATATGTAGGATGGAGCATTCGCTTATACAATTAAATGTACATGACTAGCGAGGCTTGGGAGATCAAAATGATCTTTAGGTTATGAAGAGAGCCGGATCAATTATCAAATTTATGAATACTATATGTAGGAATTAAAATTTAATGTATTAACAACTAGCCTTGATCAAATTACCTATATAAGTATGAGCACATCTTTTTCTATAGATAAATACTAAACTATAAATTTAAATATTATTATGAGTGTGCGAATGGGGATTTTTTGATTAAGAATATTTTCGAAGTTAAATAGTTAATCAAATGGATCTACAACTGTTTGGTATTTACTCATATACATGTTTAAAATATGAGTCAGTATAATTTTGAACAAAGTCATGTGGAAGATATTTTCACCTAAATTCAAACTTTCATTAAAAAAACGCATTGCTAAACTTTTTATCTGCAAAAGTATAAATAAAATACCACTTTCTCGGTTAACGTACGGGTAGTTAAACATTGTGGATTATTATTATTATTATTATTATTATTATCATCATCATCATCATCTCTGTTATTATGTATTTAGATATATATTAACTAAGGTTAACACATTTCAAGTTAATCTTTAAAAAATAAAATAACGTTTTAAGGAAAAAATATAATGCCATTAGTTTTAAAAGTTAATATACAAATAAAATTGAATAAAACTTCAAATTAAAAAAATATTATAAATAACAAACAAATAAGCATGTTGGTTACCCGCCTCAGTGGCGTAGTTGGCTAACACGCCAGTTATGTTGAGCCAGACCTTCGTGGACGGGGAGATCGAGGTTTGAATCTCGGTCGGGTGAACTGGTTTTTTTCTTCTTCCTAAAACGGTTTTCCACTCTCCCTCCACGCAAATGCGGTTCACTTCCTTTAAATTCAACCTTCCCCATTCCTAATCCATTAGTGTAATTAGTACTTAAGCGTATAACCCGAACGGGTAGTAAGACGCGGTGCTAAAAAAAAGCATGTTGGTTAAATCAAATAACTATTTCGCTTTAATAAAACTAAGTCCAATTTTATTGAAAGTAATAGTTCAATATTACTTTTTAAACTATTGCGATATCATAATTAATAGGGATCAGTGAACTTGGTTTTTATCATTCGGGTCAAACTCAGCCGAGTGTTTGAAAAAGCTCCCGAGTATATTCATAATTTTAAAATGTTAATACTATATACTTGTTTATTTTTAAAATAAACTAGTATCTTTAAAATGTGATTAGTCAAAACAAACATAAAATATAAAACCATCTTTTATATGTGATATTTTAAAAGTATATTAAAACAACACATGTTCTTTAAATAAGAATGAAATACATTTAAAAAAATAGTAAATGGTTTTGAAAATAAACAGTTTAAAGAATGGAAATATTGGTATTTAAATTAAAAATAACACTTTCAAAAAACATTCAAAAATAACAACAATCAAATAAAAACAAAGTAGAAAAATAATTTAAGTGGTTTTAACACTCATGTCTTTAAAGACACAAGTAAAGTTTATAAAATTGATGTTCTAATGAGCTAATATTCCCCAAAATATGCCTCTGTAACTTTATTTACTCCATAAGAAAATGTGAGAATCACAAGAATTTAGAAATTTTTCATTAGTCCTTAACCCTTTTGCTGCATTAATCAGATATATCCGATCTCAGCATTAGAGCCATTGACTGCGGAAATCGACTTTACCCCACGACGTGTAAACTTTATCTACCCTTGCTGCAACAGTCGGAAATAGCCACAAGAGTGTTAGAATGCTGAATTTTTCATACCAGCATGTACATGCGCCTCTGACATCTGGTTTTTAATTTCGAGAACGGTCAGTTACCAGCTGCTAAATCATAACAGTAATAGCACTTGTTTACTTCCGCATTTAATTACTTGTAGCACACGTGCAATATTTTTGTGGTGGAAAACATATCGAGGGATTAAGAGATTGCTATTTTATTTTTGTTCTTAAGCTATTTCCTATTTTGAAATAATGCCTAAGACAAAGATATGATTTTATAGACTATACTACACCGAGAAAAGTACCAATGTAGCACAAAATTGTTCAAGTTGTGTTGATGTAACCTAATTTTCAAAGATTTTCTTTTTATTACATTTGGACCATATTAGGCCTGTCAAATTCTTATTTAACAATTAGTTTGGCACTATTGTGGGTTGCAAGTAAAATAAAAAATGGTTCTGATAGCAGAATAACATTGGATTTGGGTAAAATGTGACATAAACAATATGTGACGTATAAAATTTTATCGATCTAAAATATATATTATTATGCGATTTATACACAACGTGGTGCCAAATTTCACAATTAAAATGCATTACTAGTTGAAAATCACATTATTTAATCAAAATCATGATCATCATGCAAATTTGTCAGATTTTGAATTTTTGACCTATAATTAGCATTTCTGAAGATAAGTAAAAATTAAATATGCAGCAAAAGGGTTAAAGTAATAATCGCGCATGGTCACTTCTGCTTTAATTCCATTCCTCCATGCGCATGCGCCTTGTATAGGTTCTCGCTAGAAATTATCTTACTAAGAAACTTATTTCAATTCAATTTTCCACTCTTATTAAAATTGATTGTCATACTTTAAAATTAAAAATAAGATACATGTTAAGACTTGGATATTTTCATTTACAAATATATGTGTTAAAATTATTTAATTAATAAAAGAGAATATTGAAGTAAATTTCATTATAATTAAAACCATATACAAGTTGTATATTCTCTAGTCATCTGTTTTCCCCTTGTTTTTACAACACACTTTGTATATTTAAGATATTAACCTGGACTCAATATTTGTTCATTGTACGAGTCAAATTGGTCAAACTAACAATCACAACATATTAAACAAATAATTATCAAACTAGTTTTTAACGAGAATAAGAAATAAAACTTAATAAAACAACGAGTTAAAAAGTATAAAATATCGTAAACATATCTATTCCAAGGTTTGCTCATTTTGTTTATAGTATAAAAAGTTACAATACCCAAATTTTTCTTAATTTTTTTAAATTTATCTAAGTCTTATCTGATTGATTGTCCCATTACTCCTTTAGGTGTTCCAGTTTTATGATGTAGAATTGGAACTGTAAAATTAAAATTAAGGACTTAAGTAAAGAATGTTGAATAATATAAACAGAGTGAGTGAAACGTAGAATGTAAAATAACATAGAAAAAAAATCTATTGTAACAATATTCAAACACAAATTTACGTCGTTAAATGATGGAACACGATGTGTCTCTACGACTCGTAGATGTTAACTGACAGGGTGTGGTTTGGCATAGATTATAATTATTGGAAAAATTGCAGTGATGGAAGCGAGATAGGAGGTATAATTTGATAGACCAGGGTATACATATATTAGGTTGTAAAATGTTGACTAAAATATTGTTAGTAAAACTGTGATTTAAGATGTAGATTTAAGACAGGAATACACCTTCACCCCACTTATTTGCATAATGACATACATTTACTTTTGTATCATAGATAATAATAGTTGGATAAACAAATGTTTTTTTGAGCCAACAGCGCTTATTGTAAGAGCTTTAAAAACTAAAACGTAAAAGGTAACCAACCAGGCTTACTGGCTCATATGAGAAATGTTTTTAATATTTTGATATTTGACAGTGTAGGTTTTTATTATTAAGAACTTTGCCAATCTTGAAATTTATTTTTAGAATTCATTTATATCTATACCAAAAATGTTTGATTAAAAATATATGATTGTTAAAATAGTTACATTAGGCCCAAGTTTTTTAATTTATATTACATCAAAAACCTTACTAGTTAGACAATTTAGGTTTTATTTTGAAAAATTACAGTTTAAAAATAAATTAGTATAAAAATGTTAAGTTACCATAATTTTTTCCCTTTAACCATTTTTTAAGATTAAAAGATTATATTTATTGTTTATACCTAGAAACAAATGGGAAAAAGTTTAAAAATACATTATAAATTTAAAAAATAAATTAAGCCAAGTGGAAAATTATTTTTAAATTGGTTCCTATTTGAGGTCTTGTTCCTGCGGGAAATTAGGAAATTTTCGGGCGAGAAATAACACAGTCAAAATGGCATTACTGCAGAAGAAACCAAAATAAATGTACTGTGTGAAGTAAAAATATTTATATACTAAGTTACTTTAGTTTGAATAGAAACTAACACATGAGTCACTAATAACAACAAAAAAGTAACTTACTACTAGAGTGAACATGCCTGAATATTGCCATTAGTGAGCAAAGCCAATGAGTTTTAATTGAATAAACCAATTGCGCTTTTAGGTATTTGAAAACGCGCAAATAATTCAAAATGTTATGGTATGATATTCAAATATTCACAACCCCTAACTTAAAAATTAATTTATTTTTATTTATTTAGCACCGCGTCTTACTACCCGTTCGGGTTATACGCTTAAGTCTAATTACACTAATGGGTTAGGAATTGGGAAGGTTGAATTTAGAGGAATTAAACCGATTTGCGTGAGGGAGAGTGGAAAACCATTTAGGAACCCCCCCCCCCCAGTTCACCCGACGAGATGACCTCGATCTCCCCGTCCTCGGTGTCTGGCTCAACACGAATGGCGCGTTAGCCAACTATGCCACGAGGCGGGTTCAAAAATTAATTAATTGATACATTATAAAATGCTGTGATCATTAAAAAAAATCTTTGTTGCCCTGCTTTAAGTCTTATTTTTGTCATGAAAAAAACCCTGTCAAGTATTATTAATTTTATATGTAAAAACTCTTATAGAAAACATGATTTTTCCCCCTAAATATGCAAATTGTTTACTATAAGACAAAAACTTCACATTTTGTACAACTTTGGGCTAGTTATATTATTAAAGTTTACATTATGTTCGCAATTAATAACTTTCTTTATAATGCAATATTTCTTATTTTTCCTATTTCTTAAGTATCTACTCTCCTTCACATTTAATCTGTTGGCTTAAGCTTGGTTAGGTGTTTTCTGAAGAACAGTGCAACAGATCATTCAGTATTAGTGAAGACTTATGGGCATTCGTAATCTGTGTCAACTTGCTAAAAACTCTTTCCACTCCTGCATAATAATTGTGCCTAGGCAAGTTTGCACAATGTTGAAACACATGTTTTCCATTCTCATGTTGCAACACTTTGAACCAATCTGTGCCAATACTGTAAGAACTGGTAATGTTCAACGAGTTTAGTGGATCCCAAATAGTACTCTACATTATCGTGAATGACATTTGGAACTGATTTGACAGTTTTTCCACTTTTTGCCAGTCTTCTGATGATTATATATTATCTGTATCAATAATCATAACATTCTTTAAAATTTCATCATAGAGGTAAGAGACGATATAGTTCTTTTAGTCCCATCTCATAAAATCTTCAGATATGATGAAAGAAATCCTTTTTGTCGATATTTTGAATGCTTGCTTCTATAAGTTTGTGTGTTTTATGGGCTATGAAAAGTGATGAATCTTTGTACTGATTTTCTTTTTATAATAAAGGGATGTTGTCACAAGTTTGAAGAAAAGGAAATAGAACAAAGCTTGCTATAAATTTGGGCTGAAATGAACACATTTCTGAATAAAGTTCTTTTTACGATAATCAGTTATTTCCTTGTTCCTAAGATAATATATTCTTCTGTTGAATATGTTAAAATAGAATTACATATCTTGCACACGGCCAATGTGTAATTTTTTCCTCTCTTTGGCGATTTTGATTCTTTTTCCCAATAGGGTTTGTACTTCCGTACATACATCGACCTATATGCTGAAGCTTTATGTTTTTTTGTTCATTTTGTGTAGTTATCAATTTATCATTTATTATATGCTAACGAACAAATAAAAAATGTGTGTTAACAGTTTTAAGCATAGGAATGTCAGACTTGATATCGCACTATAATTTCCTTCAATTCTTAACAGTAACAGTATCGAAAGAATCGATAATAAAACTAATTTTGGTAACTTAACTTGATTAGCTTGACTTGCCCTGACAAAAATTTTCTAGTTATGTTGTTTGAAACTAGCAAGTCCACATATATTTCCCTTGCTTGGACCAGGCATGGCTAATTATAGCACGGTATATATGGTCTTTATTAGGACTGGGCATGCTAACTTTTAAAGGGTGGAATTGAAGAATTGAATTATCGAAATCAATATGTTTGGGTCCATATTGCAATATTTTTACTTGTAAGTTAACCTTAAAAAAAATCTTTTTTTTAAATATGTGAAATTGCTAAAATATCCTGTGATTTGTTTTATAACTACAAGTCTGCAAAAACTCATAAAATCTGTGAAAACAAGAGCCTCACATTAAAGGTTTCAAAATTTGAAATTAAACTTGACTGTCATTTGAATAGAGACAAACATTTTGAAACCATGATAGGTTGTTCTCATACAGAGCAGATTTTTAATGCTAAACTCGAATTAGAACTAATATTTTTTGTTACATACCTTCATCCCAGTCCAGGTCTGAGTTTGAGCCAACAAAGAGAAATAGAAACATAAAAAGTAACACTCTAACAAGTGATAAGCATTTCACACAATATTGTTAAGGTGGGCTCTGAAGAATAAATTAAAGAAGTTCAGGAAGAGGGCACCACTTTGCACATTTATAACATAGCTTATGTTATAGTCTAGATTAGTTGGTGAGGTTGGCATATGCTCCAATTCCACACAAACTTTATCAAAATCAAATTTTCAATTTTCAAGGAAGGGAGGGGGGTTGTGTGTGTGTGTGTGTGTGTGAGAGTGCGAGAGAGAGAAAGAGAGAGAGAGACACAGACAGAGAAATTTATAAGGGATTTTCTAGGATAAAAATATAGAGGAAATAAATACATGTTTTAATCAGCTTTCATAAAATCTCGAGTTAAAAAAAAAGAAGACATTTCAATGTAAAATGTATTATTGACTTTTTTATTTTTAGAGTGGACTAAATCAGTTTAAAAAATATATAAAATTACAGGAGTGTTCAAAAATGTTGCAATATCCCTCAAGTTTTACGGATGAAAAAAATAATAGCATTTTTTTAGAGTAAATATTTAATGTAACCAATAAATTGTCGCTATTCGCAACCCCAGTGAGCTGATCCATCAGGATGGACTGAGTGGGTTGGGTTAGGTGGCGTCAAATAATTGTTCGTATTCTTTAGAGTCGTTTATTGAATAGGAACTTGATGAGCTACACAGTGTGATGTAGTTTAACAAGTTGAGATAAGTCCCACAACAATAAGTGTCTGCTTCCTCACCTAGCCTTGATGTTACCGCTCTAACTAAAGTGAAGGCACACAACGCTTCGACCAAACGGCAGGCAACTCAAGGGTAACTACTGACTAGGCTCTTGAAAGGTTTGGAGGGTCCGAAATACCCTGTGTAGTGCAGGGACTATCACATCAGGTATATTCTTTCAGACTGTGGGGATGTCATATCTATGTTTGGAAAGTGGAGTTGCTTAGACAAACATAGTAATTAATCTACTATTTATCTTGTCATTCTATTGTAATTAGTCACTACGCCGCATTGTTTAGTTTGCGTCAAACTTGGGAAATGTTTACGGAGATTCATGAAATGATGAAACAAGTTTATGGTGATCAGTGCTTAGGCTGTACACAGTGTTATGAATGGTTTAAGAGATTCAAAGGTGGTTGGTTGGCAGTCAACTGATGATGGTCAGCATTCAGGGCGGCTCTCGACGTCAAATGAAGATGCTCATGTGATCCAAGTTCGGGTAACCGTACATTTAAATCGTCAATTGATTGTTTGAGAAAATGCGGACGAGTACAACATTTCAATGTGATTCTGTCATGAAGTTCTGACTGAAAAATTGGAAATGAGTTGAGTTGCTGCAAAGTTCATCTCATGAATGCTAACTCAGGATCAAAGAGACAATCGGTTTGAGCTCTGGCAGAAATTTTTGGATCATGCAAACGAGGACGAAAAATTCACGAAGAGAATTATCACTGGTGATGAGCGATAGGTTTACAGTTTATGATGTTGAGACAAAAACCAAGTCTTTAGAATGGATTAAAAAAAAAAATTGCGAATACTGAAAAAAGCATGGCAGGCAGGTCAAATATGAAAGTCATGCTGATAGTTTTCTTTTTATATTGAGGGTGTTGTTCATCACAAATTTTTACCAGAGGGTCAAACGGAGAATCGGTGGTATTATTTTGAAGTTCTGAAACGTCCGAGAGAAAAAGCCCTGAGCTGTGGAAAAACAAATCCTGGTTTCTCCATCACAACAACGCACCCGCACACTCATTGCTGCTGATTCATGACTTTTGTGCCGATGCAAAGATAAGTGTGTTTCCCCAACCTCCCTACTTGCCTAAACCTGGCCCCGTTTCCCAACCTCCCTACTTGCCTGAACCTGGCCCCATGGACGTTAACCTGTTTCCAAGACTAATCTAAGTTGAAAGGATGGAAGATTCAACACTATTGAAAACATCAAGGAAAAATGGCAAAGAGAACTATGAATGATCTCAAACACACCTATCAGGGCTGTTTCAAGAAGTGGAAGTGGTGTGAGAGCAGTGTATCAACCGAGGAGGAGAGTACTTCGAAAGTGGCAAGGCTAAATAAGTTGTAGGTAAGCCAGAAAATATTATATATAAAAAAAAGTGATGGGAATAAAAAGGAATAATCAATAAACATAATATAATATGTATGGAAGAAAGAGGAACATACAGTAAAATCACGAAAGTTCTAATTCAACGAGTCTAGGTCCACTTCAAACCAATGAAAACTCGAAGTGTATAAAATTACTAGTAAAAAGGAAAATACAAAATACCCTTTGGATTGGACCACAGAAATTGACTCCTGTGAACGTTTTTATGTAGGGGTGTGCAGTGTCCACTTCTTCAATTTGAACCAAACTCAAATCAAATATGTGAAATATTCTTGAAGTCGAATCAAAGTTTGAATTTTTTTGTTAGTGGTTTTATGCTTTATTACACAATTGTTTGTAATATTTTGTTTTAATCTGACAAATCAAGATATTATCACAACATGCAATTCAATTACTTCAGATTTTCTCCACATGAATATTAATTTGTATGCACAAAACGCTCAGAATGGCAGTAATTGAACATGAATGCTGTTAATATTTTTATTGGTGAAGTTCAAAGGTGGAATTTTTTTCAAAGCGAAGTTGATGTTTGTTTCTAAGCCAAGTCGAAGTTTCGAAGACTCCTAGCCTTATCATACCACTCTACAAACATATTGCTATCATGTCATACGAGGTAGAATAAGGCTTAAAACAGGAAATAATACACCACCTTTCACAACTCCTGGTCTTGTAAAACATAACTAAGGGCAAGATTACAGCTAGCAGAAAATCAAAAACAAGAATGTATAGCCAAAACTTCAGCTGCAGATGTAAACAACTTTGGCACCTTTGTACTTCTAATAGCATCATCCTAATGGTCTCCCCTCAACCTAGTGGCAGAAGATTCAACATGAGCCAGACCACAGGACACCATATATATTATTAAGGGTTTATGGCATTACTATTATATCTTAATATATCTTTTAAAGGAAAACTTCTTTTATTTTTTGAAATATTTTATTCGACATACTTGGAAAAATGTACAGGAAAGGTGGATAGAAAACATATTTTCACTGTAAAAGCCATATTGTGTTTGTTACCTTTTGTTTTTTATCTGCCTTTCCTGTATCTTCTTCCAATTATCTATAACATGTATGAAATAAAATGCATTGGGCAAAATAATTGTTAATAAATAAAATGATGAGAATATTAGGAAAATGGTAGAGCAAAAATAAAAGTAAAAACACTGACACATATTTACACACACTTCAATATTTAAATGCTCTTAAATGCTAAAAGCTATCAATACGATAATATTCTATAATTTTATTTATTACCAATTATCTATAACAAAATACCTCAAAAAAAAAAACAGGTTTTCCTTAAAGAGATATATATTCGCATCTAATGTCCATTTCCTGTGTTTGTCTTTTATGTTCATTTTACACGTTCCTATCATTCTTAAGCAATTCCTGTTTGTGTTTTTATGTTTTTTTCTTTTAGGAAGCTATGATGCACGTCTAACACTTCCTCTTGATGAGTTCTAATCGAATGAACATGGTGTCCAGCCAAACTATATTTTAAAATTCCCTGACTTTTCCAGTCTCTATACATTACAAATATTATTTAATATAATATTTCTAGACACATAAACATTTTGAAATTGTGTTGCTCTAATAACTTATAAAGGATATCAGCCTAAAGCAATGGCCTATTGGTAGACAAACTGTTTTTTCGTTTTAGCAATAAAAATAAAGTCATCAAAATAGTTTTTTTTAAATGTTCACGTTTCATATGGTTTGAATGAATTTTCAAGAAGTTTTATATTTTCGATATAAAGCGATAAACAACTATTTCCGCGATAAATGCCTTTATTAGCGAAGAAACAGTGATTTATAATTTTAAAAATACAGATATCTGTATATTGGGACAAGTGGTTGGATTTAACATTTTTTTAATGCACATTCAAAGCGCTTGGGATGGGTATTTCTTGATATTTCCCCATTGTAAGACCATGAGCCGATCACATCCCCTTCACACCTTCCCTCCACCAAGCCCATGAGAGTGAGCTTGTGAGGGTGTCTGCTGCCTAGAAAGGACAACCACTGCATTCTTCCGGTGGCTATTTGCTTGAATACATTTTTTCGTCACATGCTCAATCACTGTGTGGCGTGCTCAAATCTTTATTTTGAAACTAACAAATCTTACATGAGTGATTAAAGTATTTTAAGTGTGATGTATGTAACAATAGTCTCAAGTGGGAAAATCTGGACGCTCTGAAGAAACATATCGTCTCTAGCAGGCATGTAACAAATAAATTGTTGGCCGCAGGGGTCACTGGGTATAGCAAACAACAAAGAACGGTTTTAGAAATGAACTAGAAGAAGAAAGAGAAGAAAGCCAAGAGAGAAAAGACTGCCATCATGGAATTAATGGTGTGCGAAGCTTCGAAAAGTCGAAGTCGAAGGACAAATCGACTTCGACTTCGACATCTACAATAGTCTTCACATATTTGAAAAATTTCAAAGGAAGGATAAATATCCGATAAATTATAAAATGATTTAATTTTATCTTACTAAATATTACATTTTTAAATGTTTGATAATTTTAAACCCGTTACTAAACAGAATTTTAACACCTACTAGTAATTTAACTACAACAAAGTAAGCATAGATCAAAAGCGGGTAGGTAAATGTTAATATATTATATTCACTATCTCCAACTTAATTTTACAACGTATCAACACCATCCTTAAAAGTGGTTACAAATTCCTAACCAGTGTCACCCAGACCTAAAACCTTAGTTCACCCCCAAGAGTCACTTTCAAACGGCCACCCAATCTCCAAAATATTCTAGTCCATCCCAAACTTCCTGACCCCAAGAGAATCTGAGAGGTCCATACCCTGTGGTGCACCGTTGCAGCACATGTGGAATCCATCTACACTACATCCTTCAACAGCAAAGTAACCAAATTGGAATACAAAATCCCTGGTTATTACAATTGCAAAACTAATAACTTGATATATCAACTTGTTGTGCCTCACTGTTCAGTCGGCATTTCTCTCTTTCCTCCGCACTTGCACAGGCCGCGTCACAGTCCGTGTTCTCGAAACAGTCCGTGACGAGCTCACCTCTATACTTAGCGCCAAAGAGAACTCCTGCCTCTATTGGCTCGTGTGATGGGCACTGTCTCTCAAGTTTGAACGCACCAATGGGAAGCCCCTGTTTCTCCCATTGGACAAGGCCAGGCAGCAGTGGAGGGTATTTAATACGGTGATTCCTTGGTCACTAGGCCAGTCAGCCTCGGCCAATCAGTGGTGACCCACCTGGGTACACCACCTATACGAGAGAGCTTATTAAATTGTCTTATGTTACGAAAGAGCAATTTGTTTAACCCTCTCTCCCTCCACCATCACCCTACCTCCCACCGTGACTCACGTTGCCGGAACATCCTTCCGTTCCAACGCGACTAATGTTGCCGGAACATCCTTCCGTTCCAACGCGACTAATGTTGCCGGAACATCCTTCCGTTCCAACGCGACTAACGTTGCCGGAACATCCTTCCGTTCCAACGCGACTATGTTGCCGGAACATCCTCTGTTCCAACACGACTAACGTTGCCAGAACATCCTTTGTTCCACCGCGACTAACGTTGCCGGAACATCCTTTCGTTCCAACGCGACTAATGTTGCCAGAACATCCTTCTGTTCCAACACGACTAACGTTGCCAGAACATCCTTTTGTTCCACCGCGACTAACATTGCCGGAACATCCTTCGTTCCAACGCGACTAATGTTGCCGGAACATCCTTTTGTTCCACCATGACTAATGTTGCCAGAACATCCTTCTGTTCCACCACGACTAACATTGCCAGAACATCCTTCTGTTCCACCACGACTAACATTGCCAGAACATCCTTCTGTTCCACCACGACTAACATTGCCGGAACACACTCGCCGACTTTTTTCCTACCCCTACCCACACGTGTCTGACCACGACGTCTCCGTCATCGTGACATCAACCAGTTACCCCCAAAGTCGAAGGGATGGATAACAAACTACAGTGCAAATCAAGTGATGCAGAGTATATAGGCCTTACTACAGGTTCTCTCAAACAGCGAATGAACAATCATCATTTTGACACAAACCACAAAGATCCGGACAAGCCTGTACCCATTCATGCTACTACCTACAACCAGGACTTTCAAACCTGCTACACCACCAAAATATTAAGATCATTTCCCAAACAGTGCAACAATTCTCAACTTAGACAGTGGGAACTGGCCCAACAATGGATCACCAAATCAAGATTACCACCAGGCCTCAACAGAAGATAGTTTCTTTCTTTATTATCTTTCCTTATTAGATTATCATTTTTCAAATTATTATTATTATTATTATTATTAATTATTATTATTATCATTATTATTATTCTTAAATAAATACTAACCATAGTCAAGGAATTTATCTTTACTCCCAAAAACAGTTGGCACAATGTATTTCTAACAGTTCTTTTTAAATTCAAAATGGAGTAATCCAGTGTTTGTGTTATTTGTACCTCTCTCTTCTTTGTGTTTGATAAAAGCAATAATGCCGAAATATTATTCTATTTGTGTTAAAATGTGTGTTTTACTACTTATACTATAGAAGACAGAAGAAAGGAAGAAGATGTCACCTTTATTTGTGCATTGGAATCTTCCCACATTTTTCCTCTTTCCCTGGGTGGGATTTCTTCATCAAATTTACTCTTAGTAGTTTATTTTTCCTTTTCCTTTAGTTCAATTTACTTTACTATAAAATTATTTAGCCATTGGGCCACCTCATTTTTATAGATATGCCAACTTAATTTTGTAAGAAATAAAAATACTTATAAATAAATAACACCATGGTCACTGGTATGAAGCAGAGAAAGTGCTTTAGTTGTGCTATCATCCCAGCTCGCTTCTAATGTTTAGTCCTTAATATTGTATCTCTTTGGAACTATATGTGACAAATTTACAAGTGAATTTTGTCACAGAAGTTTTTCATAGCTTCTTCCTGTTTTCTTTATTATTAAAAACGGCTGATACAGAAGTGGGAAATGAAAACAAAATTTAATTTATAATTATTACTATCAGAGAAATGCAGATGTAAAGACATGCATATGTAAAGTTTGGAAAATAATATTTTAAACTCCATTATGTAAGTAAAATTAAAACTTAATTGATAATTTACTAAGCTTATCAGTAAGCCTGTGTGCATTAATTATTAATATAGTCCTTTGGTCACAAATAAGAAAAATTTTCTGGTCCTTGTTACTAAAAGATCTAGAAAAATAGTTAATTTAAAAATTAAAAGTAGCGTTAAGTGACAACAACAAAAATCCTGGGTAGCTTCGACTTCGACTTTTCTTTGCAAGTTTCAAGATTCACTTCACATTTAAAAAGTGGCCTTCGCACATCCCTAATTGGAATATTATAAGATAGCTTTATACCAGCGCAGTTTAAAAGTGTTACGGGACAGATCCTTTAATAGTTTCTTATTCCTACTATGAAATTCAATTTTTGCACATGTACATAACCATGCCTCAATTTTTGCCATCAACGCACAATAGAGTGGAAATACAACACAAAACTTACATGATGACCTTGAAAACTGAGATTAGTATGCTCATCAAGGACAACTGTGTTAAAAGGGATTAATGGCGAGTATTAACTGGGGAGAAAAAAATGTTATTTTGACTATCGTAAATAAAAGTGGCAATTTTTTGTGTGTGAATATATGAAAATTGCAGAAATTTCTATAAAATTCCCTGAATAGTCCACGATTTTTCCCTGAACAAGCAAATTCCTTGTATTCCAGGTCACTGGACACCCCGAATGAAACCTAGGTCAGGGGATTGGCCGGAAACGATCAATTTTCTTCAATGGGCAGCCATTTATTATCTCTTTGTCCAGTGACAGCAGTGTAACATGTGAACTATGTTCTTCTTTAATATTGTAAAAGCCATATTGTTTGTGATCCCTTTTATACGTTTTCCATCCACCTTTCCTGTACCTTCCTCTAAATATGTATTATATTATTTTATTATTTATATTATGTTTAATAATATCAAAGCTTTTACAAGTCTTATTATATTAGTTTAAAATTCAATAAATATTTTGAATTTACAATAATTATTTTAAAGCGTCATTTTTATCATTTCTTGTCCCGTTACCATCCATCCATACTTAAATGTGAGGTTGGGTTCATGGAAAATTATTTTAATTGTAAAGGTTGAGGAATCAATATCTAAAAATCTAGAAAATGAAGGATCATGACATCTCTTGTTTAAACCAGCAAGAGAGTGAAAGTTTGGATTGTAAAGAAAGTAACATAGCCATGACACTTACCATCCATCCCGTTCACCTCCTCATAAGCTCGACGTTTCAGCAGGGTAGGAGAGATGTTGTTTAGTGCAGCTTTCTCAGCCTCGGGCTTGTTGGGGACACGCTCGTACAGAAGAGACCCATCTGTACACAAATAAATTACCCCATCACATTGCAAGCAGCCAATGACGAATAATGTCATGTGAACAACTGAATATCTATTAGTAGGTGTTATGTCTACAAGTCCAGAACAGCCTTCAATAAGAGGAAAAAATAATTCATTAAATCTGGCGCAAGCTTGCGAAATGCCTCTTGATTTAGTTTAATTTAATTTCAAATTATTTTCAAAATGTTAAGTGAGAATATGTGATGAATGATTGTCCAAAAAGTTTGCTTAAGACCTTCAAATGGTTTTGTGAACTAACCATGAAAAGTTGCTCTATTAAGGGAAATTTGAGGCTATGTTTTATAGGTACACTACTAAACATGCTAATGAGTCGAGATGTGCGAGTACTTGAAAATTTGAGTTAGTGTCAAGATTTAAGAGTTGTTCAAACTCAATTAAAAAACGCAGAGCCAATCTCTTAATGTTATTGTTTAGCTCCATTAATTTTTTAGTATAATGTTGTTTGCTAGTTATTACATATGGTCAGTTTTCTAAGTAAGCCAAAGATCTTAACAAACATTTGTTCAATCTTATTTTTTTATCTAAATTAAAAATAATTGCATTTGTAAGTATGTAGGCTATTCGGATTTCAAAGTCCGGTGGGTTGTTAAGAAAACAACCAATGGAAAAAATATTTTAATATAAACAAAAAATACCTATAGATCTAGGCTACTTCTCAAAATAATCACCCATCATAATTGAGATACCCGGCATGGCCGAAAAATTTATCATTGGTTAAATATGGGTTTACCCTTTCGTATTGATAAATTAACGGCTGGGGACTGGGTGTTGTGCATGTCCTAGTCTTAAGTTGGATTATAGGGCACATGAAGCTATGACAGGCCTAGCAAGCCGATAGTGGAAAATATATGACTTGAATAAAAAACTGACCCAGACCATAGGCTGTAAACAGTTATGAAAAAAAAAAAAAGCAAAGTGTTTTAACTTATTCTAAATAAAATGATCAAAGTAATAAATAATCAAATTTATAACATCCATTGTATAACACAAATGTATTATGAAAATAAATTGATAAATAGTTTGTATAGGTCCATTAAAAAAATGTACCATATTTATCTGAATCTAGGACAAGTTTTTCCCCCCAAATTTGTAGCTTCAAAATCTAGGGTCATCTTAAAATCACAGATTAAGGAATGGATTAGGCCTACATCAAAAGGTAACATTTTACATCTTTATTTGAAATTAATACAATAGTGCAGGGCTGTCTTTTTTTTACAGATTTTATCCATTTTCGCACATTTCAGATCAAAGGATATTTGGTTATTTTTACATATTATAAGGCTATTTTTTATTATTATTATTATTAGCACCGCGTCTTACTACCCGTTCGGGTTATCCGCACTTACGCTAATGTGAAATGGTAGGGTGATTGTGAGATGAAATGGAGGACCTACAGTTTAACGTGGGATCCGAACCACGGTAGAGACCTGGCATTCCTCACATACACAAGTTGTGATTAATACACGCCTTGTCAGAGGTGAAGGAAGGGTTTGGTAATCAGATAAATATGTGCCGGGACCCGGGATTGAACCCCGGACCTCAGCACAGAAGTCTGACACCTTACCCCTAGACCACCAGGACACCGGCTATTTTTTAAGTTATTGTTAAAAATAACTACCTAGTTGTGTTCCAATATGATACTCGATAACCATAGTATCAAATAGTATGGCAATAATCGATACTATACGCTAAAAATCTCGATACCACTCTTTAGTAATTAACACAGTTAACTTATCAAATGTGTTGGGGCAAGTGATCGGCATAAGAGAGTTGAATTTTATTTCATTGTGCTGTTTTTGATTACATTTCAATTACTTCACTACGATATTAAAAATTCAGCCATTCACAATAATCAGAATAGATTTAAAAACAGATAATGAATTATCAAATTGTTACGTATGTAAGTCATAAAACTTTGCCTACATAGCTAGCTCTTGTCAAGTAAGACGTGATGAGAAAACTAGAATCCATTTTAAACAAACAATCAATAATATGTAGAGTTTACTAAACAAATTTAGCGATGCCGAACTTTAGTTTTAATTCATGAAACTCCACAAAATAGCTAACTTTTGAATAATATAAAGTAAATTATTATCTTTGATCAAATGTTCCTAGATCATCAGTTTTGAAATAAGAATAAAGATGCTGGTTTAGTTATCACAATTTTTTTTACGCTTGGCTGTCATGGCTGCTGACTTTTATGGTAATTCATGGCAGCAGTGTTTATTGGCTAGATTTTTGTAACATGTGAATTGTGTTTATCTTTTCTTTAAAAAAGCAACAGTTTGTTGTATATTTGTCCTTTGATTTCTTCCTATATCTCTCCACTGTAAATCATTGTTAAAGTGAAAGTTTCACGTTTTAGAAGCAAGTGTGTTAATAGTAGAGTCCAATGTTTGTATTTAGGGGGAGTAGGGTATGAATGAGACTCGAATTTTCACTAAAGATTATCATTTGTCATAATAAAAATTAACTTCTCATTGTTTTTATGGAACTTTTTCAAAGTTAACCTTCTTATGCAAAAGGAATATTTGCGACCAAAATTAAATTCCTTAGCGATTTTGCAACCCTAATTAGATTTTAAGTCAACATAGGTGTTTTGTTTTGCAAATAAAAAACTAGGGGTATTAAACTCGATTCCTTGATACCTCAATACCCTAGATTCTCACTGGTATTGAAAGAATCGAGAATCAATCTTAACATTACGATTCTCGCTACTTCGATTCTTAGCTCTCAATAAAATTGGAAACTAAACAAAACGGCAACATTCAAAAAAGGTGATAATCGACTACCTCTTATATTAGTTTAGTTGCCGTTTCACTCAAATGCTGGCAAATTGTAAATATACCGAAATGGCCCGAATATAGTATGACCCCAAATATAATACGACCCTAACATTTTGAGGTGATCTACATGAAAAATAAATGGTCTTGAATATAATACGACTGACATTATGACAGTAAACATAGGGTAAAAAACTTAACTTTTGACACATTAAAAAAAAAAGTAATAGTTAAGTGGGACTGTCAAAATATATGAATTGATTCTAAACAAACAATCAATATAATATATTGATTAGAGATGGCAATTTTCCATAATATATAGATATATCTATCATTAATTGATATATCACAACGTGTATATCGAAAGCTACAATATTCCTATCAAATTAAAATGGCTGCTCTCCTGTAATTATATTTGTCGTCGCTTTTCAATTTTCAATGTTTTATTTAGCTCTTTGAATAAGACAAATTTAATAAAAATTGAACAAAAACCAATGTAGTTAATAAAAATTAAGCAAAAACCCATTATATTTATTTTAATTCACTAGATTATCGCTATATCGTTGCCAAAACTTCCATCACTAATTTCTGACGAGCTAACGTGCGTAGGATCAGTTATGGCTGAAAACTTAAAATTTATGTTACGTGTGAAATGTGTTTTTCTTTCTGTTATACAATCCGCAATTTATTGTATTAATTTTGAGTTTATTTGAATTCTTGGTTTTGATTTTCAGTTTTGAAGAATTATAATGGGTTTAATAAATATCTATAAGATTGTGAGATTAAAGTTTCAAATGACATGTGTTGTAATGGTCGAGTCCAAGTTTCACATTGAGGGGGGAGTAGGGTATCAGGCATGACAGATTTCCTATGCAATAATGCTTGGGAAAATAATGAAAAGGGAAATATTTGAGAATTGGAATCGAAGAAACGAGGTTGAACTTAAGAATCGGAATTGAGAAAACAGGTATCGTGACTAGAAATGGATGGGAAATACTTTTTTATTTCGGGACAGGAACGAGAGATTTTAAAATTATGCCTTAGAATAGTTTTAAATTAAAAATATATTGTAATGGTGTGCAAAGCTTTGAAAAGTCGAAGTCGGAGGTCAAATCTCCTTCGGCTTTGATATCTACAATAACCTTCACATATTTGAAAAATTTCGAAGGATGGATAAAACTTTAATAAATCATCAAACAATTTAATTTTATTTTACTAAATATTACATATTACAATATTTGATCATTTTAAAATTGTTACTAAACAGAATTTTAACACCTACTAGTAATTTAACTACCATAACTTAAGCATAGATCAAAAGCTGGTAAGTAAATGTTAATATATTATATTCACTATCGCCAACATAATTTTGTAAAAAATAAAAATACATATAAATAAATAACACCATGGTCACTGGTATGAAGCAGAGAAAGTGCTTTAGTTGTTCTACCATCCCAGCTCACGTCTAATGTTTAGTCCTTAATATTCTATCTCTTTGGAATTATCTGTGACAAATTTACAAGTGCATTTGTCACAAGAGGTTTTTCATAGCTTCTTCAAGTTTTCTTTATTAGTCAAAATGGCTGATACGAAAAGTGGGAAACAAAAAGAGAATTAAATTTATAATTATTATCATAGAAATGCAGATAAAAAAAACATGCATATGTAAAATTTGCAAAATAATTTTATCAACCCACGATATAAGTAAATATTAAAGCTTTATTGATAATTTACTAAGCTTATCAGTAAACTTGTGTGCATTAATAATTATTAATATAGGCCTTCGACTTCGACTTTTCTTTGCAAGTTTCAAGCTTCGCTTCACATTTAAAAGTGGCCTTCACACATCCCTAATATATTGATTTCTAAACTAATATGGTTAGACTTGTTAAAGTTATAATATTATTAAAACCTGCTTTAGTGGCTGCATGGTCTAAGGCATCATTCTTGCAATAAATTAGACTGCTGATGACGGGAAGATTGTAGTTCAATCTTGGCTGGGTGTACTAAGGGTGGTTTTTCCTAAATGATTTCCCACTCTATCCACGCAAATGTGAGTACACCACCTCTAAATTCAATCTTTCTAACTGTTAACACACTAGTCACTAGAACCATATTGGCCCGAGTATAAGACGACCCCCCTATTTTTCCCTTGGCCGAGTAAAAAAAAAAAAAAAATATGTCCTCAAATGTAAGATGGCCCTTACCCTATTTTCTCCATGGCTCAATAAGAATAAAAGAAAAGTTGTGTTTAGTACAAGGTTGTTTTCTTACCTCATGTTGAAGCTCAAATTTTTCCATTTACTGCATAGGCCTATTAAAGTTGTAACAGTTAATTTATAATAGTTGAATGTTTTAATTGACAAATAATAGGTATAACTTATTACACATTAATTGTCAAGTACACTTGGGTCATAATTATGAATATTAATACACAGATTAGATGTTATGCAGCACACATGAAAAATGATGTAATTATTAGGTCTCATCAACTGAATCATCATTATCACTAGAGTGGAGCTTTCACTTTCTTGTTCCCACTCAGAATCTTCCTCGTACACATCTCCGCCTGGGGCTTCCCACAGCAGATCATCCTCTGACCCATCCAGTGCATTTGAAATGCAGCATTTCTTGAACCCTGTTATAAATTAATCTTGTGAGATCCGTTGCCATGATGAGAGGATCCATTCTATTAGCAGGAATGGTGACACTCGCTTTATCTTGCCTGTAGGAGTGAGCGTATGATTTCCTTCGAGCAGCCAATCATTTTATTTCTTCTTTAGGTAGTCTTTAAATGGCTTATTAACCACTACATCCAGCACTTGAAGCTGGCTTGTCATTCCTCCTGGTATCACAACTAAGTCAGTTTTCATCCTGTGGCAGTAGTTTTCACAGTGTCAGTAAAATGACCTGAAAAGCATCTAGTACAAGCATGCTTCTTCTACCAAGTGCAGCTCCAGGGCACCTATTCCATACTACATTCATCCAATCTTTCATTAAATCTTCAGTCATCCACCCATTCTCTTGGACTCTGACATGAATTCCTGTAGGCATTATTTCTGGTGGCATGGTCTTCCTTTTTAGAATTACATTGGGTGGGAGTTTGGAACCATCTGCAAGACAAGCAAGCATTATGGTTTCCCTTAACTTTCATTGCGTGTGGTACAGATAATTACAGTCTTCTCCTCTTTCGGGTGCACAGTGGAGTTAGATGGCAGGTCAAAAAACACTGGTGTTTGGTCACAATTTCCAATCTGACTCATGTGGTAATTGTTGGCCTGTTTGAGTCTGATAATATATCTCTGAAAAGCTAAAAGCCTATCTTCATAATCAGCAGGCAATCTCTGGGCTATTGTTGTCGGCGTCTGAGAGATAATCCATTTCTCTTCATCATTCTTTTAACCCAACCAATACTGGCTCTAAAAGTCTGCCGCGGAACATTAATTTCCTGAGCCACTTCAAGGGCTTTCAACGAATGATTTCTCTCAATATTGACACACCTTCATTTTATTTTTCCCTTACAAACCGGGTAACTTTTTCTTACAATTCTTCGTGGCATCCTTTTGTGGGGCCACGAAATGCCTGACATGTTGAATTGCAGCTCTGCAGCTTGGGAAAATCTTTCCTCCAGTGACGAACATTAACTTAATTCACCCCTGTAATGTCGTGCCACCACCGAGTTGTTTGTTTGCATAGAGTATCTTGCAAAAGAATGCATCGTAACTTCGTCTTTCACCTTTGTTTATCTGTTTTGCGGATGTGCCCCGTTTTTTTACGCTATCAGGCGCCATTGGAAAAGATAAAAATATAATGTAATTAAAACTGCATTAAACTATATTTTATTTATGTTGCTGTAACTAATTCACACAAAAAACAAACGAATACCGCAAGATAATCAGTAGGCAGCTGACATCATGCACCATGGAGAAAAAAAACAACACTATTACTAAACATTGATTAATGCAGCTATACCTCAGTTTTAGCTTCTGTGGTGCTGACTGACAGTTCACAGCTGACTTCTGACAGTCAACAGTTAGGTATATACCTAAATTTTGACTGTCAGAAGTGACAACTGCTAAACACATGTTTTTTGCAGATCATATGGTTCGGCGTAGGGATACATAATTTGGTCTGGTAGCTTTTCAAAGCCGTCAGAAGTCAGCTGTGAGCTGTCAGTCAGCACCACAGAAGCTAAAAACTGAGGTGTAGTCGCTACACAGCAGCACCATCATGTTACTGAGCGCTCCAAGTTCCACTTGTTTGATCGTACACTGAGGGCTTACTGAGCGCTCCCCGAGATCAGTTGTTAGAGCACGTTCAAACGTAATGTCAGAATACCACACCGCTGCTGTACTTTTATGACCAAAATGAAAAATAGCTTTGAAGTAATGTTTATGTTTTTTTTTTGTGTGTGTGAAATACTATAGTAAAATAAAGTTTTTGAGTTGATATTCTTGTGTTGTCATGCATGATTTACTAACTTTAATAAATAATATGTAAAAGATGCAGATTTTCACAAAAATTAAGTTTGAAATTAATAACACAAGAAGCTATGTGACGATAATTTACATGTGAAATACCTTAGTACAAATAAATTTTTATAGTTTCTTACTTGTGTGAAAACGTGTTTTGTGCTAGATTTATTAGCTTTATTAAAAATATGCAATACAAACGGCTTTACACAAAAAGTATGTTGAAATTAATAACATATAATACTAGGCTGCAAATATAAGCTGACCCCCTATTTTTTACTTTCAATTTTTAATAAAAACTATCGTCTTATATTCAGACCAATACGGTAAATAGGCGTGTAGGTCTAACTGGAACGGGTTATAAGACACGGTCCTAAAAACATTGCCAAAGGTAATAAGGATATAAAAAAAACCACATATAATTGAGGTTTACAAATAGCATTTTTTATCAAATCAAATAGCTAGTTTTATTAATTTTTTTATGGAAATTATTTTTACTAGTTAATCTCTTTTGAAAATTGTGTTTTATATTTAATTATTTGCAGAGCACAAAAAATACTACAAAACATAATGTTTAACACCTCTTCAATTTGCTCTGAATATGAAACTGCAAAATATTATCTAGGTTTGAAACCTCTTAAAAGTTATTAGGTTTGTTAAAATCCCTTTAATGTTATCAAGGTTTAATACCTCTTAAACGTTCTCCCTAGGTTTGACACCCCTTAAAGATAGGTGCTTGTTTAACACCCTTATACTCTACTCCCTGTTTGGCCCACCAACAACAAACATACTGATCCCTAATAAATGGTTGACCTTGGCAAGCTACTTCCTTCCCCCCTTCCTCTCATTTCCACACCCGAAAAGATAGTAGAATATATATCTATCCTTCTCTAAATCTTTCAAGCTCTTTCACTTGTGAACCCATAACTTGTTTGTCTCTACAAGTGGTAAAATAACCCCCCCCTATCCCAGCCTCCAAGTTTGCTAAGTAACAAAGAACAAGACTGTCTACAAAAGAGATTAACAGTGATGAGTCAGCAGTAACTGCTAGAACATCAGAACCACCCTTTGTTTGGTTTCTTGGAGCACTATGTTTTGTTTCCCCCCTGAAACTTTTCAGGAAAGGTCATTCCCACCTAACCAACGGGAATTGATGAATTTTCAAGCTTTCCACGAAAGTTAGGGATCCCGGCCACCCCTAATCGTGACATCTCTATTAAAAAAAAAAAGAAGTTAACATTATAAAATAAGTCTACCATAAGTATTATTTTCTTCATTCATGATAAAATAAATACCACTTACAAAAAATCCATCCAGAACCACTTAAAAACTGGGGGGTCTTCTTCGATTCAGGTAAATACAGTAATTTATTGTGTGTTCATTTAAAGAGTGCCATTGAATGTATTTTGGGGGATTTAAAGAATAAATTGTTTTTATTTGACTTGGAGATATTAAAAAAAATATTCCAGCCAATTTTGTGTCATTTCCTGATGTGTGATTTGATCCTGATACATGAACTGCACTGACATTCCATTTTTTAGAGGTGTAACAGGCCTGATACTTTTGTTTAGTTTAAACAGTTGTTTAGCTTAAGTAATCCTTGTTTTGTTTTGAAAAAATATGCTCAGCACTCATGTCTCCTTTCGAAGACTTCCTTTTTCAACAGTTTGTTGCATACAGTATATAGTACCTGGCGCCTTGGGAGGCTTAGGGAAGGAAACGTGTTCTGGCAGTGGCATCATGTCCTTGGGGGTAAGGATGAGCCACTCAGGGGTGATGAGGTTAGGCTGACCCAGCCTGTTGGCGATAAGAGTTACGCTGCCCCGCTCCTTCTTGCGGTAGCGCAGTAGTTCCCGCAGTTCTAGCACAGACTTGCCTGCCATGTGCAGCTGACCTGTCAACAAGAACAAATATAGGTTAGAAAGACAAGGAAAATTAAAAAAAAAATAGCTTCTATGGGTGTGACAAGATTAAAAACTTTTGACTTTGAAAACTACAAAGCTTTGTCAATAAATTTATTAAATACTAAAATACCCATTTATGTTCACTTTGTGTTATGTATATTACCAATTATGTTTACTTGACAAAAATCTACAAAAATTAAATTGCATGTTTTGAAATTTACTTGATTCATCATATTTATTTATTTAATGGCATATAATATAGCAGCAACCTTAAGACACTTAATTTAATTAATATTTTAAATAGCAAATTGTTTGTTACTACAAGGAGGACACTCAAAATCTAGAATAAAATTCTAGCAACCACTTTCAATTCGAGACAATACGAAAAAATATAGAGACATGAAAATTTCTTTTGAAAGTAAATAATATAATTTTTTTTATTAAAGTACATTTTTAGTTAATATATAGGACTAAAGATTGGTAGTAGATGTATCTACTACCAATCATTTTCATATTTTAATTACTTAAATAGGATTAAAAAGTATAAACACAGCAATGTATGACCATACTAGTAACAAACTCTTTTAAAATAATATTTTTTCACAAGACGTGTATTAATCACAACTTGTGAATGTGAGGAATGCCAGGCCTCCACCGTGGTTCGGATCCACGTTAAACTGTAGGTCCTCCATTTCATCTCACAATCACCCTAACATTACACATTAGCGTAAATGTGTATAACCCGAACGGGTAGTAAGACGCGGTGCTAATAGTAGTAGTAATATTTTTTCAATCACACATAACTTGTTCCTTAGAACTTTAATTATAGTTTTTTTTAGTTTTTTTTTAACCTTTTTGTATTTTTATTTTTGATTTCTTATTAAAATAAATTATAATCCTTTAATGATGATTAAAGTTGATAAAAGGATAACTAGGCCTAATCTGTTTACTTCAGATTTTTTTAGAAACTCAACTCATTCTAACAACACTTTTAAAAATAACTGAAAGACACTCAAATTTTGATTGATTTGATTTCCAAACAATAATATTAGTCTAGATTGTTTAATTTGTCTGGATTCTTAACAGTATTTTGTAAGGTGTGGTTGGGGTTGATTAAAATGGAAAGCATGATTGAAATAAAGCTTGATTTACAGTTTAGGCCTATATTGTGTTATGTAGGTCTATTTGTAGATCATTAAAATTTCTAACAATTTGCTAGGTTTCAGATTCAGATTATAGTGGGTTCGTACCATCTCTAAAAATCACAACACAAGGCAGCAACTAAAATAGAAAAAAGGGTTTAAATTTTAAAAAGTGCATCTGAGGCGCCATTCAAAGTTGTTGAATTGATGTTGCTAAAGAAATTTACATAAACAGGCAATTTGCTCTGCAAGTAGAGGAGAGCACAGATAGAAGAATACACTTATTGTCAACTGCATCTTGATAGTAATCATTTTAATTTTTATCTAAATTTAATATAAAAATGTATTATATTACAGTTTTTATACAAGTGTTCTGTAAAACTATTGACTTCAACTAAGTGTTTTCTAAAGTGGAAAACTTTGGGAATTCTTGCTCTATAACAAATGAAAGACTAAATTAATTTATCTGCTATGGGTTCAACCATAAATTTGTATGTTTAATGAGGTGGCAGCCCTGATGTGTTAAGGGTCTATTAAATTTTATTTTTAATTTCTTGTTTTATCATCAATATTAAGAAAGAGACCCTTTAATCAAAATTTGAGATTGGAGGATTAAAACTTAGCTTAGTTTAAAAAACTTCTGGCTTTGGCAATTATGAATATTCACCAATAAAAATAGTGACAGCTAAATAATCTAAGTTCAATTACTGCCATTCTAAGCCGTTATGCAGATTAAATTAATATTTAAATAAACAAAATCTGAATTTCGTTCTGTGATTAATCAGATTAGAATGAAATATTACAATTGTTCAATAAAACTTTTTCTAAATGATTTTAGCACATTAAATTATAAAAGTAGGTACAATGTAATATTTTAAAAAGTATACAACAATCAAACAAAAAATATTCAAACTTCAATTTGGATTTGGGAATATTTCATATATTTGATTCGAGGTCGCTTCAAAATAAAAAATATAAATTTAACACACCCCTAAATTCGAGAATCAAAATTTATACATTTTTTTCAAATTCTGAATAAAAGAATGTTGGCATTTAGTTACTACTTTTATTTCCTATTTCTTCTATGTTCATAATATTTTCTAAGATTCAGATTCAAGAATTAGATTAGTAAGAGAGTGGATTCAAGTGATATAGTACGTACACTCCTGCTTGACAGAGGGTATGTTAATGGGCCAGAAGGGGGCACGGGCAGCGTGGCGCGGCTGGATGAGGTGTCGACACAAGCGGCGCGAGATCCGAGTGAGTGGCGTTGTGCACAGGTAGAAGGCAGTCCGAGTCTTCATGATGGGCCGTGGGGAGCCTGACCTGATGGCAAGCCCGTGTGCCGTGGCATAATGCCGGGCAAGTTGCGCCTTTAGTTTGAACTCCTGCAAGAACAAAACATGATGTACAGCTCTTAGTGAGACTCAAAAATTTGAGATCAAGACAAGAAACAAATATCTCGAATGGACCTAGAAAATTGGAAAAAAAAACACACAATAAATAAGTGATGTAATAAATTTACAAACTAAGCAAAAATTTGATTATTTTCAATAATATTTAATAATACCGTGAAGATCCAAAAATAGGTTGCACTTTACCCCCAAAACTGCATTTATAAAATAACAATGTGTCGTATAACTGGACTCTTGGATAAGAAAATGTAACATCTTTGAAGCATACATGTAGTTATATTGATTTTTATTTAAGTAGTATATAATATCCTCATGAAATGGTGCTTATTTTCGACAAGTTTATTTAAAAATAGATGGATCTTGACATTATAATCGTAAAAATATAGCTTTAAGTTGAAATGGCTGACAAAATGAAATAGTCAATATTAATTACTACTATTTTTCTCATGTTTTAGAGACTTTTGTTGCATCCTGTTGGTCACTATCGTTACACAGTCAAAAATTTAGTTTATTTGTTTACTAGGTTATGAATCTTATGCATGACCAATCATCTTGGAAAGAGCATCTCTTGCCATTGATTAATACATAGTTACAATACAGATTTTAAAGTCTTAGTAATAAGATAGGCATAACCGATTAGTATTAGGGAAGTATGAAGGAAATAGGGTGTATTTGTTTAATTTCGCAGAAGATTCATTTTTAGACATGAATAATATTCCAATCAAATAGATTGTATTTCAAGGGTGTACGTTGCCTATATTTTGGGATAGCTTATTCTCGAGTCAATATGATATGTATTAAGTATAATTGCGTGCAATATGTAAAAAAGAACTCTAGCACTCTATTAACTATTTGTACTTTATTTTTAAGGAAGTCAATTTGGATGTTTGTACTTTCAAAGCAAGTTTTTTTATATCATTCTTGAATCTCATTATTTTTTCATATTCTTGTCTTGATATCATCTTGAATTGAAAGAGTGGGTCTCACACATCCCCATTAGTTTTAGATACAAGTTAAACAAACATTTTATTATTCTGAAAATTGAAAAATGACACCTGGACACGGGAATCGAACCCGGGACCTTTGGCTTAGTACGCCAATGCTCTTACCACTGAGCTATCCAGGATTCGTCCCGTGCCCATGGTCATTCTTCACTCATATTTTAAGGCAGAGTCTATGATGGACAAAGCAGAAATCGTCAGCTACAATTATGTGATTTTTAATATCACAAGCCATCGGATAACACAGTCATCGGCGACTCGGTAGTGGCCATGGGCACGGGACGAATCCTGGATAGCTCAGTGGTTAGAGCATTGGCGTACTAAGCCAAAGGTCCCGGGTTCGATTCCCGTGTCCAGGTGTCATTTTTCAATTTTCAGAATGATATCTAACTGAACCAACTACCATTAATATAGCTTCGGCTATTTACACTTAATAAACATTTTATTGTTGAAAATGACAAAGCAGTACTTTGTGTTGTCAGTTCAATAGGTGTTCGTTGGAACAAAAATGAGATGTTAATGTATCATCATCAACAACAACCATTCTTCCTATTTTAGTTACCGTATTTACCTGAATATAAGACGACTCGAAAATAAGACGATACCTATTTTGAGAACTAAATTAGGTGAAAATCTTTTTATTAATTCTTAGAGTAGTCAATATTTAGTCACTAACAATAAAAAATTAATTAATACTATCACATCAATATTATTCATATACTGTACATTGATTAAATTTTTATTGCTGCAATGCATATTTTATTCCGAGTAACATAATTATCACATGAATAAATCTATTATTATTATTATGATATTATAAAATATTGTGTTTTAATATAAAACGAATTTAAAACACAACGAAAAAATTTTGTCAGTCATCATCCCCTTTACTTGTTGCGTCGTCAACGCTTTCAATTGTTTTGTCATCACTTGATTCATTTCCATCATCCTCACTCGAACTCAGATAGTCTTCTGTTTTTTCTACGTGGTCACCCATTGACTTTAGCTTATTTTGATCTTTCTGCAATAAAATAAACTAAATTTCAAAGTCTTGGAAAGAATATGTTTTAGAACACACAACTCATAATATGCCAAGCGTCGCCATGCTAATTTATCAACAACTAGTGAAGTCGTGAAGTTGTTAAAAAGTATCGCTGTATCGGGTTTGCTGTAGTATTTCATAGCGATATATCGATAGTAATTATTCGATATATTTTTCTGGACATTTTGTGAAATATCCTGAAAGATAAGGTGTAATTGTATTTGCGTGTTTGGAATGTTATGAAAATGCATGGTACATGACTAGTCATGACTAGTTACTTCCTCTTTTATTTTCCGCGTTGGTGTTAAAACTATACATTGCGTTAGTTGTAATGTTTAGGTACGCCATATTGTCGACTCTTTTTACGAATAGATCGAAGATATCAACTGCGATTTAGATGGTGGAACGATAATAGTCGATAGGGAGTGGTTAGAAATCAACCCGTGACAATGCACCAGCGCCATTACAGCATTCCTTCGGTAAATCACATGAAAGTGTCGGGTATCTTTTAGGCCTACAACCGAGTGGAAAACACAATTTACAATTAATTTTTTTTTTGCTATAAGATTTTTTTTTCTATTTTTATTCGTTGCTTTACCATCATTTTAACTATTTTAAGTTTCTATTATATTTATTGAGCTATGAAAGTGGCCAACATGGACGTCCTTAGCACAATACATCGTAATTGCCGAAAACAACAGACATAAAATATTTAAATATGTGAATATCTGCTAAAACGAAAAAAAAAAATGCTGGTTTGTGTTAGAATTTAAACAAGAACATGCCTTTTCTTTGTAAAATAAACGTATATCAGTATGATACAACAAAAAATGTTGACCTTATACCAACATTTTTCTTCATGCGCGAATATAAGATGACCCCCCAGTCATTTTGGAACAAGTCCAGAATACAGAAGCACCACTTTGATTCAAAATGAAACCATTTATATAATGAATAGAAATAAAATTAAATATTAGCATTGTTTCCTCATCATATGCTAATAGCCTAATGTTGGTGTATAAATGGTTGTGTATTTAGAAGCCATGCTGCCGTATTATTTTTTTAAATGAACTCATTTAGCTAGTATTGACATAAATAATAACATTGTCTTCAGAATAAAATACCATTGATTTTGAGAAAAATAACACCACTTTCCCCTTCAACATAGCCTCTACCTGTAGAACACCTTCCTCTGCAGCCCTCTTATTGGATCCTCTTTACTCCCACCCTTCCAAGATAGTTTACACAACTTTATAGCCTAGTTCTAGGGTTGATAATCTTCCTTGTCATTATCATAACTTCACACTTTGCCATGCTAAATTTCATTCCACACTTTCTCTTCCTCATTCCATTCTTGTAGTTGAACTCTCTCTCTCTTTGTTCTCATTCTTTCCTCCTCGACACTTGACTTTGTTCATCACTATTTCCATTATAAATAGTAGAGGTTAGAGAGCACTCCCTTGCATCACTGATTTATTTTATTTTATTTTATTTAGAACCACTTTGTCCACACTTTCTCCGTCTTAACACAGCTCATGTTATCCGCATAAAGGCCTAGACACAGACTCCGTATCCGTAGGTCCGTGGTCCGTAGTCCGTGGTCCGTAAGAAATTGATGATACAATATCAGATTGCTCTAGCCACAGAGTCCTTATCCGTAAGTCCTTACTCCGTAGTAGTTGCCCAACTTTAACTTTCTACGGACTCGTTTATACGGACTACCAATCACAGCCGAGTAAATATGCGCATGCGCCTTGAAATAATCCATCGCTATGGAAACATAATATACAAAATGAAAAGATGGCTACACGAAAACCTATTTCAGAAACATTTTCCTAAAAATTCTTAACACCCCGGGAAGAGCGGCTTCTAGGAAAATATTTTCAAAGAAATACCAAGTTCTCAGAAATATTGGCTTTGCTTTTGTAGGTTCAACACCCCTATTATTTGGTTTATACTAGGTTTTACTGGCGTAATTTAATTTTTTTGTAATTGAGATATTTTATGGATACGAGTGAATTTGAAATGGATTCTATCCTTATTGATTGTGTTCGGCAAAGGCCGCTTTTGTTTGATAAAAAACTTAAAGAATTTAAAGACGTTTTAAGAAAGGAAAATGCTTGGCTAAGTATTTCAGAAATCGTCGCGATACTGGTAAAGTTTTTTGGCTACAAGTAGCCTACTTTTTACTTTGAAGCCAAACCCCTTTTTTACAATGTTGTGTTTATTTATTAAAACTTGAAAAAAAGGATATTCATGCATAAATAGTTTCTGCTTGTATATTTTTTTATCAGGCCTACTCCTTTTTTAGGCAGTTAGAAAATCCACCAGAGTTAGAAACATATTTGTAATAGTGGAACCCAATAATAATATTAAAAGATTGAGGACGGGAATATCGAGGCTCGAATCTTAGTCGGGTTAACTGGGGGTGGTTTTCCAAAATGGTTTTCCACTCTCCCCCCACGCAAATGCGGGTTGGCTTCCTCTAAATTCAACCTTCCCAATTTCTAGTCCATTGGCGTAATTCGTATTTGTAGTAAGACGCTGTGCTTAATAAAAAATATATTAAAAGTTCTCGTTTTGTTTTCATCCAAAATATTAGTAGGCATACATCTGTTTTGCATTTTCAGGCTATTGCAAACACTTATTATTTTAAGTTTGATATTTAAAATCAAGCTACAAATATATTTCCCTTAACCTACATTTTAGTATTTAAATACTGGAAGTTTTCTCGACAAAGTTGTTTTTGGTTTCTTTGATCAGCTGACTGCTTGCCGCGCGCTCTGTGTTGTAGATTATTTTCTTTCGAATTATTTGATTGGATGAAGTCTCTTACTATCTCATTGGTTGAAACGGTCACGTGATTACGGATATTGACTCTGTAATCGCGAGTAGAATTTCTTACGGACCAGGAGCACGGAGTACGGACTACGGACCTACGGATACGGAGTCTGTGTCTAGGCCTTAAGGTCTAAAATTTATAAACATGTCTTATTAACTGCCATAAAGTATGGTCTACAATAATTGATACAGCATAAATAGGGATTTTATTACATATTTATTTATTGTTTGTGATACCCAGAGTGTAAACACTTTTTAAAAAAATCAAGACTAATCAACAATAAATCATAATTGCAGATTTTCATACCTGTTAATCGCGATTACACAGATAATTTACTGATTACAATTTATTAGTTTTAGTATTTTTACACCACTACTTCAAATTGATAACTGGTAATTGGTTACGCGCTAGTACACCTTACCTTTCCACAATTGACTAAACTGCAACGATGTGGTCTATGTGAAGCCATACTTGAAGGTACACGTTCTGAAAGAAAAAATACAAAAATAACCAAATTTTGGAAGTGTTAAACAAATTGTTGATATTTACTTACTTGCTTCCTCTTTAGCATTAGAAACTCCAAAGTTTGTTGCCACTATTACAAAAAGTATGCCACCCATCCCCACTTTGAGCTAGTACGATCCATTCCAGTCCATTTATTTCAGGTAAACTCTAATGTTATCTTCCTAGTTGTGTCTAAAAAGACACTATATATAAAGTTTAGCTGACAAACTAAATGTAACCTACTTATTGTGCATGTGGTGGATGATACATAATACTCACTGTAATAAAAGTGGTGAACTACCTTCGTTGGAAAATGGTTAGAGTATAACCTTCCTTCTTAATGACAAAATTCTCCATTAAATTTTATAATTGAATTATTTTCACAGTATGTAGGGTTTTTATTAAGCCTGTGTGAATCCATAATTTTTAATTGAATTCGAACCAAATCTCATACTAAATTAATTTTATCAAATAGAATCTTAGTCCAATCTCATGCTTAAGAAAAATTCAATCAAATATTTTATTTTATAGCTTGTTTCAGATCCAATCGAATAATTTATTTTAGGCAGGGGTGTGTGAGATAGTTTTTTCGCTCGAGTCAAGAACGAGACTATCCCTTAATTTGGGACAAGAACGGGTATTAAAAATGTATAGTTAATTATTTCTAAATTTGCTAATACTATCTTAAAACAATGTGCAATATTTAATTTGTTAAATAAATACATAGGTCCTAAGTGGAAATTTAATCAAATATATACAGTTTAAAACTGAATACAATTTGAACATCAAAACATGAAACATTAATAGCGCCAAAGAATCCAGAATATGAAATATACTTATTACCTCTAGACCAGTGGTTCCCTGTCACGGCAGTGTATATCTCCTTGAGATGAATCGTGACACGCATGCCCTGCTAGCCAAATAACACGACCATTCTTGTTGAGTGTATTGTGAGAATTGTTTGCTGGATGTTTGTTTGATGTGTTTTGAAATTAGTGAATATCTGTTGTTTTAAATTTTGTGTTTATTTCTGGTATGGTTACGGGAAAAAATCACAAATGAATCTGTGGAGTTTCAAAGTGGAAATGAAAATGAAAACGAACAAGTTGCAAATTTGTGAGTTTCATGCAATCTGCTCCGCAGGCAGTACCCTTACCTGATATAACTTTAAAGTACACACAACGACGGTTACCTGAACTTTGGATTCGTGTATGCAGTTCCTGAATGCGTCGCGTGTGAGGGAAAACTTAGTAATAAGAGCATGGTTCCAAGTATATAGCTGACTAAATGGGCTTTTCCAGCTATAGTTGTTCTTTTTTCCATAGATTTTGCTTGTTTTATACCAGATAATAAACAGATAAAATAGTTGTCTTTTCCAGTCTAATGACTGTGTTTTGTATTTAAATGTATTTTAAACTTACTCAGATTCATTAATATTTACAAATTAGTGTGGCTAGCTACTTTAAAAAAAAAAGTTATTCCCTGGCACAAACAACTCTTACCCATGCAATTCCTTTACGAGATGAAACTCAAGCTTACTTTTAGAATAATATAAAATACAAATAGTAACTAAATGTTAACATTCTTTTTCATAGTGCTTTCATTAAAACATTCATTCATTCATTCAGTTATGTATCCGACACCTTAGTTCAGTCGGTAGTATGTCTATCTACTGAGCTAAGAGTCCAGGATTAGATTCCTGGCATGGTAAAAAAATTCATCATTGGTGAAATGTTGGTTTATCCTTTCAAAGTGATGAATGGATGTTGGATGTTGTGTCTGTTCTAGATATAAGTTAGTTTATAAGTCATGTGAAGATGTAATCAGTCTGTTTAGAAAGTGCACGTTAAATACCCCAACTCTCACTGTTCATATTGTGCATGTAAATTACAAAACAAAAATAAGATTTATAAAAATGACAATAATACAACCTATTGTAGTTTTACATTAATGAATGATTCAGTAGTTTGATAAATAATTTAAAGGATTCAAACTTTATGAATTTCTTCATATATCTTGAGAATTTCATCTACTGACTTACTCCTGTTTCCTCCTCCCGTATTACTCCTGTTTCCTGATTTGTTTTAAAAGGGGGGGCAAAGGAATCTCCAAGACAACCTAACCCTGATAAATACTCGGGCTCAAGTATGTTTACTCTTCTCTCTACTTGCTGGTGTGTTGTTTGTGAAATGTGCAGTTTCTGTGATGGGAGGAAGAGGCTAGCTAATGTGCTGACATCTGGCAAGTGGAATTAAGGTCAAAAACTGATAAAACTGACTGTTGAAAGGAGGGTAAAAGACAAGAGCTAGAGAGGATTTAGAAATATTATTTCTATGAAAGAAGGGAGACGTTGGTCCATGTTTATTATTATTATTTTTTAAACTAGATTTCTAACTTTTTTTTTCAACGAAAAGATGTCAAATTTATTGTCATTTTACTGATATTTTTTTTCCCTCCGGGTTTCAATAAATGATTAATTCTTTCCCCACATAGTTAAGTTTTGAACTCAACTCAATTCATTATTCAAACCGGTTCTATGGCCAAATGGTCTAAGGTGCTACTTTTGCAATAGACTAAACTACTGATGATGGGGAGACTAAGGTTTGAATCTTGGCTGGGTGTAATGAGGGTGGTTTTCCAATCTCCCTACACACAAGTGAGGATACACTTCCTAGTGTTCTTAATCCCTAAAACCATTAGCATAAAAGTACATAAGTATACAACCCAAACTGTTAGTTAGACGCAGTGCTAAAAAACAACTCAATACTCAGGAGCTTACTCACTCGAGCATTGAGCTAGCAGACTCTCACTAATGGGTAAATAAAGGGAAAATGGCGCCAAAAGGCTGTATTAGATTAAATATTTATAATATTTAGCACCGCGTCTTACTACCCGTTCGGGTTATACGCTTTTAAGTACTAATTACTCTAATGGATTAGGAATTGGGAGGGTTGAATTTTGAGGAAGTGAACCCGCATTTGCGTGGAGGGAGAGTGGAAAACCATTTAGGAAAAACCACCCCCAGTTCACCCGACCGAGATTCGAACCTCGATCTCCCCGTCCTTGTATTAGATTAAAAATTGAAAGGAAAATAGAAGGGCAAGGCCTACACACCAGAAAATTGTAGGCCTCAAAGGTCACAAACAAAACAAAAAACAAATAATAATGAAATTTTCAGGGTACATAAGGCCCCTTCTTCAGAAGAAAAGAGTAAAACACAGTCTGCCTTTTAAACGTTTAATTTAATGGGTAAATAAATAATTTTACCAAATAAATAGCAAAGCCAGAACATCCACTTTCAGACTAAGCTGTTTCTTTACCGCAAAAGAAAATACTTAAAAATTAAATAAAATAAATCAGAACATACCTTCATCTGACACACTCCCAGACTTCTTCTTCAAGTCTATTTCATTTTCTCCTGAAACAGGAATGTAAATTACAATTAAAATTGTCACCAATATACCTATTCAAAATAAAGCTACATAATTTTCTTAGAGTAAAGGTTGCCCTTATGTAGCATGATACCGTTTTTACTGAAAATATTTGCACCCTTGGATAGTGATAAGAAACTGTAACGTTGAGGACTGCATGTAGTTAGATCGACACCAACATGGGACAAGTCTGGAAACTAGGAAATGGACCAGTGACAAGTTGACACATGTCTGATTGTAGAGTGGTTTATTGGAGTGAAGGCTGAAAGTTACACTTATAGTACAGATAGATGGTTACAGAGATGGAAGGGACAGAGGGTTCTTCTAGATCTACTAACATCCTGGTCAACTGTAGGTTTACCCAATCACGCAACATATCTGAATTATTTATACGAGGGTGTATCAAAAAATGTCCGGACTGATGCTGCCATCTGGACGGCAATTTTAGTAACGCTATTCAACTTTAGATGGTAACACTAGCATGTCTTAGGAGTCAGTGTATTAAGTTTCACTCATTTGGGTAGTAATGTTGATTTTTTGAATCGGTTTTTTGGAGTCATGTACGTGGCCTGTGGCGATTTTCACGATGAATCCGAAAAAGGAAGAGCGCTTGTACATAAAATTTTCTGTGAATCTCGGTAAGAGTGCAACAGAGACTCTAAAAATGATTCAATAAGGGTCCGGGTAAGAAAGCATGGGTTGTACACAAGTGTTTCAATGGCATGCCCTGTTCAAGGCTGGTTGGACATCCGTTGAGGACAACGAACACACAGGGAGGCCCAGCAGCTGCACGAAACTCGCCAAGGTTGCCAAACTTCAACAGATCGTTCATCAGAATCAACGACGGAGGAGATGGGAATTAGTTTTGGAACAAGTCAACAAATTCTGACTTCTTAGTTGGGCATGCACCGTGTTACCGACAAATTTGTGCCCAGGATCCTGACAGTTGACCAGAAGCAGCAGAGTGTCTACGTCTACAATGAACTTTGTCAGGTCACCTCTGACGATGCAACCTTCTTATCCAGGGTTATCACTGGTTATGACCCTGAGACCAAGCAACAATCTACCCAATGGAAAATCCCAACCTCACCAAGAACAAAAAAGGCAAGACAGGTGAAGAGCAATGTTAAGTGCATGCTCATAATTTTTTTCCTACATAAAGGGAATTGTGCACACTGAATTTGTCCTAGCAGGTCAAACAGTCTTTGGCGACAAAAGCTGGCTGTTGCACCATGACAATACCCCGTCTCATCCTTCCCTTTTCACCTGGCAGTTTTTGGCCAAAAACAAGATGGCTCTTGTTCCCCACTCCTCCCACTCCCCTAATTAGCCCCATGTGACTTCTTTCTATTTCCTAAAAATATCAAGCTGAAGGGCCACTGCTTTGACACCATTGAGAAGATCCAGGCAGAATCACAGGCAGTACTGGACACTCTCGCAGAAAACAACTTCCAGGAAGCGTTCCAAAAATGGGAGAAATGCTGGGACGGGTGTATACGTGTGGAAGGGGACTACTTCGATGGTGATGACAGCCACTAGGCCCTATGGTAAGTTTTAAGAGTTTTATAGCATCAGTCTGTAAAATTTCTGATATCACCTTGTATACTAGCACATCACCGATGCTGTGGGTACATCTGTCTTTTAAACAGGCTCCAAGGTGGACCGACCGAACACAAACAATGGGCTTTCGCTTCACCCAATTTGCCGTCTATATCACTCAGCAGCTACCCTCTTGATCCCTTGAACAAATCAGGGAGCTGGACTATCACCCAACAGGGGTTAAGGTATTTCTTGATTATCAATTATCAGTTGAATTGAGTTTTCAGTACCTTCCCTAGGTTTCCACCGAATCATGCTGGTATGTAAATAATATGATATATCAACAACACCTTGGTAGGTTTCTGCTTCTTCTGTATCATTACAAACGTGACATTTTATATAAATAGGAAGCATTGTCTAAAATACCGAGTTAAGACCCATATAATATAGTATAGTCCTTTACCACTTAACTTCGAGATATTGTTTGAAAATAAAGATCGTGACACTAATTGTAGAAATATAACTTTGGGACAAAATGTCTAACAAAATGAAATGATCAAAACTTCCTATAACTATATGTGATTTCTTAATAGCTGCAAAGTAGATTTTTTTAAGTTCGAATCAAATCTCGAATCAAAGCAAATATTATTCGCGAATTTCAAATAATTATTTAAACATATTCTAGTTTTAAATTTACCAAAGTTATGATATTAAACTAAAGTTACACACTAAAAAAACCCAATAGGATAGTTTTGGACCCTAGTCCTATAAGTTGAACATGTTCACAAGGTAGGGTCTGTTGTGGTGATTATAAACCATTTCAACATATATCTTCGGTCCTCAAGTTATTATTATTATTATTATTATTATTATTATTATTATTATTATTATTATTATTATTATTATTATTATTATTAGCACCGCGTCTTACTACCCATTCGGGTTATACGCACTTACGCTAATGTGCAATGGTAGGGTGATTGTGAGATGAAATGGAGGACATACAGTTTAACATGGGATCCGAACCTCGGTGGAGGCCTGGCATTCCTCACATTCACAAGTTGTGATTAATACACATCTTGTCAGAGGTGAAGGAAGGGTTTGGCAATCAGATAAATCTGTGCCGGGACCGAGGATTGAACCCCGGACCCTCAGCACAGAAGTCTGACACCTTACCCCTAGACCACCAGGTCACCATTCCTCAAGTTAACACACTTGCTAGGTATTATCCAAAGGTGTGAAGGTTTTATAAAGGTTGTACCTCAGAAGATTCGTTACTAAAAATATACTAACATATTTTAGGCACATTGTGGAATTTGAAACGGCCTAAGACCTTATCGATTTTTTTCTACTTTGGTTTGATTCGAGTTATCAAATAGAATAATATAAAATTCAAATTGATATCAATATTATAGAGACTTAGAACACCCCTAGTGATTTTTAAACATATCTTAAGAGACTTTTAGTTGCTGTTCCTGCTACTATTATCATGACAGTAATTTAGATGCATGGCCGGTCATGTAGAGAAATAGAGCATCTCTAAGCTAATGATTAAGGCATAGTTACAGAACAAATTTTATAATCTTAGTAATAAGATATGCAATAACTATGTGCATTAAAGAAGTTGAAGAAAATGAGGTGTATTTGTTGAGAGCAGGGAAAAAGAAAATAACTTCGTGTTTATTTTTTGTGCAGTGAAGTTGAAATTAAATTATTTTGCATGGTATTTCGTTCAAATAAAATATAATAACTAAGAAACAAAATTGAAAGTCTTTAGTACACGTTCAAAGTTTCACTCGACAAGGTTTTGCATTACACGACATTACCATTGAACTTACTTAACTTCTGTGTTATATATATATGAGTATTATCTGTAGTCAAAGTACAGTTTACATCAACACACAGTTTACAAACTTAGCCTAAGATAACAACATGAAAATAACACCTAAGTGCCAAAGTATAAGACTGGAATCCTATACTTCAGTTTGGGGGAGATGTACATATTTTACAAAACTGACCTGGACACAGACTGGAAACAGAAAATGAGATGAAGGTAGGAACATTACAGCGGTTATGCGACATACCAAAAAGTTTTATATATCAAGACTTTTTTTTTTAATAATCCAAGGTGTGATGAATAAATCATTGCAGATTTTGACATGATGCCATGAACTTTTCCTTTGTAATGTCTTTGTTTAGCTTACCACCAAATATCCACCTCCAATGGTTTATTACAATTTGGAATGAGTGTTTAATTTTTATGAGATAGAAGGGATTGTGTTTAAAAATTTTTATGAAAAGGTGGATGATAATTTTGGTTATGACACAGCCCGAAAGGTGTACGTGAATGGTGAGAGATTTAAAAACATTGTCTTACTTAACTATTCCCTTGAAAATCTGAGCTCACCTATCCTGGATGGAACCTTGAGTCCTCCATACTTCTTCCAGTAGAGCCAACAGTTATGACACAACTTGCACTGCATGTGTGTTGGCCCCCATGCATACCACTGGCTCGAAACCGTCGCTGAAACACACGCCATAGACACTTATTGAGCACAACTTGAATATTCCAGTCCATATTTTGAATTTAAAATTAGTGTTGACCGATCAGAATTGATTGCTTGACAAAAGAGCCCCTGGAGTTCTACTCAAATCCTAAAAATATTCATATTTATTGAAAAAAAAAATACATATATATGTCAAATTTTGAATCTTATTCTTAGAACAATTACAATTTTTACTAATGATTTAGCACAAAGAGGTATATGAAAGATCTAGCTAGCATACCCTAGATCATTAGTTTAGTACTAAAATGAATGTGAATTTGGGCCAGTTTCATAGTCAGATTTAGTACGCCTCAAGTGCGGCGCTATACTAAATATAAGACATCACCTACCTGAAATTGAATGGAATGGGCCAGTTTCATATGCGAAACTGGCCCATTCCATTATGGTCTAGGTAGGTGTCGTCCTGTATTTAGTATCGACTCGCACTTTAGGCGTACTAAATCTGACTATGAAACTGGCCCTTTATGTCATTTATGTTATACCTTTTACATGTTCCTATCTAAGTGTCCTATCATTATTTAACATTTTCCTTTTTCTACTTTTGTGTTTTTTTGGTTTCATTTTTTAGGAAGTATCATGCATTTAACACTTCCTCCTGATGAGTTCTGATAGGATGAAACCTAAGTCGGGAAATGAGTGGTGACAAGTGATTTTTCTTAAAGAGGCAGCCATTACCTCTTTGCCCAGTAGCAGCAATGTAAAGTGTGAATTGTGTTCTTCTTTTTATTGTAAAAGCCATTTTTTGTTCATTCCATGTTTCTATCCACCTTTCCTCTAGCTTCTTCCAAATATAATACATTATAAGAACATTATAATTTAGTTATATCTATTTTTTGTAGCAACTACAGAACTAATTTGAATAGCAAACAAAAATAATTATATTGTGTGACCGCCCACACTTAGAATGTTTTCTGAGATTAAGATTCGGTTTTAAGATGCAAATTCAGAAATAAAGATTAGAATTTAATAATCATACACATTAAATTTATATGAAAACAATTTTTAATGTGTATGATTAACCCTTTGAGTGCCAACGTCACTGAGAGAGGTGCGCAAAATAATTGCTAAAATAGCCAGCGTCGCTCACAGCGATCCCATGTTTTCAAGCTCTTAGTTCAGTATTAAGTCAACAGATAGGGTAGATTTTATTTCCACTGCATTCTCGTATGTTCAAGCTACTTTTATTTGTATTTGCACTTAGAGTTTCGATATAATGAACATGAAAATTATTTTATAACTTTTTACTTTGAGTTTTATCTTTATCCTTGTTTGTAAACATGGTTACTAAGAGGAAAGCTGCGATTCAAGACAAGGAAATACTGGCAATATTTATTGATATCTCAAGCGAGAGTGATCAATTTGTTAGTGATATATTGATATCTCAAGCGAGAGTGATCAATTTGCTAGTGATATATTGATATCTCAAGCGAGAGTGATCAATTTGTTAGTGATTATGAAAGCAGTGATTCTGAATTTGTAAATAATGAAACTGAATAGGAATTATATTCTAGTGAAATTGAAAGATCGGAACAAGTAGGAGTGGCAGCTGACATTGATAAGGTGAGTCTGAATATGAGTGATTCCTATAGGGATGAAATAAATCTTGAAGATGCGGATAATCCACCCCAACCTCTTCATATTTATGCAGAAGTATCAGGTTTGAAGTCCTCCTCCTTCCATTCTGTTCCAAGCCAATTATTTATTTTAGACTTTATTTTACTATAACCATGCCAAAGTTGATGGTCACTGAAACAGCTGCTATACATAACCCAATTTTAGTGTGCAATATAAAGTTAGTTTTTTTTTGTAAACTTTGTTATTTACTCAGATTTTTATGTTCTTTTCAATGATTTATTCTATTTCAAGCCCTTAAAAATTAACGCTATATAAAACAGTAATTTTTTTTAACATCTTGGTTAGTGATTTTTTTACTATAATTAGAAATTAAAAAAGTATATGTATAATTATATAATTGGATTAGCAAACATGTTAGCTAGTTTATGTAAAAATTTGAGTGCAAGAAGTTCAAAGACTAGTAAGTTATTAAAATTTAAACAAAAACCAGTATGTTTTAGGAAAATAGCTTGGCACTTTTAGCACATTTTTTTGTCATTTCTCTTGGCACTCAAAGGGTTAATAATTAATTACAAATTACAATGTATTAAAATTGACAAGCTGCAGATTTCAAGACTTCCTGCATCAATATTTTAAAGTTATTTAATTAAGCAGACTTTCCTATCTGAATCAGAATATTGATGGATACTAGGGTACTATGTGCTTACTAAAAATGTTAAACTCAATTCCTTAATTTTTAGTGTTAAATCATATTCATTCAAAATGAAACATAACTATTCTTAATTGGCTAGTTTTTGAATGCAAGCATTTTTAGTTCCTTTGCCGTTTCCCTTAGCACTGGAAACATTATAAATGTACTCAATTTTAAACCAAAGTGTTATAGTGATTTTGTGCAAATAAAGCACGCCCATGTCATTATAGGGGTGGAGAAGTTCATTTTTTTTCAATTCAAAGCAAACTTGAATCTAATATAATAAAAAAAAAATTTTCAAAGTTGAATCGAAGTTCAAATAATTTTTTTTAGATGTATTAATGTTTGGAAAAATATTATATTGTGGTTATTTGTTTAACTTAATGCACAAAAATTATGTTTAAAATGTTTAATACTGCAAGTGTTTGTAATATTTTGTTTTAGTCTGATAAATCAAGTTCCTATCTCACAACTTAAAATTCAATTTCTTCAGAATTTTCTCATTTTGAATATTGATTTGTACTATAAATATGAACTCAGAATGGCTATCATTTAACATAAATTGAGTATTTTAGCTGTCAATATTTTTCTTCTAGGTGAAGTTGATATTTTTTTGAAGCAAAGTCAAATTTTTGCACACCCCTAAATTTAAGATTTTTTTTTTTACTATCTACACTTTTTAATTATTTTTTTTAGTCATATAATGGCATGATATATAAATAAATTATAAATTTCTAATGTGAGATTGGATGCATGGAAAAGAAGTTGTAAATGTTGAGGAATCAAAATCAAATTAAAATGTATGAAATGTGAGATATCTAGTACTTACCATTACAAGACTCACAGGCCTTCCCTCCTATGAGCGCCTCGCCATTACTGCTGCCATTCACAACTCCTTTGTTATTGTTAATTACAGATGAGTTGGCCTTATTACTAAAGGAATAAAAAAAGCTTGGATAAATTGGAAATATATGCATAGTTAAATATTTTTAGTAATCAACGCATGTACATAAAAAATGTAATGACAGAAAATTTCACAAAGGAAAAAGTGTTCTATTTAACTATGTTTTATAAATCAATCATCTAATGATAAATGGGGTTAAAATTTCAAATAAGTGCACTTGCGGTAGTTTAATTTACCATAGTGGTTTTCTATCCTCTTTTCAAGTAAAACTTCTAAATTGATGAAAAAGTTCCAAACTAACGTATTTGTGACAATGATTGTACGTACTAGTTAGGAATGTACACTTGTTTTAGTTTCGACTCTGCTTCAACAGCCTTTACTCGCTTCTGTTGTACATAGCGGTCCGTTGTTTTCCACATGTAATAATACTCTATTATGTTTTTAAGTGTTTTCCAAGGTAGCTGTAAACATGAAACATTTAGGAATTAAGTATACATTCGTTAGTGATAAATAATTAAATATTAATAGGGTATTTGTCAAACTTACTTTAGAATAAGTGAAATGCATCATTTAATAATTATATAAAATATGATTATTTTATAATTATGGAAACTGATAACAATAAATAAAGAACAAAGAAACTAATAAGTGCAAATTAAAACAAGAACCTCACCTAAGGAAAGAAGAAAAATGTGGGAGCAACTCAATGAACAAAGGTGATATCTTCTTCCTCTCTTGTCTTCCAGAGAAGAAGTTGTCACACACAAAAGAGTAATATTTCAGCATTGTTGTTTTTGTTACTAACCCAGAGAGTCTCAACATATCTCTACTACACAAGAGGCTTCCTTAGATGTACAGTACCTTCCTTATTGACTGAACCAAAGAGGAGTCTCATCATCCCTCAATATGTCGCACACCATGTTTTCATTCAAAGAGGGCTAAGCCCAAGAATTCGTCTTGTGTTTCAAATTAGGAATTTATCATCATTTAACATAATTTATTCTGGATCTCACTAAATTTATACTAGAAAAGAACAACTTTCAATTCATTCAAACTAAAGGCACAGCGATGGGTACAAGGGTGGCACCTTCGTATGCCAATCTCTTCATGGGCAAACTGGAAAAAACCCTTTCTTGACCGCCAAACCAACAAACCACTTTGCTGCTTCGCTTCATCAATGACATATTCATGGGTGGACAGCTGGCCAAGACAATCTAACCTATTTTTAAACAACTAAACTCCTTTTGGCTCTGAAGTTCACCTCAAATCAATCCCACGACCAGGCAACATTTCTTGATGTGGACATTAGGCTGTCAGATGGCCCTTCAAAACCTCAGTACATCTTAAACCCACTAATAGACAACAATATCTGCATTTTGATAGCTGCCACCCATTCAACACTAAAAGATCTATCTCATACAGTCTTGCCATACGGCTCACCGCATCTCCTCCGATGCCAAAAATCTTCAAAACCACCTTGAAAACCTTCAAGAAACCTTTGCAGGGAGAGGATACCCTAAACCTCTCATTAATAACCTACTTCGACTAGCTTGAAAACTCCACAATCACCCAAACTAGAAAAACCAGATACTATACCTCTAGTGACTAAGTACTACCCAGGCTTACAAAAGATAAACAAATATTTTGCGTCGGGTTTTCACATATTGGAAGCATCCAGCCGTACCAACAATATTCTCAAAAACCTTCATTCCTTGTGTTAAAACAGCCTCCATCACTTAGAAATCTTCTGGTACGCCCCAAACTCGAAACTGAAAAGGTCACAACCTTCATTCAACCACAACAAGGCTCTCGACCTTGTAACAAAACAGCTTGTAAAACCTGCCAAATACATCATCCAGCAGTCACTTTCTCCAGCAACATCACCAACTCCACCTATACTATCAAAGGCAGTCGCACATGTGAGTCCAGTAACCTAATTTGCCAATTAGAATGCCAACAATGTACTGCACAATATGTTGGCCTCACCACTGAAACTCTCCGTAAACGAATGAATGGACACCGCCATGACACCAAAATCAAGAATCCAGAAAAACCAGTGTTAGAATCATTTAACAAGACACAATGTAATATGTCTCAGTTAAGAAGATGGGAACTGGCACATCAATGGAGCACAAAGTCTAGAAAACCACCTAACCTAAATATTCGCTAATTTCAACTCAGAGGCTACATCAGTCGCACCTACCATCCATAGAGTAATAGAGAATCATTCAGAGAATTTCAACTCCACCAGAGAAGTTTTCATCTATACCAATCAAGTTGGCATCACTGAAGACACCATCCTGTTTAGTCTAATTACTACTACTTCCTGAGGAAGATGCTATAATAGCATTGAAATATTGAAGTGTGTGTAAATATGTGTCAGTGTTGTTACTTTTATTTGTGCTCTACCATTTTATTTATTACAAATTAGGAAAAGAGAAGTTATCAAATGAATTTGTAATTAATTTTAGTAATACTATTGACACTATGTAAATTCATTTAAATGTATGTTATTATTATTATTATTATTAGTATTAGCACCGCATCTTACTACCCGTTCGGGTTATACGCACTTACGCTAATGTGTAATGGTAGGGTGATTGTGTAACGACTTACATGTAATGTCAATAATACCAAATAATATCGAATGGGACAAACACTCACCAACCAAGCGGCCCGCTCTCGGAAGACCTACGCACGACCTACACCACTAAACCCGGCCTCCACTCTCGAGAATAATGCCCGTCCAACTGAGCCACGAGTTCCCTGACAACAGACTGCGAGAGTCGAACACGTGTCCAGCCAGCCAGAAAGAAGAGTTCCGTTTCCGGCCACGCATAGCCCTGGGCGCTTCGGCAACGTTCTCGAACATCCAGTTCCTTAGTTTGTTTTGTTTTCCGACCCTCCTTCTCCTTCGGTCCTTCCCCCCCTCTGAGAATTTTCATTTGTATATATACAGCTACGCCAATAAAGTAAAATCACTTACTACACTACAATCTCATGGATAAGAGGTGAGAACGGCGACTAGGTCTCGGGGATTATTAATATTCAAAGTTATAAATTCTGTTTCGGCGTCATGGGGGGAACTGTATTCTAAATTACCGTCTGGACTTCAATTTTGTTATTAATTGTTTATTTGAATTGCTATGCCATGCGCTTCCCGCGGCATATAGAAAGATGTCGCCCTTCGTCATCCATTTTAGCTGGGATTCAAACCCAGACCTTATTATTTGTCGTAATTGTATATACTTGCTTATTATTTAAAGCGCACTGAGTGTCAGCGCGCTCCGGGTTCAAGACCCGCTTAGTAAACTTCCTTTTGTACCTTGCGATGGCAGATGTTATAATCAAATTTATTGTTTAAAACAGGATAGTAAAGCGAGACTTAGCTCGCTCTTGCATTAGGGAAATGATGTTTATACGTGACGTCAAGTTATTTATGAACGTTTGGAGTTATTGTTTTGTACTCCATTGCTGAGTGACGTCACGTAAGATAAAGCAGTTGTGGCTTATGCCTTATATTAAAATCATTATTATAAATACTAAGTAAATGTATCAAGGAGCTAAAGCCCATAAGACAAGTTTGGCATCAGAGATCCCAGACCTCGTATTATGTTGTGTTCTACACGCTTAGTGTTGTTTATATAATCATACTTAGGAGAATTTGAGATTGATTGTATTTGTACTTAATGGTCTTGATGACTAATGGAGGTGCGCTTCACGCACGATGTTTGTTTTCTCAAGTATTGTAAAGTTGTTATTTCAATAATAAAATTTATTTTGTACAATCAGGTGATTCTTTTACCTGATATTAGCCTTCCTCACCCTATAGATATTGATAGATATAGAAGGGGAGGTAGCAAATGTGTTTTCTCAACATCTCTCCAGGCGTGTACCAAGGACCTAAGACCATAAAAAAGGGCAAAACCATGCTCTGCTACCATTTGCTACCTCCCCTTCTATATCTATCAATATCTATAGGGTGAGGAAGGCTAATATCAGGTAAAAGAATCACCTGATTGTACAAAATAAATTTTATTATTGAAATAACAACTTTACAATACTTGAGAAAACAAACATCGTGCGTGAAGCGCACCTCCATTAGTCATCAAGACCATTAAGTACAAATACAATCAATCTCAAATTCTCCTAAGTATGATTATATAAACAACACTAAGCGTGTAGAACACAACATAATACGAGGTCTGGGATCTCTGATGCCAAACTTGTCTTATGGGCTTTAGCTCCTTGATACATTTACTTAGTATTTATAATAATGATTTTAATATAAGGCATAAGCCACAACTGCTTTATCTTACGTGACGTCACTCAGCAATGGAGTACAAAACAATAACTCCAAACGTTCATAAATAACTTGACGTCACGTATAAACATCATTTCCCTAATGCAAGAGCGAGCTAAGTCTCGCTTTACTATCCTGTTTTAAACAATAAATTTGATTATAACATCTGCCATCGCAAGGTACAAAAGGAAGTTTACTAAGCGGGTCTTGAACCCGGAGCGCGCTGACACTCAGTGCGCTTTAAATAATAAGCAAGTATATACAATTACGACAAATAATAAGGTCTGGGTTTGAATCCCAGCTAAAATGGATGACGAAGGGCGACATCTTTCTATATGCCGCGGGAAGCGCATGGCATAGCAATTCAAATAAACAATTAATAACAAAATTGAAGTCCAGACGGTAATTTAGAATACAGTTCCCCCCATGACGCCGAAACAGAATTTATAACTTTGAATATTAATAATCCCCGAGACCTAGTCGCCGTTCTCACCTCTTATCCATGAGATTGTAGTGTAGTAAGTGATTTTACTTTATTGGCGTAGCTGTATATATACAAATGAAAATTCTCAGAGGGGGGGAAGGACCGAAGGAGAAGGAGGGTCGGAAAACAAAACAAACTAAGGAACTGGATGTTCGAGAACGTTGCCGAAGCGCCCAGGGCTATGCGTGGCCGGAAACGGAACTCTTCTTTCTGGCTGGCTGGACACGTGTTCGACTCTCGCAGTCTGTTGTCAGGGAACTCGTGGCTCAGTTGGACGGGCATTATTCTCGAGAGTGGAGGCCGGGTTTAGTGGTGTAGGTCGTGCGTAGGTCTTCCGAGAGCGGGCCGCTTGGTTGGTGAGTGTTTGTCCCATTCGATATTATTTGGTATTATTGACATTACATGTAAGTCGTTACAATTGTGAGATGAAATGGAGGATTTACAGTTTAACGTGGAATCCGAACCACGGTGGAGGCCTGGCATTCCTCACATTCACAAGTTGTGATTAATACACGTCTTGTCAGAGGTGAAGGAAGGGTTTGGCAATCAGATAAATCTGTGCCCGGACCGAGGATTGAACCCCGGACCCCAGCACAGAAGTCCGACACCTTACCCCTAGACCACCTAAATGTATGTTAACTCTGTGTTATTAGGAGTATCAATGTATAAAGAGTCTGACAATATACACAACAAAATGTGTTGGGGAAATTGTTCTAGACCAAAGAGACTATCAGATCCTTCCTCCTCTATTTCTATCTCTAAGGTAGTGCCGATATGACCTACTCTCTAAGACATCCCTAGGCTAGCCGCTCCTTTGCTTCAGTTCAGCCTTCAGTCAGACATCCTAAAGACAAGTGGGTGGGCAAGCAAACCAGGAAACCGATCAACCTGATAGCCAAGAACAACTACACTTTGACAGAAAACTCACTCCTCTCACAGATCTGCTCCTATGTGCCTTTCAAATACCGTCAACTCATTTCCCCAAAGACCTTCTTCCGCTTTACCTGTATATCCTAGAATAAATATAGACTTCTACGAATGCCTTTCTTTCGTGATCTCATCTCATATATTTACAACAATGTCACTTTTCTTCAGAAGTCAAACCTTCAACTCCCTTCTCTTCCTGGGAACATATTAGAGTGGGATTTTGCCACAATCCTCCAAGAAAACCCACAAGTCCAGAAGGAATTTCTGCATGGCTTCACATAGATAACATCCTCAGAAATTTCCTCCTAGTTACATATACTAGCCAAGTGCTTATCATCTTAATCAAACAAAAAAGAGATAAGAGGAAAGCGACTTTACATAACACTACGAATTCTAAAGCGGCCCAATCACGTAAGAGTTTGACTCGCGAGACCGGCTCGGCAACCTTTACTCGTGAGCTGAACTCCTGTCATATTTCACCACACACGTTCTACCACAAGAACGAGTGGACTACCAACTTTACCACACTATTGGCTAGTACACATCGTCCCAGATATTGTCTAGCTTTTTTTTTTTAACAAACTCCACATCAGCATCAGTGAATTTTTTTCATGTGAACGGCACAAGTGAATCCCAAAAAACTTTGTCAAAAACTCAGGGCTCAGCAACGATGTGGATATGGAAGTCTACATGGTTCCTCTGAGTGACAAAATCACACTGTCTGCAGTGTGGATACAAGAGCCTGACTTGTATCCTCCACACACATATGAGCCAATAACGAGCTAGTAGCGAGCCGAGCCAGACTCAGCTTGTTTGATGCCAGGCCTGGCTAGTGACACTCCACCCACGTGCGAGCTTAGGTAATTGGAAGCAAGCCGAGCCAAGCTAGACTCGTACGTGGATGGGCCGTATTTATGTAGTTTAAAGTTTTGAAAAGTATCTCTCCTCTTCCTTCTTTTTCGTTTGATAATGCAACATGTAATATTACTGTTATTCCAACCTTTATACTCCCATATTTTGATATTATTATTTTATTTCAATGTCCATACTAACTTAGTTACAATGAGTGTCTGTTGGTAACAATTCTCCGACACACACTTAGTAACTTAGAGCTCTCCATCTTAGTTTATTTCCCTCTCTGTTAGTTCTCCTTGCCAATGCTCAGCATAATGGAAAGTTACTGACCGATATCCTGTCTGACAAGAAAGACTGGTTTCACAAAGAGAGATCTAGTGGGTGGAATTCCTCCCCCTCCCTTTCGTTTAAAAATGTTGTCCCACTGTAGAGACTAGTGTGGAGTAGTATTTCTCGGTATATGTACAAATGTAGTGAATATCTATGAATATTTACAAAATGTTGCATTTTTAATAACCAATAAATAACAATACCTGTTAGAACGACAACGGACATGAAAGTGTGTGCCCGAAACAATCATTGACTTTCAGAACTTTCTCTATAATTTTCATAATATTATAAAATGGTGGTCAATGAAGTGAGCTAGTTTTTCTATATTTTTCATAATAGTTTTAATTATCCAACCAATTGCAGGGAAAGAAAGTTTATTAGTTTGTTCCCTGCAACTGGTCAAGATACATCAATAGGTGCCAAATACAGAGCGTTTTTAGGGAGGACATTTTGTTTTGATAATCAACAAATGCCTGCCCAACTGGGGTATATTCATGTAACGAATTTATATAATTTTTCGTATCATAACAAATAACTGCCCAATTGCGGACTTTCAAGTAGAAACATTTTGAATGAAAAAATAACTGCTCAAACAAGTAGAGATAAAAAACTTATCTTATATATTTACTTTTAAATGTGCGACTACTTTTACTATAGAATAAAGAAGAAAGGAATAAGGTGTTACCCTTGTGCATTGGATTCTTCCCTAAGTGGGCTTTCTTCATTAAATTTGGAACTTAAATTCAAACTTTATTACTAACATTATTTTACTTGACCATAGACACTTCAAATATGGTAATATTAATCATTTACTCATTGTTTGGGTGTGTATTTTTTTTATTCAACTCTATTAAAAATATATTAGGTAAAACAAAATTTAACAACAGATCAATTTTATCTCAAAGGAAAAGGAACCAGAGATGCCATCGGTATGCTGAGAATAATTTCTGAAATAGTGCTGGAAGTCAAGGAAGAATCTACATCGGTTTCATTGAATGGCAAAAGGCATTCAATAAAGTGAAATGGAAGAAATTGATGTAAATACTCAAGAAGATTGGCATCAATGGAGGACAGAAGGCTGATTGCAAACCTGTACCTGGACAGCAAGTAAAGGTGAGGCTGATGACGGAGAAACCAATAGGTTAGAGATAGGAAAAGGAGTAAGACAGAGATGCTGTTTGTCACCCAGTCTGTTCAACTTGTATGGGAGTGGCTGGTCAGAGAAGCCCTAAGGGGATGTGGCGATTTCAGGATAGGAGGATGCGTTATCAACACAATAAAATATGCATATGATCTAGGATTGCTGGTCAGAAATAAACAAGAATTACAAGAAATGATGGACTGGCTAGTGGAGATAGGGAGAAGATATGGCAGGGAGATCAACATGAGAAGTAAAAGTGATGGGCTTTAAAAAAATTAAAGTCTCTCTGAAAATCAAAAATTGGAAAACATACCTAAGAAGTCTGCTGACAAAGGGTGCCTACTGCACTTTAAGATATTAGGTCGAGGTTTGCCATGCAAGGAAGCTTTCAACGAGAAGAGGTTTTGCTGACCAGCAAGTTGAGTTTGGAGCTAAGGAATAAATTGATGAAATGCTACATTTGGAGCATCAAACTGTATGGAGAAGAAACTTGGACTCTTAGGAAGATGGAATATAAATACTTGGAGAGCTGTGAAACGGGGTACTGAGAAGATAGGTGGATAGACAGGGTGATAAATGAAGAAGTCCTAAGAAGAGTGAGTGAGAAGAAACCCATTTTTGATGCGATTCTTCGCGCAAAGGAAATTGGATCGGACACATCCTTAGGCAGAGCAACTGTCTTCTACACGACGTCATAGAAGGAAAAGTTGAGGGAAAGAGGAGCTTAGGAAGAAGGAGGATACAAATACTAGATGACCTGAAGGAAAAAAGAAAATTCTGGGAGTTGAAGGAGGAGGCAGAGGACAGGGAGGTTGGCGGTCTGAGTTCACTGACAAAAAGCAATGGATCTGTCGTAGGACAGAACACATAATAATGTGTTAGGATAGTACTTGATGAATAACCAACAGACTTTACATTAACTAAGTCAACTAGTTATCATCCTCCTCCTCCTCATCATCATCCTCATAGCCTGGGATTGAGTTATTATCCCCTCAACCTTATTTATAAAGAGGAATTAACTAGGGATGTCAAATTCAATTCTTAAAGATATTTAAAAAATCATAAATCGATCTTAATATCACAATTTTTGATACTTGATTCTTAGCTCTAAAATCCAATTAAATTTAAGTTCTGACATAAAAAATGAAACAGAAAAATGAGGATTTAGGTGATGATGTCTGATTGTGCCTATTATTAGGTTTTTTTAAATGCTGGCAAATGTTAATGACCTCAATTATGCTTTGTGTTCCAATATTTTTATGCAAATAAAAGATGGTCATTTAAGTGGGGTTTTTTAATTGGCATATTTTTAGGGTTTTCCCCAGACACATTACTTTATAGTATATCATTTACTAATATAGTTTAATGTGAAGTTAAATATATAGAAAATAAAATAATTTATCAATATGAGGAATCGACATACAAACATTTCTAGATATTTATTTTAGCAGCGTGTTTTACTATTCGTTAGGGTTATAGTTTAGAATTTAATTGTGTCACAGCCCACTTTGATGGTTGCATGGTTTAGGTAGGGCAAGCATGCCTAACCTGAGGCCCCTGGGCTGCTTACGGCCTTAGTTTGTTCTGTGAGGACCACCAGAACAAATTTAAATACTTCAAATTGCAGAAATAATAAATCAGGCCTTCAGAAGTGATGTAGTGAGCACTAATTTTAATTTCTTATGTTTTTTTTTCAGATTATATATGCATTTAATGTTACTTGTACAATGAAAAGCTTATATGTATTTGCAAAAAAGAAATTTATTTTATTTTATTAAGTTTGGGCATTACATCAATAAATTGCATGTATGGTCCCCGGCCTGTGACTCTCCATAAATTTATGCGGCTCTTGGGGAAAATTTAAGCATGGCTGGTCTAAGGCACTATCAAAGTATAATGGATTGCCAATGACGGGGAGATCAGGGTTTGAATCTTGGTTAGGATTGATGACCACAATTTGGGTACATTTCCTATCAATTAAATCTTATTAATTCCTTAGCTGCATGAGTAAATATGAGAATACCCCAAACAAGTAGTAAGATTTAGCGAACAAAAAAAAGTAACACAGTTTGTGTGATTTCTGTGATCGATGGGTACTCACAAAGTCTTGCCGGATGTCGTTGAAGTCTTTTCCATACTTGTCGAGGGCCTCCTCAAAGAGATTGGCCTCGGAGGCCGACCACTCCTCCATCTCGTCTCGGCACAGGACGGGTCCAGTCGAGGGCACCAGCGAGCTGATGGCCTCTGCCATGTTGTAATCGTGCTTGTGGAGCGTGTCCATTGCATGGAACTGAGGAATACATTCACTCGCAGTGTGCTCTACTCTACACCAAGACACCGAACACAATTCATTGGTTACAACCAGGTTCATGAGAGTGTGTGGTATACTTTGCTGACCCGATAAGTCGGGCTTGGTCCCCAACTGGTTGTTCTAATGATGGTTCTCCACCCACAAGTCATACACATTTCTAAATGTTATTTTCAGGTTAGTTTAGTATCAAATTTTACTCCATGGTACTTGCAAACAATCTGTTCAAACTTTTATTGAAAGTGATGGTAATTGGTGACATGGCCTGATCCTTTTGTAATTTATCCTTAGCCTTGTGATTAATTAGACTAAAGCCTGGATTATAATTTGATCCATTCATCCCTTTGCTATTTACATCTCCTGAATCAGTGTGTCAACCTCTTTAATGAGTGTTTTAATGTTTACCCACTTCACTCTATAAGAACAAGTGGAAACTTTATAAACATTATAGAGAAATACATTTTCTATTAACAAAATTAAATCTTATAGTTTCCATGGTTCTTTTATTTCTGTTACACTTATATTAATTTGTTCTTATCCCTCTTTACTGGAGATTTTTCCATACATGAATATTTACCTTAGCTGTAGAAATGTTGCCATAGATAGATAATATAGAACTATATTAAAGGGAACCTGACCCGGACCATAGGCTGGAAACAGTAATGGATGTAAAATGAAACAATATGACTTTTACAATGAAAAGAAGAAACACAGTTCACACTTGACATCACTGCCCCTGGACAAATAGTTCATGTATGCCATTTAAAGGAAATTGATCACTACTACCCAATCCTTTGACCTTGTTTTATAATTTTATTCTAGTGGAGCCCATGAGAGAGGAGTGTGCAACGCACACAACCAAATTCTTAAAATAGGAAACCAATAAACTCCTTCAAAAGGACGCTACAACCTCTTTGTCCAGTTGCAGCAATGTAAAGTGTGAATTGTATTTTATTTTAATTGTAAATGCCATGTTGCATTCATCCTCTTTTATATGTAATAATGCAAAAGAATTCCTGAATTTTACTTTAATTTTAAAATTCAGTTAAAATAATTGGCTTTGTCAAAACTATATAACTGGAGACACCAAAATATAGTGAAATGTGTTTTACAAACTTTTACTAGCACATTAGATTAAATAAAAAAAAAAGTTTGTTGAATCATTTTTAAATGTATTTTTCAAAAGTGAAATAAAATGAAGCTAAATCTTTTTGTAAAATAGACTACTTTGCCTTTTATATGCGAATAATGGTCAATCATATAAATTTTGATAAAATTAACAGTATAAAATCTATACATATTTTTAGTAAGTAGAAGATGTAATTGTTTTTGTATGAAATTTCCAGAAAAAATTAGTACCAAGTGCACTATTACAACATTCATATTTGACCAAAAGCAAATATTTTTAATTTAAGAATGAGAAATTTATCTGTAATTTTACTATTCACTCTCCCTCCCTCCATTACATCACTTAGGTTTGAGTTGATTTTTTTTAACCAACAAAAAATAGTTCTATTTACCATATTTTATTACAAAAAATACAACTTTTAATTTAGAAAAATCCAATAATTTTATTTACCACAAATCAGGGTCTCTATAGATTACCAGCTACAAAACACATATTTATTTTCAGTATTTTCATTGTAAGATGCCATACACAGTCCTATCTTCATAGGAAGGAATTTTTATAAAATACAAACTTTTTTCAACTAAAATTGTTAATCTATAATCAGTATTATATTGATAGTGTATATCACAAGTGACAGCTTCAGATAACATGACCTGACATATAAATATGTGAAAGTAGATATAGTTTTTATTTTTTATTATTTAGCACCGCGTTTTACTACCCGTTCGAGTTATACGCTTAAGTAGATATAGTAACTTTTCTAGCTGTCAGATAAACCCTTAGTGTGAAAATTGGACTGTACTATAGAAGTATTAGTATTCACCGCACAGAAAGCACAAAACATGCATTCGGGAGAATAGCTTGAGGTACTCTAGAGTGTTCTCCCTGTTTAGCCTTCTTACTCCCTCTAGATCAGTACTTTCCAAACTTTCAAGGTCATAATTCAAACAATGTACACCTTTCAGCTCTTCATAAAAAGTCCTTCTATCTTGTAAAGTCCAGCCTGTCATTCCAAATTTTAAAAGAACTTTAGTGGTTCCAAGTTAAACAAAGCCATTAATGAGGGATATAAAGGTTAATTAAAGTCCATGACATCACGTCAAAACTTGTGTTTATTTGTTTATTAAAACCTAATGCTATCAAAACATAATTTATGGTTTATAAAACTTGGGGTATGCTAACCACAATTTGAGAAACATCGTTTCAGATGAATATAGTTATATCTTAGGGCCCTATTATACGGGGCAACTTGTTGCGTGCAACTAGTTGACTGGTTATTGCAGCTTCACACATTGTTACGTGCAACTAGTTGCTGCCAACATAAGTGAGTGTCATATTGAGAAAACGGTATTGAGGAGTGAGGAACTATTTCTTCTGTCGTACTTATAAAAAAGAGAAGACGTAAGCCAAGAAAGATGTATGCACATACGATCAAGCGCGAATTTAAAGGGGGAGCACAGGGGGCACATGCCCCCCTTAGGTAGAATATTTTATATTTTTTATACTAATAGAAGTGGAGGGTGAGGGCTGTGGCAATGAGATTGTGAGAGCAATGGGCAAAATAATTGGCAAGGACGCGCGTTAAGGAAAGATATGCCTACCAGTGCACGCAAGTGTTTCTCCATTCAATAGGTCTGTGCCCCCCCCCCACACTTTACCATTTCTAAATTCACGCTTGCATACAATGTTATATTCAAGACTGGATAAGGGTCTGTACTATATGTCATTTGAAGTTCTGTGTACAATAACACATTTTAATTACTTTTGTATGTCAAAAGAAGACTCGACACTCAAATGAGAAGGAGTATCTTGTTGCAGTTGCGCACACAACTAGTTGCATAGTGTAATAGGCTACATTTAAAACAAAGCCCCAGCTTGAGTGCGGACAACTAAAAGTTGACCTGCAGTTTCACTGCATGGAAACTGTCTACAACTAATTGCTGACCATGCAATTGAAGTTTCCTCATGTAATGGATTTCATTTAAACCAATGCTTCTTAACATTTTCGTCAACTAGTTGCATGCAACAAGTTGCCCCGTGTAATAGGAGTCTTACGGATCCAAACTGTGATCGCCAGTCTTGTATGGAATATTATAAATAATGAATGTTTTATTAATTAATAACTGTAATCTCACTTATATTATGTCAGAAAACTCACCAAAGTAATGTCTCGCGAGGCGGCCGCTGCACTCATGTGGAGACTGGGTTGTTTTACCGAACTAGAGCAGTCAAGGGCCCGTGCAAATGTCCCCACGGACCTTGAAATAACTAGAAACTGGTCAATTTGTCTGTCGGTGAGATTGTGCGATGGGGTCCACACCAATGTCTCCAACTCCTCTAGGTTTCGGTTGTCCGATTCATCTTGAGGGGGAAAAAAATATTGATTAGTTCTGACAGAAAAATGTCTTAAGAGTCCATCTTCTACATGGGTAGTACCTAACTTAGGTATTTAATACAATTCGAACTGGGTGTCTCATCATAGTGCAGTATCGTAACTTAGGAATCTTCACTAGAAAACTGTGAAATTGAGACTAGTGAAATAGTTTTCCCATATCCTAAATAACGAAAAATAAAATAAAAAAATGAATAGGTAATTTAAAATGAGAAAAAAATGTAACTGATCCGAATTTCACTGGTGTCAAATGAAAATGCAGGAAACCACATTTTGATATGTTTTCTGGTTCAAGTGTAACTGTGTATGTTATTTCTCTGTTAATTGTCTTTGGGATGGACTCTTAATACTATTCTTATTTTTAAACATTTTGCCTGGTTTGTCTTAGGTTCCTTTGGAGCTACCAATTTATTGATCAAAACTACCCCTAAACATGAGTATGGCTGCAAACACTACCATGTGAACTTTTACTAAGCACGGTATCTACTCAACTTGACCAATGAAATTCACAGCTTTCTCTCTTTGATTTCCTAAAATTGCCGACTCAAAAGTATGTCCCTTCTCCCCGCCCCACAGTTTTTTTATTATTTTATTATGATTAAAGTTTAGATAACCTTTTTTTAAATCTGTATTAACATAGTCTACTAGGAATCAGAAAATTATAAAATATATTACACTGCTACAAATAAAAAAAGAGCGTTTGAATCACATTGTAATTTACTGATTTAATGATTATTATATTTCATATTTTGGGTAAAACAACATGTTCCCAGATTTTTTTTTTAAATTTACCAAATTCCTGACTTTTTCCTGTTTTTCACCCAACTAATTCCAGTTTTCCCGGATGGTAGACATCCTGCTAAGTTGTACTCCTCCGTGATATGTAGATCAAATCTTTGAAATTTCAGACATTTAAAACAAAGGTGTTCTCTATCCTGCCATTGGTTATGAAGTTTGTTTATTGGAGGGATTGCTTGTCCACCGCTTATATTAAGTTCTCACACCCAAATTCACCCCAGAAGGGCAACATGGGGTGTGACCTCTGACTTATTTAGTTTTAGACCCATATCTTCCCTGAGGTTTTCATGGTAACTGATTATATATAACAACATCTTGTATCACACAAATACATGAAGTAGTTTTAATAACGAGATTTCATGAAAAAACATAAATTCACACTGTAAAGAACAGTTGGTTTTGATTAGTTATACAATCAATGAGTGTAGCATACCCTCTTTTAAAAGAGCTGTGGCATCAGCTTGGTACCTGCTCCCGACCCTAATTTCTCCTTTATCCGCTAGGAGAGTCTTGTGAGTTGGGTCAAACACCAGGCAGTAAAAAAATGTATCCTGGAACAAAACAGTGACAATAAAGCTCTTTTAATTTTATTTTGTAATTATGATATTTTAATAGTGCAGGGTAGCTACAGAACTTTTATTATAAGATTCATCGACTTTTTCAGGTTTTCCCGACATATTTTTCCAATTTACTCTGACTTGACCATTTTTTTCAGGTTTCCTTGCAAAATGGTTTATCATTTTGCTTCTATATATTTACAAAATAAAATCAATTGCTTTTTAAGAAAATAAAACAACCCTCCTTCGAGCCAGTCAATGAAATGATGTCTCCCTGTGAAACCCTTGTCTACTCACATCCTTGTTGAGATAGCTAAGGAGGGACTAGAGAGTGTCAACCCTTGTCTACTCACATCCTTGTTGAGATAGCTAAGGAGGGACTAGAGAGTGTCAACCCTGTCTACTCACATCCTTGTTGAGATAGCTAAGGAGGGACTAGAGAGTGTCAACCCTTGTCTACTCACATCCTTGTTGAGATAGCTAAGGAGGGACTCGGTCTCGTTGAGCAGGGTGACGGAGCACTTGCCCCGGATGTGTGTGGCGGGAAGTGTCTCCATCTGTCGAGACAGAAAGAGCTCTCGGTGCTTCAGCTGGTGGCGCTGCTTGCCGTTCAGATGGTGGTCCTTGTCTCGGCCCTGTCCTTGACTCTCCAACTCTTCCTCTAAGGCACCTACACCAACACAAGAATTACACCGAACAATGTACAAAAGTGTTCAATTCTCAGAGTTTTGAGGGCACTAGGGCGTGTTGTGGTTTTTTCCTGCAGATTTGTGTTAAGAATGTATAAGGAGTCTTGAATTATTTTTAGCGTTTTATTTTTCTTGTTGGGAAACCATTTGATATCTCTTGATTAACAAAGTTTTGCTCTGAAATATATACTGTTCGGAGCATCCTTAACATTTTGTTGCTATAAAAACCAGCTTTAATGTGATCATTTTATCAGATGTATATCTTTATTCTGCTGAAGTTTATTAATATTTTACTAATAAATAATTAAAACTCCAATAAGGATGTTAAAACTTATTTTTTTATACAATAAAAGTGTTAAAAAAAGTCCCCAACAATATTTTCTCTGGAACCAAAATTTGTTAATCAAGAGAGAACAAATGATTTTATATTTTAAAAAAATGCTAAAAATTATTTTGAACTTACTTGGACATCCTTAAAATAAAGTGAACACAAATGGTCCCAGGTGCAAGTAACTTGACAACTCTACAGATTCACTGTCGCTCTGCACTGTATTGCTCCATTATTAACAGAGTATCCATGAAGTAGGTCGAGATTTTTTGTGCGGCATTTTTAGTAGAGTTTGAATCCAGTTTGAATGAAAACATCGAGTTTTAGTTGAACTTAAGTGATATTCGACAACATTTATACTACAAGTAATTTAGGTTAAACTTCTGTAGTAAAACGTATAACCCGAACGGGTAGTAAGACGCCGTGCTAAATAATAATAATAAATAAACCTGTAATAAATCCAATGCATAAACCCAAAAATACATTTTTAAGAATGATAGTTTTTTTTTTGTGAAAAAAATCATGCTTATACAAATCCAGAATTTAAATTGGATAAATAATATAGCTGTACAAGTTATGTATTTTTAATCAAACTAACATAAATATTGAAGGGCTGTCTGCGATGAAATACTATCTTAAAATCAAATTAAATTAATTAAAACTAAAAAATTTCAATGTAAATTGAAAATTTTTAAGAGCTCAAAATTTTGTATAGTCTTAATTTTGGCGTCTAGTTCAAACAACTACTAAAACTTGACTCAAACTTAAATTTGGGTACCCATCCCAAAGATTTATTTTTTTTGCTAAAAGATTCTATTGTATTTAATTTTTTAAGAACACCCAACTGTCTTAAATAATCAACAAAACATTGAAATTGGGGTTGGGGGAAAGGGGGGAGGGGGGGCGCCGGAGACCGCTGATAGTTTCCATAGAACAGTGGTCCCCAAACATAGTTGGCTTATGACACATAAATTCATATATATATATATATATATATATATATATATATATATATATAAATATATATATATATATATATATATATATATATATATATTATTATATATATATATATATATATATATATATATATATATATATATAATATATATATATATATATATATATATATATATATATATATATATATATATATATATATATATATATATATAATATATAATATATATATATATATAATATATATATATATATATATATAATATAATATATATATATATATTTATATGGTAACCCACAAAAATTTATGAAGTGTAATTTTTCTTCTTACTTAAACAAAATGTCACAAATATAATGGTTTTGTTACTAGTGCACCTGTAATTGTATTTTCTCATATAAAATTTCACAGTTTTAGTAAAAAACAAAAAAAGATAAGCATAATATAAAAGGATAATTAAAAAGAAAGATGGAGTGGGTTTTTTTGGGTGCAAATATAAGATTAAGACACTATTAGTGAGATGATTTGTTTTAAACATGAAATATGTTTCTATCTTCATGTGTAAAAAGAACATTCACTAAGAGATGTGTTTGAAAGGTATAGTCTGCTCTGGCCAGACAAGAGAAGAATGATAATACACCATTACCTAACTAGGCAAAGTGTATTCTATAAAGAAATTAAAGTTTTTTGTGTTAATTTTTCAGTTTTAACGTATTTCGCTGCTCAAACAAAATATATTATTTCATAAGTCTTCTGTAACTTTTGAACTGATCTAGTCATCTCAACAAAACACACAATCACAAAGACAGCTTTGTTAAATTATTCTTCATTCACACCAATTTAAAACCAATTTTTTTTTTCTTTTTGTTAGCACCACATCTTACTATATTTTCAGGTTATGCGCCTATGTACTAATTACACTAATGAGTTAGGGACGACAAAGGTTGAATTTAGAGGGAGTGTACCCACATTTGCATAGTGGGAGAGCAGAAAATCATGTAAGGAAAACCACCCTCAGTACACCTGACCAAGATTCAAACCCTGATCTTCCTGCCATCAGCGTCTAATCTAACATGAGAGAGACTGACACCTTAGACCATGAACCCACTGATGCAGGTGAATCCATAGATGTTCAATCTAAATATTTAAAATATGAAGTGATTCCTTTTCAACAATGATTCCCAGAAATCCACACAAAATATGTTCTTGATTTTTTTTTAATCAAGGATGGCCCCCCCTCTCCCCCTTTCACCACAAAATATAATTATTTCAGTTAGTAACATTTAAAGGGAACACAATTTTAATTTGGGATTAAAATGAAAATATTAATTCTGCCTGGACTATTCTAAAATTTAAAGGCTACAGTTGAGAGATGTCATAGCAAAATTGACATTTGATGTTTCAAGGAGTCAGCCTTTTTTAATTTGGATTTTTGCACCATAAAAGATACAGAGTGAATCCGCCTTTATTCATGGTTCCAACCTATAGCTCATTATATATTAAACATAATAAAAAGTAAATGGTACGACACAATCCTACAAACTTTCTCACACATTGTAATAAATATAGCTTGGAGCAAAATATTCAAAAATATTCCTTTAAAAAACACCTCTCTCACATAAAATTTTTAAACAAAATTGCTCAAACCATTTCTTAGAAAATTCATTTTTTTTAAAGCAATTAGTTGTAAACCACCCTCAGATCATTTAAAGTTATAAAATTACAAACATATTTTTATTTATTATGAAAAACAATTCCTAGATAACTATTTTTAACTAAATCTAAAAAGCCATTTTCAAAAATTTCAAATTTTATAAAATTTGTTTAAGTGAACTACCATTAAATTAATTTATTTTACAAAAATAAACATACATTATTACTGTCAAGTAAAAGAGTTCCCAGATACCAATTTTGAACAAAATTGTTAATGCTAACTTTAAAAAAATATATATTTTTTCAATGAAGAGTCAACTATAAGCTAACCTTAATTTTTTTTTAATCTGTCACCAGTAAACTACTCGTAAACTGGAGATGTAGGGAAAGGGAAAATATGACAATGTTTTTGCAGTTTTTATATATATTTTTTGTCAAAATAAATCAAATATTGATTCAGTAGAATAGAGTTTAATTTTCTTCACATGGTGACCTAAACATTTCTCGAATATCCTCAAGGGTGTCTTGGAATTTAATGACAACCTTGATATCATCATGCAAAGAAAATAAAACGCTATGTTTATACTGAAGCAATGTTTGATTTATTTTGTCCAAAAAGCTTTGCTATTAAACTTTGAAAATGCCAGTTTTTTCTCACATTATCTTAATTCCCACCTTGAACAAATTTCCCCCAAAACAACAATCAAACACTTCCCAGACATACATTTTAAACAAACTCGTTAAGAGCCATTTAAAAAAAAAAATAAATTTTCAAAAATCACTCATCACCCTAATTTCAGGGTAGGGTAAAAATAAAAAAGTCCCGCGGTGTAGCTATAAAGCATCTAAATACGTAATGTGATAAAAAAAAACAATCAAGATGTTTCAAATCTAGGCCTTAGGACAGAAAAAATTGTAATGTCCACTTTTTTGGGCTTGGGGGCATATAAAATGTAAAGTTCATCAAAATCTCGAGCTCAAAAAGTTTCATGATCACAATACTTTCTCATTGTGTGAGAAAGTAAAAACATTTAAATTTATGCCAAGATATGAAAAAAATATTTCCAAAACATTTGGCATCCATATAATTAAAGCCTTCTCTAATGGTATTATTAATAAGTAAGACTTTGTTCTTGCAGCTAATTTGCAATGTGATGTTTTGGGTTCAAAATGACAGAATCACACCACTATACGCCTTGTAAACGTCGACAAACTCTAAATGGAGCACAATCCTATAGAAGAATATAATAGCATAACATTTTTTTGAAAAAAGTTTCAACGAAGGCCAAAATTTTAAAACATTTAATTTTAAACATTTTCGACCAAATTTTGTAACATACTCCATTACAGTCTTAATTCATTTTAGCACCGCGTCTTAGTCGGTACCCGGTAGACTACATGCTTTTACGCTAATGGTGTTAGGGATTTGGATGATTATATTTAGAGGAAGTGTACCCGCATTAGCGTGGAGTGAGAGTGTAAAACCATTATGGAAAAAAAATGCCTCGGTATACCCAACAGAGATTTGAACCTCGATCTCCCCAATAATGGCAGATTAGTCTACTGCAAGAGTAGCGCGTTAGACCATGCGGCCACTGAAGCGGATGGAATTATTTAAATACTTCTTTTAATTATTTTTTTGCCCATATTACTCACTCACAGAGAGGAAATGCACACACGTTGTTTTGAGAGGTTGGTAAAACTATTGAAAGATCAAATATGGCCCAAGAAGGATTCGAACCCCAACCCCAACATCAACAGAGGTGCAGGATAGAAAGTGGTTGCCAACATGGCCACATCCTGGAAGGAATGTTGCCGGAGCTTCATTTACCGCTGTGTTGATATTTCTCACCCCCCAAACCCCACCTCCACTCACTCCCAACTTCACTGTGGATCAATAAGCCGGAGCGAAAAACGATTCCCTCGAGGATTAACTTGGACCACCCCCCTCTTCCCTCATTCCCGCCAATTCCCATTCAACCCGCGCAAATCCTGGGCCCATACTAAAACAAAGTTAAATGCATTGCATTAACGAGGAAAATGCTGGGGGGGGGGGGGGGGGAGCCTGGCGGGAGAAAGAGAAAACTTTTCGCCTCCATTATTATTCGTGGGGCAGAAACAAAAAGAAATAATTGACGTAAGCTGTGATTTATTGCTGCGCGAAGCGGGTCGGCGGCGCTTGTAACCTACAGATTACACTACTAGGACCTTATTGTACTTGGAGCACATTTGGAACAAAAAATGTAATATTGCCTGGTTTTGGAACTTTTGTAGATCCACAAAGACATCAGATTATTCAGTGGTGTGCCACAAGTTTGCGTGGTCATTATTGATACGAAAATACGTTTGTTCTGCTTAGATGATTATGATAATACCCATGGCAATAGGCAAATAGACAAAGGTGTCATAGCTGTAGAAATAAACCATAGCATCTTTTTGTCACACGCTTACATACACCATTCAATGTGTATAACATGTAGTAAGGAGATGGCTTATTTCGACGTTAATTAAATCCCCCCCCCCCCCAACCCGACTTTTAAAAATAATGTTTTTATGATTGCAATCGTTCGGTCTTCGATTGCAACGCAAAAAAAAAAGTTTGTTCCGTTTGGATAGGCTCACAAATGATATGTTTACACATTAGGAGAGGGGGAGGCAACTTCATGGTAGCCCCACAGCCCTCAATTTTGAAAATTTACATTTTCATGGTTGCGCTAGTTTGTTCCTTGCGCAAGCGTGAAGTGAACTTGTGACACTGTTTAATCGTGAAGGGCCAACTCCAAGGTAGCCCCCACACCTTCACGGTAGCTTCCCCTGTCGCCACACTTTTGAAAGTTGACATGTTTATGGTTGCGGTTGTTTGTTCCTAGTTTATTCCAGAATTTTCAGCAAAAAGTTCAGTTTGTTCCGCTATTGTTCTGGCAAAAAAGTGACTTGTGGATACTTTGTTTGAAACTCACGAGCGGCCAACTTCAGGTAGCCCCACCAAAATTTAGAATCTACGTTTAAATGGCTGTATTCATGTTCTTTGTTTGTTCCGGATTGTTCCACAAAAAGTTCCTTTTGTTCCGTATTTGTTCTTGTACAAAAGCGAAATGAACTTGTGACACTTTGTTTAGCCGCGAAAGGCCCATTTTACAATACGCAGCCTCCTCACACTTTTAAAATTCAATATTTTAACTTTGCAGGCGTTTGTTATTGGTTCATTTCGTATTGTTTTTCTGCGAGTCTCGTTTGTTCTTTTTGTTTAGACTCCCAAATGATTAAAGATAGATTGAGAGCACCAACTTTACAGTAGCTTTTGTAAAGTGACATTTTCATGGTTGCAAACTTTTTTCTTGATTGTCCCACAAACATTTCGTATGGTACTTTTTGTTAATTTCACAAGTGTTATATTTACATTGTGTTTAGGGGCAATTTCACTTTATCCCGTATTCATAATATAAATTAATTTTGTTGTGTTAGCTTCGTCTCTTCTTGTGGATTGTTCCACCAAAATTTCGTTTGTACCACATACGATAATTGCCTTATTTCCAAGTTGTTTATCTATAAGAAGCCATCCTCATAGTTGTGACCAATGTAAAGAGAATAGAATATAGTGTCAGATGGAGAAAAACATCTGATTGGCTGAGCTTGTGACGTCACTCATTACACAAGCCACTGTGTTGCATACATAAAGCTAAATAAAATACAAACTAAGCTGTTTAAAATCAGGCCACTTTTTGGAACTTTATACAATAAATAGGCCTTTAAAATCCACACCAATGTCCAATTAACGTCATTACTCTACTTATTAAAAAACTACGTATTTTTGGTTGTCTTCGTATTAAAATATAACTGCTGTGTACTGGGTGACGTAAGAAATGACAGTCAAATTCCTCCAAGTGGCGCTCTCTTTCTATTCTATTTAGATTGGTTGAAACCACTTTTTAAAACCCGTGTTTTATTTAAATGGTTTCATTTCTTAATCTATTCATTTTAGAAGAATTAATAGTTTGGTTTAATAATATTTGCAATAACTTCTAAAGGTGTCCTGATTTAAATAGTTAAGCTCAAAGAAACGGTGGGCAGAACATGCAGCGCGAATGGAAGAATCTAGAACAGTGTTCAAGGTATGTTGACTGACAAACCTAATGTGAGCCACCAGGGAAGACCTAGATGCAGATGCATTAGAATGGACCTGAAAGAAATAGTTGGTGTTATAAGTGCGGCAATGAATAACGTATTCATATTAAATGACATGACTCATACAGTAAGTCAAATTAAATGCCACTTATTAAATGGTGATAGCTATTACTAAATAAGATTTGTCTTGGGAGTTTTTCAATTATAAGCCCTGTTTAAATTATGTATAATCTCTTTGGCATGTCCCCATGACTTATATACCCCGATAATGGTAGGAAGAACATTATCTGGTAGTTACTAAAGTTACTAAAACCATTATAATTATAATACATTCATACTACAAGTTATGTTATCTGCATCTGTCACTTTTGATAGATATTATCAATACCAATAAAATAACACAAGTAGTATTGTAATATGTTATTAACGGTCGTTATTGGTAGAGAAGAAATATGGTTGAATTTCCTACTTCCCCCCAAAATCAGACTATAAATATCGTTTTTAATTTACTATACTTTTTATGTTGGGTATCTAAATGTCAGTTTAATGAAATCAACTAAAAATATATTCTTAATCCATTCTTGTTTTTAAACAAACACTATGAATTAGTATAAATGAAATGTATAGATTGACATAAAAAAGTTTCCCCATGTTAATCTTTAGAAAGAATAATACATTAAGAAACAAGAACTTTATGTTTATTAAAATATCAACTCAGAAAGGGTTTTTTTTACCTGGTATGCTGTGTATGAATATGTTGAAGGAGGAAATGGTATTCATAATCTAAGTGCTATTCTAACTGTGGTCTTTTGTATGTATCGTTATTTAGAAGAGTGACACTAAATAAAAATTCCAGCCTTCTCATATCCTTGAACTATCTATCCGTCGCTAGAAATATCTGAAGAAAAAAATTTGTAAATACATTTTAAAAAATTGTAAAAACATGTAAAACTTACCAACCTCATTACATTATATTAAATGTTCATATTAATTGGTTTTAGTAATTAACTCTTGTAAGATAGAAATATTCTATGCAGGATCATTACAATAGAAAATTATCAATACAGGAGAAAAAAAATATAACATTCGCAACATTTAAAACATAAATATTGAGGGTGGGAAAAAGTCTTGAGTTAACTTTACTTTTAGTGGCACAAGTTTACTCAACGCAATCGAAGAACAAATCGAACCGACCAAAAAAAATTTAATATTCATTTAAAAAGTGCGGGCGGGGTGGATAGGTGAAGTTGGCCCTCATGAGGAAACCAAGTGTCAAGTTCAGTTCACGTTTGTGCAAGAACAAATGCAGAACAAACCGGAACAAACGTTCACAACCATAAAAATGTCAATTTTCAAAATTGGGAGGGTGAGGGTTATCCCCCAATGTAAGCATATAAATTGTGGACCTATCAAAAAGTAACAAACAAAAATGTTCGCGGAACAATCAGGAACAAACAAATGCAATAATAAAAACCATGAAATTTTAAAGTGGAGGAGTCGACCTATCGCTGTAACTATTCTCTGGTCTGGCTGGCTTGACGGTGGCGGGAAGATTGGACAGCGAAGTTCGAATACCGGTAGGTTTTTTCTAATTGATTTATGCAATCTATTCATCAACTGCGGGTACAGTTATTCTAAATTCTACCTTTGTCATCTCTATTCCAACTGGGCGATATAACCGCGATTAGGAGCTACACCAGTGTAAAGCACGTTTAAGTACAAACAATGAACCACTTCTCAATTGTTTGAATCCCGAATTAAACAGTCCTTTTTAACCTACGATGACTCGGGTTTAGGTCTAGTTTATGGTTTTGAGTGGAATGCGAATCTACTTGTTGAATTACACACTCAATTCAAGAACCATGAACTAACACAGGGCCTGAAGTCAATAAATGTTCAGAGCCACTTGGCCAAAGATTGTTCCGCGGGAAAGAAGCTGCTATACTTCCCATTACTAGAGAGGATGTTCCCACGACTGTTTAATAGGGGGAGAGGGACGGACAACTTGCTAACATCTTGTCAAGTACTAGATGCAGAGGGCGGACAACTCGCTAACATCTTGTCAAGTACTAGATGCAGAGGGACGGACAACTCGCTAACATCTTGTCAGGTACTAGATGCAGAGGGCGGACAACTCGCTAACATCTTGTCAGGTACTAGATGCAGAGGGACGGACAACTCGCTAACATCTTGTCAGGTACTAGATGCAGAGGGCAGACAACTCGCTAACATCTTGTCAAGTACTAGATGCAAAGGGCGGACAACTCGCTAACATCTTGTCAAGTACTAGATGCAGAGGACGGACAACTCGCTAACATCTTGTCAAGTACTAGATGCAGGCGGACAACTCGCTAACATCTTGTCAAGTACTAGATGCAGAGGGCGGACAACTCGCTAACATCTTGTCAAGTACTAGATGCAGGCGGACAACTCGCTAACATCTTGTCAAGTACTAGATGCAGAGGGCGGACAACTCGCTAACATCTTGTCAAGTACTAGATGCAGAGGGCGGACAACTCGCTAACATCTTGTCAAGTACTAGATGCAGGCGGACAACTCGCTAACATCTTGTCAGGTACTAGATGCAGTGGGCGGACAACTCGCTAACATCTTGTCAAGTACTAGATGCAGAGGGCGGAAAGCTCGCTAACATCTTGTCAAGTACTAGATGCAGAGGGCGGACAACTCGCTAACATCTTGTCAGGTACTAGATGCAGTGGGCGGACAACTCGCTAACATCTTGTCAGGTACTAGATGCAGAGGGCGGACAACTCGCTAACATCTTGTCAGGTACTAGATGCAGAGGGCGGACACAACTCGCTAACATCTTGTCAAGTACTAGATGCAGAGGGCGGACAACTCGCTAACATCTTGTCAGGTACTAGATGCAGAGGACGGACACAACTCGCTAACATCTTGTCAAGTACTAGATGGAGGCGGACAACTCGCTAACATCTTGTCAGGTACTAGATGCAGGCGGACAACTCGCTAACATCTTGTCAAGTACTAGATGCAGGCGGACAACTCGCTAACATCTTGTCAAGTACTAGATGCAGAGGGCGGACAACTCGCTAACATCTTGTCAAGTACTAGATGCAGAGGGCGGACAACTCGCTAACATCTTGTCAAGTACTAGATGCAGAGGGCGGACAACTCGCTAACATCATATCAAGTACTAGATGCAGGCGGACAACTCGCTAACATCTTGTCAAGTACTAGATGCAGAGGGCGGACAGCTCGCTAACCTCTTGTCAAGTACTAGATGCAAAGGGCGGACAACTCGCTAACATCTTGTCAAGTACTAGATGCAAAGGGCGGACAACTCGCTAACATCTTGTCAAGTACTAGATGCAGAGGGCGGACAACTCGCTAACATCATGTCAAGTACTAGATGCAGTGGGCGGACAACTCGCTAACATCTTGTCAAGTACTAGATGCAGAGGGCGGACAGCTCGCTAACATCTTGTCAAGTACTAGATGCAGAGGGCGGACAACTCGCTAACATCTTGTCAGGTACTAGATGCAGTGGGCGACAACTCGCTAACATCTTGTCAGGTACTAGATGCAGAGGGCGGACAACTCGCTAACATCTTGTCAGGTACTAGATGCAGAGGGCGGACACAACTCGCTAACATCTTGTCAAGTACTAGATGCAGAGGGCGGACAACTCGCTAACATCTTGTCAGGTACTAGATGCAGAGGACGGACACAACTCGCTAACATCTTGTCAAGTACTAGATGGAGGCGGACAACTCGCTAACATCTTGTCAGGTACTAGATGCAGAGGACGGACACAACTCGCTAACATCTTGTCAAGTACTAGATGCAGAGGACGGACAACTCGCTAACATCATGTCAAGTACTAGATGCAGGCGGACAACTCGTAACATCTTGCAGGTACTAGATGCAGAGGGCGGACACAACTCGCTAACATCATGTCAAGTACTAGATGCAGAGGACGGACAACTCGCTAACATCTTGTCAGGTACTAGATGCAGAGGGCGGACAACTCGCTAACATCTTGTCAAGTACTAGATGCAGGCGGACAACTCGCTAACATCTTGTCAAGTACCAGATGCAAAGGGCGGACAACTCGCTAACATCTTGTAAAGTACTAGATGCAGAGGGCGGACACAACTCGCTAACATCTTGTCAGGTACTAGATGCAGAGGGCGGACAACTCGCTAACATCTTGTCAGGTACTAGATGCAGAGGGCGGACAACTCGCTAACATCTTGTCAGGTACTAGATGCAGAGGGCGGACAGCTCGCTAACATCTTGTCAAGTACTAGATGCAGAGGGCGGACAACTCGCTAACATCTTGTCAGGTACTAGATGCAGTGGGCGGACAACTCGCTAACATCTTGTCAGGTACTAGATGCAGAGGGCGGACAACTCGCTAACATCTTGTCAAGTACAAGATGCAGAGGGCGGACAACTCGCTAACATCTTGTCAGGTACTAGATGCAGAGGGCGGACAACTCCCTAACATCTTGTCAGGTACTAATGCAGAGGGCGGACAACTCGCTAACATCTTGTCAAGTACTAGATGCAGAGGGCGGACAACTCGCTAACATCTTGTCAGGTACTAGATGCAGAGGGCGGACACAACTCGCTAACATCTTGTCAAGTACTAGATGCAAAGGGCGGACAACTCGCTAACATCTTGTCAGGTACTAGATGCAGAGGGCGGACAACTCGCTAACATCTTGTCAGGTACTAGATGCAAAGGGCGGACAACTCGCTAACATCTTGTCAGGTACTAGATGCAGAGGGCGGACAACTCGCTAACATCTTGTCAGGTACTAGATGCAGAGGGCGGACAACTCGCTAACATCTTGTCAGGTACTAAATGCAGAGGGCGGACAACTCGCTAACATCTTGTCAGGTACTAGATGCAGAGGGCGGACAACTCGCTAACATCTAGTCAGGTACTAGATGCAGAGGGCGGACAACTCGCTAACATATTGTCAAGTACTAGATGCAGAGGGCGGACAACTCGCTAACATCTTGTCAGGTACTAGATGCAGAGGGCGGACACAACTCGCTAACATCTTGTCAAGTACTAGATGCAAAGGGCGGACAACTCGCTAACATCTTGTCAGGTACTAGATGCAGTGGGTGGACAACTCGCTAACATCTTGTCAGGTACTAGATGCAGAGGGCGGACAACTCGCTAACATCTTGTCAGGTACTAGATGCAGAGGGCGGACAACTCGCTAACATCTTGTCAGGTACTAGATGCAGAGGGCGGACAACTCGCTAACATCTTGTCAGGTACTAGATGCAGAGAGGCGGACAATATGACACCCTCAGGTCAGGTAGTAGTAGGTGCAGATTATTTACAAGTCCCTTGTACGCCCACTTAATTTGATGAATATTATTAGCACTTGGAACCGCACCTACATTACCTCGGCAGCTTCCGTATTACGCCAAGAATATATTTCCACCTACAGGAATTCGAACCATAGAAACTCAGAGTTTCTTTATCATCGTTTGAAGCTAAGCTAGCAATACTGACCATGGCCGAGGCTTTTCTATATACTCAGCAAAATGGGTGTTACGCGGAGTCAAACCCAACAAAAGTCCTCACATTCTGACAGTGGTAAGGCAGCTTTAACTATTTAAAAAAAGTTATATGTTCGATTCTTGGAGCGAATCCACACTTTATATCCTATATAGGATTATTTAGGCTCTTTATAGAGAAATCCTTTGGGAGGGGAGGCAATACCGGCGACAAAGCCTCGAAGCGGTGTGTCTCAACTTTATGTGAGTTCGTCTGTACCAGCGTCAAGGGTGAGATTAACGACAGTCCGGAAAACAAGATGGCTCTGTCTCGCGGAGCAAGGCAGGCAGGCCGAGCAGACCCCACCGACGACAAACAAATATAGAAACTGCAGTCGGTTAAGGAAAGGAGGGGGGGGGGGGGAGCAATTGCGTCATTCCTTGACAACGGGAGAAAAATACACAAAGGAAAACAAGTACATACACACGCGCCGGTAGAGGTGAACCAGATTAATACTGGGTGGAGAGGGAGGGAGGTCAATCCACAGCGACTGTGTCCCTCCAAGGTAACACTACCGGCCGAGTCCATCTCCGGCCTTCCCCCTCAGCCATCCAACTCACCCATGTGCCATAGGATCGGAACACCGGGTGGATCACAACAAGGCTACTTCCACTCCCCCCTGTGCCATAGGATCGGAACACCGGGTGGATCACAAACAAGGCTACTTCCACTCCCCCCAACATCCGTCATGTGCTATTGGATCGGAACACCGGGTGGATCACAAACAAGGCTACTTCCACTCCCCCTGTGCCATAGGATCGGAACACCGGGTGGATCACAAACAAGGCTCTTCCACCCCAACATCCGTCATGTGCTATTGGATCGGAACACCGGGTGGATCACAAACAAGGCTACTTCCACTCCCCCCTGTGCCATAGGATAGGTACACGGTGGATCACAACAAGGCTACTTCCATCCCCCTGTGCTATTGGCTCGCAGATTCTTGCTCGTCGATCACAAACTATGGGCTACAAGCGCCAGGAACTGCACTGAGTTTAGCTAAGAGAGAACGTGCCAGACAGACCCTGTTCCTAGCGCTCTGAGAACGATGCTGGTGGATCCTCTAAATTACAGTGCTTATATCCCCCACTTTCTCTCCTCCTTTCCGTCAATGAGGTTTCCCCATCTCTATCCACGCTAATGTGAGTTCCTCAGTCCTCAAGATTCGAACGAGTGTATCGGGACGGGAATTTGGAGAGTCACGAGTTCAGAAACCGATTGGGTTGGGTGAAAGGTTGGTTAGCAATGTGGACTCTCAACCGTGAGTGCGGGGTTCGTTCCCAGGATGGGTTAGTCTGGTAATGTCGGCTTCCTCCACGTTTTAAATGTCGCGATGAGGAAGGTGGGGGAGGGAAGAGACAGTTGCTCGCCGCCCTGTGGTAGCCTCGCTCACAGGTCACCACTATTCCTGCCCCCCCCCCCTCACACACACACACACACACACACACGTGCGATGGTTTAATAATGAGCACTCAACATTTAGACCTGGAAAGAGGCCGACACGCGACACCACGAAGGCCTGGCATGGCCGCGACAACACGTTTAACACGATTTGTTTGAATCACCGTGTGTGATTGTAGTCTTAAAAACTGTACCCTGAAATGGGTTCGAGCCTTGGCTGGACTGAAAGCGCCAAGCCATGGGTCCGAAGAGTTAAATAAGATTTTGTTACGAGAAAACTTGTTGAATATATTTTTTTTCTATTAACATTGATAACATTTTACTATATTATTAGTAGGTATCATTCTAAAACGTTGATACAATATATGAAAAGTAACAGTTACAATACCCATGAATTTATGTATAAATGTATGAAAATTGTTTTAACAACGTTTGTGAGTCATAAAGTGTCTTCCTCTCAGAATCGGACTATGCAGTACATTACACATTTTGTAAATAAATCAGAGCAACATTATTTGAACAAAACTTATACACATTGGAAAGAATTTCTAAGAAAACTAACGCCCATTGTATATTGTATGTATATTCCCTCATCTATTTTATTTGTTTTTAACACGCGTCTTACTAACCGTTCAGGTTAAACTGGTAAGTACTATTTACGCTAATGATTAGGGATGAGGAGGGTTGAATTCAGAGGAAGTGTACCCGCATGGAGATAGAGTGAAAACCAATTTAGGAAAACCGCCCTCGCACACCTGACCAGAATTTGAACCTTGACCTCCCTGACATCGGCAGTCTGGTCTAACAAAAGAGTGACGTCTTAGACCATGCGGCCACCGAAGGTCATATGTACTTACCCGCCCTAAAAGTGACACAAAGTATAAGAAAGTAACCCGCCTCGGTGGCGTAGTTGGCTAACGCGCTAGTCGTGTTGAGCTCGACCACCGAGGACGGGGAGATCGAGGTTCGAATCTCGGTCGGGTGAACTGGGGGTGGTTTTTCCTAAATGGGTTTCCACTCTCCCTCCACGCAAATGAGGGTTCACTTCCTCTAAATTCAACCCTCCCAATTCCTAATCCATTAGCGTAAATAGTACTTAAGCGTATAACCCGAACGGGTAGTAAGACGCGGTGCTAAATTATAAGAAAGTAGAATAAGTGATGTACTGACAAGACTATTCCTAACATGTCCGACAATGTGGGCAAACAGGGCACTTGTCATGAAACAAGTAAAATCATGAGGTAGAACTAAGATTTAGAGCACAGAAGATAAGTCGCTGTGCTACATTTTATGACCTGGTTTAGGTCTTGATATTCAAAGGGAAGGTCACCCCTAAAATTCTCAAATGAAAAGAAACAAATTAAAAAATTGCTTCAATACATTGTGTGCATAGCCAGATTATTTAAAAAAATATCGCCTTATTTGCTGTTTAAAAAAATCTAAATAAGGTAAAAGAAAAGTTAACCAAGCCACCATTCTGATGAATAAGTACATTTGTTTTTAAAGCTCTCAACTCAAGTTAAGGGTTATTACAATATTGTAACTGCACTTAGAAAGAGTCTTTTCCGAAAATACAAACTTTTTTGCGGCCAACTATGAAAACATTTACTATTTTATTAATGTTATTTTATAGCTATTGATAATATAATATATAAAAATAACAGCTGGAGATCACATGGATTGACGTATGAATACGCGAAAAGCCAGATAAGTTTATAACTGTATAGTTAGAGCACAGTAGGAAAGAAAATAACTGACGGTCGATAACGTTAGTGTTACTAGAACCCCTTTGATTTGCCATGTGACAAGACGTGTTATTTGGAACCAGAACCGGAACCCGGAAAATAAATTACCTAAGAACCAGATCAGGACTTGGAATTGACATTTTTGAATTTCATTTATGCCCTTCTTTCTTTAACTTAATTTTATTTTGAAATACTCTATTTTGTATTTTCTCATGATGTTTTGTCAAGGTATTTTTAATTTTTTATATAAATAACTTTTATTTTGCTATAGTTGGTTTTTTAATACATGTTTCTAATTACGAATTTTATAATGGTAGTCTAAGATAAAAATTGAAAGAACCAGAACCAATAAATATTTCTGTTCGACTCCCTGGATGAAAGCCCATGATATCAAACCCATTGTGGGGAGGAGAGGCTGTGTACAGTAGCCCCATGGCTTCTTTGGTGCTGACTGACAGCTCACAGTTGACAGCTGACAGCTTTGAAAAGTTACCAGACCAAATTATGTATCCCTACGCCGAACCATATGATCTGCAAAAAACATGTATTTAGCAGCTGTCACTTCTGACGGTCAAAATTTAGGTATATACCTAACTGTTGACTGTCAAAAGTCAGCTGTCAGCTGTCAATCAGCACCAAAGAAGCCATGGGGCTACTGTAGGTAGACTTAAAGAGTTCGCTTTTTGAACCAACCGATTATATCAGCACACAACTTACAAATTAACTTAATTCTAGAGCAGACACACCACACTATTCCCCGGCCGTTTATTTATCGATAGAGCTGCCCTTAGGGGTGTGCAAACGGTGCGACCACACCGGGGCCCGCCATATGGGGAGGGGGCGCCCCACGCTTGCTTGGCTGACAGAAGGGGAAAACTAGATATGGGGGGGGGGGGGGGGATTATTGTTTGCACGCTTGTGTAGTAGGCTACCTGTTTAAGCGAAGCAAACATTGTCAGTGTGTTAAAAACAAATAAAAACATAAATCATTTGGTTTGAATTTTTGCGCGAGTGAAGCGAGTTCACCGTTTTAACTCCACCGATTTGCATTTGTCTGTCTGGTATACATGTCACGATAACGTTTGAACAAACTACCCGATTTAATTCAAACTTGGCGCAGTTGTTCTTTGTGCCTCTATACAGATCAAGTTCGTCGTGGAAGAAAATCTAACGAAGGGTCGGTGAGAAATCAACCAAATTATGTATAAAAACATGGCTTCTAACATTCATTATTACACGTATTTACATCTCAAGGCATTTATTTTATCTTATAAGGTTTAAAATTGGTATACAGGTACAAACTACTGTGATAACTTTTTTTAACTAAGATTTTTAATTATTTTGGGGGAGACAGATAACTGGGGCTCCCGCTAAAGAAGTTTGCACAGGGCCCCACGTCTGCTAAGAGTGGCCCTGTTTATCGATGTAATGGGGAAACCTCAATGATACATATTTTCGGCCATGTTGAGATTTGAGCCTCGAATACAAATATACCCAGATTTTGGTTGGAAGACCAGTAGAGAACATTTAAACACATTCCTTTGTGACCAACAACGATAACATTTTTATATATTATTAGTGCTATTTTATAGATACTGATAGTATCTTTCAAAAGTGACAGCTGCATATAACATTAATTTATGTATGAATATATTAAAATTATTTTAGTAACTTTAGTAACTAACTTGTACTGTTCTTCCTACCAAAATCAAACTATATCTCAGTAGGCAGACGCGCTAACGACAGAGTTAAAGTGTCGAGATAGTAAAATATTATAAACTTGATCGCAAAACGATTTGTTTGTTTTTTATCTAAATTTGAGTAGTTCAGTTTTCGTTCGTCCCGCCGCGGTCTGTAGCCACAGGTCCGGTTCTCATAGGAAGCCCACTATTTTAAAACTGGTAACTCGTGTTGTCACAATGGCGGGGGAGAAATATGACTACTGATTTTTAGCACAGTGTCTTACTACCCGTTCGGATTATACGCTCATGTACTAATTACGTTAATGGTTTTAGGAATGAGGAAGGTTATATTTATAAGTGTACCCTCATTTGCGTGGATGGAGAGGGGAAAATGATTTTGTAAAAACCACCCTCAGTAGCCGACCCGACGAGATTCGAATCTCGAGCTCCGTCATCAGCAGTCTAGTTTTCTGCGAGAGTAGCACCTTAGGCCATGAAGCCACCCAAATGGGTAGTTACAATTTTATTTACAGTCTTAGCTCACCCATTTACTTCATTATATAAAGATAAATAATCTATAAGAAAGTATTATTAGAAGCTAGTGAAAGTTTTTTAGATTAACTTTATAATTAATAAATCAAATAAAAATATATGAACAATGTTTGTGGTTAAAAGTGGGCTTCTTATAAAAATCAGGGTTTGTGTACAGTTACTTTACCTTTACAAGTAAACAATCTTATATTCCCACCGTAGTATAGTCAGTCAGTATAGTAGCAGTGATTCGGTGTAAACGGAGTGTACAATCTCCTTTTATTAAACGTGTTTAAAAATTACTTAACAAATTGGCTTGGCATTGATTAATTATAATGTTATGGTTTTTTTTAATTTTGTTAAATGAAGGAGAGAACGCGAAATTCATAAAAAATAATTGCTGGGGGGCGACGGTGGTCTAAATAAAAGTGTTTGTAAACTCTTGGTTAGGTTGTAATGTTCTGTAAGTGTGCTGCGAATTATGTCAAAGTATTAGTGTTTCGGAGTTCCCTACGAATTTAGTCCCACGCGCTGGTAAGCAAGCAGACAAAGGCGCGAGTCTCCGTCGTGTCTGGTATGCCGGTGACTGCCATCATTTCAAAGACAAATTACAATAAAATCGAAATTATCTTACCCATGGATAAGTGGTTAAATTTGTCAAAGATTAATATAGCAGAAAATACTGAGCCATCGATCCTGTAGAACCGGGATCATCCAGCACTAACAAGAATGTGCAGAGATATAAAACTGAAGATATTTGCTCAAAAAAGAGTAAATACAATTAAACATTCTTGTAATATGGATTTACTTTTATTTCCACAAATATTGAAGAATATTGTAATGAATGCTTGGCGAGTGAAAGTCTCAAACCTGCAAAATTAAAAAGACATTACACACAAAGCATGCTTCCTATTCCATAAGCCTATACAGTTTTTGAAAGGCTATTAGAATTATCGAAATAACAAAAACAATCTCTTTAAACGCATGTACTGGTCGATAAAAAGTACTTAAGAGCATCTTATGAAGCCTCTTACTTAATTGCAAATGCTAAGAAACCACACACCATTGCCGAAGATATTGTGTTGCCGATGGCAATTAGAATGAATCAAATTATGCACGGGGAAAAATATGCAGACGAATTTTAAAAAAAAATCCACTGTCAAATGATACTGTGAGTAGACGTATTTTAGAAATTAGCAATGACCAGTGTAAACAACTTATTGAAAGAATTAAAGAAAGTGTGAAATTTGCAATTCAGCTGGATGAATCGACTGACATTACAAACCACGCACAGTTATTGGCATATGTCAGGTATGTTACGATAATATGTCCACGAAGATTTACTATTTTGTTGGTCGTTAGATGGACGTACAACTGGTGAGGCAATTTTTCAAAAAGCGAATGAATTCTCCAAGGAAAGTAGGGCTAGAATGGATTAACTGTGTTGGAGTATGTACCGACGGCGCAGCGGCAATGACAGGAAAAATAACTGGATTTCAGGTAAAAGTTAAATCTGCAAGCGATAGGCCTACTACTTTCACTTATTGCACGATTCATCGAGAGGCATTAGTGACCAAGAAAATTTCTACAGATCTGAATCCTGTACTACAAGATGCGGTTAAGTTATCAATTTTATTAAATGTCGTGCCCTTAGTAGTCACCTCTTTGCTAGTTTATGTGATGAAATGGAATAGAATTTCAGAACACTTTTACTGCACACAGAAGTGCGATGGCTGTCAAAGGGACGAGCATTGAGGCGGCTATTAGTGTTAAAAAATGAAATAATACTATTTCCGTCTGAAAATAACTCTGAATATGTCAATTTCTTTAACAATGAGAGTTGGCTGAGCAAATTATGCTATCTGTCAGATTTATTTGAGAAACTCAACGAACTTAATGTGTCTCTCCAAGGGGAGAGCACGAATATTTTTACACTGAAAGATAAAATTCAGGCTTTCATGAAGAAATTAAACATTTGGAAGAATCAAAGTAGAAAATGACTCATTTGAAATGTTTTCACACACAGAGGATTTTATTGTTGATAATATGCTTAGCTTTGACTTAATTAAGCAGATAATAATTGATCAATTTGGTATGCTTGGAAAACAATTTTCAGAAATATTTTCTTCCGGAATTAGACAATAATCAATTATATTGGATTCAAAACCATTTTATGGTGGAGATGGGAAATTTGAAGCATCATCTCTCGTTGAAAGCCCAAGAAGAATTTGCAGAACTTTCATGTGATTCAAACCTCAAACTTGAATTTTCAAGGGAAAACTTAAACACTTTTTAAAACCAAAATCGCTCAAGTCTTAAGAACATCGAGATCGCTATGGGACCAGAAGTGACAAATATTAAGCCACGATTTGAGTTATTGTGTCAGAATAAGCAATCACAATCATCCCATCAAAGGTAAACGTATTCTTATCTTTTGTCAGCCCTCAGTAAAATTTTCTTTGGTATATTCAAATTTGATATTACAAATTAATTGATATAATTTTTTATTTCATTTTCTTACTTATATTTTGCATGTCAATATATATATACACAAATTTTTAATAAAATAATTATTTGAAGAATTTTTCATTTTTTATATTTTCAGACACTATTTTTTAGTCAACATAATTCTTTAATGATAGAGCTATACTTATATTTAAGGTACTTTATTTTTTCGCTCAAACATGGTTCCGTCAAAAGGGGTTCACGCGCACAAACCGGTAAATCGACTATACATACAGTGTTACTACCAATTGTATTATTACTTTGAGTGAAGGGCCGTGGAAAAAAAGTGTCTGGTCCAAAGGGTCGCAGATGAAAATAGGTTGAGAAGCCCTGCTCTAATGTATCAATTCGCCAAACCATATGATCTTCCAAGGACATGATATATTGCTTTGTTGTCACAACTTTAACAACAAACCAGTCGTTTTGATTATCTCTTTCTTTTAACAGTTTCTACGTTCACTGTTAGCTGTCAGTTACCACCACTCTTGTGGTGAATGGAATAAATATGACAGTGCGCCTATTAAGACACACCCAGCCTCTAATTAGTATAACAGGATGAGTACCCTCCAGGATGGAACCAAGGCCCTCCAGACTTGTGGTCAACCACTCTGACCACCTCTTAAAAACATCGTGGACTGTGTGACGTGTTCTGTCCAATAAGTCTGGAACCACGTTCGAGTCCAGACAGCGGGGGTTGAGGGGGTGGGGTGAATCGATCTGATACGCCCGAGACATATCTAGCTAGTGCTTAGCTCTCTTTCGTTGGCAGGGTGAGAAGACGACGAGGAAAGTAGAACCATCTCACCTACCCCAAGGGCGGGGATATGGATGGATGAGTAGGTGGATAGATACATGGATGGAGATATGGCTAGCTTCAACAATCAAGAAACCTTTAAACTGAGTTCACATCAAATGTTCCCAGTAGTGTTCGATACGAATGATTCACTTTGGTGTACTAAACTCTCAGTTCTAAACATTGGGCTGTACGGACTTGAGCAGTTTTAAATATACTAGATCTACTTTAGTTTTAAACATATGCTAGAATAAATAGACTTTGACAACGCTGAAATCATTGGTACTAAACCGTTATTAACCGCGCCTTCAACATTTTAGCCATGTCCTCTTATTCTCCATCAAACCCTCTTTCTAAGCTACGAGGTTGTTTCAACACGAAGATTAGGGTTCAGGTCCCATTGTGACTTGACGAGTTTGTCTAAATATCCGATCGATATATTGTCTCATGTCTGTTTGTACTTCTGGTCATGTGGTCCATGGCGAAGCCTCGGATTACTAAAGAACAATCAGAGCGGCCGGGGAACAGGACGCGGACAACTGCGGCCTTATCTCCACTTGAAAGGTAGGAAGCGGTCAAGGGGGGTTGTACCTCTTGCCACCACTCTAGAGAAGGGGGGAGTGAGCAGGAGCAGAAAAAAAAACCGACCGAGAGAGATTCCAAACTTAAATTTAAAAAAGAACTGAGAATTTTGATAATTTCGCGAGCGAGGGTGGTAATAGTGGTCTCCTGCCCTCTCTTCGTGTCAGACCACGGGACAGGCCTCCCCGCCTCATATCTGAGAGAGCGGGGGTGTACAAGTTGTGGCCCGCGGGTCGTATCTGTCCCTCCGGCCTTACAGTGCGCACCCAGAGGGGTTGGCGGTGCGCACCAAGATTACGGAGGGGCGGAGTTCCCGGCCACAGTAGAGTCTACGCCACGTCCTGCTACTCCCGGGCCGGCAGTCAGTCGAGTATATGTCGTCATCGGCTCCAAAACCACATGCCCAGTCACATTTAAACGTCAAAATGACACTGTTTTGGACCCCTCTCATTTATGTGAGGAGTCATGGATGAAGTATATTTTTACTTTAAAGAATGGTATATAAATTTTCCTTTTAATGCTTCATTCATGGATGACCAGGAAAAATTGAACGATTTAATTTGAGTACAAGATTCTAAATTCAAGCCATATCTTTATTATTAATACCACTTTCATTAATTATTATTTATTTTACTGAGTTTCAAGCCCATAAGGCATTTTAAGGAGTAAATTCAAATATATTACGTATTAAACTTTTCTTTCTTTTCCGTTCTATTTAAAAGTGTGGTGATGGGTTGGCCACCTTTTACCCAATAGGAAAGCTAGCCTTCACAACATCAGCCTGCCAAGAACTCTCCTATTGGTTGGTTTTAACACTAAAGACAAGGGGTCCAGAAGCAAGGGTGGTCATGATCGAAGGCGCCATTTTCACAATAGACAAACTGCTAATAACGGGGAGATCAGGGGTACTGAGGGTATATTTTCACTAAATTGTATTCCACTTTCCCTCCACGCAAATTGGGATATGCTTCCTTAAATTCAACCTTCCTCATCCTTAAACACTATCGTAATTAGTACACATGCTTAACCCAAACTGACAGTAAAATGCAGTGCTAAAAGAAGAAAAAAATTTTTTGTTTAAATATATAATTTAAAATCACCAAGAGTCACTTGTTTTAATGTATTGCTGGTGAATTTTAAACGGGATTCTTAAATTTAATAAAAATTATCTGAATCTTTATTTTGTGTTACTGCTGTCGAGCTTAAAGTAAGTTCGTGGCACCTGGGACCTCTTCACAAACTTCCTTCCACGCGTAGCGACCTTAAGATCCCGGTCCGGTAAAAAACATTAAATTGCACCATGCCCCCCCCTCCCCCTCCCGCAAATAATGCCAGATTAATTATTATTATTGTTTGTTGTTTAGACGCGCCGACTCGATACCTGGAAGTCATCAGCTAAGGAAAAAATAGATTAAAAAGGCAGTAAGATCCTCATGGGGAAAAAATAAATAAAAATAATAAACCTGATGAAAACAGCAGATAAATACACTAAGAATAACAAAAAAGACAATAAATGTTTTTTTAAATAAATCTCAACATAAAATAATTACCAAATGAGCCTCTCTCTAAGAATGAGATTCAAATGCAAGGTTGCCACTAATTTTAAACATTGAAATACCTTGACATTTCCAGGTTTTCCAAACAAAAATATAATAGTTCCAACAACTCGATATAATGTGGAAGGAATGAGAAGGTAGCTTAGAATAGATGCACACACATCAGCATGGAGAGAGAGTGCGTAAACTACCCAAGTGCACCGAACCGGGATTCAAACCTCCACCTTCCTGTCATTACATGCAATGCAAGTAGTCTTTACCCCAACTCCATAATTAATGATAACCTCGTTTACTAAAGATAAAAAACTTTAGTGCTTGGGCCCATCATGAACAAAAAAATTATTTTTTATTGATTTGAAGCTTGTTTTTGGAGCATGGGTGCACTGCTTTTAACACATTTACACAAAACATTTTATTTCTAGTTGTAAATAGAGGGTGGTTGAGAGGCAGCGCTTTGGACTTCAAAACAAATACCGTATACGCCATTCACGGTAGGAATTACTCTCTGAAAGGTCTTTTTTCCTACCAAAATCCTACTATATAATAGCTTTCTGGTAGGGAAAAAGGCCTTTCAGAAAACAATTCCTACGATGAACAGAGTTTACGTATGTCATTTTAAAATTGAAAAACACTAAAATAAATATGTATTTGAGCATGAGCAAAGGGTCACTAAACTGAAAAAGCAAATTTGCAATGTTTTTGACGTGTTAAATAAACAATTTTGCTATAACACCGTAACTTAATAATTAATTTTAAAAATTTTAAATCAATTTAAAAATGATAAAGAAAATCATGATAAAGCGCCGTTTTGTCACTATTTTGTAACTAAGAATAGAAAATATCAAATACCCGCATGCGTATCATGTGTCATATCGAAGGCTGTGCAGACGCTTTCTCGCGACTAGAACGGTGACCACGGCGTATACGGTGATGTTTACACATGCGCAGATGTTCTTGGATTATGTAATGGCACAATATAGCAATAGCCCTTATTGTGAAGTTCACAAATTACGATCGCAATTTTAATTAATTAATAAGCAGAAAAACATTAATGTGAAAAGAGGTTCTTGGCAAAAAAGTTAAACACTTTAAAAATGTGACTTTATGATATTTTTAAATTCTAGTAATTTTTAGAAAATTTGAGAAATTTCCTGACATTTCCCTGATTTTTCCAGGTCAAACCAATTCCCTGACATCTCCCTGTTTTTCAGGTCTTCCAGACTGGTGGCAGCCCTGAAATGGAATGTAAAAGATTTACCTGGAGTATAAAACGGAGTAAACAAATTGCTTCAACCGGACTATCGAGTAACAAAAAACGAAGTTCACCATTAAAATCAAATTTCAGATGAGTATGGATATACTTGCGACACTCCACCAAAATGTAGATCTCGGTGGCCTTACGATATGGTGCTCGCCTCAGGACTTGATGTTCGTGGGTTCAAACCCAGCACAAGTCGACGGATTTTTCTTGAACGATAATAATCCGTAGCACAACTTCCTTCGGAAGGGAAGTAAAGCCGGCGTCGGTCCCATGTCGATTGTGGTTTGTTACGGACCATGAAAGGTATAGAAGGTATTGTAGGCCTTTTTACCCTCGCTCATTGAAGTTCTCGTGTGCCGATATAATCAGCCGGTTCATAAAGTGTACGTTAAATACCTCAAATAAATAAATCCACTAAAATGTGGTACACACTAAAGACGCATTTACACTAACGGTCGAACATAACCATTCAGATCTAAAAACCCACCTCAGTGGGCAGATGAATTGCCTCTTTGGCTGCCTGGCCCGAGATATCAACACGACCTAGAATCCAGCAGAGGGTGTTTAAACGATCAATAGCAATCGGTTGGTGAATTACCTGCGCTTCAGGATTTCAATACGTGGACAATGCCATCAAAATACTCATTGAATTTGAACAGATGAGAATAGAATTGTGGCAATGATACTTAAGGTACAACGATTTTTTTAAAAGATTCGTATATTACAACTGTAAAAACATCGGTATCATAGTGTAAACTTACCTGGACAACTAGTTTTGAAAGGTGACCTGGTGGTCTAGAGGTAAGGTGTCGGACTTTTGTGCTGGGGGTCCAGGATTCTAACCTCAGTCCCGGCACAGATTTATCTGATTGCCAAACCCTTCCTTTAACTCTGACAAGACGTGTATTAATCACAACTTGTGAATGTGTGGAATGCCAGGCCTCCACCGTGGTTCGGATCCCACGTTAAACTGTAGGTCCTTCATTTCATCTCACAATCACCCTACCATTACACATTAGCGTAAGTGCGTATAACCCTAACGGATGGTAAGCCCCGGTGCTAATGATAATGATAATAATAATCATAATAACTAGTTTTGAAACGACTGAGCTGCTAAAAGCGACGTCACACTAGCGACTAGCGAGAGGATTCACCTCGCCAGCTCAACACCGGGCGAGATTCCGTTTGTCTAGTGAAAAAAGCAACATAGAACAAGATGGACGCGCCTCTCCCTCTTCGGTTGCAACCTTGTGAGAGTTATTTGGTTGAAATAAACGCGCCAATGTACAAAATATGTAAGAAAGAGAAAAAAATATGTTGCTTTGGATGTCCCATTCAATCCTTCAGTAAAATTATTTGTTTGTGTGATATCGGAATATATTTACTGGATTTACTCTTTATTAATCAGAGTTGATCTTTGCTCAAATGGTTTCATTCCTCATTTGCAATTTAGATGTTGCGAGATTAATTCCCCGATACATCCGTTATTTAAAAAAATGTATACCTGACTGATTATATTTTAATAAAGCCAAACAAATAATTTTACACGAAGCGCTTGATACAATAAGTGTGTTCCCTTTTGTTTACATAATATTTTGTGTAGTACTGGCTTAATTCTTTGAAACGTTATCGGCCTTCTCGTGTTGGCGGATTGAAAATTCGGCCATAATGAGCGAACAAAGCGACATTCCTTAACACACCAACTCGCAGCACAATGAAAACATTTTAAAATTAGCGCGGTTTTGGTTGAGACTGTAGCTTGCGAAATTCGGTCTTGACACTTAGCTAGCTAGCGAGTTTTCTCACCATAACCTCTAATCTTGAAATTTGCGAGAAAACTCACAATCAATATTTCGCAACCATCTTTCATTTGTTTGTAACTAAGTTTATTGCCTCAAAATATGCTCAGATTATAAACGTATCAGTTTAAAGTTGTATTATTTTAATTGACTTGGTAGAGTACCTTCATTTCACTTGATTTCAAGTTGTTTAAATTTATCTGGGTAGAAATTCCCTTGTTAATTAGAAATTAGTTTAAATAGAGTACTATTTTATTTTAGAAATAATTTTTCAAACAAATAGAGTAGGTTGGCCTAAACTCTAAAGATTTTCATTATTTCAATAATAATTATCTTGTTTAAATCTATTTTTAAATATTCATGTTTTATGTTATAAAACCCTTTTTTTAGTACCGCATCTTACTACCCGCTCGGGTTACACGCTTATGTCCTAATTACGCCAATGGTTTAGGGGTGAGAAAGGTTGAATTTAGAGAAAGTGTACCCGCATTTACTTTGGAAGTGTGGGGAAACCATTTAGGAAAGACGATCCTCAGTACACTCTACCGGGACCTAACCACGATCTCCCCGTCATCGGCAGTCTAGTATATTGCGAGAGTAGCTCCTTAGCATGCAGCCACCAAAGAGGGCAGTATAAAACCCATTAAATTAGTTTTTAAATAATCTACACACAACACTTCAAAGTAAATGTACTGTAAGGTTTAATCTTTTCAGTCAGTCACAATTTTTTTTATATAAAAATGCTTAATTAGAATTTGAGGAAGTCACGCTGTCTACTGTGTCAAGAAAAATGTTGTTCAATAAGAGTAAATTAATTAATAAACAAGTTGTTTTATTTAAGGATTGCATGGAGCGTTGAAATTTTTTTTTATTATTATTTTTTTACTTCTGCACTCCTCGTTTGTACTGGCGCGTTTATTTCAACAAAATCATTTTGAGAATAGAGAGAAGGGCGCCATATTGTTTTATGTTGCTTTCCTCGCTAGACAAGCGCTGTCTCGTCTCACATGGTGTTTGCCTAGCGACGGGAATGCTATCGCAATCCGTTAGTGTTACGTCAATTTTAGCAGTTCAGGAGTTTCAAAATGAGATATTTGAGGTATTGTGTTCGAGATCTGAGCAAACCGCACGTTTTAAAATGGTGAGTCCAGTTCAAGTCCTGGATAGGTGAGGATACACGTGTTGAACACTGATAACATAATGATTCTAGTCAGCATGCACTACGCCATTTGGTTTCATACAAGAAACGGGTGGGAGGTTGGAACAAAGGACGGTAGTCAACATGAAGTAGAGTCTGTTCAAGATAGGTTTTTACCTGAACGACAGTTCAAAAATCATTTGTTTGGGTTTTGGGTTGCCAACACTTGTAAAAGATCACTGTTTTGTTATAAATGTTAAGTTTTTTAATTACCTGTTTTTTTTACATTAAAAATAACGTAAACTTAAGTTTTCTCATACTATTTCATAACTTTTAATAATTTCTTTTTACCCAATCCGAAACAATATTTTAAACATAATTAAAAGTACTTATTCTTCGTTTTGGAACATTATTGACTATGTGTAATATAGTGCATACATTAATACTTTTTAATAGAGACATAGTGTTTACTTGGAAAAGAGAAAATACTTGTCATTTTTTTAGTACATAATAAATTATTTTATGAATATTTTATTGTATTTCAAAATATTTAACTGAATAAAATATGTTTATCCACTGTGTGGGTGCATGATTGTAAAGAATTTATTTCCATCAGGTTCAACCCCAGGGTTTAAATTCGTCGGTTACCATTTGGAAGCCATGTTCGTGAGACATTTTGTGGAAGTTCTGTGAATAATATTTTTTTAAAGTGGAATAAAACGATAAATAAGCTTTGTGCCGGACCTCAAATAAATATATAAATAATATTGGCCTAAATTACTGTAGTTAACTATCACATTCATACATTACCATCTGTTTTCATTACAGTTATCAAAATTGATGGATGTCAGCTTTTGGCGTAGTGATATATTAGGGATTATTCATAGTAACTTTTTGAGCTGTCATCCAAGTAAACTAAGGTTGTGAATGAATTATAGCATGCAGTGCAGATTCGACATTATTACGCAAAACAGAATATCACCGCAGAAGTCTACTCGTGGGTGTGCTGGGGGTAAGGAGTTAATGGCAACATCGATGAACCAGCGTTACGTAATTTGTCGTAGGCTATATTTTAGGAAAGAATGACAACGCTGTTTCTAAATAATAAGCATGCAGTTCCCTCAAAGATGACACAAATGCCGACGACTGAACTGGTACGTAAAGCAACATAGTCAGATGCTAGAATGATGCACACTATCTAGCATCTTTAACACCGACGCTCCTTCGTAGCCGTACACAAAACTGCCATAATCTAGCTTTGATCTTACCAAGGCCCTATGGTGGAGCATCAAGTTTGACTGTCAGTCAGTCAGACGACCAGTGGTTGACTTTCTGCAAATCGAGGGCTTTTAAAACACCTCGCTTCCAGATCTTTGACGTGTAGGATCCACGTTGGTTAAAAATCAAATAAAAGTGCTAGGAAACTTAAGCTCAAACAACATTATTCATTACCCGCTTCGGAGGCCACATTGTATAACGCGTTACACTTGTGTTAGACTAGGCTGCCAAAGATCAGGGTTAGACCCCGGTCGAGTGCACTGAGGTTTGTTTCTTAAATGGTTTCCACTTTACATCCACGCATATGCGGGTGCACTCCCTATCAATTAAACCTTCCTAATCCCTAACACATTGGTGTAATTAGTACATAGGCGTATAGCCCGGACGGGTAGTAAGATGCAGTGTCCATTAAAACATTGGAGCATGTATTTATACCACCAACTCAGCGGAAACAAACGATCGTCGTTTTTGTTGCAGAAAGGCTGTGCCAATTACGAGACCCCGTATTGTATAAGTTGTATTTGCCGTTCAGCCTTGTGGATGTCTACCGGATTCTAGAAGAACTGCAATAAATTGAGTGGTCGGTCATCCGCAAAAAGGCATGAATGGACAAGATGGTGCACATTATCAAATATACTAATTAGTGCAAAAGAAAAGAAAATAGTAATAAAAATGCCCTCTCCCAAAGGTTTTGACACAATTTCACCCTTTTGTTTGCAAAACTCAACATGCACTGCTTGTAGCTGTCACAATCCTTCAACACAGGCTAGTGGTGGTATAGTTTCTCTGACCCTCCTCAATAAATCCTTTAGAAACATTTCATTCTCTGTTGAAATGAATCCTATAAAATAAATAATGGTCAATCACATACCTATACAAGATCTACATTTTGAAACGTTTTCGCTGATTAATAAACTATAATTAGCATATCGGACACTTTTTTGGGAGGATCACATAATTTCCACAATTTTTAAGATAGAAAAATTTAATATCTTTAATTATCTGTGATCACAATTATTATTATTATTGATCCCAAAAATCTGGATGGTTTAATTTTTGTTGATGCTACTTAAGAGTCTTTCACATTCAATATTGTAGCAAGATGCACACGAATTGCGAAAGAAATCATCCGAGGTTGGTAATACCCGTACACGAACTGCAGAGTAAAAATTAAATTTATAATGACTTTGTTCAAAATGAAAAATGGAAGTTAGGTTAGTTTACTAATCTTATGTGCACAGGATGACAAATATACTTTATTCCGCAATTTGAGTGCGCCCTTGTAGCAATGATATATATATATATATCATATATGCAACCGGAAGCACTGTATAAAGATTAAAGATAAAGAGTAAGGCTGTTTGCCCATTAATCTGATGAAGGATGTTATACAGGTCATCTAATTAAAATTCTATCTCGTATAATTTATATTAACCCATGTATGATGAAATTTAGTTTTGGACATATCAAAGTTTTTGTCTATCAGAGAATATAAACTATTTGACTTCATGTTGAGTTTATAATAGAGATTAAAGCCCCCCTAGTATCAGAACTTGCTAGGTAACAGGCCACACCGACCCAGCGTGTGAATACATGAACATTGATATAGTATCTTTCAGAAAACAGAATGAATCTCACAAGTAGTGTTAGGTTGAACACTTTACTGCAAACCGGCGCGCCGGGGAGCGATACGGGCAGCCTAGCAACCAGGCGCCGCAGACACAACTTAATACAGTCTGCTTTACAGGGGTTCAATGTACCTGGCCAGACATCCCTTCAACATCTGAGGTCAACAAATAACATTTTACTATATCATTATTTTGGTATTTATAATATATATATATCTCTAAAATGACAGCTGCAGGTTACATGATATAGCTTATGACTATGTGAAAGTAGACCCAGTAGCTTTTCTGATAGTTGCATTCGCGAGCCAATGGAACGATTTATTATATTATGAAAATTTGAAACTATTTTTACGAGAACTATATTATTTTTACTGTACAGGTTTGATAATATATCTCTAGGATATACCTTCAACACGGTGGTACAGAAGGCTTCATGGGAGAGTGGAAACCCACAGCACTGCATCATCCGCTGACTTAGATCTGAGGCTGGTCTTCGATCCCGAATGGATGCACTGGACAAGTCCATGCTTGCGTGCCAAATATATCTCTTCCCTCCCTTCAAACCGCAATCACGCTACCACAACGGATGATGATTAAAATTCACCCTCGCAACCCTGTTGCTTTATATTAAATTGTTTAAAATATATTTGCTAATTTATAAAAAATTAACAGTTTTATAAAAATATATTTCAAATATAAAAATGTGTACCACAACTATGCGATGATAAAACGTGATCAACTCTTGAGAGTATGAATAGAACATATTTCAAAGCTATTTAAACGTGAAATCGCCGTGAAGTTCTCGCAAGGCACACGATCCTGGAGTTTAGGCCTCTTTCCGGGCAGTACACACCTCCACGACATTTGGAGGACAACAGCCGCCTTTTTCTCTGTGACAAGATGGCGGGCAGTACACACCTCCGCGACATTTAGAGTACAATGAATGCTGTGTGGGTGTAATACTTTTTTTAAACGTATTTCATAATTAAAAACGTGCCTTTGCCGTGTAGTGTTTCGCATGCCTTGAACTAGGTAGGATCAGTCTACATACAATCTATGACGGTACCAAAAAGTCCTTAAGTAGTTATTCGTTAAAGTTGTATCAACTTACTAATAAGTGCCGCCACTGAGTCAGCTGCTAGTAAGTAGATAAATGAACATAAAAATGAAAGGCAGCATATACTCCATTGCTATTTTCTTAATGTGACTTACTTTCATTAACTACCTTTGAAGTTGCACCCACAATAATTTTTCAATTATTTTAGCCCAAATCCGCGGACTCGTCTAGTCAGGTATGCCGGTGAAGGGGAGGTCTGTTTGTATTTGATTCCCGGTCGGGTGTACCAAGGCTGTTTTTTCCTGAGTGGTCCTTCACGCTTTCTTTAGGCAAATTTAGGCGTTTTCTTTACATTCTCAATTACTCATCCCCTACACCATAAGTATAGACATGCGCTTCTTAATCATTGGTCTAAATATGTGGGTAGCCCAGATGGGTAGTTAGGTTCTGTGTACATAAAAAACATATCTACTTGTGTAGTGTTGTTTGGCGGGAGTGTATGATCGGAAAGGGGAACTTTAATAGAAATTATAAATAGAGTAACGCAAAGTAGCCAGTGAGGAAAGGTAACTAAATTCCTCCTATATCTGTAAAACAAACTAGGAGCAAGAAAACATTTGGCTTAGTTGATGCAATACTACATTAAATTAGAGGTTCCCTAACTGTGGTGTGCATACCAGTGGTACGTACAATTATTATTCCCGGTGATAGGCTGTGAGATGCCAAACAAAACACAAAAATTAAAGTCGTAAAAATAGAGGGACTCATCAAATCCTATAAATATATTCAGACCTGGTTTAGCTAACAGTAAAACAGATTTAAACGGTGGTTGGGGGGATGATAACATTTATTCAAGTTCAGACAGTCTGTTATATCCCTGGGCACCATTAAAAATGTACCGAAATAAGAAAACACTTATCATTATTTTGGTGGTACTCTAAGTTAAGTTTGGAAACCGCTGGGAATCTTTATGAAGGTTCGGCGATATTACTCCTTGCAGCTAATAGAAATATTGACCTCGCTCACACAGCGATCATGGCGACTAATAACAAAAATACTCGTTTTAATAGATACTTGTACGTAATTTGGCAGTAGCGAAGGTATTAGTTTTCAACTATGTTTACATACAGACATGTGCAGAAGAGATACTAGGTTTTTTTTTGTCTCACTACCCAGTCAGGTTGTGCTCTTATGTACTAATTACGATAATGGGTTAGGTATGAAGATGGTTTATATTAGAAGTAGTGTACCCACATTAGCGTGGAGAGAGAGCGGGAAACCATTTAGGAAAATCCTTAGTGCACTCGACCGGGATCAAACCATGCTCTCCCCGTCATCAGCATCTAGTCTACTGCGGGAGAAGCACCTTAGACCATGCGGCCACCGAAGCGGGTGATGCATGTATCGGGGTTTGAGACAATTTTTTGAAGGAAGAGGTATATCAATAGATTAGAGGTATAATCATTAGTTTTAAAATTTGCCAAATTGTCTTGAACTGTACACTTATTCTTATTATATACACAGAAAATCATTTTAAGAAAGGAATTTTATTTTTGTTGGCAACAGTAACTGTTCTCAAAACAAGGATGAAAACTATGACCATGTATTATTATTATTAGCACAGCGTCTTACTACCTGTTCGGGTTATACGCACTTACGCTAATGTGTAATGATAGAGTGATTGTGAGATGAAATGGAGGACCTACAGTTTAACGTGGAATCCGAACCACGGTGGAGGCCTGGCATTCCACACATTCACAAGTTGTGATTAATACACTATGACTATGTAAATATGTGTCGTATATTTCGTAGTAGCTACATAAGTTTCTCTAATGAAGTCTTCCTAAGTGTTCCTCGCGAGAGAGCAACATGACAGAGCTTGGTTCAACACGTAACAACAATAACATAAAGAGTATTTCGTCAAAGTTGGGCTTAACACAAATATAGGACGACGCCCGTTTCTTCTCGAGAGTTTGTCGTTAGGTTCAAAATGGTGGTGGAAGCAGAGGAACAGTTTTCGTCCAAGATGGTACGGTGGGCGGCACCGCAGGAAAGGCGACGGACTTTATAGCGAGCGAACAGTCGAGCCCGGCTCTCACCGCGGTCCCAGTACCCCCCCCCCCCCCCTCCCACGACCTTCTGGATCGATACCCGGCATTGCTCATTTACTAATTTCCAGAAGACCCCCCCCCCCTCTTTCTCTTGCAGCCCACTCGTTCGCCTGGGGACCGGATTGCCGATTTTAGTCCTGTACACAACAAGCTCACCTTACAACACACAATCCTCATACACTGCGACTTGGAGGCGAGCACGTGGCAATGTCTGCCCAACTTAGTTCAAACAGAGTGATCAACAGGATGAAGGAAGTTTTGTAATAAAATGCGAGAACATTCATCTGGGTAGACAATAAAGAACCAAATTATGGGACAAACAACAAGTGCGGGAGCCATACACACTCACTCTCCTAGCTTTGTCTACTAGGATCACGGGAACCCCATCTGACCAGTCACCACAGTCGGTTGTAAACTGCTGCAACAGTTCCCGACAAGGTGTCAGGTTATGTATGAACGAGTGAGAAGAAAAACTACATCATGCAAACATGTAGCACAATATCAATTCGATGATATCCCAGGAGTAATGAGGATGGAAAAGGGAGGATGCCATAGACCACCATGGAAATGAAGTATTAGGAGAAAAGATAGAAAGTGAATTTAAGAAAGAGATGGGAAGAGCAACTAACAGAAAGTATGCAAGTAAGAGGAGAAAAGTGGAAGAAATTAAATGAGGAAGAATGGTGGAAGGATAGAGGAAGATGGAGGCATTTTTACTAAACTGATCCAGCCTTAGGCTGGAAACAGTTGATGATGATGATAGCTAACAAAGAGTTGGTCCATCATCTTGTTTAGAAACTGTATGAATTAGCTTGTGCTGTGAGTACTTCAAAAACCAGACTTTTTTTTTGTTTGAACAGATTTTTTATAGTTTTTTCTGTGCTTCACGTTTTACCTACTACCGGTAAGATTTGGATGTCTCAATTACTTTGGGCTGTAACTCAACTCGTCCACTGTTATTGTTCTGCCGAAGAAAGTAAACACATCAACTAGGCCACCCAAACTTGGATTGTTCAGTGCAAAAGCGTACTAAGTAATTACGACTACCTTACCTAACCTAACCTAACCTAACCTAACCTAACCTAACCTAACCTAACCCTTCTTGACTTTAGTACAATGCATGTGAAATGACTGAATGTAACATTTAATATTTAGACGACCAACTGTGATACCAGTAATGTGAAATTTTACTACTTGATTTTGGGGTGTGGGCGAGGGTGTTTATGGTATACAGTATGTATTTAGTACGCTTTTGCACTGAACAATCCAAGTTTGTGTGGCCGAGTTGATGTGTCGGAGGGTAGACCAGTTGATGTGTTTACTTTCTTTCGCAGAACAATAACAGTGGAAGAGTCGAGTCTCAACCTTACTTTGAACTAACATAAAGCAACCCACTCAACCAAAGCAGTAGTCAGGTTTTCTTTAGGGGTTCAAAGCCCCCACCCTCCCCAAATTTAGTGCACAAAATATATATGGCCTTATTTATGGTTCAAACAATATCAAAATTAAGGCACAAGTACAAATTAGGAGGCTGTGTTACCATAAAAAAAACACTTCAGAGAGCTTCTAGAGGTATTTAATATTAGAATTTTTCCTAGCCTTAGGCAGTTATGGTGTTATGTTACCATAAAAACACCTCAGATAGCTTCTAGAACTGTTTATCATCTAGAATTTTTCCTAGCCTCCAGCAATTCAGCAGCCTTGCATTCAACCATAAACGATTGTTTTATTAGATTTTAAAAAAATTCCAGTAAGTCTGAGAGTGCCCAGAATATATTATTTAGGAAGATATGAGATGGCATTAAATGTTGTTGTTTCTTGGTGTTGTCTATAAACAATTTCTTAAGGAGAAAGTAAAAACCTTTTAGAAAATACAGAATGGTCTCAGGCATCACTCTCGTGTTAGGCTGGCCTGCTGATGCCGGATCCAAATTCCTAAATTATTATGTATAGCTATGCGTATATTCCGAACAAGTAGTAGGTCGTGGTGATAAAAGACTAAACTAGAATGTTAATAGCTTTGGTAATCTACACAAGTAGCAGGTGGAGGATAATACTTCAACTCCCCCCTACAGCTTCAGGGTGTATTGAAGAATGAATGTTTAAATTCCCAGGCTACTTAGAACCTGCCAGTCCACCCGTGGGTAGGGAAGACCAAAGTATAGTTTACAAGTAGTAGACCGGCATTTTTTCACGGAAAAGTAAGAAATTGTTTAATATTTTAATTTTTAACTGCCTTTTTTAATGTTATCTATCTATGAGCTTGTAAGATACATCTAAGATACTGTAAAATGAATCACCAGGACCTAAGCCAGCTTGGTTTATGCCCCAGCCGAGATTCGAACTTAAGCCACCCTTAAAAAAAAAAGAGCCCTTTGCCCGCGTGATCAACTGTGCGGGTAAAAAACGGAGTTGTGTAAGGATTTAATCCCTGGTGTAGAGTTGAGGAAGTTAATTTGAGCACTTACCTAGATTTGTGTCGCAATCCTCAGATATCGGCGCTTTCAGCCACATCTTCTTCAGTTTCATGGCTACAGGGGACTCGTCTGACGACGCCACTGAAAGACAGAGCGATGTTTCCAGTGAGACAACAAAGTTAGATGTCGGAAAACATTAGTTTAACATGTCGAGGTTGAGTTTTGAATGGAACCACCAAAATATAATCAAACTTTTACTACAATAAAATTAAAATATATATATTTTATTTCACACAATAAAAAAATTACCTAAATTGTCGGTGAAAAGAAACACCGACTTGAATTAATGGGTGGCTTGAGAGAACTTGAGCTGGGTACAAACATTATGTTTGTGGTATTTTTACTTTTTCCTCGTATTTGGTTGATATTTAAAACAGCGCTAATTAAATAATTAATCTAACTGGTAGGACCCACGATCTAAATGTCTGGTTTGCCGGTAACGAGGAGGTCGGAGTTCAAGAAATAGTTTATGTGCCCTGGATGGTTTTCCTTAAATTATTTACCCCTCTCTTTTCTCGCAGATTCGGGTACATTTCCTCTAAGGCATACCTTCCTCCTACCTATCCATTAGTGTTATCAAAACGAACTGATAGTAAGACGCGGAATGAGAAAAGTAGGTTTGAGGAAGTGAATCTTATGTACTCATTCCAATAACGGCGAGCAAGTCCAATGTGAGTCTAACGTCTAGGACTGCCAGGGTGCTTCATGTGCCGATGGTGGCGCTAGAGCGGACGTTGAGACGAAATAAAATGGCGTTGTGAAAGAACCGAGGTTCAGTGCCCCGGGTCGTCGACCGCTGGGAAGCAGTGGTTGGCCCTCGGGCCCACACAATTGGAGACCAAGGTTCAAGACTGGGTTTTAGCCTAATGTATAGAAAGTGTGTGTGACAATTCCCTTACCAAGTTTCTTAGGCTCAATATTAATTTGCGCTGGTAGATATTATGCATTCTAAATTAACAGGTCAAATATAATAGGAGCGTGGAAGGCAAGATCCGCTTCGGTGTTTGAATAGTCTATGGCGTCACCCTTGCAATATATTGGACTGCCGACGACGGGAAAGACCAGGGTTAGAATCCCGGTCGGGTATATTGGAGGATGGTTCATCCTACATAGTTTCCCACTTTACCTCCACGTAAATGTTGGTACACTTCCTCTTAGTTCAACTTTCCTTATCACTAACATTAGCGTAGTTATTACTAGCACATATGTGTAGGCCTATAGCCCTAACAAGGACAAGATGCTAAAATAAAAAAGGAGTATCTTTTAAGAATATGCATCAGCGTTCTTAATAAAGAGATAAGCAAATCTTCCCCAATGTCCACGCAAAGAAAAACCGAAACAAATCGATTGAGAATCTGGCACTAAGATTTCAAAATTGCCTTACACTATATATCATACGACACCAAGGGTTGTATACGTTGTTATTAGTATGTTGTTAGGATGGTAGACTAAAACTTGCTCCAGCGAAGATGCTAACAGTCTAGTCTCGGTAGTCAACCAATCCCCTAGTATACAATTAATAACAAGCGGTTCAAGTCAAATGGGGGAGGGGGGGGGGTGTTTGATGTCCGAATATATCTCTATACATACGACCATAGCACACGGGGTACCAAATAGATTATTCATCATACCATCAACGTGGGCGAGTGATAGGCCCAGTTTTGGTTGATTCCATCCCGTTTACATTTTGTATGTGAAATCCGTTATATTTATTTAGCTCTCATGTAAACTTTCGTAAAGTCAATGGTACATTGGTGGTGCAATTATTGCACCCTCTCTAATCCTTCTTTAGATAAAGAATAATGAATATAGTAAATTATAACAGACTAATTAATATATAATAATGAAAGCCATTTTGTTACATTTTAAACATTTAATCCAACATGACCAAATTTTTCGACACTATTTTATAGATCAAACCTACAAAAAATAATAATTTCAATAACGTAGTGTAGAAACTATTATTTGTATTGTTTACATAATTCTTCGATGACTGATTCTACGTTATGATTTGTTAATTATGAACCTCAATTTCCTGGGGGGAAAATGTCTTAGCGAACATAAACATTTAATTTAAAAACTCTAAACAATGTCACAATTTATATTCCTTTTGAACATATATAGTCGCCGAGAAAATAATTATACAGGTAAAAATTTAGGCGACACCTCTTTGGCAAAATCAAACATTGATATATTTTCCTCATTATCATACTCATTCATTTTATCAGCTAATAACTTCTCTTTTTCCATTGCTCCCTTCAATTTCTTTGGAAATTATTAAAATGAGTGAATGATATCTTCAAAGCATAGTTTAATTTTTTCTCTCTCTTGTTTCGTATTTTATATACGCTCGATCGGGTCGGTACAGCTCGATCGCGAAACATGTTTAGAGCTCGTTCAGACGGGCGGATCCGTCCGCGCGGTATCGAGTTGTATTGAGCTCCATACATTCGTTCACACGAGGCGGAAGGTGCGGTCTCCGCTGACCGACCGCCAGAGACTCGATACCGCGCGCTCAAGTTCTATGAATTTCAATGAGAGCTTTTAGTTGACCGCGGTTTGGATGTAGGCAGAGGAGTGAATTATGGAGCATTTCGATACAAAACTTTATGTTGGCGAAGTGGAGAAAAGGCCTGCCATATGGGACATGGGAGTGTGAAGAATATTCCAACAAGATAAGAAAAAACTAGCTTGGACAGAATTGGTGGAACTATTCGCCGACCGACACCGAGGATTCATTGGAAAAATATAACGTACTTGGTAGGATTGCTATTTATTACAGATATTTATATTATATAAGAACAGTAGGCCCGCGACTATCCGACCCTCTGTACTATCCGTACTATAAATGTCAAGGTTTTGGTTCTGTAAATATTAACGATGTTTTATTTAAATTCTTTTTATATTCCGCACGAATTCCGCTATGTTTGAATAGCTACCAATTTCCGCGCGGACGAATCCACCCACCCCTTCTGAACATAGTCTTTAAAGATCAATTATTTTTAAAAACATTTTAATGACGGGACGGAATTTACACAGGAGCTTGGGCTAGTAAAATCTTCGGGGTGGAATTTACATCAACCTGATAGGCCACATAGTATAATATCAAAAGACGGCACCGACGTATAATCCAACAAGGGTTGCAAATCGTTGACAATTGCCCTTTACTCAAAACCACCAACAATAATAGGTATATCCCGTGAAACTTTTAGCCCTTCTTTGTTGAGATGAGGACATTAACACTTTTTTTTTCTTTCCTTGAAAATGTACTCGCAAACAAAGCATTGATCTCGTCAATTAGGCAGCAGAGGGTATAGGGTGTTCCCGTCCTGCTTGTCTCGAAGAGATGGAACTGATCGTGGAGACAACATGACAAAAGTGGATTTTTCACCAGCATCGGTGTTCGAATTCCACTAGGTGTCCTGTGTCACTCTCGTAATAGATTGGCTTGTAAGTGACTGGAAGGTTGCGGTTCGAATTCTGACCGCGGGTATTTAGAGTAGTTTTGCCTGGATGGTTTTAAATTTTCCATTTACGCAAATGTGGGTACATTTCCTATAAATGGCACCCATAAAATAACACTACTAATTTGGTAAAATAATATCAATGTTGACAGCAAGAAACAAAATCTGTCTATGTTATAAAAATGTGTTTCCTCTTGTTCGTGTAGCTGTCTGCACTGTTTGTTTACATAGGTTGCCAGGGCGCACCGGGACTCTGTAAGAAAGGTTGGTAATACATCATAGCCTTCAACTAAGAACAATAAATGAACCAGCATTCGCTTGTCTGCAGGTATCGTATTCATTTGTAGGTCGTGCCATTCCTGACGCTCAGGGCTCAAAGGAGGATATCAAATAGAGATATGTAGATATAAATCTAGTTTATATCAACCCCTAATTAATTACTAGTGTTACGTTTCTATATAAAGTAGCTTTGAAGTGTTATTTATTACTAACAAAATGTGAAGAGTATTAAATGTTTATTATTATTTTTATTATTAGGACCTAAATAACCTCCCACCCTCTTGAAACATTACGTAGATGCACAAGACTTATAAATTCTTGCCGGCATCAACGGGAAAGGTGACTAAGCTATCAGCTCTGTCTCCCCGGCTAGTCTATTTTCCAGTGACGTCCAGGTTTTAATCCCTACTGGTGCACCAAAGGATTTTATAAGTGGTTGTACACTCTTCCGATACATAGGCACAGGTTCGTACATATTTCCTCTAAATTCCTTCTACTTCCATCAATATTCATTAGTGTAAATATGCGGACAGCCTGGACGGGTAGTAATATGTGGTGCAAAAAATAATTGAAATCCGTGAATAGAGACAACAACTCAGACCCAGTGCCCAGGCATTTTAGTTTTATTCATCACTGTGAATTTCACCGATGCCGGGAATCAAACCCGTGACCAAACGAGCAAAGTTGTCGGACAAAGAAAGACGTTCTGAACGCCGCGTTCCGGCCCCGCTGGAAGCAATACTTGAACGTCCTACCCCCCCTTGCGTGACGAATCCGAAACTCTGTTGCTTCCAATGCAAATATTGGGGATCAGCCTAGCTGAGAACTTGTGCCCTTATTAATCAATCAACAGATCCCCCGGAGTGGCGCGGTAACCATAGCAACAAGCTAAGCCAGGGAAAGGATGGGAATACGGGATGTCTACGAGCGAGAGAGAGTCACCAAAAATCTCGCAGAATGGTCCTTCCTGAGCAAATGTTGCCGAACTGTGACAAGATGGGGTCTTCTTATGTTCATGAGTTTCACGAGAAGCTAGAGACAATTAACTCAAGTAACGACGCTATAAGTCACATACCATTATGAGTTGTAATCTTCGCGAAATATAACTGAAAAGGAATGGATGGATTCGTGCACCGAGTATTACTAATTTTATCCACCCGCATATTTACAAAATGGGGTAGGGACGAAAAAGGTAGAACTAAGAGGAAGTGACGCGCATTTGTGGTAAGGGAGTGTGGGAAACTATTTAGGGAAGGAACGTCTCAATACACCCAACCGGGATTCGAATCCCGATATCCCGTGTAGCCGTAAACCCAGTATATTGGAAGAAAGGCGCTTTACAGCCTACAACCAACGCTGCGAGCAAAAACTAATAGTAATAGAAAACGATTCAACCACACGTTGTGTGCAATGACAGTACTCCCGGGAACTGTGTGAGAGCCTCAGTGTCTCATCACACGGTTTGTCAGTGACAGTACTCCGGAGAACTGTGTGAGAGCCTCAGGGTGTCTCTTCAATCACACGGGTTGTGTGCAGTGACAGTACTCTCCGGAGAACTGTGTGAGAGCCTCAGGGTGTCTCTTCAACCACACGGGTTGTGTGCATGACAATACTCTCCGGAGAACTGTGTGAGAGCCTCAGGGTGTCTCTTCAACCACACGGGTTGTGTGCAATGAAGTACTCTCCGGAGAACTGTGTGAGAGCCTCAAGGTGTCTCTTCAATCACACGGGTGCAGTGACATACTCCGGAGAACGTGGGGAGCCAGGTGCTCTCAACCACACGGTTGTGGCATGACGTACTCCGGAGAACTGTGTGAGAGCCTCAGGGTGTCTCTTCAACCACACGGGTTGTGTGCAGTGACAGTACTCTCCGGAGAACTGTGTGAGAGCCTCCACGGACCACTGACCTTCAGGGTGTATCTTCAATCAACGGTGTGCTCTGGAAAGTTTGTGGGACCCACCCGGGTCGATCAAATGAGCCCGGTACCTTATGAAAGAACCACGCAAGTTTACGGAAGTGGTTACTTTTCAACTGTCAAAAAACAAGTTTGGCTTATGAGATGCCCCAAGTGGCTATCGCGGCAACAGACCACAACTTGTCTCTGAGCCAACCAAACGAGATCAACGCCTTTGTCCGCGAGGCTACCAATGCGAGATTCAAACCATAGATATGTAGGGCTAGTATGCGACGCTCTTGATCGGGTAGTGCTACTACCATCTTCTAAGCTCTGTAAGTGTTCAGAGCACAATAAAAAAACTGCAACAGCTGTTTATCATTAGTATTTGTAAGAACAATAAAGTGTTTTAGCACCACTTATTACTACCAGTTCGGGTTATACGCTTATGTATTAATTACACCTATAGTTTAAGTGAGTAGGAAGTTTATATTTAGAGAAAGTGCACCCACATTTGCTTGTAGGGAGAATGGAGAAACATTTTGGAAATAACCTTAGTACACCCAACCGAGATTCGAACTTCAATCTCGTCGTCATCGGCAGTTTAGTATACTCAGATAGTAACGCTTTAGACCATGTGGCCACGAGAGGGGAGAGGGAATGTGATCTAGTGAGGTAACGCGTGAAGAAATACCAGTGCAATTAACGGTGACCAATGCTACACGAGTCTAATGCCTCAAGAACGCTCGCCCACTGCCGTGGTGACAACAGGTGGCCGATTGGTCGTAAAAACATGGTCATCCCTCGACAAGGAGTTAGTGGTTAGAATACCACCGGGGTGTTTTCTCGTCCACTCGCAGTCGCATTTCGATTAGAACTGGCCACTTTAGTTCACCGCGTAGTACTGCCCTCCCGGACTATCCCGCATTTACACTGATCGAGTGAGTATAACGAATAATTCACCCCGGCATCGGTAATCCAGTCTATTCAAAGAGCATTTGACTATCGAATCAGGTGATTCTCAATTAGACTAGCTTTTGTTCTGTGTAGAAGACCAATTTCCTACTAAAGGCGATCGTGTACAGGGATGAGGTTCCAAGCGGCCAGGCCTTACAATATAATGGCCAGATACCAATGAAGATATGTTTCAGTGGTGAAGTGAAGTATTTACTAATTTAAAACTGAGACTATTTCATATACATGATTGATGATTACGTTACTATTAAGCTGGAGATGTAGGAGGACGCGAGATAAGGTCAGTGTTTTTAACAGTAACACTTATTTTTTTGTCAAAAAACTCAAATATTACTTCAGCACAAACATAAAGTTAAGGGTGTCCTGGAAGGTAATAACAACTTTTTCTCTTCATAAAAAGAGGCAAAGATGGCAGTATAAAAAGTGTTAACGCCAACATTGTTTTATGGATGTGAAGTGTGGGTTTGTCAGGAGAAACACAAGAGCAAGGTGAATGCAGTTGGAATGAGATATCTAAGAAACGTATGTGAGAAAACTCATATGGACAGAATCAGTAATGAATGGGTGCTGAAGGACTGCGGTTTGAAGGAATCCAATAGGCAATGTTGATTTGTGCATGTTGAGAGATGAGTGTGGATCAAGTGACAAACAAATATATGAAGGTAGAGTGTGTGGATCAAAAGGAAGGGCTAGGCCATGTAAGACGTGGGCTAAATGTTGCTGACGAATGTGTGAAAAAGAGACACAATAAGCATTTTAACAATAAAAGAGCATGTATGACTCGGTGTATGGATGTTGTTGAAGTGAAGGGAGAAGCAAGGTAGGGAAGTGGGAGAAAGTTAGTGAGGATGGATTAAGTAAGGAGTTGTTTTTTGAGCCATATGCACAGTTTATTATCTAGCACCATAAGGAACGGCGTGATTGTGATTGTGTGTATGTGTATATATGTATGTATTTATGTATTTATTTAAAAAGTGTCTCATCTAATGCCGTTATGTTCATGCCAGATATTCAACAAATGTTGATATCACCATGTGGAATAAAAATAACCTCTAGATTTGTAGTGAAGTAATATTTTATTTACTTTGACTAAAAAATGTGCTAAAAAACTGCAAAAAAGCACTGGCCTTTTATCGCATCTCTTACATCTCCACCTTAAACCCACTTTAAAACATCAGCTTCTACTTATATTGAAATGAGCAATAACGCTTCTAAATTGTTAGACAACAGCTAGGACTTTATATTCGTAAACTTTTCCTTCGCCCGCTATTTGTGTAGATTACAAAGCTATTAACAGTTAGTATTCACTAAAAATTTTTTATACGTTTGGCTTGAGAAATTGTTTATAAACAACAAGAAACCACATTTAGTGCCATCTGGTTTGTTTTTTTAATTGGGAACCCTTGGGCTTACTCCTGGGTAATTTTGATAAAAGTTTACAGGGTGGCTACAAAACATAATTTACGAAATTCCCTGACATTTCCAGGCCACACATTTTTTAATTTTCCCTGACTACTTTTTTCTAGTTTTAATGGTGGATGTGACTTGTTTTGTTTATTATTGATCACATATTAAAAAAGTTTGTATCTACTAAACATAAACAGTTTTATTAGTTATTTTTAAAATTAAAATGTTATTTTATTTAGGTATTACTAACTTTTGTTTTATTGTTTAGTTGTGAAATTAATGGGATTTTTAGACATATTTTTAAATTCCCTGACTTTTCCTTATTTTTAGTTAAATTCCCTAACATTTCCCTGGTTTCCCTGTCATTCAAAAATTCCCTGACTTTTCCCGGTTTTCCCTGTTTTCCCTGTCTGTAGCCAACATGAGTTTAGTAAAAATATAGTTTTGAATTGAATGGATAGCTTATTTTTAGTTGAAAGTAGTTGCGGCGGCCCAAATCAAACCAGCCAGCCCACCAGTCCCAAGTACTGACCCTCGCAATAACAAGGTCTCAAGTAGCCATCTATCTACTTCAATGTAGACTGGATATAATACTAAGATTCTGGTAAAAAGAACCTTTTTAAAAAACACAAACTTTTTCTGCGGCCAAAATTAATATAATTTTACTATATTCGTAAATTTTAAAATGAAAACTAGACACAGGACTCTAGCTCGGCGTCTTAGCATAGCGAGTCAATGCTTTATCAATTACCATCCCGTGCTCAGGGTATTTTTATTTGCACCACGTCCTACTATCCATTCAGGTTTTACGCCTATGCACTAATTACACTAATGAGTTAGGGATTATAAAGGTTGATTTAGAGGAAGTGTACCCGTATGTTCGTGGAGGGAGTGTGGGAAAACATTTAGAAAACCACACTCGGTACATCCGACCGGGATCGAACCCCGATTTACCTGTCTTCGTCAGCCTAGTCTTTCTATTGCAAAAGTATCGCCTTAGACTTTGTGGCCACGAAGCGGGTTCCATGGTTATTTTTCACTCATATCTTAAGGCAGTGCTTGATGACGTGTGGCACGCTAAGTCAAGGGACCCGGGTTTAATTCCCGTGTCAAGTGTCATTTATTAATTTACGAATATTATACTTGATACGGCTACATGCGTAACCTGAATATCATTTTGATCTTCCAATCTTCACTAATTCTGTTCAGAGTAAAATAGTTTGATTTATTTCATTTTACTATAGTATTAGTGTTATTTTATAGGTATTGATAATATCTATCATAAGTAACAGCTGCAACTCGTATGACTTCACGTATGAATATATAAATTTAGATCTAGAAACTTTTCTAAATGTAAGTTCAAGTCCTTCCTATGTGTGTATTATGAAGAACATGAAAGTTACTAAAACTACCTCCATACATTCAAAAGTCAAGTATTGCTATCGGTAAATGTCGCTTTTGATAAATGACTTATAGATACCTGTAAGCTAAATATAATAGTTAAGTAATATCAATGTTGAACGCAACTTATCAGTAGTACAGCACTTATTACACATCAACGGCTACAAAGCAAATCAGACTGAACTCACTCGTTTGAATGTTTGTTGTGAGCTTAAGGTCCCGGGTTTATAAAGCTACGGCCTCCATGGTCACTCAATCACGGGGACGATATAACCAGGGTCCCCCAAACACGTAGTCACCCAGCCACGGGGACGATGGAACCAGGGTCCCCCAAACACGTAGTCACCCAGCCAAAGGGAAGATGGAACCAGGGTCCCCCAAACACTTAGTCACCCAGCCAAAGGGAAGATGGAACCAGGGTCCCCCAAACACTTAGTCACCCAGCCAAAGGGAAGATGGAACCAGGGTCCCCCAAACACTTAGTCACCCAACCAAAGGGAAGATGGAACCAGGGTCCCCCAAACACGTAGTCACCCAGCCAAGGGGACGATGGAACCAGGGTCCCCCAAACACGTAGTCACCCAGCCACGGGGACAATGGAACCAGGGTCCCCCAAACACTTAGTCACCCAGCCAAAGGGAAGATGGAACCAGGGTCCCCCAAACACGTAGTCACCCAGCCAAAGAGAAGATGGAACCAGGGTCCCCCAAACACTTAGTCACCCAGCCAAAGGAAAGATGGAACCAGGGTTGCACAAACACGTAGTCACCCAGCCAAAGGGAAGATGGAACCAGGGTTGCCAAACCACGTAGCCACCCAGCCAAAGGAAAGATGGAACCAGGGTTGCACAAACACTTAGTCACCCAGCCAAAGGGAAGATGGAACCAGGGTTGCACAAACACGTAGTCACCCAGCCAAGGGGACGATGGAACCAGGGTTGCCCAAACACGTAGTCACCCAGCCAAAGGGACGATGGAACCAGGGTTGCCCAAACACGTAGTCACCCAGCCAAAGGGAAGATGGAACCAGGGTCCACCAGCCAAGGGGACAATGGAACCAGGGTTCCCCGAACCTATTGTCCCTTCCCCTGACCACTCAGCCATGGGGCCGGCAGTGGCGGGAACCTGCAGCGCTCTCCCCGCCCTTCAACAAACAAGCAAGCAAGCAGCAAGGATTATTTGGCGCGGCGGAGGGACACACATGCAAACCTCGGGCTGGCTTGAGGGGGACCGACAGGAGGGATGGGAAGGGGAGAGGGGTAAAAGAGCCGACAACGCGACGGTTCAGAGCAGATCACACCGAGTGCAATGGAATTGTAATCTTATAAACTTTGCGAAAAGGACAAGAACCTCTAATATCAGGTTTATTGTGTTTGTATCCAGTCCTACTCGGCCGAATTATACGAATATTTACAACAAAAGCGTGAAATGAGAAAGGTAAATTTTTTGAGGAAGTGTATTCGCATTTATGTGAAGGTATAACGTAAAAAACTTTCTAGGAAAAAACACCTCAGTGCATCCCCAGCATTCCAGTACATTGTTAGAATGACGCCAAAGACCATACGAACATTGAAGCGTATAGCTAGTAATGTATGTATTGAGAAATTAATGGATCTTCGAAGATGAACAAAACTTCTTAAATTTGTCGTGGTGATAGTTTTTTTCTTAAATTTTGAATTTGAGTGTTTTATTTCTTTATTTTGAACCTACATTCAACACCAGGGTTGCCTTATCAGTGGTCACACGGGCCAAGGCAGAGTTCGCAAACTCATGGCCCACTTTTCTGCAACAATTAAGTTATATATACTCGTGTATGTATATATATATTACTATCCGAACCTTAATTATATACGCACACGACAAATAATACCATCCAGTTTATTTTTTGATGTTTCAAAGAAAGTTTTTTAACACCGCGTCTTACTATCCTTACGGATTATACGCTTATGTACTAACTAAGCTAATAGTTTTAGAGATGAAGGTTATATTTAGAGTAAGTGTAACCGCATTTGCGAGAAAAATCATTTTGGAAAACCACCCTCAGTACACACGACCGAGATTCGAACCTCGATCTCCCCGTCACCGGCAGTTTAAACCATGCAGCCACTGAAGTGGATATACCCAAGAGTTCAGTGAGAAGTTTACTATTTTAATTAATGTTGCAATCCTTCCTTTAATAGAGCGATTTTCTGAATGAAAAGCAGGAATGAACTCTTTTTGGCAACAGTTAGCACTTCTCTCAGTCTCTGTTACAGTAATGCGTTGTATTTTAATAGTTTTCCAGCATCACAATGTGTCTGGGACCCAAGCGGGTACAAATAATAAGCTATAATATAACGAACGATTAAAACTTTATTTTTTAGTGTAGCCTACATAATATGGAATAACAAAAATAACTGTTTGAGATAGTGGGCTGTTACTCAACTCGACCACTGTTATTGTTCTGCGGAAGAAAGTAAACACATCAACTGGTCTACCCTCCGACACATCAACTCGGCCACACAAACTTGGATTGTTCAGTGTAAAAGCGTACTAAGTAATTACGACTCTAACTAACCTAACCTAACCTAACCTAACCTAACCTAACTAGGCTACTTGATTTTAATACAATGCATGTGAAATGACTGAATGTAACATTTAATATTTTGACGACCAACTGTGATACCAGTAATGTGCGGGGAGAGGGGGGTTTATGGTATACAGTATGTACTTAGTACGCTTTCACACTGAACAATCCAAGTTTGTGTGGCCGAGTTGATGTGTCGGAGGGTGGACCAGTTGATGTGTTTACTTTCTTCCGCAGAACAATAACAGTGGAAGAGTCGAGTTTCACCCAGATAGTGATATACTTTTCTAACACTTCGATTAAATATTTAATTGTGTGACTTTTTGCTGGGAAACATGAAAGTTGTCCATTTAATGATTTTAAATATGAATATGTAGCATCATATAACATACAAGCATCAGTGAACTCTAGGTTTAAAAGCCAGGATAGTTTGCTCTGGTTTGCCAGTGACGAGGGAGGTCAGGTTTCGAATCTCAGCCGGGGATAAGTTTCCCTTTATTATTTTTCATCTACATCCCCACAAATTCGGGTACATTTCCTCTAATTTACACCTTCCTTATCCTTTACCTCATTAGTTTACATTTTGGGATGTCCTGGACGGTAGTGTAACGTGTGTAGCTCACAAACAAACAGTGTAGTTAACGACCTAATTAGAGGTTAACTTAGAGAAAATACAACCGCATTAGTGGGGAAAGAGGATGAGAAAAAACCAAAGTCATAAATGACACGTGTTATACCACCCCCGACTTCCCCGTGATTAGAAAATACCCCCTTTTTCGAGGCAGAGTCCTCCGAGCTATAGGCCAAAATATAGAACAGAAAATTGCAAAAGAAATTGCTTTCCTAATCTTTTTAAAAAACAAAAAAAGATGTGTGAAAAATGATTGTTGAAAATTTTTTTATTGAAAAGGCCATTCTCGAGATATTAAAGCTTTAAAAATTTTACTCTGGTCGCCATTTTAAATGGCCACCATATTGGATAGCTACGATTCCCAGGTGGCTGGCTATCACCTATGTTTGTGTTCCATGGGACCTAATAAACATATCCCAGAAGATTCACCAATTGCCTCAATTTTTACCCAAATTCCTGTTTTTAGGCCTCTGGCACAGGGACTATATTATTAGTTCAGTAGACAGACGCGCTACCAACTGAACTAAGGTGTTCAACTCTACAGTTCTACCACTAAAATATAACATTTAGGTGAACAAAGAAAAGGGAACATTATTGAGAAATGTTTGTGATGATTGTAGGAGGGCCGAGATTCGATCCCCGACACACGGGCGACCGTGGCCGGTTTGTTTCCGTCCTGAAGAAGGAAGGAAAAGAGGAAGGGGGGGATCCATCTTGCTGACGATCGATACCTGGCTCTCCCCCCTCACACACACACACACTAGTACATGTACAGTACACTCACTGCAATGCCATGTTCAACCCCCTCCCCAACCATCTCACGTCTACAGTTTTTACCCAACAGCCCCTCGGGAGAAAACATGGGTAACTCACGCTGGGGTCAGAGCGGGACCGGAACTAAGAATATACTGACCGCGGATACGCTACAATGATTGCTGACTATGTGCGCTGATACGTAACAAACAATGATTGCTGACTTGATACGAGAGACAGAATGAGCTGTGCGCTGATACGTAACAAACAATGATTGCTGACTTGATGTGATGTGCTATGATACGAAATAAACACTTATTGCTGACACGTTTCTACTGAAGCAATATTTTGTTTATTTTGGTCTAAATGTTGTTAGTAATAACATCCGAAAAATTACTGACATTGATTTCGCGTTCCCTTCTCCCCCCAATTTAAAATCAGTTGTTTGTATTTAAAGATGTCTCAAATATGATTGGCGGGAAAAAACTGAGCGATGGCACACCATGAAGAGTTTGAGGGACACGAATAGGTTAAAGAAGAATCGCTCCTGATGGTACTTGTAAGATATTCTGGAGATGTGTTCCAAGAATAGCTCCAGATTGTGACATTTCTGATGATATAATAATACTTAGCACGTGGTCTTACTACCAGTTCGGGTTATACGCTTATGTACTATTTACACTAATGGGTTAGAAAATGGGAGGGTTGAATACAAAGGAAGTGAACCCGCATTTGCGTGGAGGGAGAGTGGAAAACCATTCAGGGGAAAACCACCCCCAGTTACCCGAGCGTGATTCGAACCTCGAGCTCCCCGTCCTCGGCAGTCTAGCTCAACACGAATCTAGCGCGTTAGCCAACTATGCCACCGAGGCGGGTGTGATGATAAAACGTGTAGTTTGTCTCGTTAGCTCTCTAAAGGCTTATCTAAAAACTAGGTATCCGCAAAAAGTTGATAAAACAGTACCAGAATGGTCTGTCTACAAACTCCTGATCTGTATCCTTATTCAGGTTCATACTCCGTAGAAGATGGTCAACTTAAACATTCTAAGTACTAGTTTATATGGCCTGCCAATATGTGCTCGCGCATCTAAATAAAAGCACCCATGGCAGTGAAAAGATCCGTTGCTAATTATATATTTGATAGTTCAAATCGTGTTATTACAAAGTCTCTCACTATATTATTGGTTGGCACGGTCACGTGCTTAAGGATATGAATACAATTTATACGGACCACGGAGTCTGTAGCAGGGGCTTACTGGTTTATTTCAATAAAAACACTTTCAAATGATTAACTGCTATTATTATTCCATATTTTGTGAGGAATGAAGAAATTATTTTAGGTCGAGTATGTGAGCTTTATTCAAATTATCTTCCCCACATAGCTTATACAGGGTTGCCACTAAATTCTTAATACACAGCCCTGTGTTTTCCAGAATAATTTATTTTTATTTTTTCTAGATTACTCATATTGAAGTAGACACATTAAATGTCATCCTTAATAAAATCGAAAAGGATGAAGTGATATAATTGAAGTTTAAAGCATGACGGTTTGAACTTAATCGGGAAATATGTGCGCCAACCAATGTTTTGGGTACGATGTTGAAGGAAAGGGGGGGGGGGGGGGGGAGGGACACGTATTGCAATCGGCGTGCTTAGAACTCAGCTTACTTCCATACAAAAGTATACCATTTAAAGCGTGAGGCAATATATTCCAAATTCACAAATAATATAGAATTTATATTAGTTTTTTTAGTGAAATTCCTTACGTTTTAATTATGTTTTCCGTTCACAACCTATTTCGTGTTGTAGGGCCTACCGGTTTTCCAGGTGCGTGGCAACACCGTTATAAACTAGATTTGGACCAAATCTAAAATTTTTACGAATCCTAATCTTTATTTTACCTACGAATCCTGAATCCTGAGTTCGAATATTGGAAAAAAAATTGTGAATATAAGAGGAAATATAGATTTAATAGAATACAAATAGCCATGATATGATAATGTATTTTGTTATAAGGCGTTAATTATAACATCCATACGTTTAGTTAAGTGTTAAATTAATGGTCTGGGGTCTGGTTGTTAAGTTTGTTCTATTTATGTTAAAGCTGAACCACCAATAAGCAGTATTAGAGCACTAAAATAAATTCTAATCCAAAACTCGATAAATTAAAAAAAAAACTAATCTCGAATCAATTTTTTTCTTTGCTCAAATCTTTTTAGTTTGGACACTTGGGTCGCGCAGTCGAATCACACAAAATGGCACTCGAGGATAATAATTACGTAATAGAGGTCTCTTGGCAAACATCCCACAAACTTCCAGCTAAATTTACCGCCCGTCGGTGAAATGGTGGAGGAAACTTCCCTCCGCTGTTGCTGTTTTAACAGACATCAATCAAATAAAGGTAAATGGTCGATATATAATCCACGCAGGGTTGCCCCTAATTGCTTATTACACAATTTCCTCTGTTCTCCAGAAGAAATGCACATTTTTATAGAAACTTGATGAGCCCGCCTCGCCTCATAAAACATCTAGTTTAGGTCCAGGCAACACAACTCGAACCAGACGATATAACATGGTGAGGTTTTCTATATTCTACTTTACAAAACAGTGGATTTGAAACTAGTGAAACAATTTTACTATCTTAAATTGAGTTCTTAAAAAAAAAGTCACCGTGTTTCATTATACGTTCGGGTTATATGCATGTACCCTCCTCGGTGGCCGCATGATCTAAGGCGTCCCTCTCGGCTGATAACTATTTTAAAATTAAAATGATCCCAATTTCACTGTTGACAAATGAAGATAAAAATATTTCCTGACAGTAACCAGTCTCAACCTAGCCAGGCTCGACAAACACTTTCAGGACCTCCTGTGTTCCCTGACAGTAACCAGTCTCAACCTAGCCAGGCTCGACAAACACTTTCAGGACCTCCTGTGTTCCCTGACAGTAACCAGTCTCAACCTAGCCAGGCTCGACACACTCGTTCAGGGCCTCCTGTGTTTCCTGACAGTAACCAGTCTCAACCTAGCCAGGCTCGACAAACACTTTCAGGACCTCCTGTGTTCCCTGACAGTAACCAGTCTCAACCTAGCCAGGCTCGACACACTCGTTCAGGGCCTCCTGTGTTTCCTGACAGTAACCAGTTTCAACCTAGCCAGGCTCGACTGTTGGTCGACACACACGTTCAGGGCCTCCTGTGTTCCCTGACAGTAACCAGTCTCAACCTAACCAGGCTCGACTGTTGGTCGACACGCCAGTCACAGTCTGCACCGACAATCAGAGGAAACACATGCGCGCTCATTATCTATTATTACCAACAGTTAGGTGTGCGATAGCGCGCTTGTACCGATGACCTGGGAGACCAGGGTTCATGCCCTGGTCAAGTTGCAAAGTCGAGTTTTCCCACACAGAGGTTTTACCTCCTTTCAAGACCTCTAAATATTTCCTTAGAATTAATTACCAAACTGTTCCCTTTCACATCGCCAAAACTATCATTACACTCCCTCCTCAACCTGTTATCTTGGATGAGTTCTTGTTAGTTGCTAGTGCTAAATGTACAAAGTACCCGCCACGGGGTCATGTCTAGCCCCTACATTCTCTAAGCATTAACAGGATCACCACTAATACTGAACTTTGAATTTCCCTGAAATTTCGAGGTTCCTCGATCAAAAATGTTAGTTTTCTAGGTGATTGATTTTTTCTCTCCAAATGTACACAGTGCATAAAATCGAATTTCATCTTGGTTTTTTTTTTAACTAACCCAGGCAACACTACAGTCACATATTTTAAGCGACTTCAAAGTTTATAAATAAAAATAACCCCTTTACAACATACGGCCATTACTCGATAAGGAAGAAACTATTTAACTCACAAATTTACTAAATATCCTATTTTTACTTAAATTGCAGTCATCTTGTGGAATGCAGCCTACTGGCTTTTCCCGTATACATAACATCACTGTTTTCGACGGGAACGTAGTGCTTATTCTAAGCAAAGTATATAAAAAGTAAAAACAATTAAAGATGTTCGAGAACATAGAAAATAGTTTTTATATTCTATCCGGAGAAAATTAATCTTTGCAAATTAATAATAACGGACTAATTAGCCAACTATTATATCTATTAATTAAGTTTATAGACGCATCTAAATATCATATTCTTTAAAGTGAAAAATGAAACCTGGACAAGGGAATCAAACCCGGGACCTTTGGCCTAGTATACCAATGCTTTAACAATTGAGCTATCCAGGGGTCATCCCGTGATCAAGGCCATTCTTCAATGATTAAAAATAACTCGGTGGTTAGAGCATTGGCGTACTAAGCCAAAGGTCCCGGGTTCGATTCCCGTGTCTAGGTGTCATTTTTTTATTTAAATGATTTATAAATAATAGTTTGTCTTACTATTAGGTCTTTGCGAAACGTTTACACGACAATTTGGCCTTGACTCGAATGGCCATAGGAAAAAAAAATATTAGAAGAGACTACTTCAAACCCTGGTTGTATGTCTACCCACGGCGAACCACACCTGAGGTCACGCGGCCTAAAGGGTTCGGCCAGACTGACGAGCGAGCGAGCGCGTGATTAGCAGATAGCTCTCGATAGTTGTTGACGAGGAGGCTCCGAATCTTGGCTCAGTGGACTGAGGGTGGTTTTAACAAGTAATTTATTGTTGTGGTTTTCTAATCCTCTCTCCACGCTAATGGCGATTCTTATTTGTAAAGGCCTACTTTGATAATATTGAAGTATTTTAACATATCAGTTATACATATACATATAGGTATGGTTTATGCCCTTACCAATTAAATTAGGCCGTTAGTAGCAAGTGTGCTAAACCTATCGATAGTAATAAAAATGTCAAAATGAGAAGTTTCTCTAGCACTAAATGGACCAACATACAATAATATTGCCTAGCGCCTGTAAACTAGATTGTACCGGGTCGAGCGCGCGCGCTTGAAAAATAGAACCAGTTCTATCTTTCAAGCGTGTGCGCGCTCAGTCGCTCGCTCGCGCGCTCCAGTCTGGCCACCTCTCATTACAACCCATGTGTTCTATTTTATATTTTAGTCGCTCGCTCGCCCAGTCTGGCCACCTCTCATTACAACTAATGTGTTCTATTTTATATTTTAGTCGCTCGCTCGCCCAGTCTGGCCACCTCTCATTACAACTAATGTGTTCTATTTTATATTTTAGTCGCTCGCTCGCCCAGTCTGGCCACCTCTCATTACAACTAATGTGTTCTATTTTATATTTTAGTCGCTCGCGCGCTCGCTCAGTCTGGCCGCCCCTAAGGCAGACAGATATGCAGACTTGCAATAGACTGAATTACTGGTGAAAAGGTTAGGTTTGGTGTTTGTTTTTCTCATGGGATGTCATAGTAGTCCATGTTCTTTAAAAATTACACTTGATGCCGACTCCCTTAGACTAAATCGCCAATAAACGTTTTTAAACGTAATAATATTATTTTTAAGTTTTCTTTACGAAAGTTGTTTTCTATTCTAATGAATGTTCTACTCGCCACATCCACACCCTAGCCAAGATATTGTTGTCAGTAGGCCTAGGCCTTTGGTTATGTACATGGTCGGCTTGTTTTTTTAATGCCTCTGTGAGCTGTCCGCCCGTATTGAGATCAGTGATATAGGTGGGTTTTTTTCGTATTTATAAAATAAGGAATAAAAGTTTCACTGGTATCGATTTTATTTTTTCTAATGTAGACTCCTCTTGCTGTACTACCTCCCAACAATAAAAGCGTGGCTCTTAGCACTCCGTTTGAAGATAGAGATTCAAACAAACATCAGTAGACGACTTACAAGCTAGATAACTTTAACATCCACCTATGAACACCCAGAAACTATGGTGTCTTCCTTACTGTGGATTCACCAGTTCCCCGAAAAACTAGCACAGAGAAGAAAGGTGGTCACGTGACGCGCTCTAAGCCAATCACAGGATTTCCGCTTAATCAGCGCGAGCTGTTCTGCTGAAGTTCAACTATTTTCTACTTTGTCCGATCTGCCCGAGATGTTAAGCACAGGAGAACCAACCATCTCAAATCAATGCGCATGCGCTGTAGAGCTAGAAGTTAGCAGACAGCTTCGTTGGCCGTTGTTAGGAGATTTGAAATAATCCGTTACTGTAAAGCGTGTGTATCGATGTATTGGATTGTGCCACGACACAGCGTTATAATTTGTAAACATCCATCGAGAGAATTATCCAAAATATATGTTTATCAACAATGAAATAATATATGTTGATAATCAGCCGTTTTAAAGCGTTGCAATGCATCATGGGTTAACTTAAAAAGAAGTGTGCGAATTACTGCACAGATTCTGCTTTCTATTTTTCGGCGAGCGTGTGAATCAAGCTTCAAGTCTCATCGGATGGGGACGCGGAGGGAATGTCTAGTTCGCCCGGTGACGGGGGAAGTCGGGGCTCGAATCCCACACTGGCGTACTGAGGGTGTTTTTCACTCTCCTTCCTCCAAATATGGGTATATTTCCTCTAAATTCTACCTTCCTCAGCCATATCTCATTTGGTGTAATTTAATACCTTCAGCCAGGACGGGTAGTAAGACGCAGAGAAAAAATCCACCGCGTCTTACTACCCGTTAGAGTTACATGTTTACGTTCTAATCACACTGATGTGTTAGGGATGAGTAAGGTTGAATTGAGAGGAAGTATACCCGCTTTTGCGTGGGGGTAGAGTGAAAAACCTTTTAGGAAAGATCATCCTCAGTACACCCGACAGAGATCGAACCTCGATCTACCCACCTTAACCAGTCTAGTCAATTGCGGCCACTGAAAGGGGTAAAAAAAAGTCTTAGTTGTTTTAATCATCCCTTGGGGTTGACAACGGCGACGCTCCTCAAGGCCCGACGTCGGTGGCCCCCGTCACTTGACGAGATGAAACGCGATAAATCAATAGCGGTGGATTTTGTGGTTTCATGAAGCTGGCGTGCCCTAAGCGATACCGGGAGGAATCAACAGGTCACGGGGGAGGGGTTGCATTTTTACGTGCATGCACCATTCAGAAAAAACATGAATGGCACCCATACCTCCTGTGCGCCGGCAGAGGCGCAGTTTCCGCTAATAAGCGATCACAAAAACGCTAAAAAAATTGGGCCCTTTCTAAAAAAAAACGTTAAATACAACACGGGGAGGGAGGAGTTACGTGACAGGTCGCGCGCGCTGTGGTCAAGTGCCTTAAAGCACTCCGCTTTCAACTCTAGTAAAAATGAATCGCTTCCAGACTAGATTTGAACTTGGATATGTTCGTTTCGGCTTCTCGCTCCCCCGTGGCTGAGTGATTAGAATGGCCTACACAATCGGTCCCGATGTGTTTATCAGTGCTACCCTATGTTATGTTAGTTTGTTTTATTTCATTTAATTTATTTGAGGTATTTAACGTGGACTATCTGAACCGACTGATTATATCAGCACACGATTTATACACTAACTTAAATCTGAAACAGACACAACAGCAGTTAATTCATCACTATTTAAGGGTAAACCCACATTAATTAACCAAGAATACATTTTTCGGCCATGCCAGGAATCTAACCTGGGACCCTTAGCTCAGTAGACAGACACGATACCGACTGAGCTAAGCTGGCGGACTTGAGCAAGTTAATGAGCCTTGTTTTGATATAAGCTTGTGAACGTATCCAGCCAACAATAGAACATTAGCTAGGTATATTCAACCCCCGTACAAATAGACGAGTAAGGCGACGAAACGCAAGTCTAGCGAACGATCAGTTTGGTATTGCGGGTTGCTCATATGATGTATTTTTTATTTTTTTTAGGGCTGCGCCTGCTGTACGCGTATGTACTAACTATGCTAATGTGTTAAGTATGAGTACGGCTGAATTTAGAAAAAGTGTATCCACGTTTGCGTAGAGAGAAACCATTAAGACAAAAAAAACTCAGTATATCCGACCGGGATCGAACTACAACATCCCAGTCATCGGCAGTATAGTAGAGTGTTGTGCAAATTAATGGAAACATTGCACTGGGCAAGGGAATTTCTGTTATTTTCAGTCAAGTTGGTCACACTGCTAACGGCCAATTTTGTAGGCTGTGCTAACAGTGTCCAGTGTATTGTGAAGTTAATAATATGCTCTGTCTAATTTTTAAAAATTCAAAGTGTTTCCATTATTGTGCAAGAGTAGCGCCACCGAAGAGGGTGTTGGTGCGTTTTAAATCCCGCGTTAGTGACACCGTAATGCAAGTGGTAGGTATGAGCAGGATAGCTAAAATAAATGCACCGACATTAGTGTGAAGGGGATGGAGACAAACAGTGATAACTGGCATTTGGGAAAATCACCCCCTCTGTCGCCCGGCCTCGATTCAAGCCTCACTTCCCAGTTAGTCAATCCAGCCCATCACGAGCCTGCCGCCTTAAACAACGTGGCCCCCAGTGCAACCCTTCACCTGTGGGCACGCGGACATTGGCACAAGTCTTGCGTCGTGTCTGGTTCGCCGGTTATGGTGGAGGTCGGGGTTTTAATCACGGCCGGGTGTAGTGTGGTTTTCTCATTCTAAGTGGTTTCCAGCTCTCTCCTCCAAGCAAATGCAGGTACATTAGCTCTAAAACAATATATCCTTCATCCATACAACCGTTAGTGTGACTATGCAGATCACAGTAAATAGTGGTCACACTAATGCGCTGATGTGTGTTCAGAAAGGATAAAGTGTGGAATGGTGGTTGTGGCTTTTCTTGACGAAACGGTCCGGGTTGTAGCATCGAGGACTCCGTCAGAGGCCGACATCTTGTCAACAACTGTGGGGAACTATCATGATAACTGCTCCGGTGGTCGCATGTTCTAAGGAAGGGTGGTCCAACGTTTTTAATCCCAAAAGCCAAATAAGACTACTGTACTAAAACTTTGCAATCATGACCTTTTTAAATACATATTTTTATTTGACTCACTAGTCATTGTCTATTTCACACCTGCCACATCTCCAGTTGCAGGTGTTACTCTCGCAAGAGACTAGACTTCCCGGTTGGGTGTACTGAGGGTAGTTTTCCCTCTAAACTCAACCTTTCTCATCCCTGGCACATTTGGGTAATTAGTACACATACGGATAGCCTGAACAAGTAGTATTACACGTGGATACTCTAACGGGGTGGAGGTGAATAAAGTAATAGTTAGAGTGAAAGTAGAAAGCAGGTTAGTTTTAAACCACCCTTAGTACAGCAGACCGTGGTTCGAACCCCAATCTCCCCCTCAATACAGTTGTAACGATAGGAACGTCTTAAAACTTGCGACTACCTACTCGGATCTAGCAAAGTTACCGCGTTAAGATCGTTTTTCTGCGATCCTTGGGGGGTGGAGTTCATATCTCGATCGGATGCACCGTGATAGTTTAATTACACAGTAAGGTGACCTGGCGGTCTAGGGGTAAGGTGTCAGACTTTTGTGCTGGGGGTCCGAGGTTCACTCCTCGGTCCTGGCACAGATTTATCTGATTGCCAAACCCTTCCTTCACCTTTGACAAGACGTGTATTAATCACAACTTGTGAATGCGTGGAATGCCAGGCCTCCACCGTGGTTCGGATCCCACGTTAGACTGTAGGTCCTCAATTTCATCTCACAATCACCCTAACAATACACATTAGCGTATGTGCGTACAACCCGAGCGGTTAGTAAGACGCGGTGCTAATAATAATGATAATAAAAATAGCAGTACAGTACCCTTAGGCGAATGCCAATTCAGTTCCACGAAGTTAGATAGTTGGTTAGTCCACGGTGGCAATGGAGATATTACAGTTTACTAAGTGATAAGTGTCCTACTTTGAGGAGGATTAAGCATTGATGCGTTCAGATCAGTTGGAAAAATGTCTAAAGCTTACTTGTGCATCGTATCACGTAAGGCTCAAAACCTGGTCTTCCCAAGTAAGAGCAAAGTGTGCTAACAATGTCCTTAAACCTGTCGGTCATCAGACGATAGTTAGAGGTAATGTATAAATAAATCATTTTTTTAAACAAACGCGAGTGTTTCAGCGTTGTAGAGTCGAGTTGGAACGAGGGTATAGAAAGAGGGTTGCTACCGGCAAACACCCTTCCCCCCACTCCCACTCGTCTGCTGTCTTTCTCTGTCTCGCAATTTACTGTGTGTGCATGAGAAGCTCTTGTCTAATCGATAACAGACCCACACACACAGATGTATCCCCCCACACACACACCACGGGATGCTGGGCACCGCTCTTCACCCACCCCCATCCTAGGCGTCGACTTTAAGATACCGGGGTTCAAACTCAGGATCCTTCAGGAAGATGTTCCTATTAAGGTTGGTGCAGTCTTCCTCCCAAGTTAGTTACTTCTGATCTCAAGACACAGGTAACTATCCTGGCCCATGCAGTCATCTTTCTATGTTACTTCTGGTCCAAACCCTCAAGACACAGGTAACTATCCTGACCCATGCAGTCATCTTTCTATGTTACTTCTGGTCCAAACCCTCAAGACACAGGTAACTATCCTGACCCATGCAGTCATCTTTCTATGTTACTTCTGGTCCAAACCCTCAAGACACAGGTAACTATCCTGACCCATGCAGTCATCTTTCTATGTTACTTCTGGTCCAAACCCTCAAGACACAGGTGACTATCCTGGCCTGTGCAGATATCTTTCTATGTTACTTCTGGTCCAAACCCTCAAGACATAGATAACTATCCTGACCCATGCAGTCATCTTTCTATGTTACTTCTGGTCCAAACCCTCAAGACACAGGTAACTATCCTGACCCATGCAGTCATCTTTCTATGTTACTTCTGGTCCAAACCCTCAAGACACAGGTAACTATCCTGGCCCATGCAGTCATCTTTCTATGTTACTTCTGGTCCAAACCCTCGAGACACAGGTGACTATCCTGGCCTGTGCAGATATCTTACTATGTTACTTCTGGTCCAAACCCTCAAGACACAGGTAACTATCCTGACCATGCAGTCATCTTCTATGTTACTTCTGGTCCAAACCCTCAAGACATAGATAACTATCCTGCCGTGCAGATATCTATTTACTTCTGGTCCAAACCCTCGAGACACAGGTAACTATCCTGGCCCATGCAGTCATCTTTCTATGTTACTTCTGGTCCAAACCCTCAAGACACAGGTTACTATCTTGGCCCATGCAGTCATCTTTATGTTACTTCTGGTCCAAACCCTCAAGACAGGTTACTATCTTGGCCCATGCAGTCATCTTTATGTTACTTCTGGTCCAAACCCTCAAGACAGGTTACTATCTTGGCCCATGCAGTCATCTTTATGTTACTTCTGGTCCAAACCCTCAAGACAGGTTACTATCTTGGCCCATGCAGTCATCTTTCTATGTTACTTCTGGTCCAAACCCTCAAGACACAGGTTACTATCTTGGCCCATGCAGTCATCTTTATGTTACTTCTGGTCCAAACCCTCAAGACAGGTTACTATCTTGGCCCATGCAGTCATCTTTCTATGTTACTTCTGGTCCAAACCCTCAAGACACAGGTTACTATCTTGGCATGTTGAATCATCTCCCTAAAGATCATCTACAGTGAGAGTGTGGGTGACAGCTAGCAGGTTCTTTATTGAAAATATTGACTGGAAGTACTATTAAAATCTTTTGATAACACTTTTTGTTGATAGTATAGTATTACTAAACAAGTATGAACTATTTCCAAATAAGTTGACATTAGTGACTTTCAGCCAATCTATGCAATAAAGAACCTTCTGCTAGCTGTCAGCTACCTAGATGAGCTAAAGGTTATGTCTCCTCCACACCCTCAACACAAAGAGTTCTTATCCCAGATGATTTCCTTGGTTGCTTCTGATCCAAAACCTCAACACACGGTCGCTATCTCGGTCAGTGGAGTCGTTTTCTTAGCCCAGGTAAATGGGAAACTAGGATTACCCAGGATAAATGTAAACTAGGATCACCCAGGATAAATGTAAACTAAGATTACCCAGGATAAATGTAAACTAAGATTACCCAGGATAAATGTAAACTAAGATTACCCAGGATAAATGTAAACTAGGATCGCCCAGGATAAATGTAAACTAAGATCACCCAGGATAAATGTAAACTAAGATTACCCAGGATAAATGTAAACTAAGATTACCCAGGATAAATGTAAACTAGGATCACCCAGGATAAATGTAAACTAAGATTACCCAGGATAAATATAAACTAAGATTACCCAGGATAAATGTAAACTAGGATCACCCAGGATAAATGTAAACTAAGATTACCCAGGATAAATGTAAACTAAGATCACCCAGGATAAATGTAAACTAAGATCACCCAGGATAAATGTAAACTAAGATTACCCAGGATAAATGTAAACTAGGATCACCCAGTTAAATGTAAACTAAGATTACCCAGGATAAATGTAAAGTAGGGATTACCTAGGTGAAATAGAAAACCAGAATTACACAGAGGAAATACAAAGCTAGGATTGCCCAGTAAAAATGTAAAGCTAGATTACCCAGGATAATAAAGACCCAGGATTACCTAGCGGAAAAAGAGACCTCGGCACACCCACGAGCTATAGAAAAATGTGATGACTCAGGAGATAAATATACCTCGGATTACCCATGATATATGGATAACTAAATTTTTCCTAGGATAAATAAAGACTGGAATTACTAGAATAGAGATCTAGGATTAGACAGAGCTATAGAAAACAAGGATTACATAGGAGTAATAGGAAACTAAGAGAACATAGGATAAACAGAAAACCAGGATAACCCAGGGTAATTAGAAAACTAGGATTACTAAGGATATGCCAAAACTTAGAATTAGCGAAAGGAAACAAAAGCCTATGAATACCTATCATTACTACTAGGAACTTAAAAGAAGTAAGAGGTTGTAGTTAAGGATCTCAATCATTAATTTCAATTGGTCCATTGGCGCAAAGTAGTTTTCTTTTCAAGGTGTGTGTGTGTGTGTGTGTGTGTGTGTGTGTGTGTGTGTGTGTGTGTGTGTGTGTGTGTGTGTGTGTGTGTGTGTGTGTGTGTGTGTGTTTTATGGTTACTAATGGATGAATGAGCGGGGAGTGAACAATTTGCGCCAGTCTGCGGCCATGGGATAGATAATCCGGGGCTTCTACTTAATCTTAGAGCGAGAGAAATCCCCTAAGTGCCTTAGAATTTCAGGTTATTTCACGCAATTTTTAATTATTTTTTTTAAATTTTTCGGGCTTAAGAAATCCTATATTTTTGTTCATAAACCTATTTTAATTAAAAAGTACCTGGACTTAGAATTTTAATTTTAGATAATTTTTGTTTCTAAAAAGGATTGAATCTAGGTAATTAATTTAGTAAAAAATTAAAATTATTCCAAATTTAAGAAAATTTTTAATCTGCTTTGTGATCGGAGACATAAAAAATCATCAATAAAACTTGTAACTGACTTTCTCCAAACATTCAAAACTAGAAAAAATCTGTTTCCCAGGGTTTGTATATTCCTAACTATTATATCTATAAAAATTCCAAAAACATCTTTCTTAACGTAAGCCAAAAGTAAAATTGAAATACACATTAAGTTCATAGGTTGGTGAATAAACTTTTGTAAAGTTAAATACTTCCAACACTTTAACATACTTTGATTAATAATTTAAAAGCAACACTATTCTTCATTTCTACATACAAATCACATATGCTTGTACAAACCTATCTCTGCATGTTCCAAATGTAGTATTTTTCATTTGGAGATGTATGAAATTGCCTGTATTGCCAAAAGTTGGTGTGTTTATATAAACAAGGTAATCAATCACATGAAAAAATCACTTAAATGTTGGATATTTAAAATATTTCCTGAGTCACCCCAAAATTACCCGAGAATTTCTTAATTTTCCATGCAAAAAGAAATTCCCTGAGAACTCCAGGTTTTTAATTTTACTAGACATCCTGATAGTACTAAGTTAGTCATTCGTTCTGTCTCCATTTTATATTAAGCAGCTTCAATGAGTTAAAACCAACACTTGAAGCGTCACCTAGGAGTCATAGTGAGTAATTAGCATGGTGTGCAGAATTAGTGCCTTATCAAGGGAGAAGGTTAAAAATCCCTTCCCTGCATAGTTTTTTTTTTTAATTCTTGAATTGCTAGATCAGTCGATTAATGAATTCTTCTAATGTTCATTTTCTACAGCCAATAGCCTATCTAGGTTTTTAAAAACTTTAAATGTCTTAAAAAGAAGGGATTGACTAATTTTTTAAATTCCTGTTATCTCCTGTTAAGAAACGTCAACACAAGCCACCACAAGTGAGAGAAGAAATCCCTCCCTCCAAATTCAAATGGTTACAGCCTTGACCTGAAGATGAACATTTACAACATCAAAACCTGCTCCCGTGGAGACACAATTTAAATGTCAAGATCATAATTTAGCCTAGCCTTCAGGTTATGTCAGGGTTTGAATTCCAGCTGGATGTAGTTCAGTTCTTCCAAACAGACACGGTTGGGTTACATTTCAGACCTCTAAAAGTCATATTATCCTCATTCTTACCTCAATAGTTTAGTTAAAATATATACCTAAAGACCTTGAATGAGTAGGAAAACACAGTAAAAAAATACTACTACAATTGTGCATCATATTTTACTAGCAGTCTGGGCAAATTAAATATTTAATCTTATGGGATAGAGATGAAGGTATAATTTATAATAAGTATACTCGCATTTACGTGGGGAACAATTTAGGAAAACCACCCCCAGTCGAACTGGTTGGAATTCAAACCAAGACCTCCCTCACCTCTGCCAAACCTTTGAGCCTTTGTCCGTGTGTTCAAGAAAAAATAAATTGAGTCTCTTAAGAGCCCACGGATAGCCCCTTACGTAGGAAGTTTATACATCCTGAACCAGATGTCACACTGTGGTGTTATGTATTCAACTTTAGAAAACTGAGGAAATGAGACCAGTGAAACAGTTTTATTATTATATATATATTTTTAAATAAAATCTAAAACTAATCATTTTAAAGTTAAAAAACTACTAAACTAATATCAACTTTGCTGTAGTCAAGTGAAGAATTCACAGTAAACCAAACTTCATCACATTTCTTATCCAATTAAAGTTGTATACTTAATTTCCTTGCTAATTGCTCATTATCGGATCTATAAAAGATTCCATTTTTAAATATTATTTGTAGGTATGGGTAGGTTGTCATGATTATCCATATAGGCAAGAGCATAACATTGAATCTTTTCTCCTGAAACTGATTACAAGGTTGGAATAAAACCACATCAGCAGTAAATAGTGCGAGTGATTCATGTGAAAAGTTAGAGAGCAGCTACATGTGTCTTAATAGCCAGGTTACATGCATTTAATTACACTAATTTATTAGGGATGGAAATAAAAGGATTCAAAGAAAACATACCAGCATTAGTGTTTTGGAGGGAGAGTGGGAAACTATTTAGGAAAAAAACACCCTCAGTACATACAACTGATATATATGAGCCTCAACCCTTTGTCAGCAAATCAGACTAAATGAGTGTTGAAGATCTTCAGATATTAACATACCATTGGGTGAAAGAGAACACACAGAATTTTTCCCTAATACATTTTATTAACCTGGTGAGAATTAAACCCATGACTCTTAGACCAGTTGAGAGGCACTTCTGAATGAGTTAGGGGGTTCAGAGCAACTATACCTCAGTTTTAGCTTATGTGGTGCTGACTGACAGCTCACAGCTGACTTCTGACGGCTTTAAAAAGCTACCAGACCAAATTATGTATCCTACGCCGAACCATATGATCTGAAAAAAACATGTCTTTAGCAGTTGTCACTTCTGACAGTCAAAATTTAGGTATATACCTAAATGTTGACTGTCAGAAGTCAGCTGTGAACTGTCAGTCAGCACCACATAAGCTAAAACTGAGGTATAGCTATGCCTGAATTAGTGATGTGGTTCAGGTAAATACCCAAAATTAGGGTATTTACAGCTTCAAGTAATTTGTTGGATGTATAATCATTTGTTTTGACCATAGTAATACTATAAATAACCTTATAATAACTTAATTTTTTTTAATTTCAAAAATTATAAATACCCAGAAGTGTAAAAAAACTAATTGACAAAAGCAACTTTTGGATGGTGTCGCATTAAAAAAATCTACACTCAAATAAATCTTTATAGTTTAATACAGTCAGAGAAGTATATCAACTAGGGGCCTAACTCTTTTAAGCCTAGCATGTAAAACTAATAAACTTTTCAAATAATATTAAAATTATGTTTAGTATTATTTACCTTTTTTACACTTACCAAAATCATAAAAGCCCTATTAAAATAACTAACATCATAGCTGACATAACAAATGACTTAACATCTTTAATCCCATTGTAGACATGATAACTGTGATGAAATCAAACACTCCCCAGATTCACAAGGTATATTTAAAATTTAACAAGTTAAAATAAACCTTAAGTAAAAAAATTCCTGTATCCCCATTCCAAAAAGCTGAAGAGAAAAAGCTTTTGACAAAATTTACAGAACGGAAAAAAATTGGAGTTGGCCAAATCCACCTGGCAGCTGATCTTTTGAATCCAGCTGCACAAGGCAACAAATTGAAAGCAACAGAATTGATTGATGCAATAAGTTTTATATGTGAAATAAGTCTCCATATGGGCTTGGATGTAAAAATTCGACAAGATTTAGCTGACTACAGAGATAATGAAGGACTGTGGCGGTGTCAGTTCATTTGGGATGGCGTGAGTGAAAATGAGTTAAGCCCAATGTTATGGTGGAGGGGCTTATGAGGAACTTGTGTGTTAGCTGGTGTTACAATAAGAATCCTTGGGGCCCCCTGTCTTACATTAGCTGCCACAGAAAGAACATTCAGTACAGTGACTTTGATTCATAGCAAAAACAGAAAAAGCTTAAAATACAATGAGCAGCCAAGTTAACATATTTATCTCATAGCTGTAAGTTACTAAACAGTTGCAACAAGCCAAAATAAATAAAACCAAAAAATAAAACAGTGACAAATCATCGGAACAAATTGAGCTGCAACCTAATGATGATGATGAGATGACAGAGAAGATGAAGATGACAATAAGAAGAGAATATGATGGCCATTACATCTACTTGTGAAAAGTGATGAATTAAATATGAAAGAAGTATTATTACATAATGAGAATAACTGATTGAAGGGAGCAATGGATTTGTATCATCTAATTCATCTTGCATCTCAATATTGGGTTTTTAAACACTATATATATATATATATATATATATATTATATTAACATACATGTAAAATTATATTACTGGAAGAAAAATAATTAATTTTCATAAAAATTGTCTAGTTGACACTATATTTCTAGCAAGTGTGGGTATATTTTGTCTGCATAGTTGAGTCAGCAGGGTGATATTGGGTCACAAATGTCACAAAAAGTTACTAAATTTCAAAAAAAGAGGTCATGAAAGTCCCTGAAAAGTCACGAATTTTCAATAGAATGGTCATAAATTCACAAAAATATTTTAGTTTGAATTTCCCATGCATTATAACAACATGAGAGCGTCGAATGTAGAGCCACCCATTACCCATGATGCAATGCGCTAGCTGCAAGTCGCCTGATTGTTTGTACCGTGATACAAGGAAAAGGATAACGTTCACCATCCAGCACTCCTGGTCAGAAAGTTTTCTTATTTCTACGATTTTATACCATTAGTGTGTGTATAAAGACAGTTCAAGTCACTTCTCTATCTGTTATTTCCACCTATTTCTTTTTTATTTGAAATATTGTGTAAGCCTTAAAATACACAAGTTATAGGTAAATAATACTGGGGATTAAGAACTGGGAAGCTATAAAGAAGGATTAATATAAAAGGATTAAAAGATTGTTTAACAAAGAAACCTAAAAACAATAACATTAAAAATTAATTATTTATCAATGTATTCTCTTGTAATTTGCAGCAAATAATAGAGTAACCATTTTTGATACACAGTCAACTCCTGATAACTCAGACTTTAAATAATTCAGACAAAATTTTCTGAAAATAATTTTATATAGTAGGCCCTAACACGCCAGCCACATGCTGGCACGCTAAAAATGTTTTAATTAATTATTTGTGTAATAATGTGAATAATTTTACAAATTTAAATTGTTCAAATAGTGAAAATGTGATTTTAGTCAATAAATATTGTTACTTAACAACCAATTTTTTTTGAAAATTGGTAAGTGAAATATTACAAAGTATATTTAGACTATTGTGTAAAAAAGCACTATTCACCACAGTCCGGTGCGTTAAAATAAAATGATCCAGTAAAAGTGCCAATTTTTACCAGCATATAACTTGAACAGAGCAAAAGCACCCCTATTTCAAATGGCTATCTTTGATAAGAGGTGCAAAACAATGTCATTAAGTTTCACAACCAAATGTTTCCAAACTGAAGTGTATTATTGCAAGTTATGTTTCAGATTTGAAAAGTATAGTGCTTTATGGTATCTTTATTGAAATTGAAACTAAGATTTTGAAACGTACTTCAAAACTTTTTACACTTTATGATTAAGGGTGGCCGCACTGAGATATGTTTCAGTTGTCCAGACATCCCGCATTATTTGGTGGTTTGTTATTTCAAAACATGGTTTATACCGAGGTGAGTGAGGTGAGAGGTATTAACATGTCCCTATAGGATTAAAAATCTTACATTTAAGTATTATAGTTTTGAAAAATAATGAATGACTAGCTTGGCAAATAAAGTGAACTTTTAACAGGCTAACAAAATAACATTATTTGGTATTTGAGGTTGTTTTAGAGGTTTTGACGGTTCAGAACTCATTCCAATAAGAAATATAGCTGCATGGAGATATTTTCCTTAAATAAGACCGCACCCTTAAGGCGATTGGGCCTTTTCATTTGGCGTTTAAATGCAAAGCCATGGGAACAAACGGTTATCTTAAAATTTTTTTATTGTTTTGCCATTTTCTTTTCAGAAACTATTTGTTTAAAAATATAAAAGCATGTTGATTAAGTTATACTTTTTATATACACACCTCCTCTATCATTTTAACAGTGATCAAATATCGATAAAATTGACATTTTTCAATAGAAAACTGCTGGCTTCATAATAAAAAATAAGAAAACCTAACAATTAATAAACATCGATACATTACCTTAGAAGGGGTGTTGAAAATATTAACATAAACACTTCACTCTTTCTCAAGAAAATTGATATTTCCAAACGTAAGATTTTTTCTGCATGACCTGTCCGGTAGCTAGCGCCATCTACAGTCTCTGTGATCCATCTGTTCTTGTTGGCGTGGAAAGATACTTTCGTCGGTTGTGAAGCCACACCACGCCTTTCACCCTCCCACAAAATATGTTTTAGACTTGCACTCGACAGGGTCAAGGGTCCTTAACAACCCTCCCACACAGTTATCTAGGTCAACACCCATTCAAATAAAAAGTAACCTTAACCAATCTCTTACTTTCATTTACAGTTAAAAAGTTTCAGTTCAACTTCATTTTACACTTGCAAAAGTGATTTTCGCACACAGCTATAATATATTATTTTATTTCACATGTTTAAAATTAAGTTGGCTCATGCTAATACTGTAATTTAAACAATAAGATAATAACATTTTTTAACTAAATAGAACTAGGTCAGAACCAGAAAAGTAAAATTGTTTGTCTAAAACAACAAAGTGTAGGCCTACTTACTTTGGTGTTTGTCGGCTAACATAATGAGAGGGTTGGGCAAGTCTCGCCGCCTAAAGAAACACATCACCTTGGCTTCCACATTGCCGTTGGGAGTCTGAAACAAAATATCAATGTGAATCTCACACAACTTTGCATTTCAAATACTGGTGAAAAGGTTTGCATCAAAACACCAATCTGGTTTCACAGTATTGCTTCAAGTCTGCAACAAAACATCAATTTATGACATTATTGATAAAGACTTCTGCAAAATATTACTTTAGGACCCTCATAGCTGTAGGAATCTCCTGAAAAACATATTTTAGTTACCGCATTCACACAAGTGATACAATGGACTACTGGCCTGGTGTTCAAAAGAACCTTAATTTATTTCCAAATTGCATTAAAGGTACTTAAAAACTAATTATGGTACCACTGATTCACACATTTGTTGACTAAGTGGTTTTCGCGATGCCTTCTGTCTATATCTCGGCCATAGCCGAAACCATTTTACCAATAGGGTTACAATTTTCAATCTAAGGTTTTCATAAGGTTTCCTTGAGGAATTTTTGGAATTAGATGCATCCAATCCTAAAATTGAGGGTAGTTTACTGAAGGGCAAAGAGAAAAAGAATCAATTTTCTCAAAATACGCTCTAACATTTTTGATTAAATTTTGTAAATAGGTGCGGTTCAACATTAAAAACAAAATTGCACATCTCATTTTCTCATGAAAATTACTTGTGAGGGTATATACATAAGTCTATATACATAAGCAGAAATTTCCAATTTTTATAATATCTTCGCAACTATTTGAAATACAAAAAAGCTTGTCATGTAAAGCTGTAGTACTGTTAAAATTAAAATATTTTATTTGAAAGCTTATGTTAAGTACTTTAAACCACAATTAAAAACCCTTAGACACATACATATGATCCACGATATCATAGATTTATTTTAATGTTATTTTTACTATCTTTCCGCAAATCTCAGGTTAATTATGACTTCCAAACAACAACTCTCAAACTTTTCATATTCTAAATACAATACAATTTGAGTAAAATAAACTTTTTTGGGGAAAAAAAATTGTGATTTTTATAGTTTATGAATTTTTTTTAAATTAAGATTTGTTAGACTACATTAACGGTTGGTATCCATGTGCTTAAGCCACCTATAGCAAACACACATTATGGTGCGGCCGAAGGGAGTGCAAGAATGTTTACAGTTTTTATAGAACTGAAATTTTTTGGCCAAAATAAATCAAATATTTTTCCCAGTAGCAACGTAGAGTTTAGTTTTCTGCACATGCTAATATCAAAAGATCTTGAATATCTGTTAAGGCTATCCTGGAATTGGGTCAAAACCTTTTCTATTTATTTAAAAAGTTTTGACGAAATTCCAGGACACCCTTGACATATATTCAAGATGTGTTGATATTAGCATGTGCAGAAAACTAAACTCTACGTTGCTACTGGGAAAAATATTTGATTTATTTTGCCCAAAAAATATTAATGCTATAAAAACTGTAAAATTACTCGCGCTCCCTTCTACCGCACCTTATTGTCTGGTTCCAAAGTTACCTATTTTGAGTTATTACAAGTTTAAAGTTTCTCTACTTATGTGAAAAATCAGTTTTTTACTTTCAATGTTTTAGCTTTTGTTTACTCTCACAATTTTAACATTCTAAAAGTTGATATGCATGCACTTTTATATAATTCAATGAATTAATGCTTTTTAAGAAACTTTTCTGACTTATCCAAGAACTAAACTTGGCCATGAACAAGCTAAGACATTCAGAGTTAAATTACTTTTAAGGTTAACATTCAGAGTAAATATGCTGGAAATTTATGTACTATAGTAGTTCCAAAATTAGTTTAAATAGTGTATGTTGGAGATTTATTTTTTCATTCAGGCCTATATTTATTTTATCGGCACACATCTCATATAACAGCTTAAATCTAGAAGAGACCTAACAAACAGCCCCAGGCCGTGAAAGGGGACATCCACATTTCACCAATAATAAATTTTTCGGCTATTCCAAGAATCAAACCCGGGACCCAGAGCTCAGTAGAGAGACAGACTCACAACTGAGCTAAGGTGCCGTACATGTTGGAGAATTGAATTGGACTAAAACCAACAGAGTAAATTCAAAGTGTGTGATTGATTAAGTTTTTGTTATTATTTTTTTTCAGGCTGCTTATTAAAATTTCAAATAAATTAAAATGTTATCAAAGAGAGAAAAAAAAATGTGTTTCAATTAAAACATAAATGTGTTTATACAGCATATATTTTGTAAATTGAAAATAAAATAAATAAAATTATCCACATTAAGGATCGGCAACAAATGATTGGGATTGTCAAAATGGCTGATCAGACCAACCCTAGCTTTTTAATGACTGATTATCAATCAAAATACCATCTTATATTTTTTAAATAAAGCTCATATTGCACAACATAAGTATAAAAATATGATAATTTGCTACAAGTGGCTTAAGGACAAGCACACCAGCAGTTAATGTATTTTAACAAATCATAAATATTTCTTATTGCATAAACTACAAAAAATAAAGTTTATGGTACTCTTGTATTGTATGTAAAATATGAAATGTTTGACAGTTGTGGTTTGGAAGCCATAATTATTAACCTAACATTTGAGGAAAAGTTAATAAAAATATATTACGGCTCGTATGTGTGTAAAGTTTTGAATTGTGGTTTCAAGTACTAAACATTAGCTTTAATTTGAAACAAAAATGAACAAAATTGGTAAATACATAATTAAGTTATGTAGTAATTACAACCCAAATTGGAGCAACTCTTTTAGCAAGAAACAATTTTATGTATGACATCTTAAGAATGTTCGAATTGTATACTTTGGGCGTGTCTTACTACCCATCCAGTCTATATACAATTAATTTCAGTAATTGAGTAGGGGTGAGGGAGGTGGAATTTAAAGGGAGTGTAGTCACACTTGCATGGACAGAACGTGAGAAAAGATTTAGAAAAAACCACCCTCAATACACCTGACCAGGATTTGAGCCCTGACCTTATCAGAGGCATTCAGTCTGAACGCCCACCAAAGTGGATAGTACGCTTCTCTTCACAGAGATATTGATTCCAATAGAGCAGCAAATATTTGCATATTTTCAACTTGTATCAAGATGTTCCCCCCCTAAGAATGAAGAAAGACAATGCTCACAAATAGACCAAGTGCAGGCCCCTAGTTTAGTATTAGATTCCAAGTCACGTTTCCATCTAGTCATATTATGAAAGACAATTTAATATTTTCCTCCATGTCAACACATTTCCAATGTGGGGACTCATGGCACTTGATGTAATGAAACACCAACAGTGGGGCAGTGAAAGAACCTTGTAAACAAATGATACACAGCAATGGAAGATGAGTCACTGTAAGAATAGTGTGTGTGATTCCAAGGTCATCAATGTCAAAATAAACATAATATCAATCATCACTGTGTACTGCATCTCAGAACATTTACAGTAATGGGTCAGGTTTAGGTTTTATCATTCGAAAATTCCCAGTACTAAATTATCGGGAATTTGTTGTCTGTCAAGTTAAGGGGGAAAAAGAGGGAATTTTGAAAATAATTTTTAACAGCAAATATTGTATGATTAAATAGATTTATGAAACACAGATCTTTTCACTTTTTTACTATTGGGTTTTTTAAAGTGTGGAATTGTGTGATTATACAGTGCATGTCGCTGCAAAAAGATGAGTCAAAACAGTTGCCGAAATGGATGCCTGCGGACACGTGGATGAATCGTCTTAAAACCAGAAACAATTTACTGTTAATCGACGCAGTTCGGGTCAGTTTGGCTATGAAACTACTTTGACTGTTCTGATGCCATGAAACTACTCCACGGTCTGCTCTCTGCTATGCTATGAAACTCCTTTACTTACTAAACTCCCTCACTGTTAACAATCCATGAGCCTGTTAAGTTTCCTCTTTAATAGTGAATTTGTTTCTAAGCAAAACCCAACCTTGCGACCCACTGATTGAAACACATGCATTGCACTTTGAATTGCGGTTTATTGTCTGAACAAAGATATTGATAAAATATATTCAAAACTGTTCTCCTGCCTTGATCTGCTCGATTCCATGCACATTGCAAGCGAGCCACATAACGAGTGTCCCGGTGACGTAAGAGTTCCCTCCCACCTCGCTCTAGCGGCTGGTTTAGTAACAATACTTCAGCGCTGCGCCAGACAACTGCGCGGAGATAGAAATGGGTGGGGAGGGATCGTCACATCACCATTACAGCTACAAAAGTAATGTTCAGTATTTTCTGATTTTTTTTATTCTAATAAATAAATACAGATGAAGTATAAGAAAGGGAATAAACAAACTAAAATAGTAATGTGTTGATGGAAATCACCATATACAATTAACAAAGCACTAGGATCGAATAAAATGAATGATCGTAGCTTATTCATAAACCACAAGTCATATACAAAAAATAACTTAAGCAAGAATTTAACATTTTTGAGGCCAGCAGCAAGCAAATTGCTATTTTAATATTAACCATAAAACCTACTTTGACAGAAAATGAATGAATTTTGTAACAGACCTTAAGAGACATCTATCAATTAGTCTTCATGAACAATTATTTAATCAAAAATGTTAGTTGATAGAATAAATTTTCAAGAAGTTATCCAAAGTAAAAAAAATCCTGTTTTGTTAATTCTTGTACAATTTGAAGGTGAACATATTATTTAGAATTAAATGAATCATGTTATTTTTTAATCCTAAAATTTATAATTTTATTCATATATGGTGATGGTGTAGTGGATTCAAATTTGTTTTATTTTTTAATTCTTGGGTCCTGGGAATTACCCCAAAGTTAACATTTTTAAATTAAACTAATTATAGGTAGGGACATGCAAAATTCGCATTTGCAATAAAACAAATTTTTAGACGAATTCTACTGTTTTCACACAAATAACAAGAATTTAAGCTTTTTTTCTAAATAAACACAATTTCTTTGTAATTTTGCAAATACCACATCATGCAATATAATTTTCAACGTGGTGACACTGGTGATAGCACTTTACTAGGGCTGTTGTTTACAAGAAAAGTATCTGTTTTTACTTATTTTATGGGTAAAAAATGGATCACACAAAAAATGAGTGTTTTCAGAATATTTAAGCTTTTTTTTATCTGAGGTTAGCATTAAAAATCACGATTTCTACTTTTACAGATTATGATACTTAAATTTTGATAGATTGATTCTTTGTTTACAGCCTTTAAAAGATTTCACGCTAGATCCAAGCAAGGACATTATTAAATATGGACCTTGATACAGGCGGCCATTTTTGGCAAAATTATATCTTCTTAAGTTTTCCCTTCACTTTATTTGATAGTAGTTTATTCTTCTATGACAACATGTTTCAGTGTTATTATTGTTTAGTCTAAACCGAAGTTGATGATCAATTATTTCAATATTGCCCTTTGTAAGACTCGAAGGTAATGATATTGAGATTTCGAGTTTGATATTAATAAGCGTGAAATGTTTTGGGCGTATTAATATTTGATTTTTATTCAAATATGTTAATAAATAGTTAAATACACAATATGAACGAAAAATGTAGACAGTTTTATCATAGTTTTTTAACGAATACTAATTTCACTCATATTTACGTAAGTAATCACATCACTTTCAGCCTATAATATTATTGCTTTTTGAGAAAAATAACCTCATCTTTTGCATGTCTCTAGTTATAGGTGACAATTTGTCAAGTTACTTTTCTGAAGATGTTGTGAGATTAACAAATAATAATAATGTGAGATTTATGTGTTTGCCTCCAAATTGTATACACATAGTCCAGCCAATTGATATTGCTTATTTTGGACTTTTAAAAAGAAAGTTTGGAAGAAGGTGCTTGAAGACTGGAGAATAAAGAAGACAGGCAATCGTGGTGGAATACCAAAAAATCAATTTCCTTCTCTGCTGAAACGGGTTTGGGATGGCATCCAGAGTACTGCTAATTCAAAGGAAAATTTAAAATCATGTTTTTTAAGTGGTGCACTAATACCACTTAACAGGGATGAAGTTCTTGAAAAGCTACCTGAAAAAGAAGTTCCAGTTATTTTGACCATTGCTTTAAATGAACCAGTAATATACTTTTTTACAAAAAAAAAAAAGAGGCAAACTCTTGCTCAGAAACGGTTTAGAAAACGCGTCAAGGTTGATGCCGTAAAGCCCATGACTCTTGAAGACTTTCAGCAGCCGAGTATGTCCACAAATATTTGTGTAGGCATAGATGGGAGTAAGAAACATCAGCAATGAGAATAAAAAAGTCCAAGAACAATCAACTTATGAGCAATAATCTGATTCTAGCATATCATTAGATGAAAACTCAGACTCAAAAATAAAATTTTACCAGATATTATATTAGATAGAGAGGTAATGGATCTGTCAGGAATTACTATCTCGGATTTGTTCTTGTGAAATTTATGACAAGGAAATTAAAAACAAATTTGTGGGGCAAGTGATTGAAAAGTGTGATGATGTATACAATGTAAAATTCATGCTGAAAAAAAATCTGGAAATGTGTTTATTTGGCCAATTAATGAGGATATGGCTGAAATAAACTATGACATAGAAATAAAATTGCCAGAAAATATCAGCTCATATTTACCATGCATTTTGACTCTTATAATGTACATTAGTTATATGTTGTTTGTATGTCTTGTACTATAATATAGCCAGTACCCGTTGACTCCTTTATATTCTTTTTGATCTAAATAAAAACAAAACCAAGCAAGCTATAAATTTAAGTTTTACACTCAAGTGTTTTTGAAAAAATAGATAATATTCCTAACCAAACAAATTTTAAAACATAATTCCATAATTTGTCACCATTTTAATTTGTGTTGAATAAATTATTTCTTGCTACATTCTTTTCTAAACGTAAAATGAGAAATTAAAAAAATATATTTTTGCACTAAAATGATTGTAAAAAAATTATGCTATACATATATATAGTGGGGTGGCATGGGGGAGTAGTGAATATATAAGCTGTAAGAGTAGGAAGAACTTAAATGTTCCAAGTCACTCCATGATTAGAAGATATTCTAAGAGACAAATTAATACAGAGGACAGGGCGTGAAAAAAGGAGTTTGATCCCATTAAGTGCAGAAGTTTTGAAATGATGGGAATTTGTAGATTTCAATGCCCTGAATGAAATTTGAAAAAATACAAAATCTGATTGCAGCCGCCGGCGCCACCATCTTGGAAAAATGGCATCCAAAATAGTTTTTTTTTCCAAATATCTCACTTCAGATACGTCATACGGCAAAAAAGGTTCTTATCAAATTAAAAAAGCATTAAATTTTATACAAATTATGTCGGGTACATTTTTTCCTAAAATGAATAGTTTCAGCGCAGTAGCCGAGCAAAGTCGAGCATTGTTGAAATATATTAGATGGGACGCATAAACGCTGCTGTAGAATCTCTCTTATTATCCGGTATAACATAAAACACAACTTGTTGGTATATTCCGCTAATTGGTTATTTCCCTCCCTCAATTATCCCTATTTGCTCTCACATGGCTGCAAATTTCTTAAAATTAACCTCCCTCGAGGACACCTGCAACTTGTAACATGGGTTGGTTTGCTTTTTCCTGCACCAGTGTTCTTTGATTTGTATCTCGCCAACTTGGGGAACTTGTTTCTCTATCTTGGGTTCTATAGTACAGATAAATATCTAGGGATTTGAAACCATGAGAAATGATAATGCAGTAATTTTTATGTGTTGAATGTGTTTTTTTATGTTATGAATGATAATTTTAATTAAACACACTACAATTGTTGGAGGGGAGCTCTTCTCTCGACAGCATTCAAAGGTAGGCTTAGTAACAGTTTACTTTTAGAATCGTGATTTCATTTGAATAACTGTTTTAGTAGCTTTACTGGAAATTATTTAATTCATTTTAATAGACTGTAATTTTTTTAGATATGATCGCACAGCGGTAGTTTACGGGTCTGCGCCTCGAACTAAAATGGCTCAGGAGCAGAAATGCTTTATTTGCAATACAAATATTTCTGATAGTGCCACAGTTGAGGTGAAGGAGAAAGACATATAAACATTTAGATGATTGACTTTCTTTGTAAAAAAGACTTTTGTGATAGTGCATGACTCGTGTCGTAAGCGGTACTGCAATGATAAATTCATGGGTACTTAGTTAAAAAAGAAAAGTGAAACAGACTACCTAGCACCATCTTTAAGATCAGGCAGAGCTGCTTTTGATTTTAAACATAGTTGTTTATTGTGTTCCAAGGAAATTACAAAGGAATTTTCAAAGAAACAAAAGAAGGCCAAATTAAGCGCTCCTGATATAATTTATGAGGTTCGCAACTTGACTGTGAAAGACTCAGTTTTAAAATCAGCTTGAATTCGTAATGATGAAAGAAGTCACGAAATCATCAAACGTGCGTAATTGACACCAGATTTAGTAGCAGCTGAAGCCAGGTATCACATGTCATGCATGAAAAAAATTTCTCATCGCATATTTTGTAGAAAAATGTAATGCCTTTTTAATTATATAATAACCATTTTTGCCATATGATACATCAGAGGCGAGATTGATTTAAGAAAAAAAATATTTTGGACGCCATTTTTTCAAGATGGCAGCGCCGGCGGCTGCAATCGGATTTTGCATTTTTTCACATTTTATTCAGGGCATCGAATTGTACACATTCCCAAAGTTTCAAAACTTCCGCATTTAATAGGATCGGCATCTACCCTTCCTCTGAACTAAATACTCACCAAAATATTCATCCAAAATAACATATATTTAAAATAAATAATAAGAAACATATGTAGAAAGTGTTCCAAGCCCCATCTTACAGCATGTCAAAATCTTCTAGTCCGGTTTGCCGAGATTGGGGTTTGAATCCCAGCTAGTTGTACTGATGGTATAGTTTTATTTAAAGTTTTAAACTCCCCCTTCATGCAAATGCATGTTAATTTCCTCAATTTAACCTTTCTTCTCCCCACCCCATTGGTTTAAATCAGTAGTTCCCACCCAACCTTGGGGATGGGGGCATGAAGCACTTCTTGGCTGGGGTAGGAGGGGGGAGGGAGTTTGGGAATAACGTTAAAAACCATATAAAAATGGAAAGTATTTTTTATTTAAATCACTTTTTCAAAGTAATTAAGATAATTATCTCTCGTAGTATGGGCAACACTGACTACCAGTGTAGTAAATTCGATGACCAGCCAAAGATATGCATGTACATGTTTATTTTCAAGCTCACAAGCCTCGAATTTACCCCCATATTCTTCTTTCTACCTTCCCCCTAAGCCAAAGGCTCCCAAATTTTTAGACTGAAGGAGCTTTTGCACCAGAAAAAATACATGGTGGAGCCCTCATAATACTTTTTACACTAATATTATGAACATTCAACAACAACTATGAGGGGTCATTGAATCCTTGGTATCTTTAAGAATATTTGAGATTTTGAAAAATTTTTATAATCAAGACTCAAATCTTTAAAAAAAATATTTTTTTTTTCAATTCTTCAATTGAGCTCTAATACCTAATTCTCATTGGTGGTTCAAAACCAATTATAAGATGAACTTAACAATCAATAATTTAACACTTAACTGAATGTATAAATGTTATAATGAATAGATTATAAGAAAGAATGTTTACTAACATGTGTAATGTTTATTTTTTTCCAAGATTTGGATTCAGGATTCAATGGTAGATTGGCGATTCGGATTCGAGATTAAGATTTATAAAATAGTGGATTTGACCCAAATCTAATAAAAGTTAGCTTTTACAAGTAGAAAAGTATACAAAAAAACTCACATGTTCTGGCTGCGCCTTTGTAATATGTCCTTTATTCAGATTTTCAAAAATTGGCAATTCTAATTACAGATACTATTTTATAGTGTGAAAAATAAATAAAAATATTATAAAATGGCCTCACGGAACCTGAGATAACTGGAGGAGTCCAAGGGCTCTGCCGAGCAAAGTTTGAAAAATGCTGCCTTAAGCTACCAATGCGGCCATGCGAAACACCACCGAATCTTCAACTCTGATCATAAAAATTACTGACATAGCCCTAGTTATAATTTTAATTAGTTGGCCCGGAGGTAAATTTCCATATTATGGTATGTGATTTATACTATGTTCTATCCTCTCATCATATTAATGCAGGTGCATTTCTTCTAAGATATCCTCTTCAATCCTTGTGTTAAAATGTACAAATAAAAATAAGTATCAATCTACCTCCCCAGGAGTTAAATATGAAATGTTACCTTATTGAGTTCCTCTATCCTCCTTATCTGATATGGAGATGTGGAAGATTGCTCAAAGTACACGTAATCTGAAAGCCAAATAAATAATGGGATTAGTTAAACCACTGTGCTCTCCTGTAAGAAAACCATTTGTCCCACATAAATAGTAGTCAATTAACAAAGCCGTTCAAGACTAATGATAGCCCCATTTTTACTTCGTATAGACTGCTACATAGAAGTTTGTTAATCGAGAAAAAATCTCTCATTTGTCAAATGTTAGTGCAAATTAGTAGAGTATTAGTGGCCTGATTTTTCTATTTTTGATAAAGTCCTGACATTCAGATTTCTCCTGTGGCCACCATGAATAAATATCCAAACTTAATAAATTCTTATCATGTTTAATAAAAATATGTGTCGACCCTCAATCTGGAGTGTGCTCTATACACAAGTTGTATACTTTAAAGGATGGCAAGAGACTTAACCAACAAGTAAGCTACCTTTAAAGTTTAACACATTACATTTACACAATCAATTAATAAGGTTTAATACAGTAGTCAGGGTTCTACTTGTTTATAATCTACTTATACTTGAATGTGATCTTCAGGTGGTATGCCAATCACACTGATTTAGAACAAAGAAAATAGAGGTTATCCTGATGAGACTCTTTCCCCAGAATTTGACATCACTAAAGACAGTTTCCATTTTTATTTAACTCTTGTACGTACAACCTAAACTGGAAATTAATCTATTTATGTGAATTCAAACTTTTTTGTCATATTGTTCTATTGTCTGACTATATGAGATTCAACCTGGTTCTTGGATAAGCACAACAACCAAACCCTATGCCAGTAAATAGTTATTTTGTGAAAGGGAGACAATTCATGTGAGTTAGCAATGACAGGTATCTACACTATCATTCAATTGGAACGGTAAAGAAGACTTACCTTGAATGATTAAAATAAAAAAGGGTGACCTGGCGGTCTAGAGTTAAGGTGTCAGACTTCTGTGCTGGGGTCCAGGGTTCATTCTACGGTCCCGGCACAGATTTATCTGATTGCCAAACCCTTCCTTCACCTCTGACAAGACGTGTATTAATCACAACTTGTGAATGTGAGGAATGCCAGGCCTCACCGTGGTTCAGATTCCACGTTAAACTGTAGGTCCTCCATTTCATCTCACAATCACCCTACCATTGCACATTAGCGTAAGTGCGTACAACCCGAACAGGTAGTAAGGCACAGTGCTAATAATAATAATAATAATTAAAATAAAACACTAGGCATATCTTATAAGATCCAAATAATGAACTCTTTGGCAGTCTTAAGGAGTGTGTACACCTGAGCTCTGAAATGCATTGCAGACGTAAGGAAATACACTTTTTTAGCACTGTGTGCCTGTTCAGGTTATACACCTATATACTAATTATCTAATGTAGGATAGAAGGTGACTTAGAGAGTGACCAATTGTGGAGAGAAGATAATGAACATTAGGGGAAACTCTATAACTAGACGGGTAAACATAATCTCATTGCATCTGTCTATTCAAGCATGATGCCTTAGACATGCAGCACTGAAATGGGTCGCATTGTTTAATGGTTGTTAATAATAAAATGAAGAATGATTAACCTTATATTAGGTTTTTTAATTATTAAAGTATTAGCCCGTTCAACACTTCTGTGGAATTGCAATTCTGACTTCTGAGATCAAAGTAATGTAAGAACATCATCTAGCTTATCAATTTGGTTTTTTTAATCATGCGCTACAACTGTACAGGTCCTCATAATGATAACTACTAATGGAGTAGGATGAGGGCAAGCATTCAGAGGTAATTCCACATGTGTGAAGGGTGGAAAATCTCATAACCGACGGATTAACCTCGACTCTGTCATCAGCGGGTCGTCTAACACAATGATTCCTAGACAGGTGGCAGCATCTGCCTTTTCAAATCAAGGTTTTTCCAGGTTTTCCGTTTTAGAACAATGTTTTTCCAGGTTTTTTTCTTGGCTAGATTCCACACATCCGCTGTTAATTGGTGAATAGTAATGTTGAAATGTTACTCACTGCTGGGTATAGGACTTGTTTATATTAACACAAAGTAAACTTTAACACAAAATTTTGTAAACTAGGGTAAGAAATAATAAAAGAAATAGGCCCACATAGTATTTTTTTATTCAATAATTAAATCTTTCGGGTCATTCCATGAAATGAAGGACATGAAATACCAAACATAAAAGATGTTAAAACTTGTGGGAATATCTTAATTTTTACATTGGTAAATTGTAATATTTTACTGTTGCATATTCAACCAAATCACTATTGATATGTTTTCATTTACGATTGTATTCAACAATTGATGGTCAACACTTGGGGCCACTTTAAGGTGATTAACTAGGGTCACTTGTATTTGGTCTTGAATTAGGTTCACATCTGTTTCTATTTATAAATTTTATTTTATTTTAGTGTTTTTCAAATTGAAATATAAAATTTTATTATTATTATTTTTTAATAGCAAAAAATTGTTTTTAAGTAACAAAGTATAAAAGAAAAAATGAAAAATTTAAATTTAAAAAGACTTCAAATTCAAATTGGCAAATGAATTATTGATGTCGCCAGTTAATTCAGCTAAACATTTAGCTCTTTTGGCCTCTAATGCTTTAATTTCTAGTTGTTTATGTCTGCCTCTTCAACAATTTTTCTTTCGGGCTGCTTTTCGGTCTCAATTCGCCTATATCCTCTGTCCTCTTTATATAAAGAATATGCTATCCCAGATAAAAGAAAATACATATTGTAGTGATATTTTAGGATTGGAACAGCGCTTTTGGTGTAAGGTTTAGTCAACTATAATGTAGAGGTATCCAGGCTTCTGGCTCAATTGAGAAATACTTTATGACATAACATAAAATATTAATTAAAATGAGGGAATATTAAATTATTATTATAAAAATTCCAGGTTTTCAATGCAAATTCAAGGTTTTTCCCCCGTTTCTCCAGGACCTTTCAAATTCCAGGGTTTTTTTTCTCCAGGTTTTCAAGGTTTCCAGGTTCGCTGGCCACCACAATTAGATACAGGATGAGTTAGCAACAAAGCCTACAGCTAGGTAATAAATTCAAAATTCCTATTTAATTGTGGAAACAAATCTAGTCTTCAAATGTATGAGCAAGGCTTTAAGGGATAGTACCCATCATAGAGAATTGTTTATCTCCAAATATCATTATTTATTAAATTTACAAACAAACAAATAAATAGAGAGAATTCATTGATAACTTGTGAAATAAAAATATATATTTTAACAAAATTTAAGAAATAAATCATCTAATAAATGATATATTGGTCTACCATATTGTTTAACATTACAAAGAATGTGCCAGTATGAGTTCAAGAACTAATGGCACACCTAAAACAATCTCCCAAACTAGGCTAAGTGTATTGTTTTATAAACTTACAAAAAACATTTACAACCACCACACTTATTTTTTCAAAACCAATCCAACTCTTGGTGATGAATTATTTAAGTTAATATTGTTATTTTATAGTAACATTTTGATTAATAAATTGATAAAACTGTAACCACACTCCTTAGTGAGAAACAAGGCCAGGGGGGCCCTGATAAAAGATAGGGGAACCAGCCATCATGGCTGACTAATCAACACCAAAGTCTAGGGGTCACTCTGCCCGATTCGGGACTATGCGGACTGGGACACCGGTTCATCAGTACTTGTCTTGAGGGCTGCCACTTGAGCCCAGGGTATCAGGGTTGGGAACTGTGTAGAGCTCACCTAGTAGTCAGACAGGCCATGGGGAATTCCTAGCAACACCTCGTTTTGTCACAAGCTTCCGTGTATTCTCTAAATTCTTTTATTCTAATATCCCTACCAACATCACATTTGTAATAGACATAGTAGCACTAGTAAATAAACCTAATTAAAATCCAAATTTAATCTCAATCACAAACCCACACAAATATACCCCATCTAAGGCTCGCGTTATAGGTATCAGAAGGGGGTGAAACCCACACAAATATACCCCATCTAAGGCTCGAGTTATAGGTATCAGAAGGGGGTGAAACCCACACAAATATACCCCATCTAAGGCTCGCGTTATAGGTATCAGAAGGGGGTGAAACCCACACAAATATACCCCATCTAAGACTCGCGTTATAGGTATCAGAAGGGGGTGAAACCCACACAAATATACCCCATCTAAGACTCATGTTATAGGTATCAGAAGGGGGTGAAACCCACACAAATATACCCCATCTAAGGCTAGAGTTATAGGTATCAGAAGGGGGTGAAACCCACACAAATATACCCCATCTAAGGCTCGCATTATAGGTATCATAAGGGGGTGAAACCCACACCCCCATCTAAGGCTCACGTTATAGGTATCAGAAGGGGGTGAAACCCACACAAATATACCCCATCTAAGACTCATGTTATAGGTATCAGAAGGGGGTGAAACCCACACAAATATACCCCATCTAAGACTCGCGTTATAGGTATCAGAAGGGGGTGAAACCCACACAAATATACCCCATCTAAGGCTCGCGTTATAGGTATCAGAAGGGAGTGAAACCCCCACAAATATACCCCATCTAAGGCTCGCGTTATAGGTATCAGAAGGGGGTGAAACCCACACAAATATACCCCATCTAAGGCTCGCGTTATAGGTATCAGAAGGGGGTGAAACCCACACAAATATACCCCATCTAAGGCTCGCGTTATAGGTATCAGAAGGGGGTGAAACCCACACAAATATACCCCATCTAAGGCTCGCGTTATAGGTATCAGAAGGGGGTGAAACCCACACAAATATACCCAATCTAAGGCTCGCGTTATAGGTATCAGAAGGGGGTGAAACCCACACAAATATACCCCATCTAAGGCTCGCGTTATAGGTATCAGAAGGGGGTGAAATCCACACAAATATACCCCATCTAAGACTCGCGTTATAGGTATCAGAAGGGGGTGAAATCCACACAAATATACCCCATCTAAGGCTCGTGTTATAGGTATCAGAAGGGGGTGAAACCCACACAAATATACCCCATCTAAGGCTCGCGTTATAGGTATCATAAGGGGGTGAAACCCACACCCCCATCTAAGGCTCACGTTATAGGTATCAGAAGGGGGTGAAACCCACACAAATATACCCCATCTAAGACTCATGTTATAGGTATCAGAAGGGGGTGAAACCCACACAAATATACCCCATCTAAGACTCGCGTTATAGGTATCAGAAGGGGGTGAAACCCACACAAATATACCCCATCTAAGGCTCGCGTTATAGGTATCAGAAGGGAGTGAAACCCCCACAAATATACCATATCTAAGGCTCGCGTTATAGGTATCAGAAGGGGGTGAAACCCCACAAATATACCCCATCTAAGGCTCGCGTTATAGGTATCAGAAGGGGGTGAAACCCACACAAATATACCCCATCTAAGGCTCGCGTTATAGGTATCAGAAGGGGGTGAAATCCACACAAATATACCCCATCTAAGACTCGCGTTATAGGTATCAGAAGGGGGTGAAATCCACACAAATATACCCCATCTAAGGCTCGTGTTATAGGTATCAGAAGGGGGTGAAACCCACACAAATATACCCCATCTAAGGCTCGTGTTATAGGTATCAGAAGGGGGTGGGGGGTGGTGACCAAACAAACCATTTAAAATCTTACATGATATTATGTGGGCTAAAAGCTTGAAAGTTGGGAATTTTGTGAGATCTGGAGTTGGGAAATTCTAGGCTTATACTGCACCCCATTACTTTCTATTATGAAAGTCCTTAAACACAGATTTGTACAGACAAATATAAAATTTTCCAACTGTTTGTACAAAAAATCCGAACTTCAAAAATCATTGAACGTTGAAAGAGATTCCTTATGTAGTAAATTGTAGAAAGCTTAGTTAATCAAGGTGTCTAGTAGCGCTGTTGTCAGTAGGAAGAGAAAACGGTCAGTCAGTGTACGCTGCTTGTGCTATGGAAATGAATCATAAGGGAACATGAGCTGCCCAGTGGCAAAATTTCACTAAGCCAGCAATGCTTGAAGTGGCAGCATTGTCAGCTTATGTTTTGTTTATGATTTAGTGTTTTTAATTGTGACTTTTATGGCTGCTAGACTGTCACTGCTTTATAATTCAAATTATCATATGTTGTACAGCCAATGCCTTAATTAGGGATTTATTAAATTTTGAAGGCATAAAAGCGGTGAATGTTACACAACATTTTATTATTTTCGTATCGAATGCTCTGACTGATGAAATAAGGACATTGAGGTTAGTGTTAATGTTTGACTTCTGAAATACACACTAATTTTTCTAGCAAGTATCCATATTAGTTTGAATTGAACTGATATATCTTATTGTTTATTAAAATAGGCTTTCATGAAAGCAATTTAAATAGGCTCAAAACAACAATGAAGTAAGAGTAATATGGATGTGTTACATTGTTACAACTCTTATAACTTTTCATTTGAATAAGAAGACTGCTTTAAACAAAATATAAGTTATTTTTTCACCCTTAAACAGTTTCAAATTTGGGATACATTTTTAAATTCATTATTTAGTGTTCGATTTGCATGAAATTTTATATAAACATGTTTTAGAGTGCTGATTTAGAATTTGCCATAAGTTATTTAATAAAATGTCAGGGGAAGCCCATTCACCCTCGCGCGCTAAATTACAATAAGTTTTGAATAGTTTATTCACGTACCAGTATTAACATTTTAGGGCAACTTCCATGAGGCAGGACATTGGTCAACAGGTATCAAAATACTGTAGAGATATTGATAAATTCCATTCTTTATTACTTTATTTTACAGTTGAAAATGTTTTTAAATAAACATGACCAAATTGCTGATTTTTTGATAAAGTGACGAACGAGTTCTACAGCTCAGGGCAAATTAAGGGTACATTTCCTCTAAATTTTACTTATCCCACTGGTTTAGTTAGGTCTAACTGTAGATAGTCCGGCTGGTAGTAATGAACAGTGATAAAAACTTAAAAATTAGGATTTGAACGATTTAAAGTTATCAAAGGGTGTTGTGATGGCCACAGAGAGAAAAGTTGTGGTCATGAACTACAAAATGTTGGAAACCACTATGATAAAGTCAAGTTAATCTAAAATACAGTTTCCTAAAAGCTCGGTTCAAGGCTTGATGATTATCACCCCAAATTATTAAAAAATTCTGGGAGCCTCCTGCCCTGTTCTCAACATTACCCTTGTACTCTCCTTTGACACTTGGGAATTTTTCTAATTTTGAAATGCTTAGAGTTGGGAATTACACCCCCCCCCCCCTAATATATATATATTTCATGCAACGCCCCTGTATGTAACTTATTTTAGTCATATAATACATGTACAGTAACTTATGAGCCACTGATAACAATAGCGAGTTTGTAAATCTTTATGTCCCTGCGATTTTATTTGGATGAGTTTAGTTTTAATGTAGCAAACTTTTAAAACTTTAGAATTATTTTACTCTCCAGCTTCTTAAAATTATAATAGTAAGAAGAAAATATAGACATAGGGCCTTAAATGTAGTAAAACAAATAAAATAATTTGTAGGGCCTATGTGCTCAATATGAAAGATACTATTTTCAGCCTACCTACTGCAACTTTATAGATTGTTTAGCTTAAGTTACATATAAATTCTTGCAAATTATTTAGATGTGATCAAAAACCTAAAAAATAGGTTTATTTATAGCAAGTATTCGCAAACGATTTAGGCTCCCTTTTAAACTTGTGTTAAATAATCTTGTAAATGTAACATTTGTGTTCAAGGTTTTCAAATAGACCTAACTTAGGTGCCAGTTTCACTCATTGGGAAAAGTCCACCTGATCCACAGATTATTTTGATACTCTGTGAAATAGTAAAGTTGCTTTATAATATAAAATGAATTGAACATGTTTTGGACTGTGATGACTTTGAAACTATGCCTTACACTTAAATGAGGTAGGCCCTACATAGGCTAGTCAAATGTTTGTGAGTAATTTTGTCAGACAGAATATTATGAGTATCTCCCAGTTCATCAAGAAGTAATAAGGCAGTCATGTTAAGTGGCCGGAAAAACAACAATATGTTTATTTAATTTGTGTTTTATTAAACCATACTAATATAACCCTAATGCTCAAACAGACATGGAGAATGTGGGATGTTTGATTTTGAGGCAACTTATCATTGGCTCATGCTAAATAATGAATAGGTCTACATAAACAGAAGATGTCAAGTTTTCAATATTTGTATTTAATTCATTCATTGACTTCATTTTTCAAATTGACAAACATTAATTTATTAAGTTATATCAGTTCTGTTAAAATAATAATTGGCCTTTTTTTAAGCTTTTGGTAGTCGCATTAAACCATCTAAATGAAATAGTAAACAATGCATCTACAACATAAGACCATGAAGGAAAGCTTGATTGAGTCATATTTACAATTGTCATAATAATATGGAGTCACTTAAAGGGTTTCAAAACAATCAACTTTCTATTTAGTGTTTAGACGCCTAACATAACCATGCTGTTAACTAAGTTTGTAAAATAGTTCCATTGAACATGTCAATATTTCTTTAAAAAAACTATTTTTGGAAGAACAATCTTCAAAAGAATCTTTTAGTAGTAATGTATAAAAGTTTTTCTAATTTGAAGAAAAAACAAATATAATTAATTATTTTTTTACCATCATTAGAGTAATCATTAACGTGACAAAAATATCAATGCGCATGCAGCGATTCACAGACCACAGTACAACCGGCCCCGATATTTAAAACCTTATCTCAAATAATAACATTATACTTCTTTCTTACCTCCGACTCTATACATATTTGCTGTCATGGTGATGTTCTCCAAGATGCAATTCACGTTATAAAAGAAACTACATTTAACACTAATAACACAAAATCGTTAAGCACGTAAATTATCATTTCCGATCACAGAGCTTCCTCACAGCAACAACTCGCCATTTTCTCTCCTGCCTGTCTTCCTGCTCAATCCGGTGACGTCACATGCCACAGTCCTTCGGCGTACTTCGGGAATAAGCCACTACACAAAGCCGAATTAGCATCATTGCACACTGACCCTATCACTGTCATGACACGTCACGGAACCCTATCGTCCGTGGTGTCTAACGAAAGCCCATTTGATACTGTCATCAAATATAATTAAATGTTATCATTTCACTTTACAACAGAAGAAAAAACACGTGCCGTATACTTGAGCTATTATCTCAAGAAAGTATTCAATCTTCAAATACCTTTTTAGATGGTAATTGTAAATTAAATTATGGTCAATTTAGTGTTTTTCCAACTAAAATTTCGGCAATAATTGATAAAATGACTTTATGAAGAGATTTTGGTTTGTTGTATAAATGAATCAAAATTGCCTGAACTATACAGTGTACAGGGCCAGTTGAGACTCAAACACAGGATTGAAAAAAAAAAAAAAATATTATATAATATATATATCATTACAGAACCTCTACTCACAAGCAGTGGCGGAGCTTGGTTTGGTTGCGCCCCCTCCCTTTACCCTCCTCCCTTGGTTCTTAAAACATTGCACCCCCTTTACCTCCCACTCCACTTAACCATCATGTTATCATGCATCCAAGGGCGTAGAAAGGTGGGGGTCCGGATCCCCTTGGGATGAATTGGACCCCTCTGGAATTTGTTGAACGCCCTTAAAGGGGGTTAACAAGTACATATAAAAACCTAATGTTTATGTTTTTTTACTCTTACTAGTTTTATTTGTTTATGTTCATCAACCAAATATTAGCTAGTGAATATTTTAATATTCATCTTCAACTTTCACGATAAACTTTGTAAAAATTTCGATAAAATTAGCTCTGTCGATATTTCAAATACAGTACTGTACTTCTTTTCTCGTACGGTATTGAAAAACAAAGGACGTTTCTTGGAATGAGCCGAGTAGGAGAGGACCGAGCTAATGAGGCTATCACCTGTAAGATCTTACTTGAGGAATAGCCCTAAGAAAAGAGCAGCTAAAATAACAGAACAACTGTCAGTTGAAGTGGAGTTTGTAGCTTATGTAGGTACCTTCCCCACCTTATCTCAACATACCTACTTACTCAAAACATTATTTGCTAACTATGAAAAGTTTGAAAGGAAGGTAGTTTTTTATTTGAAAAAAGTCAGGATTTTTCAAAAGCAACCTCTCTTGACCTATTAAATTTAATCCACAATATGTCCAAAGCCATATCTTATCCAAACTTGATAATTGCTTTCAGATTATTTTTAACATAACCAGTTACTAATGCGTCGGTTAACGAGGTTTTAGTAAGCTGAAATTAATAAAAAATTACTTAAGGTAATCAATGGGTCAAGACAGGTTTACACACCTGGCAATACAATAATATATTGCTTAAAATATTAATTACGATGAAGTAGTAAATAATTTTGCTGCTGTTAAAACTATAAAGGTGTAAACTGTAAGTATGAAATAAAGCTGTTCATATTTTTAAATAATGCTACTTCTACATTTGTTCATAAGTAATTGAGGTAGCAATTAATTATAAACAAAAAGTATTCTTCATTCAATTCAAACTATTTACAAATTTTTTTTTCTTTAATACAACACCTATTTAAGCTCCTATAATCAGCACAGGCTATTGAATAAGATTATCTATTTAAGTTAATTTTTAATTGAAAAAATAATAAATTATAATAAATATTTAATACAAAAAAATTATTATTTTGCTACTATTTAATACAAATTAGCAAATTATAAATCTGCAACAGGTATACAATACAATCTGACACAATCACCTGCTCCGGTATGACTGGGTGGAAACAGGTTGGTTGGTGATTGGGGGGGGGGGGAGGAGAGGTGCCAATGTTACTGTTTGCCCCGGGTGCCAATTCCTCCAGCTACGGCCCTCATTATATTGGTCACTTAAACATTTTGAAAAGCGGTAAAAATCATCGTCACTAACTATGAAAAATGTTGGAACATAAAACATCATTGTGCCCCAAAATCTCACCTCCTACGACCCCCTGAGGTAACGGAGGGTGCGGGTGCGTAGCTCCATCACTGCTTGCAAGATTGTTCAGATCCCCTACCCCCAAACCCCTCACACTAAGCAAAGATAATACCGTTGGATGCGGGACTAAAAAAGAAAAAAAAGCTACTACCACTGTTGATAATAACCAAGCAATGCATTTTGATTATTAATTAACTATCCTTTTTTTAAGTGTGTTGAGTATTATAATGAAAAGGATTTGGTTTCAGAGCAACAGAGATCAAGTTTAATTGTCTAGCATCCTGAATATTTCACAATGAATAACATTTTGTTTAGTCAAAGCTCAAGGGAGTAAAACGGGTCAAGGGGCAGTGGCAAAACGTAACTTTTTCAAAAGTGTTGGTCAGTCGCACGAGTAGGGTGCAAGCGAGGGTGTTACTAATGTAACGAGGATGTACTAATTACGCTAATGAGCTAGGGATGATGAAGGTTGAATGTGTAGGAAGTGTACCCGCATTTGCGAGGAGGTAGCTTATAAAATCTTTAGGAAAAACCACCCGACTGGGATTCGAACCCCTAGCTTCCTGTCATCGGCAGTCTAGTTTAACACGCGGCCACCGAAATAGGTTTGAACACTTTTAATGAAAATTTATAAGCCAACGCTCTCCAAATTTTTCACTTTTTGGGACGAATATTACTTTATTTTGGTCTCGCGAGCTAAATGTAAAAGAATCAAGAATAAAAAATGAAGATACGAGGTTGCTTTCAATGGTATAAAATTAGGCACTGAATGTACTATACTATGTTTAACAACGCGTCTTACTACCCATTCGGGCTATACGCTTACGTACTAATTACGCTCATGGATTTAAGGTGGGGTGCTAGTGAGCGCGAGTTTAGTGTATTGATTTTGCAGTTTTTTTAAGCATAAAATTCTTTTTGGCCAAAATAAATCAAATATTTCTTCTATAGAAACATAGAGTTTAGTTTTCTGCTCATGTTAATCTCAAGAGTTCTTTAATGTCTGTCATGAGCATAGCGGCATTTGGTGACAACTTTTTAAATGAAGAGAAAAGTTGTCATTAAATTCCAGGACACCCTTGACAGATATTAAAGAACTGTTGAGATTAACATGAGCAGAAAACTAAGCTCTATGTTTCTATAGAAGAAATATTTGATTTATTTTGGCAAAAAAAAAATGTTTATGCTAAAAAAACTTAAAAAAATACTGCCCTAAACTCACGCTCACTAGCACCCCACCTTAAGTATGAGGGAGGCTATATTTATAGGAAGTGTACCCGAATTTGCGTGGAAGGAGAGTTATTTACTAAACCAGACTTCACAAAGAGTCATACTGAGGGGAGGTGTTTTGGGGTTCCAACCCTCCCCCTCCTTCATGAAATATTATTTTATTCCTGCCCAACTAATAGGCTAGTAGCTTATTAGTGTCTTATAAGATTCAGAGTACCTACAGCCTTAATTAGCTTTAAAAAACACTTAAAATTATTTCAAGAGAGATTAATATTTAAAACAATATCCTTGCCATCACTTGTCGGGGGCAATTCGCTATAACCTCCCGCAAACAGGACGACCATCTTTCCCTTTCCCGCAAAACCTAAAAAAAATATATTTTGGGTACGGCCCTGTATCCATCACTTCAAGACGACACAACCGGAAATGTACGAGTATGTTGCATCAGCCTATACATAGGATTAGACTTGATCAAACTACATGTGATTTAAAATGAGGTTTTAAATAAATAATACCTTAACTAAACTAAAGCCAACATCGGCTCCATCTTTATACATAGATTCCTAAAATACACTACAGATTGTTTTATGTTCATTGTCCTTGGAAGTTGGAAGATATGATGGCTCCATCTTTATAATATGTAGTTATATAATCATTTTAGATCAATTCAAAATCTAAGATCCAAACGCAAGGGGTCGCGACAATCTCAGAAGCAGAAATTGAGGTCGCAATCCAAAAAATGTTGGAAACCACTGGCTTAGGCTGTACACAGTGTTATGAATGGTTTAAGCGATTCAAATGTGGTTGGCAGTCAACTGGTGATGATTCTCGTTCAGGGCGGCCCTCGACGTCAACTGAAGACGCTCATGTTACCCAAGTTCGGGTAACCGTGCGTTCAAATCGTCGATTGACTGTCCTAAAAATTGCGAGTGAGTGTAACTTTCAATGGAATCTTGTCATGACATTCTGACCGAAAAATTGGGAAATGCATTGAGTTACTCCAAAGCTCGTCCCTCGGCTGCGAACCCAGGGCCCAAGAGAAAATCGCGTTGCGATCTGTCAGGAGTTTTTGGATAGCGCAAACGAGGACGAAAACTTAATGAAGAGAATTATCACTGGTGATGAGACATGGGTTTACGGATACGATTGTCGAGGCGAAAATTCACTCTTCACAGTGGGTCGGAAAAAAATTCGCTGGGACCGAAAAAAGCACGGCAGGTCAGATCGAACGTGAAAGTCAATTTGGTTGGGGTTTGTTTGTTTGTTTTTTTCCGTTGAAGGCTTTGTTCATCACGAATTTTTAACAGAGGGACAAACAGTGAATCGATGGTATTATATTGAAGTGGCCAGATATATGAAAGAAAATGTCAGAAGAAAAAGGCCCGAGCTGAGGAAAAACAAATCCTAGTTCCTTCATCATGACAATGCGCCAGCACACGCATTGTTGCTGATTCGTGACTCTTTCGACAAAATTGACCATTACTGTGCTGACCTTCCCCCCTTACCCCACACTAGCGGACTTTTTCCTGTTTATAAAACTAAAATTCACGTTGAAAAAACGAATATTCACACTATTGAAGACATCAAGGAAAAATCTCAGGCAGACCCATGTGCGAGCCCGAAAAAACCCTATTAGGACTTTTAATAAGTGGAAACGGCGGCGTTGGGAGCGGTACAGCAACCGAGGAGGGGGGTACTTCAAAGTTAACAAGGCCGAATAAGTTGTAGGTAAGCCCGATTTTTTTTTTAAGTTTAGGAACTTTTTGGACAGACCTCGTACTTGTATGGAGACCTTACACAGTATCATTCAAATAATTTAGTAACTATTTTAAATGTCAATCAATGTCGTTTGATCAGTTAAAATTGAAAATAAGTAGGGGGCCACATTTTAGAAAATTCAATAATGTCATCATATTGAGTTAAAAGTCTCATTTTCAAAATCCCTATTATTTTTTAGAAAAAACCTTTAAGACTATATAAAATGAATTACTGTCTATGTTTTTTTTCAGAAAGGTTGTGATTGGTAGGCTTTAAGTCTTTTGTTGAAGTCACTTTTACAATTTATTATAAATGCGTGTACGTGAAAGTGACTTTTAGGGCGTTTGTTCCCTTTCATTAGAGAAAACCACTGTTCACACACTTAATGTGCTGCCGGATATTGCACGTATTTGGTGAGCAAATTTTGGAATCGATCACTGGTGAGTAAAGCTTAACATTTGGTTCTCCAAAGAATGACAAACTTTCAAATGTCATACTCCCAAATTATGTAACTCTACTGCGTTTCTAAAAGCATGAATCGGCCGCATTGTGTGATGGTTCAACAAAAGGCACGCGGGCCGCTCAGAATCATGAACCGGGCCGCATTGTGTGATGGTTCATCAAAATGCACGCGGGCCGCTCAGAATCATGAATCAGGCCGCATTGTGTGATGGTTCATCAAAAGGCACGCGGGCCGCTCAGAATCATGGACCGGGCTCCATTGTGTGATGGTTCATCAAAAGGCACGCAGGTCGCTCAGAATCATGAATCAGGCCGCATTGTGTGATGGTTCATCAAAAGGCACGCGGGCCGCTCAGAATCATGAATCAGGCCGCATTGTGTGATGGTTCATCAAAAGGCACGCGGGCCGCTCAGAATCATGAATCAGGCCGCATTGTGTGATGGTTCATCAAAAGGCACGCGGGCCGCTCAGAATCATGAATCAGGCCGCATTGTGTGATGGTTCATCAAAAGGCACGCGGGCTGCTCAGAATCATGAATCAGGCCGCATTGTGTGATGGTTCATTAAAAGGTCCGCGGGTCGCTCAGAATCATGAATCAGGCCGCATTGTGTGATGGTTCATCAAAAGGCACGCGGGCCGCTCAGAATCATGAATCAGGTCGCATTGTGTGATGGTTCATCAAAAGGCACGCGGGTCGCTCAGAATCATGAATCAGGCCGCATTGTGTGATGGTTCATCAAAAGGCACGCGGGCCGCTCAGAATCATGAATCAGGCCGCATTGTGTGATGGTTCATCAAAAGGCACGCGGGCCGCTCAGAATCATGAATCAGGCCGCATTGTGTGATGGTTCATCAAAAGGTCCGCGGACCGCTCAGAATCATGAATCAGGCCGCATTGTGTGATGGTTCATCAAAAGGTCCGCGGACCGCTCAGAATCATGAATCAGGCCGCATTGTGTGATGGTTCATCAAAAGGTCGCGGGCCGCTCAGAATCATGAATCAGGCCGCATTGTGTGATGGTTCGTCAAAAGGCACGCGGGCCGCTCAGAATCATGAATCAGGCCGCATTATGTGATGGTTCATCAAAAGGCACGCGGGCCGCTCAGAATCATGAATCAGGCCGCATTGTGTGATGGTTCATCAAAAGGCACGCGGGCCGCTCAGAATCATGAATCAGGCCACACGCGATCCCCAAGTTTGACATGTCTGGTCTAAGGCATCACTCTTGTGTTAGACTGGCCTGCTGAAAATGAGGAGATCGGGGCTCGAATTATGGTTGGGTCTACTGAGGATGTTTTTTTCCTAAATGGTTTCCCTGTCTCCTTCCACGCAAATGCTGGTAGATTACCTCTATAGTGCTTTCTTCCTCATCCCTAAGCCATTAGTGTAATTATCACAACCTGACCAGATAGTAGATTGCGATAAAACAAACTGAACATGGGTTGAGTCCAAAACTGCTAGATGGGTTTGTCTCTAACACATTAGCAGGTTATTATTATAGAAGATTTCCATTTAAACACAAATTGAGTCTTGTGTGAAAGCTCTCCTTCAATGGCAGGTGTTTCCCATGGCTCGAACACAGATTCTTTGGTGTGCTGACAGCGAAAGACAGAATCTGTGGCCCGCCCCGTCTGAAACGTTCATTTTACCACAATGATTTTGTTGTGACGTCACACTGACAGTGGCCCGTGTGGAAAGGACCGCTCCCACTCTGAAGACTTAGGCCTAAATACATTTTAGAACAACCTTTTTTTTCTGTGGCTAGCCCAATCGGGTTGTGAACGCGTAACTCTGAACAAAATAAAAATTATAATAACATGTTTAATTTTGATCAAATAAAATTAAAGTGGCTCTTCTCCGTACTACGTCACCGTTGCTCTTTGTTTTATCGTTCGTAAATGTTGTGAGTGTGACGTGTTAATGCTTACAACTTCCCTCAATCCCCATCATGCAGTTGGCTCCTTCAACTGTTATACCTAACCAATCTTTAAAATTAGAAAATTGAAAACTTATACCGAGACTGTGTCAACAAATTTTAAAAATATTCAAAGGAGAAGTCCTAATTTAATAAAACAACAAAATTTCTTTCAACAGCAATATATTGGTTCTATCAAACTAATCAAGGGCTTGGAAGGCTAATTTTTCAAGGGGGGGGGGGGTTCCAGATCCCACCAACCCCCGTCTTTCTATGAGCTTGAAAACATTTTTTTTAAATCAAATAATTCACTTCGGACTGAGCCGATTTAAATTTAATTTTTAAATAAAATTTCATGTATTGATGATGATCTAGATTTTTTTTTCAACCTCAATTTTACATTTATAAAATCACACAGCTACAGTTGATAGCTGTCATTACAAAATAGACACAGGATGCATGCGTCAACGGAAAAAATGGGACACTAATTTATTGTAAAGTTGACATGATTGAGTGAGTTTGTGAGTTATTTTGGAGAGTGGTTCAGGAACAGTTGTACTTGTATTTGAATAAAAATACACATTGAAGAATATCTGAGAAGTATTGCTGGACTGTTTTTTCCCACCTCTCACAAATGAGCTTTTTTTTTCTCTGTGGAAATTGCACTTCCGTTAAGGGTCTTGTATAATTTAAGGTATACATACTTGCACTGTTGTATTTCTGGGTGGAATTACAATTCCGAAGCTTCAAAAACACTCAAAAAATCCTCAATCATCTTAAATGTTATATTATGAGTCCATTAACAAACCTTTGTTAGAAGACGACTATATCTATGTTTCTAACAGTTTTCTTTAATCTCAGTACTGAGACATTTCACGTGAAATGTCGTTAAAATTGAGCTAAATTTACCTTTTAATATATTTATAATTTTAAATAATAAAACTAAAAATGTAGGTGTTTCACTACAACAGTGACAAATGTATTGTTACCTTACGTTCTAGTAAGCAGCCTCTTTAGGTGCGGATGTAGGCGACGCGAGAAAAGGGCAGTGTTTTTTTGCAGTTTTTATATCAAAACACTTTTTTGGTCAAAATAAATCAAATATTACATCAGTACAAACATAGAGTCTAATTTTCTTCACACAGTTCTACCAACATTTTTAGAATATCCGTCAAGGGTGTCCTAGAGTGTAATGACAACATTTTCTCTTCATTTAAAAAGTTTGTCATCTAATGACGCTATGCTCAGAGCAGGTATTCAACAACTGTTGATATCACCTTGTGAAGAAAATTAAACTTTATATTGGTTCTGCAGCAAGCTTTAATTTATTTTGGCAAGAAAAAAAAAGTGTTGATATAAAAAATTGTGAAAACACTTCTCGAATCTCCACCTTTAATGTATCTTTGTTACCCGCCTCGGTGGCGTAGTTGGCTGACGCGCTAGTCGTGTTGAGTCAGACCATCGAGGACGGGGAGATCGAGGTTCGAATCTCGGTCGGGTGAACTGAGGGGTTTTTTCCTAAATGGTTTTCCACTCTCCCTCCACGCAAATGCGGGTTCACTTCCTCTAAATTCAACCTTCCCATTTCCTAATCCATTAGTGTAATTAGTACTTAAGCGTATAACCCAAACGGGTAGTAAGACGCGGTGCAAAAAAAAATGTATCTTTGTTGTATCCTCTCTACCAAAGTCCTCTTCTTACCTTACGGATTACATTTGCGTAAGGTTCGGAGTTGGTAATAAGAGATCGAGAGATCGAGACCCATGGTAACAGACTGCTATGTCCACAGAGTCACAAACCTTAAGTTCATAGTTCATAACACTCCGTTGAAGTTGAATTAACCTCAACTTTCTTAAGAAAATTAAATTGTGAAAATATTTCTTGTGTTTGTAGAATTTGTTGACATTATTTTATTTCAACGAATATGATTGTACAATGTGTTATACTTTTCCATTGGGGAGCCGCGATATCATGTTAGTAAGGACACGGAGTGTGCTTTAAAAATTAAAAATCATGTGGACTTGAGGTCCAAGAGGATATGGATCTTAAGGGGCCGCCTCGGTAGGCGAGAAACGGTCGCGTAGACGTTCGTCTCTAAAGCAATATATAATTTTACGATACGTTATTTCAATATATGGTTCACGCCAAACTAGAGTCTAAAGATTCCAACAAGACTGATTTTCGCTAACAATATTATAGTTTGAGGTTTATTCGGAGAAAAAAGTATGAAAATGTGATATTAGCTCATTTTAAACGACTAAACATATTTACGGAGCTATGAGGCTTGGATGAAAACACGCTCTAGATTTAGCCTTCCTCTAACAAATACAGCAATTCTGTGCTATAACATAACAGCATAACATTTTAAGATATTAAATTGAGAACTAGCAGCAAGCTTTCCTCTTTATCTTAAGATGCGGTGCTAGTGAGTGCGAGTTTAGTGCATTAATTTTGCAGTTTTTATAGCATAAACATTTTTTGGCCAAAATAAATCAAATATTTCTTCTATATAAACATAGAGTTTAGCTTTCTGCACATGCTAATCTCAAGAGTTCTTGAATATCTCTCATGAGCATAGCGGCATTTGGTGACAAACTTTTTAAATGCAGAGAAAAAGTTGTCACTAAATTCCAGGACACCCTTGACAGATATTCAAGAACTGTTGAGATTAGTATGTGCGGAAAACTAAACTCTATGATTTTATAGAAGAAATATTTGATTTATTTTGGCTAAATAAATGTTTATGCTATAAAACCTCGAAAATACTGCCCTAAACTCACGCTCACTAGCACCCCATCTTAAGATAAGAAGTTTCGTAGTTTTCTTTCCCCTCTTTCTTATTGACATGACAATGGGTGGCTGTAGGTGAAGGGCGAAAGTGAACATGAGCTTAGACAGAATAGAGTAGTTCCAGAAAACGACCCAGACTATTGTATTTTAAGCCATGTGGCCTGACAGCGATTAATTCTTTCTCGCTAAACGAAATGGCTGCCTTAAAAAATAATCTAGAAGAGGCTAATGGAGTATTTAAGGTATAGCTTGAATCAGTCTTCGTGTCGCAGTGCGGTCGGAATGAAACTGAACGAATCGGTTTGCCAGGAGGGAATATTTCGACGGATTCCGAAGCTATGCGCATGCGTTCTCAGCACTGAACTATTGCATCATCTACACTCACGCTCAGTTTACACCTGATGATATTTGTTTCATGTTCCTTGACAATTTTAGCTTATTTAAAAAAATGTCTTTAGACGAAGAAATAATCGATTTAGTTCAACAATACCATATGATGTACGACGTTGCTAATAAAAATTCGTATGACCGGGTAAAAAAGGAAAATGTGTGGGAGGAATCTCGAAAATTTTATGTTGCATTTATGTCGTGCACTCCAAGTATTTTTGAAGCAGTTTCTTCTTCCTCTTTATCGGCAGCAATACACACAACAACCGCCATTACCTGCTCTTCACTGCTGCTATCACTACTATACCCAAATCATTAAAATCGATGTACCCTTTTGGTTGCTGTTTTCCGACTGACATGAACTGAATTCCGAACTAGGGATGGAACAACGTAACCGAATCAGTTTCTTTGCAACAGTTGCGCTGCTGAAACTAATGCGAAGAGAAGGCTGTTGCAACAGCGCGCACGCAACCGATAGCAACGCTAGTCTGTAAATTAAGCATTTGACTGCGTTCAAATGTATTTCGTGTTTCAACCTGTCGCATTAGTCACTCACCACTGTTGATGATTATTGTTAGAATGTGTTGCCTTCAACGTGATTATTTTGTATTTATTTATTTAGCACCACATATTACTACCCGTTCGGATTATACGCCTTCAACGTGATTAAATATAGTGTTTGGTTTATATAGTGACTGTTTACTGTTTAGTTCAAGGCCGTAGCCAGCCAATAATTTCAGGGGGGTTTGGTGGGCCCATCCCTCAATTGACGGAAGCTAGAGAAAATTCTAAATAAAAAACTGTTCTAGAAGCTATCTGAAGTGTCTTTTATGGCACTATAACACCCTAACTGCCGAGGGCTGGGAAAATTTCTAAATATTAAATACCTCTATAATTTATCTGAAGTGTTTTTTATGGCACCATAACACCCTAACTGCAGAGGGCTGGGAAAATTTATAAATATTAAATACCTCTATAAGTTATCTGAAGTGTTTTTTATGGTAACATAACACCATAACTGCCGAAGGCTAGAAAAAATTCTAAATAATAAACACCTCTGGAAGCTCTCTGAAGTGCTTTTTAGGGTAACACAGCCCCCTAATTTGTACTTGTACCTTAATTTTGATATTGTTTGAACCATAAATAAAGCCATATATATTTTGTTCATAAAATTTCTGGGAGGGGGGGTTTGAACCCCGAAAAACCCCCCCTGACTACGGCCTTGGTTTAGTTGATATAGTAATTAGTGTTAATTAGATATAGCGTTCAGTTTTAATTCCAATGAGTTCTGTGCGTCAGTCTTTTGGTCATTTACACTGTTGTAGAATGAATTTGTAATTTCGTTTTAGTCTTAAACTTTTTTTAATGACTTTCGTAAAAAAAAAATACACTGTCACAAGTTTAAATAAATTAGTACAAAAAATAGTAAATTCTGAAGCATAAAAAGTAACGTTGATTAATTCATTTTAAATTTAACTGATGTATTAAATTTGTTTCGTTTCATTATTTTGGCAGAAAAGATTTTTAAAATTACATCTGTTTTACAAAATCAGTAACGCAATGCATTCTGGTGCAGTAGAGCACATTAGTTAAAACTTAAATCAGGCGACAACACAGTCGAGTGATACCGCCAGCCTGCTACTAACTGTTGCGTAGCTGCAACTGATTCGGGAAAACATCACCTTATTCCATCCCTATTCCGAATCAGTGTGAGGACAAAGCTCGTTTCCGTTCGTAGGGTTCTGATTCCGAACGTTCCGATCTGATTCGGTGTGTGGCAAGCTAGTCTTCACTTTCCATTCAGGGGCTGGAGCTCCACGGGCGATGAGCACGGTAGGTTTCTAAGGCGATTGCTTTCTAATCAAATGATAGGAAAACTGCTGTACTTATTTGATTTTCACGTCTGTACGGATCCATTCACTTAGTGTTTTGTTCATATTTACCCAACCAAATCAAATTTAAGTTTTAAAAGATGATTGAAAGTTCACAAAACATTACAAACTAGACTAATTACTAAATTGTTTTTATTGCATAATGAGCTGTCTAGTTCTCTATGCTATTTAGTATTTTAATGTAAAATTATGTGTTAAAAATTTGTAACTACTCTTAGTTATAAAATTGTATTACTCACCTTATTTCATAATTTAAGTTAAAAAACAATATTTGGATATTTTTAACCCAAAATCTAATAAGTACCTATGTTCAATAATATTTATATATTTCTTTCCAATCCAAACAATCTCTTAGAACAAAATAACTAACTAAATTTGTCTGTTATTTCAAAACAATACTTTGCCAAAGCACGTTGTACCTAACCAAATAAAACCTATAACCAAAAATACTTTCATCAATGTTCGGCATTAAACTAAAAGTCGAGGCAGTGATGCAAAATAATCAACAGTGAGTCATAACGAGTGAACATGGAGAACTAGATGATGTGACTTCATCATGAGCTGGGTAATAACTTTACAAAAATTCTTCAGCATCAACTCGGTTGGAACTTAGAAGTTTTCGCAAACAACAATAGGTACGGTACATTTTAGTTGCCAGAAAATAACAACAAAGGACCCTGTTCACCTGTAGGTGTGATCACCTACATTCATAACACTTGGTTTCTGGTCCATTTGAGAAAAACGCTAAAAACAATAATATACCGAGGGAGAATATATTTACCTTGAGTTTTCTACGAATGGGCATTGAGAACTACATTTAGAAGATACAAACAGATTTTATGCGGTTAATATTGGTAGCACTTTACTATACTATTAAGATGTATTCTTAGGTATTGCTAATATCCATCAAAAGTGACAGATGTAGATTACAATCATGACTTGACGTACGCGTATATAAAAGTAGATCTAGTATACCTTTTTATAGCTGTTAGATATGTCTATTTGTAAGAATTAAGGTGGACAAGTTTATGAGTCTTGGCTCATGTATACAATCATTTAATACCCTCCTAGTTTCTACTCGTACTATTAGTTGTGGATAATCTGGGGGTTGTTGATTATAACTTCACGGCTTACTACTCTTTCGGGCAATACGCATTTAAATTACAGTAAAGGGGTACGGATGAATAACGTAATAATGTAGAAGTAGTGTACCCAAACTTGCGTGGAGGGAGAGTGGGAAACCATTAGGCAGATTCGAACTCTTATAAACATCCCTTTGCCGGTAACTCAGGCTAAATAAACCTGACATTTATGCCCCTTTATGTTAGGCTTGTCTTTCAGCACCACGTCGGTTTATACGTGAGTTTGAAATCTTAGAGAAAAAACAAAACGGAGTAAAAATGTTGGGGGTAAATAAACACACAAAAATGTACACGTACTTTGTTGCACCGGGCACGGTCTTGTCAAGTTTGCCAGTGACGGGGATTTTGGGTTTTGAATCCCGGCCGGATGTAATTGAGTTGTTTTTCCTTAGTATTTTCCAACTATCTTTTTTACACAAATTCGGCCACATTAGTTAATATAAATGTTACCTCCTCATTGCTATCTTATGTTGGTTATTAAATGTAACTAATATAATTAAATGTTTGATTTATGAATATACCAAGTATTTCATTTAATTACTTATTACAGTATTCATTCAACTGTGGAGGATCAAATTATGTTGTGTTAAGTTACTGATAGCACTGTAATCAAAATTATTGACAACAGTTAAACAATCAAATATAGTTATTTTCATGACATTAATAGAAAGTAGATCGGTGATACAAGACTGCTTTACTTTGTTTTGTACATAAATACGGAAAATATTATATATTATCTGTATTATTGAGTAACATAAAATCGTTAGTAGTCTTATGAAACAGAGAATAGTAATTGTCAAACTAAAGTAGAATGGGTTCAGTGGTTGACTCTAAATTTAGTTTATTTTTTCTCTTTCGCGTGGTATTTGTCTTCGAATCTGTAAGTATTTAATCTATTACACTTTCATGTTCAATATCTGTGTATTAGAGTTTTTAAAGTGTTTTTTTTTTCACTGAGCACTACTACAGGTTTGGGTTGTACTCGTTTGATTACGCTAGCGGAGTAGGGATAGAGAAGGTAGAATGTTTGAGGAAATGTATCTGCGTTTGCGTGTAGCGAAAGGGAATTTATTTTAGGGAAAAAACACTCAGTGCATCCGTTCGGGATTCGAACCTCGACCTCCCCACCACTGGCAAATCTAGCCAAACGAACCCTCAACTACATCAACGATGTATAAATAAACCATAATAACATTTATAACTATTGTTAATTATAGGCCTATATTTTTATTTTAAAAGGCTGCAAAAGTGTAAGCTTGCACAGTCAAACAATGATCCCTTATTTCACTATCACGTTTCAAACTTTGCATCTAACAACCCAAGACAGATCAAATACATAATGTTTAAGTTAGTTAATGTGTTTCAGATATTAATGAATGCAACTTCTAATGACATCAAAGATCAAGGAAATAACAATGCTGAAATCATGGAAATTGTGCACACCCAAATTAACTTCTATTCACAAATCATACCGAAATTTAACGCTTTCTTCAAACTTGGTTTAGCTAAATATAAGACCCTCCGAACCCATTACAATCTTGTAGCCCAGACCCTCGGGCCAAATGGTTCGTTAGATGTGGCCCTAGCATTGGCCGAAATAAATCACCAAAGGTTTAGCACGCAAGGTCAACTTTTACGTGGCGTGCTAACTTACCTAATGAACGATGCAACAATGTCACAAGACAGAAGAAGATCTATTTCTGCTGTGTTGCCATATTTGATTTTAGATATATCTCCAGGAAGTGATCCTGTCTAACTTTAGTGACGAACAGTTTGTTTTTATTGCTTTTGTGCAATAAACTACAGTACGATTTAGATAGAAAGAAATTTTTTTGACAATTATTATAAAAACTACCTATTAAAAATGCTTTTTTTTTCATAGATAGGTATTCATGTAATCTGCAACTGTAACTTTTCATAAATACTATCAAGATCTATGAAATAATATTAATGATGTAAAATTTTATCATTGTTGATTGTGTGGCATATTAATGCTGCCTGATAAGTATACACGTTAGCATACCTTCTCCCCATTCCTTTTCCGGGGATGGTTGATGAGACCGCCGCCAGGCGTCGTGGGCATAGGAAAAAAGAGTTGCGCCGTTGCCTGGCGGTAGTCGGCTAGGGAAGGGATGTGGGGTGCATTCGCGGACGAACAACCGAGGCATCACATACTACCGGATTGGTATTGGGGTTGAACGCTTTGCACAGAAACATTCATCGTTGTTTGAAAGTGATAAATAAAAGCTGGATGAATCCTTCTTGGTCTTTGTTGAGTTTAGTTTCACTATCAAATAAATAGCATCATATTATCCACCCAGCACAAGGACATGCAGGACAACTTTTTCGAAGAGCTACAATTGTAAAAAAAAAAAGTAGGTATTTTTAAAGTTTCTTTGTACCAAAATCCTACTATAGCTTACCTAATAAACAATGTAATGATTTTTGAAAAAAAAAATCAGTTTGTGAATAGCGAGGTTCAAGAAGAGAAATAATTCGAAGGGGATGTTAGCATTAATTATAATTTAAGTGCCAGTTGATTTATTTTAATGGCTTATTCTTTGAAATTAGATTGGAATTGAAGCTAATTGATTTGTTTGAACGTTATGTAGGCCTAAGCCCTATGTAATATGTTGTAGTTATGGTGTTATTTTTATGTATAGTACTCAACCCGAAGGATGATTGGATTCTCAACAAATAGTTCCACCGTCAGCTGTAAAGCTTTGGCAGCACTGAAGAGTCGTACTAGGGAAATGAGGAGTGGTAGTTTCTCGTTGTCAATGGTTGGTGGTATTCTGACTGTTCAATTTAAACTTATTATAAATAATAGTTTGAGTTTCCTTAAGTAGATAAATGTTGATGTATTTTAACATCTTTTTATATTATTTGATAACTTTTAATTTTTGTCTCTCATCCTTTGCTAATGCAGCACCTTACTTGAATAATGCTGGATTTACTCTTAAGAAACAGCACCCCAACAATGGTTAAATCAAAATCCCTAAGGCAACTGTAAGTAAACAAACACACACACTAAAATGTATCGCTTCCTATCGCTAAACAACGTTTTGAATAAACTCTAATAATTGTGAAACCAAAAGTGCCTTTTTATTGCAAAAAACTAACAGGTTATGGGCTCAAGCACGTAACGACATTAGTGCGTGATTGATTTTGTTAAAATAAATTCACTTGGTGCGATATTTTTGGAGAAAATCCGACGAGACATTTTGAGGTTAGGACGACGCCGCCACGCTCACAATGGACTCGACGAAGATTATCAACGTTGGACTTCTGGAAGGAAAAGGAAACTGGAATACATGGCGATACAAACTGAGCATTTGTTTACGAGGTATCCCCGGAGCGACAGACGTAATTGAAGGCAGGTTAGTCAAACCAAGGGCGTTGTCTGATGAAGCGACCGCGGCACAAAGAGCGGAGTACCAGACATCGCTCGACGCTTTTAATAAGGCAGACAGCCATGCGTTGATCGTTTTAACCGCAAATATGACGGAAGAGACACTTCAGAAAATAATGCGTCTCAAGTCAGCCCGGGAGGTGTGGCTCGAACTGCACAAACTCTTCGACGGCGTCTCCGAAGACAAGGTTTACAATTTATGCCTTAAGTTCTTTAGTTATGAAAAAGCCGTTGAAGATGATATCGCTACGCATGTCTCAAAATTAAAGAATTTGTGGAGCGAACTAAAGCAGGAAATGAGTAACGACGCCGAGCTAACCTCAAATTTGCCAGATTTATTTATGATCTGTAAAATTTTAGGTACGTTGCCTGAAGATTACTTTTCATTCAAGTCGAGCTGGATGCTGATGTCAAAAGCTGACAGGACAATCGACAATTTGACGAACCAGCTGTGTGCCTACGAGAATGCACTGAAAGGCAAACAAGAGTCATCTCAACAAGAAGCCCTCTATGTTAATTCGTCAAAGCAGCCAAACAACTCGCACAAGAATCAGCAAAAGGGTGACAAAAAGAAATTCTGCACCTACTGCAAGAAGAAAAATCACCTAGCAAAGGTATGCAGGAAGCGAATCGCGGATGAAGCACTTGGCAACAAAGCCAGCAACTCGGAAAATCCGGAAAAGGGTGCAAATATGATCCTGACTACGGTAGCCTCGACTGTGATGAACTTGGAGTGCAACTCCAAGTTCTGGTATGTAGATAATGGAGCAACAAGTCATGTTTCTAATAACAAAAATATTTTTAGGACGTTCGAGTCTTTTTCTACAAACCACACAGTGATCACAGCGAATGGCGTGAAGGTTGCGGCTATTGGTAAAGGCGACATTGACATCGAAGCAGAAGTCAACGGCAAGATGCACAAGCTCACGTTGGCTGATGTATGGTGTGTTCCCGGGATCCAGAGAAATCTATTCTCAGTCCTTGCAGCGCAGGATAAGAACAAGGAAAGCAGGTTCATCTCGTCTCCAGAGGTTTGCAACTTCATCGTCAACGGCGAAGTGAAACTGACTGGAGTTCGTGAGCGGTTTGGTGGACTCTACAGGCTGAACGTGAAGAACGTGAACGACATTCCATCCAATGAAGTCAACGCAACAGAAGCAAACAATCTTCTCCAACTTTACCATGAACGATTCGGACATCAGAACAAGCGACACGTGAAATCCCTTCTGGACAAGCTGGGAATTCATGTCAACTTGGACAGTGAACTTTGTGAAGGCTGCGTCTATGGCAAAGCTCATCGTCTGCCTTTCGGTACGAGGTCTAAGACAACGGAACCGGGAGAGCGGATCCACACAGATGTTTGCGGTCCATTCAAAGAGTCCATGTCAGGATACTTGTACTTCGTCCTCTTCAAGGATGACTACACGAAGTTCAGGACCATCTACTTTTTGAAAGAGAAGTCCGAAGTTGCAGAGAAGTTGGCTCAATTCGTTGCGGAAGTCAAGACTCTTGGACACAACATCAAAGAGCTGCTAAGCGACGGTGGCAAGGAATTCGACAACAAGCATGTCAGAAAAATCCTACAAAAGGAAGGAATTGTTCAACGCATTACGATGCCCTACACTCCAGAGCAGAATGGCTCCAGTGAAAGAGAGAACCGCACCGTGGTTGAAACTGCTCGAGCAATGATGTATGCTCATGGAAAGCTGCCTCAGATGCTTTGGGCCGAGATGATCAACACAGCAGCCTATGTTCTCAACAGGACAGGACCTTCCCGAGTTGATGGAAAATCTCCCTACGAGTTGTGGCATGGCAGTAAACCAGGTCTGAAACATCTTCGGGTGATCGGATCTACCTGCTATCCACACATTCCAAAACAACAAAGGAAGAAGATGGATCCAAAAGCAATCAAAGGAATTCTCATCGGATACGACAAAGACGACGGCTACAGGATCTTCTGTGAAGAGGAAGGAAAACTCATCAGATCAAGAGATGTCATCTTCGAGGAAAAGGTGCTAGAGCATAAAATCGACAACTATCTTCCGGAAAGTCTCGACTCTGCTGCTGAACCAGTGGATTCAACTTCTGAAGAAAGTCAAGAAGATGATGACAAAACGCAAAGCGAAGAAAATGATGATGAATTCTGGGATATGAGTACTGCTGATGAAGAAGAAGGTCTAGATGAACAAGTTCCAGATAGTGCTCCAAGTCCAGATGAAGAAGCCATCGTCAAGCGCCTTCGTAATCGTTCGTCGCTCAAACCTCCAGAGAAATATCAGGACTTCGTGATGCTTCTCTCTAGCCCTCTTCAGGAACCTGGATCCTACAAAGAAGCCATGCGATCGGATCAGCAAGATCGTTGGAAAGAAGCTATGAGTCGTGAGATGAAAGCTCTTGAAGAGAACAAGACTTGGGAACTGGTTGATCTACCCCCAGGAAAAAGAGCAATCTCGAATAAATGGGTCTACCGGATCAAAACCAACGCCGATGGATCGATTGATAAATACAAAGCCAGACTGGTCATCAAAGGCTTTTCACAGCGGAAAGGAGTGGACTACGATCAAACCTTCAGTCCAGTTGCAAGAACATCAACTATAAGAACTTTACTCAGTGTTGCTGCCAACGAGAAGATGAGACTAGCACAAATTGACGTCTCAACAGCATTCCTCTATGGTGACCTCCAGGAAACCATCTACATGCAGCAACCTGAAGGACATAGTGATGGATCCAACCGGGTTTGCTGCCTGAAGAAAAGCTTATATGGACTGAAGCAAGCTCCTCGATGCTGGAACAAAAAATTCAGCAACTACATCGTCAGCTTGGGATTCAAGCGAAGTAAAGCGGATCCCTGTCTGTTCGTGAGACGAAAAGGACAGAAGAAGATGTTTTTCGTTCTTTACGTTGACGACGGACTGATTGCAGCTGAAGATGAGCAAGAACTTCAGAAGTTCATCAACGATCTGAAAAAGGAGTTCAAAATCACCTCCATGCCGGCGTCTTATTTTCTAGGATTGGAAATCAGCCGAGAAAAGGACGGATCAATTAGTGTGAGCCAGAAACACTACACGGAGACCATACTCGAGAGATTTGAAATGACCAACTGCAAAACTGTATCTACTCCAATTATCAAGGACAACGATGCAGAAGAAAGTCCTCCAAATCCTGACTTCCCCTACAGACAAGCTGTTGGAGCACTTATGTTCTTGATGTGCGGCACACGACCAGACATCGCATATGCTGTCAGCGTGGTGTCCAGAAACCTCGAAAATCCAACCAACCGTGATGTTCAGAAAGTAAAAAGGATTCTGCGGTATCTGAGAGGAACGACAGACTACGGACTGGTCTACAAATCCAACCTGGAAAAAGGTGTATTTGATTGTTTCAGCGATGCAGATCATGGTGGCTGCCTAACTACAGGACGCTCTACCTCAGGAGTGCTCTGCCTGTACTCTGGGGCACCTATTTCGTGGATGAGTCAGCGACAAGCCTCTGTTGCCATATCCACAACCGAAGCTGAAATCGTAGCTGCCAGTGAAGCTGCGAGAGAGATGCTGTGGACCAAGCGGCTTCTGAGCGAACTTGGCCATCTGAAGTCGACACCTACTCTGCAAGTTGACAACGAAGCAGCCATCCGGCTTGCACAAAATCCTGAGTTTCATCGAAGAACAAAACACATTCGGATCAGACACTTCTTTGTTCGCGAATTGGTCACCGATGGGGAAATCAACATTTTAAAAGTTGACACTCAAAATCAGCTCGCGGACATTTTTACAAAACCATTGTTTTCAGTTCGTTTTAAATTTTTATGTAACAAAATGGGAGTTTACAAGTTATAAAATAAGGGAGAGTGTTGATGTATTTTAACATCTTTTTATATTATTTGATAACTTTTAATTTTTGTCTCTCATCCTTTGCTAATGCAGCACCTTACTTGAATAATGCTGGATTTACTCTTAAGAAACAGCACCCCAACAATGGTTAAATCAAAATCCCTAAGGCAACTGTAAGTAAACAAACACACACACTAAAATGTATCGCTTCCTATCGCTAAACAACGTTTTGAATAAACTCTAATAATTGTGAAACCAAAAGTGCCTTTTTATTGCAAAAAACTAACAATAAATCACCTGAAAAAGCACACTAAGTATGCCTATACAGTTTAAAACCTCTCGCCCCAATAATAAAAGACTTAGTGTTTGTTTGAGACCAAATGACTCATTTATATTAATTTTGTATTGTTGTTGTTTCTAAGAGAATAAGTTTGTGTAACAAAATTTTACGTTTACGATAATATTAAATGTGTTTTAAAATGTTATCCACGCATTATTTAATTCAAGTACGAATTTCAAACATGCCTCGTAATTAATATTTAAAAATTTATTCAAATGAGTATAAACTACTTTAAATTTACCAGGTGCTTAAAAAGTGTTGTAACGCTCAGTATAGAACACTATTTCAGCCATTTTTAATCTACATTACAATTAAAAACGTCCCTAGTAATATATATAGTTGAGTTACAAATATTAAAACGGTTTTATAAATTCTACTATGCACACTCCTTTTGTTAATTGTCAGCTTTCGCGGAATGAAAACACCGGAAAGATTGAAGCCTAAGAATAAATCCAAACGTTTGTCAGATGTATCGCAAACACTTGATCAACTTAGAAATAATTTACCAGGACCACATGAATTAGAGAACTCAACGCAAGGACAAAATGCCCGGGTGAATTCGGAAAATGACAACTTGAGCGGCCACTACTCCCAAAAACATGACGACATCGTTTGTGACTCACATCTCGAGATTGGGACTACAAAGAAACACGGTCAGGAAACGAACAGGGAAAATAGTATGGAGGATATTCTCCAGTCATGTGTATCCAGGGAAAAAATCAAGCAAGCAAAGTATCTTTGGGACCTTCGCTGGAGTCGGTGGTGGGGGTACAACTGGCGTCGCAAGAGAAACGAAATCGTTGGACGCAAACGTGTTACCATAAGTTTGGAAAAGCCTGCAGGGATTAGAAACAATCCATCACTTCGTGATGTAATTATCTTCGATGACGCGTCAATCGATCAAGAAACGTGCCCTTTCTACGATGGAGAATCGGGATGTTCTGGGAATGACTCTTCGAGTCATATTCGGAAGACAAGTTCCAGTCGACACGACTCGAAATTTAGGTTTAAATCTTTGAGGAGAATCCTACACATTCTGTCAGCGCAGCGAACTTCTTTTGTTAACGTCAAACAGATGATAACTCGGAAAAATATTCAATTGTTGACTAAGAAATTTCGATCTTGGGTTGGAAAGTTAAGCACCAAACATGATGCGCGTGGAGATTGTCCTCAACCTTTAAATTCCCTTAATCAATTCCCATCCGACGAGGTAGAACTGAAAGCTGTGACGTTTTCTAAGGAGGCCTACAGCCATGGCGATGAAGCATTTATGTCCCCGTTTGGTTCTGATGGTTCAAGAGTGGGGCAATGCAAGAAACATCCTTATTTTTGCTCGTGTGCCAATGCTCCAGAGTATGGTCCTTGGGTTCAAGTCAAGCCTCTGAAATCACATTTTGATATATTCCTTGGAGAGGAAAGATCACCTAAAATACTTTTTGATAAAAAAATTGAAAGAAAACCCTCGTCCAAAAGTTGTTTGGAATACTTAGCACTAAGACTACAATGTCTTAGGAATATAGATTGTTACACTAAAGAAATTAACAATATAAAAAAATTCCCATTTGAGCCTACAGAAAAAAAACATTTTATTTATAAGAAAGCAGAAAAGCTAGGATATGAAAATATGTTTGGAGATTATATATTTGATATAAACTCCCCGTTTAGAGTTACTCAGGTTTATCACTCCTCGGTTGGTAAAATTGTTCCGAAAGAAAAGTCAAAAAATTCCCCTGTAGCAACTGAGTTGCCAAGTTCTTCCAAAAAACCCTTAAATAATACAAAATCAAACCAGCGCGAATCACTTCATCAGTATAAACCTATTTCCGAATCACAAAACACTCGAGAGCAATCTAGTACTTCCTACTGTATGGATTATCTGGGTTCTAAATTTGGAAGACCCCTCTCACCAGTCCATAAAGACCACCCCGCAGCGTCTAATCCTTCCCCAAGGTATTGTCCACAGCTATCTTGCTCTACATATGATACGAGGAAGACCCGCTGCTCTCAGAAGGCTCCTCCTTTTATAACCGCGCCCGTGACTCCTAACAGCCCAAGACCCCCTCACACCTTGAACACCCCAAACTTATGTGCTACCTGTTCAAAGGCTCATAGAACAATATCTAATGGTTCAGAGTTTAGCTTCGTCAAAACTGGGTACTCCTCGTCACAACTACTTTCACTATCTACCCAATTGAATGCATTAAACAGGAAATATTCATTGATTAAGAACACGTTGACGTGTGAAAGAAATTACAGAAATGTCCCTTATTCCTCGCTTGCAATATCAATGCCATACCAATATCCTAGCAATGATGTAATTCAAAAGAAAAAAAATTCAAGAAGTTATTATACTCCTTATATACTTCCATCACATACTACAGCTTACAAGAAAGAACTTCTGGCAATACCTGGGAAAATATACAAGCCTTCGCATAATTTTTCTAGCTTGTCACAGCAGCCGTGTGGGTACAAGACATGTCCATTATTGTCACAAAAAATACATTCCGCCCGCACCCTTTTTAGTGATCCAAATACTTCAAGCAGTGATCCCGATTACCATGCTATGTTTCAGCTGCCAGAATACTGGCGCAAAACCCGTTCTTTATATCATGATAAAATCAATTCCCAAGCACAAACAAATATTCCTTACGAGTATAGTTCAAACTTTCCTTTGGGGATAAGAAATGCATCAACTCAAACACAAGAAAGTGTAGGACCTGTAACCAAATTAGATTTTGACTTTGAAACAAAACACAAGAAAACACCTTCGCCCAAAAAAATCCAAAATAATTTTTCTAATATGGCAACAGAAGAAAATCGAGAAGAAGCACCTTTCATTAAAAAAATGTTACAGTGTGCTTGTTCTCAGCCTTATTCTAAGAGGGAACGTCAAGAAGAACTAGCTAGCCAATATTATTCTAAAAAGGGAAAACATCCAGAAGAAATTGAAGAACTAACAAAAGAAATGTATAGTAAGGATTCTTTTACAACGGAGAAACCTCCAAAAGAAATACCACCAGCCAAAGAAATGACAAAACACTGTTGTACTTTGTCTTACTCTACGTGTGAACCTAAAGAAGAAGAGCCTACTCAATCTTACTCTATAGCAGAGAATAATCCAAAAGAAATACTTATTTTGGAAGAATTGTCAAAAAAAATGTATGACACTTATCTAACTAAAGAAAAAGATTCACAAAATATAATCACTTTCGAAAAGTTGCCAAAAAATATGTATGTAACTTATTTGGCAAAAGAGAAAAATTCAGAAAATATAATTTCTTTAGAAGAAATGCCAAAAAATATGTATGCTACTTATCTGACTAAAGAAAACGCTTCAGAAAATATACTTATCTTAGAAAAAATGCCAAAAGAATTATGTAGTGTGGCTTATTTGACAACAGAAAAAAAACCAGAACAAATACTTCTTATTGAAGATTTGCCAAAAGAAATGTCTAGAGTAAGTTATTTTATAGTGGAGAAACTTTCAGAAGAAACCCGACCTACACAAGATATGGCAAAACATTTCTGTAGTCTGCTTTACTCTACGAGTGATCATCAAGAAGAAATATATAGCCAATCTCATTCTAAAATGGAACTAAACAAAGAAATGTCAAGTGAAGGCTATTTGACAGCAGATGAACAATCCGAAGATCAACTAGCTACAGAGGAATTGCCAAAAGGAATATATAATAGATCTAATATTGTAACGGGGAAGCATTCAGAAGAAACATCATCTATAAATGAAATGACAACAAATTTTTGTAGTCTTCCTTACTCCATAAGTGATCATCAAAAAGAAACGCCAGGAATATATTCTAGTCAACGAAAATTCATAGCAAAGTTCTGTGATACCGACAATTCGGGTGTTTTTAAAAAAACACTGTATGGGGAAGAATATAATAAAGAACACAAGACGTGTCTCAATAGAAACATTGAAACCCCTTTTCCACCTCGGTTACATAAAACTAATTTTATAAATGAAGTTACCTATTGCTTAAAGAAGCCTGAATTAATGGAAAAGTCTAGCTTCGGGCAAATAGATAGGTCTAAAAAATGTGTTTTTTCAAAAGAAATAAACACTATGCCATGCGAAGAATCTAGTCCAGTTGTTTACGTACATCAGTCATCTTCAGTTTATCCAGCTACATTGCCTCTCCCTGATACTCAGAAGGAATTGATAAATGACGTTACACAAACTGTAGATATGTGTGAATGTTATGTTCCAAAAATTTTACCATCGAGAGTACCGTCAAACATAAATTCATCTACAAACATCAGCCAAAGAAATATTGAAACACAAACAAGCATACTCCCTATTGAAATATCGACTGATCACCATACTCGTTCGTTTGAGTCTCCCACAAAGCTTTCCGAACCTGTTTTACTCTACAATGTCGTCAGTGACAAAGCACCGTTTCCCCCAAACATTTCACAACAGGATGAGATCGTAATTTCAAGTGTCATGTATGAATCTGAATCTTCTCCCAGAATTGATCCTGTGCAGTGGTACCTGGAAGATCCCCTTCCTGACGTAGAAGCCCTATTGGTTGCTGTTCCTTTCTATGTATCTCCCCCAGATACAGCTCCAAGTCCACCCACCACTATCATACCAACGGAACCAGGCAAAAAGAAGGTCACGATTGTTGCACCAGAAGGTAAGGTAAATAACTATCGTGTCAAGAAAGCTACCCTTAGAGACAAACAGCTCACCAAACAACCTTCACCATTCACACTGTTGTGTCTACCCGTTGCTAACAAGCCCCTTCGTCCATTTCGATGGCATAAGGCCAGGCAAGTTGACTCAGAAGAAATGTTGTCTACACCTAAAAAAATTGTCGTAAAGAAAGTTGATCAAACAAAAAAAAAGTCACTCAAAGAATAAAAGTGCACGTATAAAATGAGTAAACAAGCACTAGAACAATGTTTATTATAATTTAACTAAATTAAATTGTAATGTGTTCAATAAAGTATTTTCCATTAGTGTTTACTGTAAATATTATCAACTACATGTTTTACTATTTAATAGATAGTTAATAAATGACTTGACTTTCATGTGAGTGAGTGAGTGATAACTGATAGTAGATAAAGTGTTGTGTTAAAATCGGTAGTAGATTGAAAATAGTTTGTATTGTCTTAAAATGTACTATATAAGTGAAGTTTTGCTATATTATACAAAACAAGTATAATTTTTTTAGGTTGTATCATATCATAATTCATAAGTAATTGATATAAGATATTAAGCATATTACAAAACTTAGAATAATAAAAAAGTTTACCTGGAATCAAATTTTAAATCTGAGAATTCAATAGTTCCACGATGATCATTGCCCTCAGAATGTCTAAAAATTAAAATAATTTAAGGACACTATATGGGGAAAATGAATTTTAAGAAAATATGCCAATATTTGCATAGTAAAATTACATTGATACCCAAAATTTAGGAAAACCACATTTAATTTAAAAACTTGGGTAACCATTTTGAAATGTACAATGTGAGATAACACCCCGAGAAAAACCGGACGTATTCTGTCCAGACTTCCTCATCAAACTGCTACCAAGCTCGATGTGAGTTTAACGCTTAGCCAAGCGCGAATTTAAGGGGGTACAGGGGGGCACGTGCCCCCCTTAGGTAGTATATGTATACATATATATATATATTTAGACTAATGGAAGTAGAGGGTGAGGGCTGTAGCGGTGACCAAAGAGATTTTTATTTTGCATCTTATCGCTAGGTTGTGGGAGAGTAGGGGTGGACAGTGGGCACTGGACAAGGCAATGATACTTTTTACCCCCCTCAATTTTAGGGTGGGTAAAATTTACCCCCGTACCCCCTAGTTCCTGCGCCACTGTCATTCACAATAGTGGACAAAATGAGACCAAGAGGAAATGTAAAAACACAGACAGGACACAATCCAAGAAAACTATCACCACAATCGACAACAAATACCAACCGCTGGATACTGAGATACAAACAACTACACACCCTCAACACAGACAGACACCAACAAGAAAGAGAGACTTCCACCAATTGTGACAGTAGGAATTAACAACTACAAAAAGATAACAGAGATAGCTAAAGACACTGAGTCCACCACAGGAGTGAGCTATATCAAGGACGGACAACCTTGACCCACGACTTCAAACACTTTCAAAGTCTCCTGAAGGAAGTGAACCAGGATTTCTACACCTACTTACTACCACGTGACAAGCCGGTGAAAGTAGTCATAAAGGGACTGCCACCAAACATGTACCCAGAAGACATAAAATCTGAGCTAATAGACATAGGTTACGCAGTGACGGTCGTGCGCCAGTTAAGCCGAAAGGCATAAACGGCCTACATCACTCAGACTGTGATGCTACTCTCGACATTTTTGGTCTCACTCACTACTCACACGACTATCTTTGGAGTCAGGTTCTTAAACCAAACTAGAGATAGGGCATTACATCCCTCCCCGAAACACGATTGTGCAATGTCACAAGTGCCAGCGTCATGGGCACACAAAGAATAACTGTTCGAACATGTCCAGATGCGTGAAGTGTCTTGGAGCAAAACTACTCACTCACTCACTTCAGACCTTACCTCACTAAACTCAGGGAGGCGACTAAGAAAACCGGCAAACTGATGATACTGCTAGAGGTAGTGACTGAATACTTCTCGACTGACTATGACTAACAAAAACGTGATGGTGACGAAATATATACTTTGGGTTTTTATATGGAACGCGAACGGAACACTCACACAAGATAAAGAGCTAGAAGATCTCTTTAAAACTTATTCAATAAATATTGCCCTAATAAATGAGAACCATCTAAACCCAGAGAAAACTATCTATTTTACGGCTACACCATTTACAGAAATGATAAACCTTAGGAAGGGGCACGACTATAATTATTAAGACCCATTTATCTCACTACAAACATCACTTTCAAAATCTCCAGAATATAGAAGCTACTGGAATAAATTTTCACATATTTTACATATTAATTTCAATTAATTTCACATATTTCCAAGTAAATATTTCAAAATTGATAACTTAAATCCGCGAGATTTTTGGGGCCTTGACGAGAAATGCCGAGATGGGGAATTGGAAGAAAGAAGCGGGGCTGACGTCTTGGAAATAAAGAGAAGACGACACACATTATTTTCAGCGCAACAAAAACTGAAGTTCTTAACAGCTGTTTTTTTTTAATGATCTTTCGAATATTCATCAAAATGACTACCAGAGACGTGACGAAAACTTTATACCATTTGTAGACCTCTGCAATGACGATTCTTGGACTTTTAGAGAGTTTTGGACCAACTTACAGTTTCGACAATGATCTCCAGAACATCTTTTGAGGAGATATTAACTTTTTTTTTAAATCTCTACATCATAGCTTCGACCTCACTATGCAGACGCTATATTTTTATAAAGCTTTTCTCTATAATTTCAAGACTTCGTGTTATTTTCTTCTAAAATTTTATATATATATAATTTTTTTTTTCACAGGCTAATATTTTTTTTAACAATGACTGTGGAAAGAACATTTTGGCCAGTCATTCCTACGACACGACTGCAATGTCTTAGGTTATATTATTCATTTATGTTAACTATTAACCTCATAAAGGAAATCTATTAATTAGGTGTCTCAATATATTATAATATTTTATTATTATTTCAATAACTATCCACAAAGACTGGACTTAAGATTATTTTTATTAATACATCAAATTACTGAACTGTTATTTGAATTATGAATTGTATTTTAAATGTATAATTTAGCAGACATCTGTAAAGCAGGGCAAAATTTTAAATTGACAATTAATTATTAAAGTAAAACGAAACTTATTAATTTTTTCAAAGTCAAGTTCCGTTGTTAAGTATTTTAATTATATTATTATCAACATCATTCAATGTTACTATTGCTATTTAAAAAACTCACATATTTAGCGATGTCTCACCTGCAAGCAGATACCAGGGATGATAACCTTGGAGGCTGGTATTGTTGTACGCAAGGTGAGACCATTGTTGACTCAGTACAGTTAAGGCATATTTTCCCTAACATCACCCAGAGGTCCTGAGAGAGTCTCGTGTTCGATTTATTATTTATATTATTTTACTATTATTATTTTAAGTTTTACCCGAAATAGTAGTTTTTGTTGTTGTTAAATGTAAATGTTGGTTTTGAACCCAAATTATTGTATTCGTTTTAAATCTGAGCTAGCCCACTATTCTTTCGTAAACCATTTTATTTTCTACTTCCTCAATGACGTCACTGGACATAAAATAAATAAAAAGATAGCGCTTCTTAAAATTTCCCCTCTTTTTCAATAAAATACACTTAATTATCATGTTTAATAATTTAGAATTTTATTTACAATATGAGTAAATTCAACATTTTTAAAAAAAATCACCTACTTCTTACGACCGACCTACGATACTTCATCAAGGTGAATATGAGCCATTTTACTTGCTCCTACATATATTTTCTTAGTCGACCCATATTATACCTCAGGGATGTCAAATACACCGCTACTCCATTTAATAAATCATTCACCATTTTATACTAAGCAAGAGTCAGCTAATATACGTTCGACTGCCAACTTTTTTTCTTCTTTTTCTCCTGGATTTATTTTCCTCGTGTATTTAGCTTCAGGCTCCGTGCAAAGTGCAGACGATATTTGAATTCACGACACCAGTGCGCAAGACGGCCACATTTTCAAGTTCTTGCAGGAATGAATATTATACCAAAATAAAATTCAGTTCATGATGATAATTTCGTACACTTATACTACGCATCTATTTCAATTAGGAAAAAACTTTTACACAGAATGAAAATATATCTGCCGTAAAAACTTCATTATAGTATTTTTCATTAGAAAACATTTTTTCAAAACAAACCAATTTGAATATGGGAATTTTAATAATATCCTCATGTCCTTTTTGGTTTTTATAACAAATTCTGAAAAAACTACTGTGATTGTCCAAGTGGTTTACAAGAAACGGTGAGTTATATTTTAGGATTTTCAAGTATTTGATCGCGGTAAACATGATGCCACTTGGATTTTCCCTGCAAGAACTTACGAAGTCATCACGAGTCGCGCCACCAGTACTAGTGCAAATAGCCTATAGAGGTGACTACGACCTTGATATTACCTTTTTGACTGATCGTGTGTTCACATGTCAGTGTATCCATGTTAAATTTGTATCTTCAATATTAAACTATGTATTTTTCATATGAACATTTTTTAAGCACTTAAGCCAAATTTAAAGCATCAAAGTTATAGCAATAATTTTTAATTGTTATAATTATTTTGTAAAAGTTAAGTGCAGGGCCGGTCTAAGACAAAAGTTTGGTGTGTGAAAAACTCACATTTTGTACCCCCTATCTGAAAAACTGTGGAGAATACTATAAATGGCTTTTTAAATCTAGACCCTATGTATAAATATTTCTAGTGCCGAATTTTTTTTAATATCTAAAAAACTACTGTATTTTATAATATTCAGACGATGACGCCATTGTGTTTTCATCCTTAACATCTTTTAGTTTTTCCTTTTTTGTTTAACTTAAAAATTATTGGTTGGCTCTTTTTGTTTTCTACTTTAAAGTGAGGTATAAAGTATACTACACTTCCAAGAACTATAAAAATTTGGATTTTCATAAAGATTCTTTAATCATATTTATATTTCAGAAGATAAAAACAAAAAATATTTATTTTAGGGCAATTTTGGCACCCCTCTGAGTTTTTTTTTGTGTATGCTGTTACACACATAGCACACGCCTTAGACCAGCCCTGGTCAAGTGCATTAGTTCTAATTTTCATTAATGACTGTTTTTAATATTTGTATCTAGATCAGGCATATATTATTTTTAGCCATATAAGGTTGAATCTATTGGTTTTGTTTTAAATACCTATTTTTTCTTATCAAAATATTATGACATGTCAAGGATTAGATTTGTTGTTTCGCATGACGTTTGCCTAGTAGGGAAATTTACAGGTAAAAAAGTTATTGGAAGTATATATACCTGTACAACATCTGGTTCATTGAGACAACAGTGAGAACTCTGACAGTAGGCAGCTCCAGTAGGCTAGGTTCGACTCAAACGTAAGTGCTTGGTTGTGTAAAATATATTTTCGTTCAAAAGGGCAAAGCAAGAGCATTGTGCCATTGTGTGTGCTTGCGAAACATTCAGACGATATTCCCAAGTATTTATAATATTAGGAGCTTATATTTCATATTTTCAAATTACTTTTACAAGAAGTAGGTCTGCTATAGTATTCATGACAGTAATAAAATCAGAACCAATTAAAAATAAAATTTTATTTAATAGTACAAAGCTTAAATTTAGTTAAATTCAAGTTAAAAAATATACCGTTTAATTTATTATGGTTTTCGAACCATCCTTATATTTTTAGAGACTTTATATAGTAGTGCAAAAGCTGTTAAATTATTTTCTATTAATAAAAAAAATCGATTTAAGTAAGACTTTATAAACTTTTTTTAGTTATAAATCGATGTATTTTTCTTATTAATTGTGTACACTATTTCCTATTAGTTATGCGCTATACATAAATATAAACCCAGCCTAAACACGGTGCTTATAACATTTTCTTAAGTTTTGAAGAAACTTCTTAATTGTATGTGTTATTTCATGACCGTCTTGCTTAGTTTAGAATTGGACTGCTAGATGGCTGAAATAATCTCAAATTGCAAACAGCCAGATTCATGAGTAAATTAATGTGTGATCTATGAGATTACTGTGATCAGTGCTTTTAGCAATCTTTCTTTACTTTGGTAGCAAAAAACATTTTTCTATTGTTTAATATCAACCGTAATTATGACAAAAATACGAAAACAAAAGAAAAAGAAGAGTTTTAGATATGGTGTGAATAGAAAAAAACTGAGAGGCAGACAAAGAAAATTGCCCTCAATTGATTGGTAAGATGTTAAAAAAATTAATGCTAGAGGAAAATACTTTTTTTTTCTCCTCGTGGGTCCCGATTCTAGTGGTGGACACTATTGGATTTTGTTACAATTTTATTTATTATTCTACTTATGATTTGTAAGAGTAATTTATTTAATTTTTTTCCAGAAAAACACTAGCTTTTAATCTGCTATTCCAAATTTGTCTAAGTATGAAACAAAGAATTAATCAATAGATAGGCTAAGCTTACAATTTACATTTATTTAGTATTGGAGATGTTAATTATTATATTTGACACCTTAAACTTAAATACATTTCTGGTTATGATTATTTAATATATAAGCGTAAGACTTGCAATCCTACATATTTAATGGATTAAATATTTTGTAAATATTGATTCACAACGTGAGAGGTATATTTGTTAGGTAATGTGTAAATAGTTTGTTCCTTCCCTGGGGCTAGCGGTTAGCCACTAAGTTTCATTGGTACGCTCCCATTGATGTTAATTCACACACGGTGAAGAAGGGTAGGAAAAAAATTACAGATAAGTCTCGGTCCACCTAAGGAATTAAGAGGGGTTGGGTCAAGAAAAACTGTTGTGCTCAAAATGTAGATGCTTTTGTATCAAATGTAATCTCTAGAAATATGGGCCGTGTCTGAATAGTCTGACCCCTACGCACTTGTGCACTTTACTGCACGCTTTAATTTAACACATTTCTGGCGCCCCTAAGTTCATAGGGTGCATGATAGTTTTCAGACAGCAAAATATAGCTAGAACCATCTGGTGGCTAATTCTGAAACATGTGTTTCCATGGTAACAATATTGAATTTTGATGGTTTTTTGGTCAATGGTGACATTTTTTAAGGCACAAATTCATATTTATCATTTATCTTTAGATAAAAGTAAAATGAGGTTAAGCTATATTTTTTATTTATTTAACCCCTCTATGTGTTATTGTTAAAACAACGTAGGCTATTTGGAAAATGTGCACCAAAAATTATCAATTCTATCACAGTTTTATAAAGTTTAAAATTCTTGAGAAGCTGACAAAATAGGCCTAGCTTACATTAATATCAAGTTGTTTTAAAGCATGTAAAAGAATTGCCAGATAAATACATAGGCCTATAGGAATTCCAAAATAAATTACCTAAGTTACATGTTGATTTCTTGTTTTGAAACATTTTGCCGGAATGAGTGACTGCTGAATAAACAAAGAAATTAAAGCTATGCGCCAAAAGGAGCGCGATGTACGCAGGGATACCAAAGAGCATGTCAAACATTTTTGCATTTGTAGAGAAATTGTTAAATATATACGTATATTATATAAATATATATTGCCCTAATTAATTTACTTATACTCGGTCGGGTGAACTGGGGGTGGTTTTTCCTAAATGGTTTTCCACTCTCCCTCCACGCAAATGCGGGTTCACTTCCTCTAAATGCAACCCTCCCAATTCCTAATCCATTAGCGTAATTAGTACTTAAGCGTATAACCCGAACGGGTAGTAAGACGCGGTGCTAAATAATAAATAATTTACTTATATCTGTAAACCCGCCTCAGTGGCGTAGTTGGCTAACGCGCTAGTCGTGTTAAGCCCGACTGCCGAGGACGGGGAGATCGAGGTTCGAATCTCGGTCAGGTGAACTGGGGGTGGTTTTTCCTAAATGGTTTTCCACCCTCCCTCCATGCAAATGCGGGTTCACTTCCTCTATTCAACCTTCCCAATTCCTAATTAGGGTAATTAGTACTTAAGCGTAAAACCCAAACGGGTAGTAAGACGCGGTGCTAAATAATAATAATAATATATCTGTAAAGTATTATTTTCAAACAAATTTTACTAAAAATCTTTTAGTACGTAAATAAATTTCCTTTTGAGAGAGATTTTCACACTAAAAAGAGAAATTTAACTGTTTAACATCATGTATATAACAAAGAACAAACCATACTAGTTTTATTTAACATTATGTGAATGTTTTATTCCATTTTCACAAAATATATAATATTTTCATTCAATATAAAAAGCTAATTTAACTAAAGTGCACGATAAAGGGCAAGTCGTATGTGCCCCTTAGTAAAGTGTGCCATAAGAGGTGCACTTGTACACTTTAAGAGAATTCAGACACCATCAATAATCACTTCCGACCTTTAAGCCGACGCTATTGCAACTTTAAAGTGCACATGGCTTCCAAGGGCCCTTAGACAGACCTTTCAGACACGGCCATGGTTCAAATTATAATTTAAATACCGGTATGTGTAATCTGTTTTAAGTATTTCAGCCTAATTTGTGAAATTAAAACAGTACTCTCTTGTACAATAGGCCTATATTAAATAGCCATCAAAAACAAACTCTTTAAAAGTTAAATTAAAGCTAAGTTAACTCTTTAAAAGTTAAATTTAAGCTTTACAATCATTCTTCATAGTTCTAGTTTAAAAATTGAGCGTAACAAACTAGAATTATGTCGAGGCCTATCAAGGTAAATAGTATTAAACTAAACTTCAATATTAAACATTGATTTTGGTATTTTTTTACTGTGGTTGACCTGTATGAAAAAAAATAATGAGTTTCTCATAGTTGTCTAAATCATTATCTTACTCTATAAATTTGCCACACGTTGACAATATAATGTATAGGTAACCTCTTGCGTCATCTTCACTTCTACACAAATCTGGTTGGTGGCTGCTAAGAATGTTAAAATCATAACTCTCCAGTGAGCTAATGGCTCTATGGATCATGTATGTGTGTGTGTCTCATCTTTAAAAATTAAAAATAAATACTTTTATAGCAAAATCTGAAGGGATATATAAATTAAATAATACTAGACATCTTAGTTTCCATTATTGAAACTAAGATTTTTATGATGGACACCTCCTCACTCGAGAATTCAAGTGTTCTCTGTCCAATTTTTCACTTTTGTGTAAAAGAGGATTGAAGTTTGACCTTGTGTATAAAACCAATATTACTAGATGACAACTCGAGTTGGTATCTTCTGAAGTAATTATATAGTGGTCTCAATTTCACCGCAGGTGAATCATATGCATTCTAAATAAATGTAAACACCAAATGTCTCAAATTTAACAATTTTAGATATAAAACACTTGCATTCTCGGGTCACGCCTTGGATATCCTTTATTAACACTATGATTTTTGTGATGGGCACTTTGTCTCAAGATGGACACTTTGTCTCAAGATGGACATTGCGGAAAACCTACGCATCCAAACAGCCATGCTGAACAGCAACAACATTTTTAATGAGCAAACTAATTTTGAAAATCAATCCCTTTTTAACACAATAAGAAAACTACCTCAACAAGTCAAATTAAAAAGAAATCCCCATTCCAACAATTCAAGCTCTCCCTCCATCACAATTAAAACCTATTCGAACCATAATCAAGAAGATTAATACCATAAATCCATATGCCTCATTTTAATTCAATTCCACATTTTTTGAAAAAAATTTACAATAACCTAGGAAAAGGGAATAAAAGAATAACCAAGAAGATTTAATTCTAACCTTTTGTTACACCGTCTCCATTGCCTTCTACTTAACGACCACAATTAAATAAAAGGGAGAAGGTGAATCTACATAAGGGAAAATATAAGCAGAATTAAAAATATAACAATAATATGGTTTATTCAGTATAAACGTAGATAAAGCAAAGTACAGTGGTCTCATTATATCATTCTGAATAATGCTGAAAATAATAACGTGAAGTGCAGAATGTAAACATATCATGTTTACATTTATTACAGGTCGTCTTTAAGAGACACAAAATTACGTAGATTTTAACATCAATAGAGAAGTTAAACTACCAAAAGTGAAGTGAAGTAAGATATCCACAAAATGAAACAAACATTAAATATTCTTGCCTGATGGGCTCCTCAAACAATTACAAGTTACAATACGAAATTTACAAAACATAACGCGAGAGTTTGACTTCCAGACTCAAGTCAAAATCTCCCGGGACTAACTATTTCTTAGAAAAAACTAAAGATTGAAATTTAGAACAAAATTAAATTATATAAAAAAAATTAACAAGCATGATTTTATTTCTACAGTCGCGTGAAATAGCAAAATACAAAAGTCCACACATTTTAATATTTTACATTTAAATTCACTCAATACAAAATTACCAATGGTGGATTTCAAACCAAACTAATAAACTAACAAACTAACCAACCGCGCCTAAGTGGCGGCATACAAGTTACATTTAAGCGACTGAGATAATAAAGAGAAAAGTTAAATATTAAGCAAAACACAAAATAAAGATTTTAACACGAAAATATTATAAGTCGAAAATGAATAGAGTTCTTTATAAGTAACAGCCATAGTTACGTTCCAATTTATTATGTATGAATGTTTATCCGATCAGTGTCCAGGTCGATGACAATGATCCGTCCTCGTTCGTAGATTTTAGATAGTCAACATTTTTAGACAATGTCAGCCTGTTTTATAGTGATTTTCGTTGCACGGAAAGAGGGGAGGTAATTTCTAGCACGTAGTTGCTAGCTGTCATCGGTCACGTAGGCACTTTGTAGAGTTGTTCCATCGGAAAATTAGAACAAGTCGGCGATCATTGGATGTTTGTGTTGTTTGGGGAAGTTCATCTGACATCCGTCAGAGGGAGGGTGGATTGTTGTCTTCTAGCGTACTCCATGTTGTCATTCCTCAGTTTCAATCTGACTAGACGGAGAATGACCACGCGTTGATTGTAGACTTTCGTTAGCTCGGCCCATTCTTCACATTGGCTGCACGGTGTAGTTCAGCTTTGGTGGCGGCTAGTGATAGAAGAATTCAAAGGTAAGTTCCTGAACAAATATGAGTGTAATATTACAGAAGATTGTACTGTATGAAATATACTGTGTCGTATTATCTTTCCGTATTAGCCTACAGGGACTACAACAGAGAATAGTACCATTGTAGGGATTCTATTTGGGTCGGAATTATTGAGCGGGGTGTATGAATTCTTGATAGTTACGTATCAACATTATAATGGGATGGATCCAATTGTAACTAACTGTAAGTTAACGTTACACTTTCATGTTTTAATAAATTAAAGTTTCAAATGAACAATTTAATGTTTATAAATTTTGCTACTATTCGATTCACCATATTTTCAAATATTTAATAATAATTAGATGATTGACACGTCTTGTAACAAAACAAAATTTGTACATGCTCTATGTATAAAACTATTCCCCTAAGACAAAATAAGATATATCAGCATAATTTTTTAAACACATTACTGTAATAATTCTTTTGACTGAAATTTTAGACAGTAAATGCCAATAAATATTGGGCCTACATTTTCTAGTAGGCCTATTATTGGGGTTTTAGTGATCTTTCCTTTCTCTAAATTTAACTATGCTTGATTATTGCAAATAGGCTTACCCCGGTATACATGCTCTAGGAGTAGGAAGATCTTTTTCTAAACTTTCCATATTTTATGGCCTCATTAATTTTCATGGCACAAGGTATATATTTTGTCAAAGCAAAACACATTGTGCCTCAGGGGTTTTGTGTTTTAGCGCCCCAATCAAGAAGGAGTGGGAGAAGAACAAGTCAGCGGTAAGAAACATAGAGGAGATGGGTTTTGTGTTTTAGCGCCCCAATCAAAAAGGAGGGGAGAAGAACTAGTCAGCGGTAAGAAACATAGAGGAGATGGGTTTTGTGTTTTAGCGCCCCAATCAAAAAGGAGTGGGAGAAGAACTAGTCAGCGGTAAGAAACATAGAGGAGATGGGTTTTGTGTTTTAGCGCCCCAATCAAGAAGGAGTGGGAGAAGAACAAGTCAGCGGTAAGAAACATAGAGGAGATGGGTTTTGTGTTTTAGCGCCCCAATCAAGAAGGAGTGGGAGAAGAACAAGTCAGCGGTAAGAAACATAGAGGAGATGGGTCTTGTGTATGATCCCAATATAACATTCAAGATCCCCAGGACCAGAGAGTTAATCAAGCCGACAGCGGAAGAGCAAGATGACGATATGATTGAGGAGGGGGCACGTCCAGCCCCCAAGAAGGAGCATGTAGCCCAATCAATTGAGAGGGAGGCACGAGCACCCAGAGAAAGAACATTCAGGCTGCCCAGCACACAGGTGCAATGGCTCTCATACCTTATGGACAAACATGGTGAAAACTACAAGGTGAGGATATTGCCAAGATTAATTCATTTTAAATTTTAATTATTATGGTTGCTCGTGCTTTGTTGCCCCCGCACTCAGAGCTGTAGCTTGGTACTGATTCATAATTGTGCCTGTACAAACTTAATCAGCAGTCTGCTTAGTCATACAGGAACCATACTATCATGTCCTGAACTTGTCATTTTGATCTACCTCACCTCCAGCCAACCTCCTCCACAGCCTTCCCTGGTTAACTTGTAAGTTTAACATAGCACTACTGTTCTTAACTATAACAAAATAGTCTTTTTCCAAAGGAATTAAAAATTGTGAATTAAAATTACTATTTTCCATCCACACACATTTTTTTTCTTTGCATATTTTTTTTTTAATTGACAAACACATGATCTGACTATGATCCCATGATGAAATTTTTCACAAATAATGTTGAATTAGTAGTTTCTGTGTGATTTTTTTAAACATTTAAAAAAATTAGGTATTTGAGAAATTCCAGGTCAAAAACATTATGCTCTGGCCCTGAAATTAAAAACTGTCCAAAACTAGTGAGTAATGTATCATAAATATGAAAATATATAAAATAAGCTACTTTTTTTCCTCAACTTGTTTCTTGCTTGAGTAATTATTTATTTTATAACTGCATGTCAGCAGAAAATTGGGATTTTTTTTTTTTTTAGATTTCATAAAGCCATACCTTAAAAACTACTGCAAATAAAAATCTGGATATTCTACTATCTCGAGGGGTACATTAGGGGATCCAAATTTGAAAAGAATCCAAGAGGGTAGGCTTAAAAGTGTAAATCAAGCAAACCCTGCCTGAAAAAGCATACTACAAAATAATAATAATAATAATAATAATAATAATAATAATAATAATAATAATAATAATAATAATAATAATAATAATGACAATAATAATAATAATAATGACAATAATAATAATGACAATAATAATAATGACAATAATAATAATAGTAATAATAATAATGACAACAATAATAATAAAAATGATGATTCACCTTTAAATACACTAAAGGACAACTTTCTCTCAACATTTAAAACAGGTCTGTTAGCTAGCAGAAGGTAATTTATTGCAAACATTGGCTGAAAGTCACTAATGTCATTTTATTCAGTAATAATTATTATTTACTTGGTTATCTATAATATCAATAGTTATCAAACGATTCTAATAATACTTCCCTATGGCTTACTGTAATTGGCATTTTCGTAACTTAAGATGGGGTGCTAGTGAGCGCGAGTTTAGTGTATTGATTTTGCAGTTTTTATAGCATAAACATTTTTTGGCCAAAATAAATCAAATATTTCTTCAATAGAAACATAGAGTTTAGTTTTCTGCACATGCTAATCTCAACAGTTCTTGAATGTTTGTCATAAGCATAGCGGCATTTGGTGACAAACTTTTTAAATTAAGAGAAAAAGTTGTCATTAATTTCCAGGACACCTTTGACAGATATTCAAGAACTGTTGAGATCAGGATGTGCAGAAAACCAACCTCTATGTTTCTATAGAAAAAATATTTGATTTATTTTGGGCGAAAAATGTTTATGCTATCAAAACTTAAAAAATACTGCCCTAAACTCACGGTCACTGGCACCCCAACTTAATGAAAGAACTAACTATATTAATAAAACTATTGTTTTTTGTATTGCAGTTGCAACAAGAAATATTGTAACACATGAAATTATTATTATTATTATTATTATTAGCACCGCGTCTTACTACCTGTTCGGGTTATACACACTTACACTAATGTGTAATGGTAGGGTGATTGTGAGATGAAATGGAGGACCTACAGTTTAACGTGGGATCCGAACCACGGTGGAGGCCTGGCATTCAGATACATCTACCCAGGACTGAGGAATTAATAATTAAAATTTATTATTTTCACAACTGTACCTTATTATAACTAGCCACCAAATTAAATAAATAATTTTTTTTTAACTTAGAAAGAGGTATATAAAATATTAGTTTCAAAATAAAACGTTTTTAATTTGTAAACAGTGCATGAACACAACCACAGACAGTTTGTATGATGTCATCTACCACCCTTGGTTCGTCTGGTTCGCCATATTAATTTATGAAGAGAACACAGCCTTTTATAAGTTCTTATTTGAAAAGCATTTTAAAGGAAACACAGATGCTGCTTCTACAAAAAAGAAACGTCCAGATAGCTATTTTAATAAATTTTGTTTCAATAATGTAAATACCGTTTAAATAAAAAATGATAAAAATTCAAACTGTTTGTTGTGAACATTTTGACTACCAAAAGCAACAACAACTCAACATAAGGTCTTACAAATCGTATGGTTTGGCGAATGGATACATGGTAACTCCTCCAAGCTGTCACTTACCTACCTACCCTCCCACCGTGGGTAGACTCTATTTATGTTCAAAACTTCTGCACAGAAATTAATTTTTAAAAGATTAAGCAACCTACATTAAGAAACTCTTTAATTCGCCAAAAATAATTTACAGGAAGAGTTGAAAGTAATTTTGTTTGTTAAAATTTTGGCTTTAAAGAAAGTTAAGGTTCAAGTTTTGTCTATAAGAGAATTTAGATTTGATTAAAAGATTAAAATGTTAACAATCTCATCCATCTTTAAATGCATAAAGTTTGAAGACATGTAACACTAGTAAAAACAAATCGAGATAACGCGAGTCTCTGAAGGCTAGAAATAAGGAAATAAACCAAATCATTTTGAACAACACTGACAAAAATTAAAAAAACAAGTAAAAGAACAGTAGCTCACCGAACGACAGCCAAGGCAGGATTAACGAGACGTGCAAAAAAATCCTTCAGATCGCCTCCTATTTCTACCGAAGGCAAACAGTTGAACAACTAATGAAAAAATAGGAAGCCTTACCACACAAGGAAGTAGCCATAAGGAAACCAACCAAGTCTTTGCGCACATTTTTCTTGGCAAATGGCAAGAGGTTGGCACAGAGAAAATGTTAACTCATCATTCCACGAATTATTAAAAATAAGCACGTATCTGCTTGGTAACTAAACTCTGACATATAAAACAAAACCACTAAAACAATCGTGTACTACATTTTAGAAAACATTTTAATTGAATCTTTCATAATTGTATTGTACTAGTCCCAACTTTTGTCATGAGATATCACTATCATACATTCACCACATCTTACCTTTTAGAAAGGCTAATGTAAACACTAGTAAATAAATATTGGCGTTCGCATATAAATAGGTAGATAATTTTTAAAAAGACAATAATACTTTGACTCGGCATACTAGCAATAACTTTTTTAGTAAATTTATTATGTTTAATAATTGCTAAAACATTAAAAGATGAATTAACTGCTAGTGAATTGGACTTATGTTTATGTAATTAAGATTAACTTTTTTTTTTTTTTTTTTTTGAAATATGGACAGCTCATTTACCTAAGATTACTAAACAAGCTTTTACTGAGTGGGCACTGATCAGGAAAACTGGCAATTATGCTTGTATTTTGAATTATCCGGGAAAGGTGCTTACATTTTTCCGTCAATTAAGAATTTAAAAATATTAAGAGCTTTTATTAAAAGGTGTGACTAACGACATGAATTTTCTTAAACTTAATTTGGTATTAAATTTCTAAAAAATTCACACTACTAAACATTTTTAGCATTAACACGACAGTAATATACTAAAACCCACCTCGGAGGAATAGTTAACCAACTTGCTAGTTTAGTGTTGCTTCGTGCCGTGGACGGGGATATCGAATCTCAGCCAGGTCACTGGGAGGGGCTTATCCTAAATTATTTTCCACTCTCCCTTCACACAAATGCGGTTTCACTTCCTCTTAATGCAACCTTCCCAATTCCAAACCCATTAGCGTAATTCGTACTTAAGCATATAACTTGAACGGGTAGTAAGACGCGGCGCTAAATTAAATTTAAATTAAATAGGCTATACTAAAAACAAATATAACTTTTGAATGTAAAAAAATATGTCTGTATTTAAAAAAGTTTCTTCCTACCAGAATACTTTAATAGTTTTTGTGTTGCCATTGTGAGTGTAGCCAGTGCCGGAAGAATCGGAAATATAGACCCCCTGCCCTTGGAATGAATTTGCCTCCTATAGATTTATTTCGCACCCCTCTGATATTCTCGAATATGAAGCAGAAAATGGCCTTGCATTAAACTCCAAATAACTTAAGAGTCATCCAATTTTTAAAAAAATATCAGGGAAGGACCACTTAAAATATCTTCCAGGATTATTCAAATGTCAAAACTTTTCTGTGGGAAGACCACTCCAAATAGCTTTTTGAGAAATTTAATTTTCAGAATTTTCGGGCAACAACCACTCTAAATTAGTGTATTTACATTTAAAATGTATATTTCTACAGTACTTCTGTATAACTTGTCTACTTAATACTTGTGGCTGATTTTACATCACAAGTGGAATAATGATTTTCTTATACACAACTTGAAAAAATTTCCGATTAGTATCTATAGAAATTTCACGGGTGTACTCGAATATTTTTTTGGAGGGTGAAGGTAGGGTTGGCTTGTGGCTGGTATCTTGTGAAGAAGACTCTCAACAGAATATAGTAAGGATTCTTTTTTTCAAACAAAGACCCATCTTGACCCATCTTTTAAAATATAACTACGGTTTTAGGTTGGAGAATTTCATACTACTCCAATAATTTACCAACTTAGGTATTGGGGTGGGCATGCTTATTAATAATACTTGCTCGAGAATGTAATAATAATAATAGCCTTTATTTATCTGGCGAAGTTAAGGCGTTAGCCTTCTCTTCCACTTAACCAGTGTTGAATACAACATACATTATTACATTTATTGAAATACAATTTAATAAAGGAATATTCAAATAAGAATAAAAACATTCACTCGCTCATTCATACACTCATTTAAAGCTCAAGTAGTTTCAAGAACTCAGTTTAGCTTATTAGACAAGATATATTGCGTGACCGCACGCATAAAGGGAATTGTGGATGTTAGGTGACGAGTAGAGATATCTAGTTTGTTCCAAGCTTGTGATGCCAAGACAGTGAAAGAACGAGCATAAGTTTGAGATCTATGTATGGGAATAGACATCTGTAGAGTGGATACTGATCTAGTAGCTCGGCTGTGTTTATCTTTAAGAAATAGGAACCGTTTGGACAGGTATTGAGGCTGAGATGTTGATAATATTTTATGAAGCAATACTAATAAATGTAGCCTTCGCCTTTGATTTATTCTTAACCAACCCAGTTTTTTAAAATACTTAGAAATATGGTCATGCCGTTTTAAGTTAAATATGTATCGAACACATGTGTTTTGTAGTCGTTGTAGTCGTTCTGCTAGATCATCTCTTAAGTCATTATATACTACGTCACAGTAGTCAAAGTGTGGCATTATTAAGCTCTGGACAAGGATAATTTGTAAAGTTTCTGGGATAAAATTCTTTAGTCTTCTCAGTGAATGTAAGCAGGCATACACTTTTTTGCAAATTGAAGTTACCTGATCTGTCCAATTAAGATTTTCATCAATAATCACACCAAGGTTTTTAGTCATTGTTGTCAGTTGTACCGTGGTTACTCCTAATCGTATGTCAGTCAGCAGGGATCGGTCCACATTCAGTAGTAGTCTGCTTGTTCCTATAAGAATGGCTTGAGTACTAAAATGTTTTGTAAAATATTCAGCAAAATTTTTACAAAATATTTTTATTCACAAACAATTGTTCAACATATCAGAACTAAAGTAAAGAGCTTTAGATATCCAGAAAATGCTGAAATTATGCTGGAATTTTGTTATAGAGTTAGAGTGGCCACCCTGTTTTAGTGTGTAGGGATGCCCTAGTTGTTACAAAGGTAAGAAGTCTATTTTATATTAATAACTTGACTGCCTAATGTGGAGCAAGTAATTGCAATGCAATAAGCTGTTAATCATATTTTTATGTACTCTTTCTTTCTTACACTAATAAAATATTTTCTCTCCTAAAAACAAAATGCTTTTCAAAATAACTGCAAACATAATAAAACAAGCCTAGTGTTGAATTGGTTCCCCAAGTTATAAAAACCATAAATTGTATTATATTTGGAAGACGGTACAGGAAAGTTGGGTAGAAACATATAAAATGAACAAACACAATATTATGTTTTTTACAATGAAAAGAAGAACACAGTTCACACTTAACATTGCTGCCTTTAGATAAAGAGGTAATGGCTGCCTCTTGAAGAAACTCGATCACTACCGCCCAATCTCATGACCTAGGTTTCATTCTATCTGAACTCATCAGGGAGGAGTATGAAACGTGCAACACAACTTCCTAAAAGAGGAAACCAAAATACAAAAGGGGGAAAAGGAAATTTTTAAAGAATATACCGTCTTCCAAATATAATACAACTACCTCATAAAGCCAAAAGAGGTTTTCCCTCTATATATATAATATATAATAAATTATAGCTCTTGGTTTCAAGTTGTGTTTTGACCCACTATTGAGTTTCAAGTGTCGCTGTCTTAGGTTAAGTTTATTTTCATTCATTTTAATATGATCCTATATTTAGAAAGTGTTTATTAGTTTAAGGGCCATTTGTTGAAGGCTTGTGTCAAGTTAAAGTTAATGTGCAAAATGTTGGTAGGCCATGGCAAGAGATGGAAAGAACTACTACCAGGACACTTGGAAGCAGATCCGGGCCAAGATTAACAGGTTTAAGGGCATCCCAGAACAATACAATGAGTACTTGGAAAAAAAGAAGAGTCAGGTTTCCACGATTACATAAGATAAATTCACAGCCCTATAGGTCTGAATATGTTTGATTGACAAATTGAGCTTTGCAGAACAACTACAGTATGGTAATAATGTAATGTATAGCATTTAAAAAACATAAACATTGTTACATTTAAATAATTCTATTTTTTTAATATACTATATTAAAAGACCACAGTACAGTCAAAATCTTAAGAAATCATTGCTTTAGATTGACTATTTTCTTTGGTTTATGAACCTCGGCTTACTACTACTACCGGTTCAGACTATCCACATGATGAATTGATAGCTAGCTCTATATCTTTCTATCATGATCCTTGAGATTTCACCTCTTCCTTGACCTTAAACTTCCAGTTCTTGTATTGTATTATAAGTGTACCAGTGGCGTGTGGTTAATTCTGGACAACGGGAACCAATGAGGCTACAATAATGGGAGTCTGATGAACCCTAGTTTATTGGAAGCTAACACTGGTCCTTCCTTGGGCTTTTTATATTAAAAGTACTATGGGGAATAAAGGAAGGGGGCGACACACACTATGCATAAAATAAAACAAAATAATTGGTGATCTTAGAAATATTACTCGATCATTAAATTATATATAAATATATGTGAGTTAGACCTTTGGCATGTCTTTAATAGCATTGCAAAATTAATATTATTAATATCACTGAATCCAGATTTATTCTACACGCAAGTATCGTTAGTAAATAGTAAGGTCAACTATATAATTTTACACCAACCTAACACCACGATAATTACTAAACACATTTATAAAATTGAGTATTGAAATGTCAAAGATTTTTGTTAGGTTGCCTGTTTCATTTATGTTCTTCTTTTTTTCTTTTTTTTTTTTTTGTCAAAAGACGAAAAACTATGTTTCAAAATATTACTTATGGCTTTTGTCACAGCATCCCTCCTCTCCTGCTGCTGCTTGTTGACGCACTAGTCATTCTACTACTGTATGCAAAGAAACAAACCACCTCCCTTGGAGGATCAAACAAGCGTCAATATTCTTGTAAAATAAAACTAAACCTACTGTTATTTGTTATAATTACATTATTTTGTAATATTGTGTCCATAGTTATATCTAGAAACCATAAATATTGCTGAAAACAACCTAAGAAATAAGATTTTAACAGTATTTTACATACGATTATACATCAATCACGAAAGTAAACTGAGCTAATACTCTCCTAGGGAAACACTGTTTCCCTTTCCCCGATGAGGGCCAGACAGACCTGGAAACCAACGATTGATGGAGTGAGCGTAGGGATGTGGTATCGAAAGAAAAATATTTATACCATACTAGTATCGAAAGAAAATTATCGATAACATTAGGTATCAGTATCCAAATTTTAATCTGGAAAAATGTTTTTTTTATTTAGTAAAAATAATTTGAATTTTTGCATCATAATTGTAATTTTATATTTATTTAAACACTGAAAATTATAATGGTTATTTGGAATTGAGCACTATGCTAAATCATGGTTTAAATTAGGAGGAATAGCCAGCACATTGTAATGGTGTTTAATATTTTAAAACAAATTTTAAAAGATGCTTTTTCAATATCCAATTTCTTAAAAAACTTCCATATTTCACTTCTGAGCTAGGTGCCATTTTTTTTTTTAAGTACATTTGTCGTTTATATACTCTTATCAAGATAGATGATTAATTATTGACAAACACTAAAAGAATGGATGCTCTGTCCTGCTTCATCTGCTTGAACAACTCACATAAACTTTGCTGCTTCGTTTGCTAGGGGCACCCTCAAGTTGAGTGAGTTGAGTTCTACAAAAGATTAGTTTGTGATGAGCATGCTCATTGATAAAGGAAAGAATAGTAGACTGGCCGTTACTTGCACCCCCGTCGCCGTTCAGTTATCAGCCTGTATTAATAAATAAAGACAAAATAACAACTATGAATTAGCTAAAAGAGATGGAATGTTATAGTTTAGAAATTGAGAAATAATGTCATTTGTTCCTCCGCCACAGTCCACCCTAGTAAGCATTTTAATCCTTGCATGAGTGAGGATGACAGCAAAATGGTTTCTTTCATTGCCAAACTTTGAGTACTAATATCAGTAAAAGTATCGAGTAAAATAATACTAGTATCAAAAGGAAAATGTTGTTATTAGTAAAGTAAGTATCGATACTTTTCCCACATCCCTAAGCGAGACTAACTGGCTGGCCAGTCAATCTGAGAAAGAACTGTCTGCTCTAAAAAGAAGAGCTGCCATCTCCACTATCATTATCAGTATACTTGTTGGCGAGGTTTCTAACTACAATACTATGTTTTAACTCTATTTTCCTCTTATTTCCTTTAATCCCTTTTAAATTGTACAGAAGCGTTGCTTCCCCTGATTTTATTGAATAAACACTATTGAAATGCACTCACTTATTAATACATTCTTTGTTGACAGTTTGAAGGAATTTAAAAATTTGTTAAGTATATCAACATATTTTTTTTAAAAGTTAAAAATCTGTACACAATAATTATCTGTACCTATATTAAAATAAATGTTATAAATTTATATTAAAAAAATCGCTAAACAATATTGAAATTAAATATTTTAGATAGGTTTATAAATGAAACTCGCAAATGAACTAATGGATAAGTAACACCTAATTTTAAACATACTTCTACTTTATAGATGATTGAGAGGAGAAAAATAATGTGGCACTTAGAGTAAGTTGGAAAAGTTCAATGATAAATATAAAAATTAAAATCTTTGTGAGGAAGATGTGATGTAAGATAGAGTGAATATGGTTTTAAAATAAAGTATGCATCTATCTTTGAGATATTCTCATAGCGGAATATCTTGACTCTGAACGCCATATTTTAATAGAGTAAAGGTGCTATCCTTGAATTTAAAATATCAAATTTGTGTTGGTTCTTTTATTTAAGTACATTTCTACTTTAATGTCTTAGACCTGATGATGGCGAAACGTACGCCGAAACTTGTTGTCGACCAACCAGCCTAGAGGCAGTACAAATACCTAAGGAGTGGAACTAAATACCAGTAAAGGAACGTATATTTAATACATATTCAAGTAACATTTCAAGTATTTTCAGTTTACATTTCTTAATTTCATCCTTTCTCTTATATTTTTAATAATCCTATAATATCGAATACATTAAACCAAAATGATTGTTCTGGACGTCACCTAATTAACAATTATCTAATCAATTATTTCTTTCGTTAACGTAGTGTGCAACCTCTTGACCTAATAAGCTTTAAACTATAACATATTTTAATCTTGTAAGCTATGTTATTGGGAAGATTTTAATTTCAAATTTTAACATGTTTCATGTATAATTTAATCTTAATATGTTTGCATTGTGGAAAAACTTTTGTATTCATTTTTCTAGATTTTACTAAAATTTTCTTCAACTATCATTCAAGTAACCAGTCAATACGACATCTTATTTTTAATCAAATTTGAATGATTCTATCTTATATTGTAATTGTGAATTGCTTTATTTACTGGTCATAGATCTTATTAATTTATTCTCTTTTAATTATTATTATCAACACTCCAGTTTAGTTTTATTTGAACTTGTGTTTCTATGAAATTCCCAAAAAAATTTCTATAATTTTTTCTTTATAGAACTTATTTAACTACTGTTCCTTTTCAATTCAAGTTAATTTTGATCAGCTCCTAATGAAACATATCCTTTAGTCAACTGGGGCAGTCTGGAAGAGACAACAACTCGACCAAACTACACTATGTCAGTTTCACAACAGTGAATATTGACAACACAACCTTAAACGTTGACAATTAGAACAAATTATTACTTAATAAATATCGAGCCAGATATTTATACGACTACAAAAAAAGCGCCTAATGGGCATCTTTTAAATTGTTACAAAAGTGTCTGGTTCACGAATAATTTTAGAAAAAGTAAATTATTAATTTGATATCGCACAGATATTTCAAAGAACACAAGAGTTTGGCTTATAGACCTCAAGTCAAACTTTTGCAGGACTATTAAATGTCGACACAACTAACGACGTTAACAAGATCCATACTTGTTAATAATAAATAATATAACATACAAAAAAAGCCTAGTTAAACCACCAGTAATTTATATTAAATAATTTGGAAAATATTAAAATCTAAATCAATAAATTAGCAAAATTTTACGTTACTTTAACATATAATTCAAATAATAATCAAATAAGGCAACATCGTAAAAAAAGGAGTTTACATTTACTACAGTATTCAAACTATTCAAATTAAATACTTCTAGCAAAAATTAGTTCATAAATGTGGCAATCTAAAATTTCAAGTGACATAACAGACACTAGCGCCCAAGTGGCGCCCAAAAAAATTAGGTGTCTCATAACAAAATTTAATTTTATAAATAAAAAAAACTTTTAGTTATTAATTTATGATGCCTATTCCGGCTTATTCCAAAACCTACTTTACTTTATAATTCAAATTTGAACAAGCCATAGTTCAAGTCTATTAAAATAATATCTATGAATATAAATATAGAAAATATGTAATCATTCTGTAAATGTCTAGGACAGGACTTCTCCAGACGGGGCGTTGATTATGATAGTCCGTTTGTCTTCAGATTCGCCAGGTTTATATAGTGTTACTATGCGCTTGGGGTTGAGAAAGGGGGTCTCCATATTAGTCGTTGACATGCCATCGATCAAGCTAGGATTTGTGGCCCTGTCTTGACCACGTCCACCATTGTTGATAGAGATCTTTTTGACCAGTACACCTGTGACATACACACATCACGCGATGTCTTGGTGGTAGATACTGTTTTGCCCGCCAGATGGCAGGATAGTCGCAGTCCAGTTGTTGAATGTGTCTTTCGCCAGTCCCATCAAAATTACTTCGACCAGTTCGCTCAGAACATCAGTTGCGCTCAGAACATCAGTTGCTGGCTCACCAAGGCTTGTTCGTCCCACTCTTCAATTTAGGACGTGACGTATATACTCCAGTCTTGAAAGTTGTTCTAGCCAGAAGATACAAAGGGTAAGTATACCTTGATTTTGGTTGAAAGAACAGTAGAGAAAATACAGACATATTTATTTGTGACCAATATTGATACAATTTTAATATATTATTTGTTTTATTTTATAGATATTGATAGTATCGATCAAAAGTGATTGCTGCAGATCACACGACTTTATGTATGAATGTATTAAAATTGTTTTAGTAACTTTAGTAACTAACTTCTACTGTTCTTCCTACCAAAATCATACTTTACATGGACAGTTTATGATTGCGGGGAGTTTATTCTTGTTTAATATGGTTTAATATTGTTTTTGATATAGACTGAATCTACCTTGGACTACAATAGAGAAGGTTACTATTGCAGGAAGTTTATTAATTTTGAAGTTTAATACAAAGTGGGTAGTATGACTTGTAAGGAAAACCTCTACGTAAAGATTAATATGGGGAGGGTAGTATGATGTAACATTACCAAATGTTACAATATAACTCTACAAATAGCTTGTCAGTTTATATAAAAGTGTGAATTAAATGTTCTAACTTTATATAGTTAGAGCCCGGGCCTGTGCTTACTAAACACGTGAACCAAGATTTTAACCTAAAAACAGATTCTGATAGGCGAAACCTCATTAAAAACAACGCGTCACTATGGCAACAACCATTTAAACCTTCAGATAAAAGTTATTAGGTACTTGGACCTCCTGATAAAAATGTGATGGATAAATACATTTTATCTGGCAGATAAATGCTATCTTGCAGTCACAAGCCGCACTTTTAACTTATCCACCAAATAGAAATATTTATCTACCAGATTAATATTTATCCAGGAGTCATAAGACCGGCCCTTATTAGTGTAGTATTTGTTATATTTACCCAGTTATTCTGTGTTAGTAACATTTAATTAATTATTATTATTATTAGCATCGCGTCTTACTACCCGTTCGGGTTATACGCACTTACGCTAATGTGTAATGGTAGGGTGATTGTGAGATGAAATGGAGGACCTACAGTTTAACGTGGAATCCGAACCAAGGTGGAGGCCTGGCATTCCTCACATTCACAAGTTGTGATTAATACACGTCTTGTCAGAGGTGAAGGAAGGGTTTGGTAATCAGAATTTAATTAATGATTGATGAATTCGTGCCATGTGAAGAGTAATAAATATAATATTTGGTTAGTATGGCAATTGAAAAATTCAATAATTCAGTTTTAAAATTTATTTTATTTCTTCTAATTGCTATTTTTTTTTGTTCTTTACCTGATTCCTATTTTGAAACCGTGCCTAACACAAATATATGATCTTATAGACTACACTGAGGAAAGCACCAATGTACCACAAAATTGTTCAAGTTGTGTTGATGTAACCTAATTTTCAAAAGTTTTCTTTTTATTAAATAAGGACTATACTACGCCAATAATAAGCCTGTCTAATACTCATTTAGTGATTGGTTTGACACTATTGTGGGTTGCTAATAAAATAAAGAATGGTTCTGATAGTAGATTAATTAACATTGCATTTGGGTAAAATGTGACAATAATATTTGACATAAAATTTTATTGATATAAAATATATTATTATGCGATTTATTGACAATGTAGTGCCAAATTTCATATTTAAAATGCATAACTAGTTGAAAAACACATTATTTGATCATAATCATAATCATCATGCAAATTTTAAGATTTTGAATTTTTGACTTATAATTAGCATTTTTGAAGGTAAGAAGTAAAAATTAAATATGCATCAAAAGGGTTAAGGAAAACCTCCATCACGCCTGACAAGGATCCGAAGCCCGATCTCCCCATCATTGGCAGTGCTTTCACAACAGGGATTTCCTAAAAGCCCTGCTTGCTGCAGTTTTCATTAAATCTGATTCATTGAGCTAAGAAAGCCTCACGCAGTGTGAGGTTTGCAACAGCAACGTCCATATTTTACTCGAGATTCCATTCTTAGGCAGGAGGATAGAGAAAGACTTGCGGTAAATCCAAATCTGCATTATGACAGCGCTGTAACCATGGAGCAGTGTATACAGCTACCAGCAATAGGGATTATTACTGAACTATGCACCATATTATATAAATTAGTTCGCCTATAGAATTCACCCTCCCCCACCCTAAAATATTTATTTGGATCCACCGATGGCTACCCTTTGTTTTTGAACTACTTGATCAATTTCAATCTAACTTTGAGTTTCACCAAAATTGTCGAGTCTACCTGCAATCACAAAACAAACATGTAAGACTCAATTTTTTTTCCTGGTTTTTACTGACCTCTTTAACCTAGCGGCAGACATAATAAAGATAAGAAAAATGTAGCTTAATAATGAAAATAATTTTTTTAAAAACATCGTTTACCCTAAAATTTTTGCAAAGCAAAGATAAGACTGAAATACCATAGCATCCCAGAGAGAACTAGCAAAGACCAGAATCAAATATAACAGCTCATAGAGGAACAGTATATAGACCAGAGAGAACTAGCAAAGACCAGAATCAAATATAACAGCTCATAGAGGAACAGTATATAGACCAGAGTAAAATACCATAGCATCCCAGAGAGAACTAGCAAAGACCAGAATCAAATATAACAGCTCATAGAGGAACAGTATATAGACCAGAGTAAAATACCATAGCATCCCAGAGAGAACTAGCAAAGACCAGAATCAAATATAACAGCTCATAGAGGAACAGTATATAGACCAGAGTAAAATACCATAGCATCCCAGAGAGAACTAGCAAAGACCAGAATCAAATATAACAGCTCATAGAGGAACAGTATATAGACCAGAGTAAAATACCATAGCATCCCAGAGAGAACTAGCAAAGACCAGAATCAAATATAACAGCTCATAGAGGAACAGTATATAGACCAGAGTAAAATACCATAGCATCCCAGAGAGAACTAGCAAAGACCAGAATCAAATATAACAGCTCATAGAGGAACAGTATATAGACCAGAGTAAAATACCATAGCATCCCAGAGAGAACTAGCAAAGACCAGAATCAAATATAACAGCTCATAGAGGAACAGTATATAGACCAGAGTAAAATACCATAGCATCCCAGTGAGAACCAGCAAAGACCAGAATCAAATATAACAGCTCATAGAGGAACAGTATATAGACCAGAGAGAACTAGCAAAGACCAGAATCAAATATAACAGCTCATAGAGGAACAGTATATAGACCAGAGTAAAATACCATAGCATCCCAGAGAGAACTAGCAAAGACCAGAATCAAATATAACAGCTCATAGAGGAACAGTATATAGACCAGAGTAAAATACCATAGCATCCCAGAGAGAACTAGCAAAGACCAGAATCAAATATAACAGCTCATAGAGGAACAGTATATAGACCAGAGTAAAATACCATAGCATCCCAGAGAGAACTAGCAAAGACCAGAATCAAATATAACAGCTCATAGAGGAACAGTATATAGACCAGAGTAAAATACCATAGCATCCCAGAGAGAACTAGCAAAGACCAGAATCAAATATAACAGCTCATAGAGGAACAGTATATAGACCAGAGTAAAATACCATAGCATCCCAGAGAGAACTAGCAAAGACCAGAATCAAATATAACAGCTCATAGAGGAACAGTATATAGACCAGAGTAAAATACCATAGCATCCCAGAGAGAACTAGCAAAGACCAGAATCAAATATAACAGCTCATAGAGGAACAGTATATAGACCAGAGTAAAATACCATAGCATCCCAGTGAGAACCAGCAAAGACCAGAATCAAATATAACAGCTCATAGAGGAACAGTATATAGACCAGAGTAAAATACCATAGCATCCCAGTGAGAACCAGCAAAGACCAGAATCAAATATAACAGCTCATAGAGGAACAGTATATAGACCAGAGTAAAATACCATAGCATCCAGTGAGAACCAGCAAAGACCAGAATCAAATATAACAGCTCATAGAGGAACAGTATATAGACCAGAGTAAAATACCATAGCATCCCAGTGAGAACCAGCATAAACCAGAATCAAATATAACAGCTCATAGAGGAACAGTATATAGACCAGAGTAAAATACCATAACATCCCAGAGAGAACTAGCAAAGACCAGAATCAAATATAACAGCTCATAGAGGAACAGTATATAGACCAGAGTAAAATACCATAGCATCCAGAGAGAACTAGCAAAGACCAGAATCAAATATAACAGCTCATAGAGGAACAGTATATAGACCAGAGTAAAATACCATAGCATCCCAGAGAGAACTAGCAAAGACCAGAATCAAATATAACAGCTCATAGAGGAACAGTATATAGACCAGAGTAAAAATACCATAGCATCCCAGAGAGAACTAGCAAAGACCAGAATCAAATATAACAGCTCATAGAGGAACAGTATATAGACCAGAGTAAAATACCATAGCATCCCAGTGAGAACCAGCAAAGACCAGAATCAAATATAACAGCTCATAGAGGACCAGTATATAGACCAGAGTAAAATACCATAACATCCCAGAGAGAACTAGCAAAGACCAGAATCAAATATAACAGCTCATAGAGGAACAGTATATAGACCAGAGTAAAATACCATAGCATCCCAGTGAGAACCAGCATAAACCAGTGGCGTGATTACGGCGATGCAGCTGCATCCGGGCCCTTAGCCAAAGGGGGCTCTGACCCCTTAGATTCCCCGCACACTTGAAACTTTTTGCCCGCAGAGTGTTTTGTCTTGAGGGCTAGGGCCAATGCATTTACGTGAGTGATTGCGCACACTGTTAGTCACAATAGAGACAAGACAAAATAGCTCTCGAGATCGGCAGACAGCCACCGTCTGAAGACTGTCGGTGACCTGAACAAATACATCGGCACGCGCACATCGAGGGCAAAACTATCATTCATAAGAAGTCAACTCTCCAGAACGTGTATGGTGTTTTGTTGTTCATTTCTGTTTTTGTATTTTGTTTATAAAGATGGATGATAATACTAAAAAATTAAAGAGATCGATAAGTGACAGACAATTTATAGTAAAATTTTAAAAGAATATTCTTATATACACGTTATAAAGCAAATGTGAGTGGAGGTTTGTGCAGCTGTGATATCGAATTGAAAGAAGAAAATAAAACTAAAGCAGGTAAATTCACAAATACATCTCTCAAAATAACAAAATCTGACATAAAAATACAACCTTTCAACATGAATATTTCTTGTGAGATAATTTTGAACATAAAAATAGGTTAATATTAAAATGTTTAATTTTGGCTATAATTTTTTTAAACATTTAAAATCTTGGGAACACAATTTTAATAATTTTTTTTCATTGGTACATTATTTTATAATTACCGAAAATGCAACTATATTTTAATTGCAATTTCACAACACTCATACAATTAACCATTGTGGAACATGTTTTTCAAGAATAAAGTTTATATTTTATTGTACTGACATGGTAAAGTTCCCTGTGGTGATGTAAATTAAGTGGATAAATACAGCCTTACATCAGTGCCTCTATTTTGAGATTGAGCGGAAGAAGCTGTCAAGTGTATACACACAAACTGTGTTGGTAAAACATATACCATCATGTATGCGCACAAAATTGTGCAAATTACAGAAGCACATTATGATACTGTCACAAAACTTTTAATTAACGTCAAGAGGCCTGTAAAATATGCGCCACTTATTAACTAAAATTCCGAATGTGCTCTCAACAAGTCTGCGTGCTCTTGTGCACCGATAGTTGAAAACTCTTTTAAGAACTCCCAAGTTTTTTTTTTTTTTTTTGCGTACGGGCGCAAATCATATTTTGTTAAACCAAATGCTTAATCAGTTACAACGTAAAATTGCATCATTCTACCATTCTCATCATTGGGTAAAGGCCTCCCTTCTGGAATATTCAATGAGTTAGTTTCAAGCATATGTCCCATTTTGGACTCTTTAAACATGATCGAATCACTCGTGGCTCCAAGAGACCCAACGTTTATAAACAAAAAGTTGTAATCCGCTCGATCCTTGCCATCAACACTAGAGAAAAATTTCTTGTAATTGAAATATTTGGAGCCTGAATTGTCAGGCCTTGCTACTCTTAACAAGTTTTCCATCAAGGGCTCCAATAATGTTTGGAAAGTTGGTACGGTCATAAAATGATCAGCAATTTTGATCCAATCTTTCTGACTTTTTCTACCGGGCATGTACATTGGCTGTAGTCTTTCCCAAATCTTGTCAGGGCAATCTTTCACAATTGATCGAAGAGTAGAAGGTGCTATCAGATATTCAAAAGACGAGGAATTAAAACTGATTCCTGTTGATAGATACCTGTAAAAAAATGAACCTGTAAATTATAATTTAAATATTATGAGATGAGTATAAAAATAAATTAAATGATTTAATCTGCTATTAAGTCAAAAAAATGTTTGATGTACATATGAAACTACCAGTTTCATATATGCTGTATCAGAGCTGGAGTGTCGGTAATACTAAGCAACAGTAAAATTATAACTAAATAATCATATTTTCTTTATTTTTTTAAGCATGGATATAAAAAAAAAAGTGGCAGTGTCTACGAAATTGCTTCGCGAGGGAGCTAAGAATACAAAAAGATACAAAATCTGGACAGGGTGCAAAGAAGCAAAGGAGGTATATATACTTTGAAAAGTTACTGACTGTTCCTTCTCCCATCCTTCGAGAATAGGGAAACTGAAAGGAATTTGGAAGATCAAGATTCACTATCAGAAACCGAGACTGGAAATGAGGCAGGATTTAAAAAAGTAACTGTGCCAAGACGTCCTGGAAATAGTCAGCGGCGTCCACCAACTACTCGAAAAGATAGTTGTGAGGATTCGTTGTTTAACATTTTGGAGAAGAAAAAGACAACTGTGATAGATGAAGACGTAAATTTCGCACTATCTTTGATTCCTATGTTACAGTCGCTAGATGAATATAAAAAGATAGAGGCAAAAATTCAAATAATAAATTTACTTAAAATCATATTATGATATCAGTATTTAATGTGAAATTTGCTCCGCGATTGGGCGCCAATTGTAAAGATATTGGATTTTATTGACCCGCGATTGGGCATCAATTATTGTGATATTGTCTTACGATTGGGCGCTAATTATAGTGATTCCGGTATTTCATTGATGATGATGCGAATGTGGACCCGTGTATGCCTTACGGTGATCAGTAAGTATAACGACGCCGGGTTTTATGATGATGACGCATGACTACTACACACTTGTACACGGCTATGTAATCTGACCATATGTAGTTCTTATTCTTATGAAATGAATAAAACTTTTAATGTTTCACACGATTTATTTAAATGATGATACTTTAGGTACTGTAGATTTGATATGTTTTTCTGTGTTATATTACTTGGTTTCTCTGTCTTATTACAATGTTATGTATTCTGAGTACTGTGTACTAATATATTTCTGTATTCTGAGTACTGTGTACTGATAATATATTACTCTGTTCTGTATTCTGAGTACTGTGTACCTACTATTTTTCTGTTATATTAATATGTTCTGTATTCTGAATACTCTGTACTATGTACTGTCACTCTGTTCTGTGATATTACACTGTTCTGTATTCTGTATTCTGAGAACTGTGTACTGTGTATTAGTATATTACTCTTATATTACTCTCTTTATTCATAAGCACAAGCTGCTTATATATGACCTACCCCTTGTCACCAGTGTTAAAAATAACTAATTGAAAAACTCCTGGCAACCTGAGGTTGTGAAGGCTGGCTTCCTATTGGGTAGAGGGAGCCACAATGTCACATTATTTTTCTAATACAACGGAGTTTATCTTTTAAAGAAAGAAATTTTAAGACGTAGTTCATTGAAATTATTTCTGAAAATGCGCGATTCTCCATGGATGAAATATCAAAAGGAAACTTTACAAACAGTTCTTTAAAGAAAAATACGCTTCATCCATGACTTTTTTTTAAATATATGAGAGGGGTTCAAAACAGTATCATTACAATCATTAGATGGCCTGACGGCAATCCTCAGTATTTACAGAGACCATTTGGGGCTCATTATCCACCGGGACCACCTCGGGCTAAATATACTCCAGGACCGTCGATGCCTTGCCAGAACAAAATGAAAAATGTCACACCAATAGCATCTTCAGAAAGTGATGACACCATACAATAGTATATCAGCAATTTCAGTGATGGTACAAGTGATTATAATACAGAGTTTGTGAATATTTAAAAAGTTTAAATTACTTAATATTTGAATAAAAGAACAATTTTTATAAAATAACCATTTATTCCAAACCTACCTAATTGTTACTACTATTCTCTCTTCTGGAGGTATACATAAGCGGAAGTTTGTGTTTTGGTAGCTTACAGCTGGTCCAACAATAGTTATCAACTCGTCGAACGTTGATACATTCATACGGAAGTACAAAAAAAAAATTGTTGGGTGCTCACGGAGCTCTTCGTATGGAGTGTAAAACTTCCCTTTTAACAATCTGGAGCTGTAAATTGGATGAACCCAGTGCTGTCTGCCTATTATTTTCTTCTTCCGTGATCGAATAACAAAAGCACAAATAACTGCAGTTTCTACCAAATCCATTTTTTCCTCCAGAAATAGTAGAATGGCAGGAAAACGTTATTGAGAAAATAAATAACAATGAGGGACTTGTCTAGTGTGGAGGGGTATCAAGACAAAACAGTCGTGCACGGTAGCAGACTGACTAAACAGTCTTCAGACATTTTTGCTCTCAGTGTGCGGTGCTTCTTACGAACACTATACCACGGAGAGGCAAGAAGCAATAAAGAGACCGAAAAAAATCGACAACGTAGTGATAATATGCTTTTGTGCTATGCATTTGTGGCTTGTTTCTTTTTCTTACACCAACAAATATTGTTGAACTTATCTGAAGAAGAAGTAAAGAAAAATGCTCTCAAACTACGACGGCGTTATTTAATAACTTTTCAGAAAATATATATCTCCAATAGTTGCTTCTTTTTTTAATCAAAATTGTGAAGCCAGAAATTGAAAGAATCAGCATCATACGACAGCTCGCCGATTTTGCGTTGGTCTAGTTTTCATAAAGTAGCTCCCGTTTTCCTCATGTTTGCTCACTTAAAAAAAAACTTTTTAGACAATTCCTATTTTAGTAGCAACAGCAGAAATGACATTTTCTAAGTTGAAAATCATCAAGAATTATCTATGAAACACCAGGGAACAAGCTCGTATGTCACAGTTAGCCCTCCTAAACATAGAAGCAGAGACAGCAGGAAAAATGGACGTCTCAGCCCTGATTGACGATTTTGTTTCTATCAAGTCACGGAAGAAGAAATTTGAAACATCTATTATTATGTAAAATACGTATATTCATAAAAATGCGTGTCATTTTCAGCGTTATATTTAATTTGACCTGAGAAGGGAGAGGGAGGGCTTATGATGTCAATGTTCGCATCCGGGTCTTTGGTTTGTTCTTACACCACTGGCATAAACCTAAGTAAAATATCATAGAATTTTAGAGAGAACCAGCACAAACCAAAGTAAATATTCCAGAAAAAACTAATATAGACCAGAACAAAATACCATATCATCTCATATATAATCAGGAAAATACCCTAAACTAATATCCCAGATTATTCATTGCAAACAAGATTATTCCAGAGTGTTTCCATTTCAAACAAGATTTTTTCTGTGAAGTAAAAAACCAGAGCGTCCCAGATGAATCAAACCATTCCAGAGTGAACCAGACTAAACTCTAGTTGTTTCATAAACGAAGTAAAACCCAGAATTTAGATTTCTCTGCTTTTGTATTACTTTTGATTGCTCTTGATATTTTCAACAGGGAAGTTTTGGGTATTTTTTGAAGGAGTATTTACTTTTTCCATGTCACATTTTATTTACTCATTTATGATAATAAATAACGTGAAAAAATATTACTCTATTACTTCTACTAAATGTGCAAAGACTAAATTTATAAACTTGTGTGCTGCTTAAGTTAGAAACTTCAACTTTTTAAAGCTGAGTAAAATAGTTAATCTTAACAGGATGTTAAATTTTAAGTTCCTGTCATTTTTGGAGACGAGTTAGAGAGAAGGGAGGAGGGTGTATGGAGCCCTGTATCTGACAATTTTTGGGAATCATGTTGAAAAGTTTTGATTTCGTAGTTTATCCTTGGTTTATATCCCAAGTATAAAATATATGCCAATTTTCAACGTTCTGTATTAACTGGGAGTACCCTATAGGTTTTTTGATTAATTTATTATCGGTGAGTGAATACTGATGAAATAAGGGCTTAGTCCTGTATCTCACTAACCGCTTAAGTTATAAGCTTTGATCTGATAGAGATAACTAAAATAATTCATCTTAACCAGATGTAAAATTTTTACATTCCTCTCATTCTGTATAGATGAGTTAAAAGGAGAAAAGGGAGGGTTAGTAACTATAATACTTCTCCTGCCATTTGGAAACCATGTTGACTAAAATAGTTAGTCTTAACAGGATGTTAAATTATTACATTCCTATTATTATTTGGAGCTAAGTTAGAGTGGGGAAAAGTAAATGTGGCCATTCCCTCACACATTCTTGGAAACCATGCTGAAAAGTTCCAATTTCGTAATTTTTCCTTGGTTTAAATAACAATAAATACTAGGTACCTACATGCCAATTTTCAAGGTTCTGTGGTGACTGGAAGTACACTATAAGTTTTTGTGATCAGTTAGTTAGTGAATTCCAAAATAAAATTTTATTTTTAAGTCAGGTGTCTCACTAACCACTCAAGCTAGCAACTAGCTATGTAATAAAATATGCTGTAACAGAAATAATGGTGAAAAAATAGTCTTTTTGTCTATATGAATGATTAGAAAATTCAACTTTTGGATTTATTAAATGGATGGAGGGGGGAGATATAAAATAAATATGGCTACCACCAATTCCATATAATTAAAGTGAAGGAAAACTAGCAGTATCGTACTTTAAAAAATATACCAACCAACTCTGACAAGACGTGTATCAATCACAACTTATGAATGTGAGGAATAACAGGCCTCCGCCGTGGTTCGGATTCCACGTAAAACTGTAGGTCCTCCATTTCATCTCACAATCAACCTAAAATTACAAATTAGCGTAAGTGCGTATAACCCAAACGGGTAGTAAGACGCGGTAATAATAATAATAATAATAATAATAATAATAATAATAATAATAATAATAATAATAATAATAATAATAATTTCCAACCAAACTGCGGGCTTCAATGTTAATGTACTAACTCTGACTTCTATTCTCAGTGTTAGCGCACTCATTTATTGGCACTTTAAGGAAAATTATTTTTATAAGGTTTTTTATTCCTAGCTTTCCCTGACACTGACGTGGTCGAATATGACGTTAATGTAGGCAGGCTCGTTTTCTACGGATGTAAAGAGTGTTTATAGAGATGATAGAAAAGTTATAACAATTTCTGATTACTCAGAAACAAGGATTTTATAACGGCTCTCTGATTTTTTGACTAAGGTAAATAATAATATGTGACTTCTACAGGTTCCGTTATCAAATGCAAATATAAATGTTTGACACTTATTATTTTGGCCTTATATTTAATTCTTTTACCTGTGTGTAGGTATGTCATTTACTATCTCTAGAAATTGAATTATAACAAACTTTTAGTCTTAATTTTTCGAAAAATTCACATTATTTATAATAAATTTGTTAGTAGCCTACTTTAAAAATGCTTATTTTAGTCGAATATGTGAATGTGAGGAATGCCAGGCTCCACGTGGTTCGGATTCCACGTTAAACTGTAGGTCCTCCATTTCATCTCACAATCACTCTACCATTACACATTAGCGTAATGCGTATAACCCGAACGGGTAGTAAGACGCGGTGCTAATAATAATAATAATTTAGTCGAATACTTTATGCGTATTGCTGCTAGGCCTAATTTAAATAATAACCTGAGTGCGTGACTTTTTTTGTGTGTGAACAAAAACACCTTTTAAATTCGATACCTCACCCCTACCTTTTTCAGGATGACCACATACGAGGAATTCATTCAGCAGAATGAAGATCGAGATGGTGTCCGGTTCACATGGAATGTGTGGCCTTCCAGTCGCCTTGAGGCTACACGTTTGGTAGTTCCTCTGGGATGTTTATATCAGCCTTTAAAGGAGAGACCAGGTGTGTACCTTGTATTGACCCAGCTCTTTATAGGGACTGGCAGAGATGACATATCATTTGTTAGCCATTTGGGTGGGTTTTTTTGATTTATAAATTTTTGTTGACAAAATTTTTACAAATAAATAGCTTATGATGAATCAAATAATACAAAGTTTTTTTTATGAAAAACTTTAAAAATACCATATAGTTGAGAAAAATATTCACACACCAAAAGCCTCATCTACATAGTAAGCTTTGTTCTGTATCCATATAATCCTAAAGTCCTATCTACACAGACCATAATATCTTTAATCATATAACCATGCCATCGGTGAGAATGTTGTATACTTCGTCCAATAAAACACTTTGAAAGTAAATCGTCTCCATCAAGGAGCAAGGTGACAATCAAAACGTCATATAGGGGTAGGCCCTAGTCATTAGGAGAAACAAAAGGAAACTTTTTATTGTGAAAACATTCACAATATAGGCTTACTTTGAATATAGGTTAGGTACACTCAGAATATATATAACATGAGCCAACTATCAAATTTATTTATAATTGCCAAGTTTTTGTTATAGCTTGAAAATGTAAACTAAATATATGAACACACTCTCTAACCTGAAAGATAGCAAACTTACTTTGATATCTTACACTATGGCTTGATCTTACTGCGTCATAGTGAAACCATGCAAGGTAAGCCTGCTACCCCTACCATTCGGGTTAACAAAAGGCACCAAAAATGGTTTTCGAGGTGCGGCACTTATTTCTCTGAGCCAAAATCCAGGCTGCTTCATAACTAGCTAATGTCACCATTTCATTCAACAACAGAAACTGATTCAAGCTTATCTTCTGATCTTGAAACTGTGATTTCAAACGGGCAATTTTACTGACACATTTACGGCCATCAACTGGAAATTTATTGTTTAATTCACTGTGATTATTTTTAAAGTGTGTCTTCAAACTGTCTGTCATATTCTCACTGAAACTTTTTTTTGCACAGGCGGCACACAAGATTTTCATCTACTTGCATCACTTCAAATTTTAGCTCCAACTTTCTTGAAATGTATGTGTCACACTCTTCCATTCTCATGTTGTTTTTTTACCACTAGGTTCCGAATCAAAAGTTTGTTTGCTTCACTCACCTCAGTACTATCACCTGCGGTTGGTTCACTTCGTTTTCATATCATTCACTTATCCATTTCTCAAGAAGAAAATGTTAAAATAACAGGGTTTTTTTTAAAGAAAAGAAAAATCACAAAATTGTACACAATAACAGGTAAAAACTCACGCCTAAATTGTGTATTATTACTTATTAAACACCACCTGTTCAAGGCCGGGACTAGACTCAACTAAAAGAATGAAAATCAGTAAAGGGGTGAGTGAACCCCAATTATCATGAAAAATAAAATAAAAGAGCAGTCCTAATCAACATTTTTCCTCTAACCCAGGGGTTTCCAACTTGTAAGGGCTCGAGGGCCACAGTGGAAACTAATAATAGGCTAATTTTCGTATAATTCTGCAAATAGAACAGAGTACCAGTATGAAATAATATGCTTAGTTTAATTGAATCAAAGGTTTAATCATTTTAATTGCTTAAAACACTATTTTACAATTGCATAAAAGAGTTAAATTAAAAATAAACAAAAACTATTATATCCAAAACAATTGAATTTCGAAGAAGAGCAAGAATGTCAGTTTATTTGACTTCATATTTTACAAATGGCAAAAAAAACTAACCCAAAGTCAAACTGAAATTAATAATGTAGTCAAAATAAAACTTAAAAAAGGGCAATTTAGTGGGAGTACTGTGGTCGATCAGCTGCATCTACCAATGAACGAATATCCACCTCCAGCTCTGTTGTTACTAATCTCAAAAGATGCAGCAAGGAAGAATCTGCAAGTCGACTTCTGTACTGATTTTTAATGAATTTCATAGAGGAAAAAATACTTTCACATATGTATGTGCTCCCAAACATTGAAGTCATTTTTAGTACAAATTGTCTTAAGTTTGGGTATTTTTCGCTGGATAACAATTTAAGAAAAATGTAATCCCTTTTCTTTTCTGGTCTGTAGGAACGTATCGGCTTGTAGATCGCAGAGCTCAAGTTGTATGTGTGGTTCTTGTTCCTCGATTGTAGCACCAATCTGATTCATGTAAAGCTGGACACTGCTTTTCAGTGTTTCAGTTTCCTTGAATCGTGTGTTGAATTCTTCAATGATTTCTTGAATGTGTGAACTGAGATCTGAAAAATCTATAATTTCCTGGTCTTTCTCCGCCGCTAATTGTAGACAGCACGTATGAAAATGTTTAACTTGTTTCGAAAACCATTTACAATTCCCACCATATTTGATACGACCTGGTTTCTTCCTTGAAGACTCAGGTTTAAGGTGTTAGTTGATTTGTCATGTCTGTTAGGAAAGCTAACTGCTTTAAAAATTCTGGGCTTTGAATTTCTTCTTCTAGTTCTTTGGTATCAGACGAGACAAATTTATTAAGGAATTCAGGGATTTCCTTGCGACTAGCAAAAAACCGTTCAAGGCACTTTCCTTCACTCAGCCATCTTACATGGTTGTACAGCAGCAAGTCTCCATATTCTGCCTCAATTTCCAGCAAAAACTGCTTTAGTTGTCTACGCAAAATTATTAATATTAATAATTTTAACCACAAATTTAAAAACTTCAGTTTTCTTCATTGATTTCCCACATAACGCTCCCTGGTGAATAAGACGGTGGATCATAGGACACGTTACGCCATTTTCTTTTAGCAATCCCGTCAAACATATCTTCTCCCCTGTCATTGCTGGCGCTCCGTCTGTCACAATGGCTGAACATTTACTGAAGCCACCAACTATGTCGACAGTTTTTTAACAGCATCATAAATGTCCCTCCCTTTTGTTGTTCCTTGAAGAGAGCACACATCAAATAGCTCCTCTTTACTGCTGAAATCTTCGAAGGTGGTGCGCAGCTAACTGACATCTGACTGGTCAGTGTTTTCATCAAGGCATAGCGAGAAATGCATGCTTTCTTTAACCAATCAAATCAGAGATTTTTCTACTTGTTCTCCCATATCAATGACTCTTCTCTGTACAGTTTGGTTGGAAAGTGGCACTGATTCAAATTTCTCAGCTATTTTAGCATCTCCAAAAGCCTTTGCCATTTCCATAGCACACTTTTTAACAAGACTGTCTTCAGTGAAGGTTTTTTTTTTTTTGCCTTTGCAAGTTCAAGCGACACTGCGTAGGAGGCGTACAGGGAAGATGACTGATTTGGAAGACTTTACTAAACATACCTGTTTATTGTTTTAATTTATTTTTGAAGTCTGCAACCAGTGCGTGTCGAGCTTCTTCCTTATATGTTGCATACTTGTTCTCATGCATTGTTGAGTAGTGTCGTTTAACGTTGTTCTCCTTCGGTACAGACACAATTTTCATGCAAACCAAACATTGAAGCTTCCCACTGTTGTTAGTAATTAAATAGTCACTCTCCCAGCTTTCCTTGTAAATTCTGTTTTCATTTTCAATTTTGCGTTTCTTTGAGTTTCCGCTCATCTTTTGTACACGTAAAAGACTCAAGCAGCGGTACACTTCACACTCAACACAAAACAAAGCCTTCAAAATGGACAGTAACTTGTGAAACTTCACTACACGTCAAGCAAGCGCGATTGAGCGTGAGTGGAGACGGGAGGAGTAGCCAGCAAGCTTTGCTGGGCTAGCAATGCAGTGCGTAACTTGTAGAACGGCTGACTATTAATTATTTATCAACTTCGTTTGATCATTTTTGCCGTCTGAATATTAATACATCTTTTGAACAAGCTATGAAATATTTTTCATAACTCTCGAGATTTTAAAAAAATTCTTAAAATGATTGCGCAGGCCGCAAAAAGTGGTCTTGCGGGCCCGCCAGTTGGAAACCCCTGCTCTAGACGCTTCTAAATGAGGCCAATTGATAGGCAAACTCGAATGGCGGCAGTCTACTACTGCCTCCTTATCAACTGGCCTCGTGTAGTTGCGGCTTAAAAGGTGACCTGGTGGTCTAGGGGTAAGGTGTCAGACTTCTGTGCTGAGGTCCGGGGTTCAATACTCGGTCCCGGCACAGATTTATCTGATTGCCAAACCCTTCCTTCACCTCTGACAAGACGTGTATTAATCACAACTTGTGAATGTGAGGAATGCCAGGCCTCCACCGTGGTTCGGATTCCACGTTAAACTGTAGGTCCTCCATTTCATCTCACAATCACCCTACCATTACACATTAGCATAAGTGTGTATAACCCGAACGAGTAGTAAGACGCGGTGTCAATAATAATAATAATTGCGGCTTCATAATTCAATCCATTTCTAGGAAGGGAGTTTTCCTTCTTTACAAACCCAGCCCACAGTGTTATTTCTCTTTAAAACCCAGCTCGTTCTTGCATACAGCCCTTAGGATTGTTGGGAAAGGAGTGGAGTAGAGTATTGGATGGCATTGTTGTGTCATCGAATCATTCCTAAAGTGGAATGTTTCCAATGATATACAGGAAATATTAAGTTACAACAGAACACACGGTCATTTTATCAGGGAAAAGTTTATTTTACTATGAGAGCTGCCAAACTCAATTTCGCCAGACTTTTATAGCCAATTTGCCACATTCAGTGATTGGAAACAGGGTGGCCCCCTCCAGGTTTAAGGTGTTACCTAGACTGCCATCGACAGGGAGAGTGGAGCTTGAATCCCGGTCGGGTGTACTAAGGGTGGTTTTCCAAAATGGTTTTCCACTCTCCCTTCATGTAAATGCAGATACATTTCCTCTAAATTCAACCTTCCTCATCCTTAACTCATTAAAGTAATTAGTACATTGGCTATGTTTGAAACCTGATGAGGTAGTAAGACAGGTTGCTATTTTAAAATATATATATGTGTGTGTGTATATATATATATATATATATATATATATATATATATATATATATATGGTATGTCCTGTATCTAAATATTATAGTAAATACATTCATGATTGTAAGTTTTCTTTAGAAATAAAACTCAGAAATATTCTTTATTCTCTCTCTCTCTCTCTCTCTTTCTATATATATATACATATATGTTTCAGATCTTCCTCCTATCCAGTACGACCCTGTGCTGTGCACCAGGAACACTTGCCGAGCCATCCTCAACCCTCTCTGCCAAGTTGATTATCGTGCCAAACTATGGGTCTGCAACTTCTGCCTACAGAGGAACCCGGTCAGGAACTGCATGCACCTTAAAACAGTTTTATAAGGTTTACTTGAACAAATCAGGGAGTCCTGTTGACTGAAAAATAATCTGGAATTCATTATGTTGACGACAACAAAGATTATTTTTTTAAAAGAAATTTAAAGTATAAAATCTCAACAAAAAAAACAAGAACTATAATGTAGATTGGTATAATATATGGCCATAACAAAATTAAGATTTTAATCTTCAAAACGTGGAAACATCAAAAATGTAGATTATTGATAAAAATTGAAATAAAAGTACATAGGATATCAATAAAGGATCATGGTGACTTGTTCTACAGGGATTCGACTCTTAGCCAGTTGAACAAAGGATGATTCCTACTACAACGGGTAGTAAGGCACATGCTAAATAAATAAGTAAAAATAATTGGACTCAACAAGCTCACTTTTAAAGGAAGGAATTAAAGAATCTAATTATTGAAACTGAGACTTGGGAATAAAATGGCTATAGTTAGAAGTAAAAATCATGGCTGTTAATGTTAAACTAAAAAAAAAACCATGATAATATCTGTAAAATCACTCTCATATTCTGTGATTTGTTTTATACCCCTGAAATCCATGAAAAAGTATCAATCAGGAAAAACGACTGCCATGTTCTCTCCCATTTTATTGTCAGATAAGTTATACATTCACCTTCATTCTGTTTCTTTTAAGTTAAGTAATTAAAGTTTCTGATAGTCTACCTTGTCACTAGATTATAGTATAAACACAAAATTTATATGACTCTGTATTAATTCCAGTTCCCTCCACAATATGCAGCCATCTCTGAGCAGCACCAGCCTGCAGAACTAATCCCCATATTCTCCACGATCGAGTACACCATTACTGTAAGTGACAGGCCTACACAGATTTAAGAGGCTTTGTTTATTTGAAACGTAAACAGATTTAATCTATAATTAATTTACCACAGAGAGTTGGTTAATTTATAACGTAAACAAAGTTTAAACGAATGTAAAAAAAAAAATCGTTGGTTTGCGCACTTTAAATCATCTTGTGGACAGTTTTGTTTAGTTTCAACTCATGGTTTTGTCCTAGGTCTTTATCATTTTAGTTGTGCTTTAGCTATTATCTATTAGGGCCTTTGGCACAAATACAGTGGAATGCTGATATTATCTCAATTAAATAGCCCTATGCTTACTATTGCGTTTTAAAAATTGATTATTAAGTACATCAAGTGGAAGCTCGAAAATGACAAGCCTACAAAACTTTTCGATCTCGAGCTTAAGCGACGAGCTCGGCTCGAAGCTCAGAATACGAGTACTCGCAGAGCCCTAGTATTTTAACATTGACGGAAGAAAACCTTGAACAAAGTATGGTGCAGTTCTTATTATGTTTAAAGTTACTTTTGAAAATACCTTATGGTCTTAAACCACATTAAAATAAATAATATTTAGTTAAAATGATATTAATAATAAAGATACAACTTGAATTTAGTATCTTGTACGAAAATAATATCCTTCAAATCTGCCTAGATTATTCATGAACAAAGCATGAAAGGAAATTTACATATCGTTCTTTAGTCATGAAAGATTAACAAAAATAAGATACACTTCATCCATGAGTTTCAAATAAATGAGAGGGGCCCAGAACAGGGTCATTACACAATTTTGTCCTTTTTTCTGATCATATTGAATTCCTAACCACCCAAGCCAATACAATTCCTTTGAGTAATTGTAAATTGGGATTTCACTCTAGGCTTTCATAATAATTGTGTTTGTATTATAGTTTTTTATCTCGAATCTCTCAAACACTGTAGGAATTTAGGATTCAATAGGACCATCTCTAATTATACTCTAAAACTACTTTCCTTAAGGAATTTTTATATCAGGACATTAAGGTGAGCATATTAAACAAATTATAGTTGGGTTGAATCCACCATTTTACAAATCCGAATCTCCATTTTACCTTTGAATCCGAATCATGGAAAAATGTATGAACTAAGAGGAAATATATCTGTTTGGGAATGACAGAGGAGGTGTACGGGAGGACAAGTAATAAGAGAGGTGGAAGGAGACACCCTGGTGGAGAGACGGGGATGGAGGAAGCAGTGGAGGAGAAAAACAAAACATTCAGGAGTTTAAGAATAGGAATCGAGGAAACAGGAAGAATATAGGGAGAAGAAAAGAGGGAAACCAGGAAGGATTGGATGCAAAATTGGACGGAAATACTGGAACTGGATGTGAAAGGAAGTAAGAATGTGTTATATAGCCAAGTAAGAAACAGGAAGAGAGAGAAAAGACAAGAAGTTAGAATGATAGATGAAGGAAGAACATTGAAGACAGAGGGGAGAAACAAAAATATGGATGAGATATTTTGAGAAAATGTTCAACCCAAAGAAGAAAGGAATGTAGTGAAACAGGGGAGCAGGAAGAAATCACAGAAGAGGAGGAAAGAAGTCGAACATGGAAGGAGGTGGAGGACACAGAGGATGAAACATGGAAAAGAACTAGTTGTGGATGAACTGACTGTGGAAATGATAAGAGCATCAGGTGAAGTAAGTACAGGTGCTGAGTGGTTTGGAAGGAGAACAAGGTTCTATAAAGACTGGGAAAAGGAGTTGTAATACCTATTTTCAAGAAAGGAGACAGGAAGAGGTGTACAAATTATAGGAGGATAACACTGATGTGCAACTAAAATATATGAGGAGATACTCTTAAAGAGAATAAAAACAAAAAGAAAGGAAGGTGGAGATAGGAACAGCATGGATTTAGGGAACAGAGGTTTACAATAGACTTAATCTTTGCCTTACGACAGCTTGATGGAAAGTAAAGGTATGAATATGGGAAAGACTTGGTAATGGTATTTATGGATGTGGAGAAGGCGATATGATAGCGTGACTAGAAATAAATTTGAAAAGCGATGGATGAAGGCAGAAGTGGAAAGAGGAGTTGTAATGAGAGTGTGATTGAGGAGAAAGGTGGAAGTAGAGAGGATTAATGAGAAGAGCACAGTGGAGAGAGTTGTTCTATAGGTGCATAAGAGACCTGCTAAAGAGAAGAGAAGAGCCCTTGAAGTTTAAAGAAATATGTTACTTTGTACCCATTGTCACATTTGCAGCAGAAACATGGACAGTGAATGTCAGAGACTAGAAGTGGGGGACAAGGTAAGAATTGTGAGGAGCATGTTAGCTTCACGAGGAGAAACAAGATCAGGGAAAGAAGTATCAGGAAAGAATGGGGTACAGGAATCAGATAGTAAGGAACAACTAGATGGAGGATGTAATGATGATGGAAAAAGAAAGGATGCCAAAGAAAATGTTGGAAATGAAGTGTGTAAGGAAAAAGACTGCAAGGAGGCTAAGAAAGAGAGGGTAGGAGCAGATAACAGAATGTGTTCAAGTGAGAGGAGAAGAATGGAAGAAATTAAAGGAGGAAGAATGGTGGAAGAATAAAGTAAGATGGAGGTATTTTAATAACCTGACCCTGTCACAGTCTGGAAAAAGGTTAATGATGAAGAGGAAACATAAATATAATAGAAAATACAAATAGTAACTATATGCTAAGATTCTTTCTTCATTGTAACATTCATACATTCAGTTAAATGTTACATTACTGCTCTAGGGTCTGGTTGTTGAGTTTATCATATAATTATAATTGGTTCTGAACCACCAATAATCAGTATTAGAGATCTAAAACAGGTTTCACTTGCAAAATTAAAAAAAAAAGTAAGGATTTTAGTCCTGAATCCAAAATTTTCTCAAATCCTCGAATATCTTCAAGCATTTGAGGGCCCATCCCTAAAACATATAATTATCTATTTTACACATATCCTGTGATGTAACTCAGGTCCCTTAGTCTTATAGCTAACCTACTAAGTCGTGTTGGCATGCTGTTGAATTACAAATGCTTGTTAACTCTCTCTGTCATGTGTTTTTGAGTGCATTGAGTCATGGCGGCTAGTGACATTACTTATGCACGTATGTTCCAGCGTGCTCAGTGCCTGCCCCCAATTTTCCTGCTGGTGGTGGACACGTGTATAGACGACGAGGAGCTGGGGGCCCTCAAGGACTCTCTGCAGATGTCCTTGAGTTTGCTTCCACCCAATGCTCTCATTGGCCTGGTCACATTTGGAAAGATGGTACAGGTTCACGAGCTGGGATGCGAGGGGTGCTCAAAGAGCTACGTGTTCCGCGGCACCAAAGATCTCACTGCCAAGCAGATTCAGGATATGTTGGGAATTGGAAAGTTTACTGCCCCGCAGCAGCAGTCCCAGCCGCGAGGTCCCGGGGGTCAACCCCTCTCGCCCGCAAACAGGTAACATACTAGAAGAACAGTGGCTACCTGCATTGGTGACCAAAGGGGTATTCTCACATTAGACTGAATTGCTGGTGACTGGAAGGCCAAGGTTCAAATCTTAACCCGATACATTTGGGGCCATTTGCCACATGTGATTTAGCCCTTTGGTTATCTCATCCTTTCTCCACTTTAACATAGGGGTGTGAGAATACTTACCATCTGACCCAAAAACAAATCTTAAATAACAGGAATGTGCAAGCACGGGTCTTTTCATTCGAGTGGAACTCGAGCCGAATATTTTAAAAATGTTCTCGAGTTTGAGTCAAGTTAAGAGTATATATTTATCTATTTGAAAAGTAAAATAGTATATTTAAAATGTCAAAATGTCACCATCAAACTAGACATAAAATATAAATATCACATCTTAAAATTTTAAAAGTAAATGAAAACACAATCTTCTTGAAATAAGAATGACACTCATTTTTTATAAATATTAAATACTTTTGAAGAAAAAAGTTTAAACAGTGGAAATATTAGTTTTTAATATATAAATAACACTTTATAAAAAACTACAAAGGTAATTTAAATATAAGTACAACACTCATATCTTTAAAAACATAAAAAAAAGTTTACCAAATTGACGTTTTAATGAGTTAATAATTCCCCAAAATATGCTTGTGTAACTTTATTTACCTTTTCCTATGAAAACATAAAAATCACAAACCTTTAGAAATATTTCATATTTCGTTTATTAGTCCTTAGTGTAATAATTGCACATGATCACATATTTTGTTCCAAATCCATTCCTCTTCGCGGTTGCACATGCATGTATGGGCTCGCGCTAAAAATTATCTTATTGTGAAATTTATTTCAATTAAATTTTTAATGCTTGTAAATGTTGATCAAACTTTAAAATGAAAAATAAGACGGTCAAAATAATATTTCTAGTAAACAATATGAAAGAGTAAATGCATTTTTTATTTAAATGTAGTAAGTTATGTGAGATATTTATTGCATTGTTCAGCAGTACAGGTTAACCAACATAATTCTATAACTAAAAAGTAACAAAACTAGGGCTAGTTTTGTTGTTAAACATATTAATAAATACAAGTTTTAAATATCGTAAGTTCGAAAACATTCAATATAATATATTCTTGATGTTAAATTTTTCATTCAACTAAAATTATTATTTTAGAAAGGGACAAGGTAAACATATTTAAAAAAATTATTATTAAATTATTTAGTAGGGATGTGCAAGACTCGAAAACAAAAATCTCAATCTAGTCTCGAACTTATAAAATGGTTCTTGAAAATTTGAGAAATAAAAAAAAAAAGAAATATACAAATAACTGCTCTAATAAATTTACTAACCAAGCTAAGTGAAAACTTGTTATTTTTAACATAATTTGATGATAAATATAAGTTTTAATTGGGAGTTGATATACTTTTTTCCCATAAAGGAGCTGAAATTGGCAAGCCATAACCTTAGTTTGTTAAATATGAAAGTATTTAATTAGATGTGTTAGTAAGAAAAAAAGTTTTAAATATTTTTTTTCCAATATTAAACTTTAAGATCAAAAGCTACAAAATGAACAACAATATTGAATTAGTTTACTGGTTGAAAGTAGGTTTCAAGCTCTATTATGCTATTAATGTCAAAATTGGTATTAATTTCAACAATTTGTTAAGTTACCGAATGATATATAAGTGTAAATGTCGATATTATCTAAATTAAATAACCTTTGTTTACCATCGCGTTTTAAAAATTGATTATTATTTACATCAGGTGGAATCTCAAAAATGATGAGCCTACAAAACTTTTTATCTTAATCTTAGGCTTAAATGACGAGCTCTGCTCGAAGCTCGGAATCTGAGTACTCCAGAGAGAGCCCTATTGAATAGTTGCCTTTATATGCTTAAATTTCCACTGATCCTATGGTTTTTACAGTGAGAAGCAAGTCTGTAGTCTGGTGGACATAGTTTGTGGGAGGTCTAGTAGTCTGGTGGACATAGTTTTGTGGGAGGTCTGGTAGGACATAGTTTGTGGGAGGTCTGGTAGTCTGGTGAACATAGTTTGTGGAGCTGTAGTCTGGTGGACATAGTTTTGGGAGGTCTGGTAGTCTGGTGGACATAGTTTGTGGGAGGTCTAGTAGTCTGGTGGACATAGTTTGTGGGCGGTCTGGTAGTCTGGTGGACATAGTTTGTGGGAGGTCTGGTAGTCTGGTGGACATAGTTTGTGGAGGTCTGGTAGTCTGGTGGACATAGTTTGTGGGAGGTCTGGTAGTCTGGTGGACATAGTTTGTGGGTCTGGTGTCTGGTGGACATAGTTTGTGGGAGGTCTGTAGTCTGGTTTGACATAGTTTGTGGAGGTCTGGTAGTCTGGTGGACATAGTTTGTGGGAGGTCTGGTAGTCTGGTGGACATAGTTTGTGGGAGGTCTGGTAGTCTGGTGGACATAGTTTGTGGGAGGTCTGGTAGTCTGGTGGACATAGTTTGTGGGAGGTCTGGTAGTCTGGTGGACATAGTTTGTGGGGGTCTGGTAGTCTGGTGGACATAGTTTGTGGGGGTCTGGTAGTCTGGTGGACATAGTTTGTGGGAGGTCTGGTAGTCTGGTGGACATAGTTTGTGGGAGGTCTGGTAGTCTGGTGGACATAGTTTGTGGAAGGTCTGTAGTCTGGTGGACATAGTTTGTGGGAGGTCTGGTAGTCTGGTGGACATAGTTTGTGGGAGGTCTGGTAGTCTGGTGACATAGTTTGTGGGAGGTCTGGTAGTCTGGTGGACATAGTTTGGGAGGTCTGGTAGTCTGGTGGACATAGTTTGTGGGAGGTCTGGTAGTCTGGTGGAACATAGTTATGTGGAAGGTCTGGTAGTCTGGTGGACATAGTTTGTGGGAGGTCTGGTAGTCTGGTGGACATAGTTTGTGGAGGTCTGTATCTGGAACATAGTTTGTGGATCTGGTAGTCTGGTGGACATAGTTTGTGGGAGGTCTGGTAGTCTGGTGGACATAGTTTGTGGGAGGTCTGGTGGACATAGTTTGTGGGAGGTCAATAGAACTTGCTTTGTACTATTAAATGGGAGGGGAATACACATCTCGGGAATAGGTGAACCACAACAAACTGGAAAGAAAACTCTACCAACCAAAGATGTGTGTGGTGGGGTTTTTAAAGAATGACAAGGCCAGCAAAGATAAGAGAATTTGAAAGAGTGATATTCTTTTATTATATGGAATAGTTAAAAGAGGGAGGGTTTGAAAGCAGGGGTGTGCAAAGTCCACTCGAGTTTAAGTTAATTCGGCGGGTGCGTGTATAGGTTTGAGAAGTCCAGTGTTACATAATTTTAGTTTTTATGTTTTACAAATCAACAAGGAAACTTTTGATTTTATAAAGCTATGTGAATTACTAAAAAAAAATAGGGTTTTGATTTTGAAAGCGCCTAGTCCAATCTTTAAAATAATATGACCTTTGATGATAATAACTTTACTCATAAATTAATTCTTCATGTTAATCTATATAGAATAACAATTTTTTGTAGATTTTATTTTATTTTTAGTAAAAAAATCTAAGATTATATCTAAATTAACAGCAATTTTCATCTATAAGTACTTACTATTTGCATATGTTTTTTAAAAATAATTTAAGGAATGTCATGTTCCTCGCACATGTGCTCAAAATGTGCTCAAGTCTGCCGCTAGCCTACACATTAACAGAATTTAAATTGAACATAATGATTCATATAGTAAACAACTGAAAGGCTGCGTGTGTGAATTTTAGAATATTAAAAAATATTTTCAATATTCAAGAAACACTTCAAAAGTTTAAATAAACACATTGAAACAATAAAACTTTCATTATTTATTTTAAACTACACTTTTCAAGATGAATAAATTCATCTTTGGTTGGTATCAATCAATGTTTGTGATCAAGGGGGTTAGAGGTTTGATCTTATGACTTCTTGAAATTCAAAATGTTAAGGAAATTTTCCAAGTTCCACCAAGAAAATAAACCAAACTTGTTCTAAAACTTAAAACCATAAAAATATATTCTATTTCTTGAGATAGTTTCAGTTCATTTTTATTTGATGTAAAATATAAGTGTATATAATCACTAGACTTCGAATAATACACAAAGCTTCGAATAGCTGCCGAAGCCAATCATGGGTTCGAATCGAATACAAGTACACCAAATTTCGCTTCGGCTTCAAATTTTTTGAAGCTTCGCACACCGCTACTTGAAAGTAAGTAGAGGTGTGCAAAGCTTTGAAAACTTCAACTTCACTTGGAATGTTGGTATGCTTTCACTTCAATCAGAAAGTAAAATTCTGGATTCGCCAAAAAAAATTATAAGTTTTTTAATTATTTTATTGCTTTTATTTACATAGCAGATTGTTTGCATATATTTTAAAAAATAATTAAATCATAATTATTTTGTAATAATAACTTTATCATTTTAAGAATAGTATAAGATAATATAATATTAATAACATTTGAAATATAACATTTTGTAAATTATATTCATTACTACCTAAATTTACATAGTTACATAAAGTATAATATTTTTATCCAACATTTAACATTTTTCTAAATATTCAAACTTCGATTTGACTTTGGGAATATCTTATATTTTTCGATTCGACTTCGCTCACCCCTAAAAATAAGCAAACTTAACTACTTTGTGCTTTTTTTTTACCACTGTGTCCTACTACCTGTTCAGGTTGTACACATAAAATGTAATAATCACGCTAATGGCTTAAGGATGAAAGGAAGGTTCAATTTAGATGAAGTATACCCACACTTGCATGAAGGTTGGAAAACCATTTACAAAAAACCACCCTTAATTCATTCGACCGGGATTAAAACCCTGATCTCCCTGTCTTCAGCAGTCTAGCCTAACGCAAGAGTAATGCCTTAGATCATGTGGACACTGAAGCAGAAGTTCTAGACTGAAAGGTAAAGAAAGAAAGCTTTGTGTGTGTGTGTTAGAGAGAGAGCGAGAGAGAGAGATTGAGAGAGGCGGAGGGGAAGGGAGAATGGCGGAGTGGAAATAGAAAAAGCTTGTTTGTTACGAGACAGATACATACAGCAACATTTCTAAAGGAATGTAAAACCAAAACCAGCTGACCTAACTACTTAATTAATCTCAATACCTTATTAAGTTTGGGTGACCTGGTGGTCTAGGGGTAAGGTGTCAGACTTCTGTGCTGAGGTCCGGGGTTCAATCCTCGGTCCCGGCACAGATTTATCTGATTGCCAAACCCTTCCTTCACCTCTGACAAGACGTGTATTAATCACAACTTGTGAATGTGTGGAATGCCAGGCCTCCACCGTGGTTCGGATTCCACGTTAAACTGTAGGTCCTTCATTTCATCTCACAATCACCTTACCATTACACATTAGCGTAAGTGTGTATAACCCGAACGGGTAGTAAGACGCGGTGCTAATAATAATAATAATAATAATAATAATAATAATAATATTAATTTTACTTACCTTTTACTACTACCATAAGGTTGTCTTAAAATTAAGTGAATATTGAATAAATATCATTTGGCTTGTATGAATAATTATTGGGTTTTTATATATAGGAAACAAAAATCACTCTTTGATTTGTATTATTCAGTATTAGTTTAAAATTTTACTATTCGATTAGGAAAAAAGTGCTATTTACACATCCCCACTCAATGCAATTGCACATAAATTTAGCTCTCATCTGTTTTTAACCATTGTATTAAACATATTAACCAAAAAAACATGGTGGTAAGATAGAATTGAAGTTGTAAGGTCATCACTATCACTAATTACCATTACATCACACATAAGTCATAGATTTATCACACCAGCATCCAATACAAAACACGGAAAAACTACCACTAAATTATAGTTATTCAATTAAGTCATGTCTGAATTTAATTAACATTGAAAGTAGGATAGAAAGGAAGAAAAATGTAGGCCCAAAAGTTAACAATTCATACACAACAAAATACATAACAGTAATTCTGAGAGCACATCGGGCCCCTTCTTGACCAAAAAAAGAATAGCTCACTGTGGCTGGAGGCTGGACATTGCTACTTATTTTGAGCCTGTATATTTCTGTTAATTGTCCACACTTTGTGTTTCTATAATCCTCTCAATATTTATTACATTAAAACTGTGTAGGATTATAAAAACACCCTCCAGTTTAACAAGTCAGAATTGAGCCCTAACCTCCCGGTCTAGTTACTGCTCAGGCAAACTTATAGTGATCACTTTGATATGTGATATCATTTTTTTGTTTACACATTCCTATATGTTGTTGCTCTTTTTGTAATTTAATTATTTGCTTGCAAACCCAAGACAATGTTGTCACAAATCTTCAGACACAGGGCAGTCGTTTGTAGCGCTGGTGTGTGTTTGTGTCAGGTTTCTGCAGCCCGTACACAAGTGTGACATGAGTTTGACAGACCTGCTTGGGGAACTTCAGCGGGACCCTTGGCCTGTGTCCCAAGGCAAGCGCTCACTTCGCTCCACAGGGGTAGCACTTTCCATTGCTGTTGGATTACTCGAGGTTGGTACATTCGTTCTATGTTCTTATCATGATGTGTGTTCAACTTGACACACACTTTCTTATTGAACTATTTGCTCTGAACCTTTTACCCCAATCTTTCTAATTATTGTTGTTGTTTTGGTATTGTTCAAACTTTACATTTCATTGCACCGATTTGAGGATGGGCTATCATATTCTTTCTAGTTGTTTCTTTTTAATGTAATTTATTTGGTCACGATACTCTTAGTACTAATTGTATAGTAAGGGCCAGTTTCATAGTCAGAATTAGTACGCCTCAAGTGCGGTGCTATACTAAATATAAGACGACACCTACCTAAACTCGAATGGAATGGGCCAGTTCCGCGTATGAAACTGGCCCATTCCATTCTGTTCTAGGTAGGTGTTGGTTGTATTTAGTGTAGAGCCGCACTTGAGGCGTACTAATTCTGACTATGAAACTGGCCCTCAGACAGTGTAGAAACACTGTACAATAATGTAAAGTGATAGGGAAGGAAGCCAACATGAAAGGATAGTTAGGTCAGGCCTAGACAGAAACAAACTTCTCGGTGGCTCAGTGGTTAGAGCATTGGCTTACTAACTAAAGGTGCCGGGCTTGATTCTCGTGTCCAGGTGTCATTTTTCAATTTAGAGAATGTATATGATTTAGGTAACTCTAACTTTTGTAAATATTTCTCTTATCATGACATTTGTGCTATTCAGTTGTTAAAAGATTATTTTCAAATGTTTGTTTTTCATTTGGCTTGACAAAAATGATATTTTCTATTTCTTAATGGAAGAATTTCCTGGTGAAATGTGATAAGTTTTTATCCATCGTTAATGTACCTTCTTCCAAGTATAATACACTTAGGCTACTTCATAAAGCGAAACGAGCTTTTCCATATAGAGATATATTATATATATTCACATCGAAAGTCTACTTCCTTTGTTTGTCCTTTATGTTATACCTTTTACATGTTGGTGACCTGGTGGTCTAGGGGTAAGGTGTCAGACTTCAGTGCTGAGGGTCCGGGGTTCAATCCTCGGTCCCGGCACAGATGTATCTGATTGCCAAACCCTTCCTTCACCTCTGACAAGACGTGTATTAATCACAACTTGTGAATGTGTGGAATGCCAGGCCTCCACCGTGGTTCGGATTCCACGTTAAACTGTAGGTCCTCCATTTCATCTCACAATCACCCTACCATTACACATTAGCGTAAGTGCGTATAACCCGAACGGGTAGTAAGACGTGGTGATAATAATAATAATAATAATAACCATAATAATAATAATAATAATAATAATAATAATAATAATAATAATAATAATAATAATAATAATAATAATGATGATGATGATGATGATGATGATGATGATGATGATGATGATGATTACAAATACTACAACTATAACAACTATAATAATAATAATAATAATAATCAAATAGCCAAAGCTATTATTTATGCTTTTAGTGGGAATTACTCCATCTAGATATCATATTCTGAAAATTGAAAAATGACACCTGGACACGGGAAAGTCATGGGTTCGATTCCGGTGTCCAGGTGTCATTTTCAATTTTCAGAATATAATATTAATTATAATTAATAATAATAATAATATTTATTATTTCCAATTTCCTTTATTGTAATGCTGGTTAACAGTCGTAAGACCTATGACAGGCCAGCACTGAAAAGTACACAAGTACCTTACAAATACATATATTTACACAAGAAAATGTGATAAACAAAAATGGCTAAATAATGGTATGTACTGATTAATAGTTATGAAAAAAATGTAATTAATAATGATAAGAATAAAAAATAGCATTAATAACAAATAACTAAAGAGTGGTTAAAAGCAATAACAATATGCAAAAAATAGATCAGAATATTGTAAATTTAAATATTATAGGCAGAACCTCTACATGATAAATTATTGATATGGGATTTCCTTAAAAACTCTCTTGAGTTTAGCTTTTCTTTTATGATAGAAGTCAAATTCGATAAATCTAGAATTGGCGCTATGGATATGACCTATAGGGCTTACCTTATAAGAGCTATGGAGAAAAAATAATTTTGGATTACGAGAAGCCCGAGAAGGGATATGAATGCCTACATGATCAAGCGCAAATTTGCAAGAAATTTTGTTATTGAAAATATTAAAAACAAAAAGGGCATCACAATAAAGTCTACACGAGAAGAGAATTAGGAGCCCTAAGATGTTTCGAATTCTGTCATAATCATAATAAATCCGGTTACTAAAGAATTTATCATAGCACGCAGCGATAAATTTTCTTTGAAGGTTTACCAACCTAAGAGAGTCAGTTAAGGTAATGGAATTCCAAGCAACAGTAGCATAGTCTAACTTAGATCTAACCAGGGCGTAGTACAGGCATAAAAAACAGTCAACTTTCTTAAATGATGAAGTAATAAACTTAATAAGTCCAAGTAATTTCAATGATTAGGAAATTACATGGTCGACATGATAGTGGAAATAAAGTTTGTTATCCAGAACACCAAGATCATTAATATAAAGGGTGCAAACTATGTTTTCACTGCCCATTTTATAAGTTAAAATAGAGGATTAGTTCTCCTAGTAAAATATATAGATATGGTCTTAGATTTATTAATAGACATTCCATTTTCCAAAGACCATTGTAGAATACCATTTACATCATTTTGTAAATCTATACAATCTGCAATTGATATGATAGTTTTAAATAATTTTACATCATCAGCAAAGAGTAAATAACTAGATGAGCTCAAATATTTACCAATGTCATCAATAAACACATTAAAGAGAAGAGGACCTAAATTAGAACCCTGTGGTATGCCACAGGGGGCTAAAAATCTATTTGAGGTGTAAGAATCAATTTTAATAGTGAACGATCTTTCATGCAAATAACTGCTGAACCAATTTACATATGAGTGAGAAAGTCCAAAATTACCAAGTTTAGAGAGAATAATACTATGCTGACATAAGTCAAATGCCTTACTTTGGTCAAAATAAATAGCATCAACCTGACCTTGGGCAGAAACTTGAGGGGCAACATGCCCAAGAAATTCTACTAAATTAGTGACATTAGATTTATTTTTTATAAAGCCATGTTGATTATCTGAAAGTTTATTTTTAAGGTGGTGGAAAGTATGCTTATATATGATTTTCTCGAATACTTTGGAGAAAGTGTTTAAGAGAGAGATTGGTCTATAATTACAAACATTTGTTTTTACCCCTTTTTTTATAAATAGGTATGACAACAGATTGTTTCCATGCAAGAGGAAAAGTTTCATTTGACAAGCTAATGTTAAAGATATAGGCTAACAAAGGGCTGAAAATGCTGGCACAGCCTTTAACAATAAGTCTTGGAATTCCATCTCTCCCGGCACATCTAGCTTTTTATAGCATTAGCAACATCCAAGGGTGTAATGTGGCATGGATACAAGGGCGCACTAGTTTCAATAACGGGGCAGGGTAAGACAGGAAAGGCTGAATTATAAAACAGAATGAAAGTAGGTCCCAAACTCATTATCAATTAATAAAGGATCCGCTATAATCTTGCCATTAATTTCTAGGTTAAATGGTAAAACTTTATTCACACGATTATTTTTAACAAATTTCCAAAATTCTTTAAGTTTGTATTTAATACTAATTTTCTATTGAGTTAATCCAATTTGCTCTGTCTATAATCAAAGTAGTTTTAACTAATTTATGAAAGTGATGATGATTTTGATGATGATGATGATGATGATAATTTGATGATGATGAATTGAAAAATTGAAAAATCATAAAATCGAAAAAAAATGGGAAAATTTGGAACAAATTGGGGGAAAAAATTGAAAAAAATATTTAAAAAGTGAATAATAATAATAATAATAAATGACGATAAAAAACTACAACACTAACAACAACATAAAAATGTGAAAAGTGTTTTTCCTTAAAGAACACTTAATTTTTTCAATGATAAATTTACTTTGGTCTCTTGATGAAAATTTTTACCGCCCAATACCTTGACCTAGGTTTTGCTTATTACCTATTGGTCCAGTAACAGCACTTTAAAATCTGAACTGTGTTTTTATTATCATTGGATAGGTAATTTTTTATTTGTTTCTATCTCTCTTTATTGTACCTTATTTCATATATAATATTATCCATTAATAAACATTAAAATATATGCTAATCTTACTTGTATTTATAATCATGCAGTACCTACTTACAACTCTTAAATTTAAATGGAATACTTGTAGCTGTGCTCTTAATATTAACTCTGCTTTTATAACATTTTTAAATTCTTTCATGTATAGCACTGGATTAGGCTTTTTAATTATCCTTATCGTTTAGCATGATTGTTTAATTAACAACTGTTATGAATGTGTAATTTTTTTTCATAAACTAGAAAAGCATTTGACCAACAAAGAACCATGAATTTAAAATAATAATATATACGTACACTTCATTTACACTGAAAGGTAGAGTAGTCTATCCTTGATGAATTACACTATGGTCATATCCTACAAGATGACTGGCCCCATGGTATAGGGGTCAGCGCACCTGGCTACCAACCTAGGGGTTCTGGGTTTGATTCCCCAAAGCGTGAACAATCCCATCGGTTAATCATTTCTACTGGTTTCACACCCTCATATTCACTCTCACCATCTCCTCAGGACATGGAAAGAGGCTCCACGGAAATAATGTATGATTAATGCATTCGGGCATTGCCTGGTCAATGGTACTTAGTACTGGCTTATCTTCCCACAAACTGAGCTACAAGTGTAGTCCTGACACGCATAAATAAATAAAAATCTTTCAAGATACACCATAGTTGAATCAAGCAAGGTAAGCCTGTTATCTTACAGGGTAAACAAAGAGAACTTATCCCTTGGAAAAATTTAACATTAAACCTTAGATTTGAAAAAAAATTGATTTACTAAAGACTTGTTAGAAAGCTTATAGTAATTTTGTTATTAAAGTTAAAAATTTAAACTATGGTATGTTGAATGCCATTTTGATTAAACTCGCTGTTGTGCTTTATAAATACTATAGACTGCTACGTTTTAAAATTTCAACTTTTTATTTTATTTTAAATTAAATCATATAGCTTGTGTATTTTATAATAATGGAAAATGGAAATTTAACTAATAAGGGAAATTGAAATAAAGAAAGTCTACCAAGGGAAACAGGTAAAAATGTGGGAAGAATCCAATACACAAAACACAAATCTTAGTCTTCTATTGTAGAAGTAGTCACACATACATTGGAACATATTGCATTTTTTTATTTTTGTTTGATAAAGACAACTGCTGAAATATAACTTTCTTAATATTAATTCATTTGATTGAGATTGAATGGAAATGGTTGTATTTAATTTTTTCAATCATTTTGCCTCCATTTATAGGATATGTCAATTTTTTGGTGTCCTCTAGAAAAACCAGCAAAGTATTTATGTTGCTAAAACATTCACTTGAATGACATGTAAGCCCAAAGTTATATTTTGACATCATTGCCTCTATCAAACATAAAGATCAAGAAAGGCAACAACATTGAAATATATATGTATTTGTGTTTTATCATGTGTGTGACTTATTTACTATAGAACAAAAAATAATGGAAGAAAATGTCACCTTCATGTGTTGGATTCTTCCCACTTGAGAGTATGGGATAAAATTCAGCATGGGGAAGTGATGGTAATGACAAGGACGGGGATAAGGCCTAGTAAAGCTCTAAAGCTGGATTAAGTAGAGCTGAGAAAGGTATTTGTAAAGTATCTTGGAAGCTTGATTGAGTCAAAGGGGGGGGAGTAAAGAGGATCTAATAAGAGGGCAGCAGATGTTGTTCTACAGGTGTGTAAGAGACCTGCTATGGAGAGTTTGGGATTGTGGTTTACTCAAAACTGAAAACCGTGATTTTTCAATGAAAAATCAAAACAATCTCAGGTTTTTTGTTTTCTGAATGAAGATTTGTTTTGCAAAATCCGCCATGCTTGAATGCATTTGTATTGTGGATTATAGCTGTCATTATTAGTATTTTCTAGGTTCAGATGGAACAGTCGATGCAGTAGAAACCTTGGAATTGTCTTATTGTTAAGAACGTGTTGTACATTTGTGTGTGAATTTTAGACTACAAGATGAAATTCTTAAAGCAATAAAATATATGCTGGAAACTCCCGAAAAACAATATAATCATAATTAGTCACCAAGGCAAGAATTTATCTCTATAAGGAAAACCTCTTTTTGCTTTATGAGGTAATTGTTTTATATTTAGAAGAAGGTATAGGAAAGGTGGATAGAAACATATAAAAGGGGATGAACACAATATGGTGTTTACAATGAAAAGAACACAGTTCACACTTTACACTGCTGCCACTGGACAAAGAGGTAATGGTTGCCTCTTAAAGAAAATCGATTGTCACCCCCCAATCCCCCGACCTAGGTTTCATTCTATCGGAACTCATCAGGGAGGAGTGTGAAACGCGCAACGCAACTTCCTAAAAGAGGAAACCAAAAAAAACACAAAAGGGAGAAAATGTAAGATAGTAAAGAATGATAGGACACACAGATAGGAACATGTAAAAGGTATAACATAAAGGACAAACACAGGAAAAGTACATAGGATGCGAATATATAATATCTCTATAAGGAAAACCTAGGCAGATTTCCCAAACATTACTGCCACAAAGAAGAGAAGTCCCAATGAAGTGTAAGGAAGTGTTGTACAGGGCGTACTTTGTACCCATTGTCACATGTGAAGCAGAAACATGGACATTGAATGTAAGAGAGACAAGGAAAGTATAGGTACAGGTAGTACATGAGAGTTCATGAAAGTAGAGGAAGCAAGGCTGGGATAGTATGGTCATGTAATGAGGAGAGAAAAAGATGAAGTATGTAGAATAAAGACTGCCATGGATACCAAGAAACAGGTGGGAGGATGAGATAACAGAGAGTGTGCAAGTAAAAGAAGAATGGGGCAAAGTAAGGGTCTGCGAAGCTTCAATAATATCAACATTGATTTGAATTAAAATTATTGAATTTGATAACTCGAAGCAAACCAAATTACCAAATTAGAAAAAAAATCGAAAAGGTTTAAGACCGTTGCAAATCTTACAATTTACCTAAAATATGTTAATATATTTTTAATAACAATTCTTATGAGATAAAGTAAATGCTTGGTCATTATTATTACCATATTGACCGGGAAATAAGCTGCATTATTTCCCCAAAAACAGCCTTTTTAATACCTTTGTATATTCTATAATTACACTCCTGGATAATATGTGACAAAGTGTCAACTTTGAGGACTAAAGTTAAGCATTGAAATAGTTTATAATCACCACAACAGATGTTGCTCTATAAAGCATGATCATGCTGGACTCATAGGACTAGGGTCTAAAACCAATTAGTATTTTGTATTATTGGTAAAAAAATATATTTTAATATCGTAACTTTATCAAATTTAACTAGGATATGATTTGTTTGGATAGTTATTTGAAATTCGCGAATCATGTTTTCTTCGATTTGAGATTTGATTCAAACTCAAAATACCTGCTTTGTAGATGTCTGGTGCAAGGATAGAGGAAGATGGAGGCAGTTTACTGTAAACATATGATTACTCTTCCCGCATCCTTTTCCTCTTTCTCTAAATGGGATTTCTTAGTTCCATTTTCACTTATTAGGTTATGTACTTTATGCTTTCTTTATGTTAAACAATTTCCATGATTATTAAATTATTTAGCCACGACTTATCCTCATTGTTAAAAATATTTTTTAATTGTTATTTTAGATGGGACATTAAATTAATTTCTCATTTAAATAACATATATATGCACTGTGTAATACATATCAGTTAAGATGAGAGTAGGGGTAAAGAAACTATACTATATTGGGAAAATGTTATGCTTGTTTGTCTTTGAGATACTCATGCCTCTCGCACAGTGCTACTACATGGCTGCTTAGATTTGCATTGACTCATTTTTTCTGATGTTGATATCATGGGGTGTTTATTATAGAACTATCACATTTCCTGTTTTTCTCTATTCCATTTCTTAAATTTTAACCTTGATTTTTTTATTCTTGATTCTTCAAAATTTATAATATTAATCCTTTTTCGTACATCCAACCTCACATTAAAAATATGTTATTTATTTAAATATACGATAATATGGTTTAAAAATGGAAACCAACGAAAAAGTGTATATGGTAAAAGATAAAATTAAATAAAATGACTTGATTAGTACAAGATCACTAGACCACAAAGGTTATGTACATTTATAGGGGTGTGCCAAGTCAATTTTTTCAATTCAAAGCGAACTCTAATCGAAAATATGAAATATTCTTGAAGCCGAATTGAAGTTTGAATATTTCTTTGCTAGTTGTTCTAAGTTTTAAATATTTATATAAGTTTATACACTAAAAATTTATATAGTTTTATACACTAAATTTACTTAGAAAATGTTTTATTGTAATATTTCAATTTATATCGAATTATTATTACAAATTATATTCAATTCAGATTTTTTTTTCCATTTGAATATTACTTTGTAATGTATATAACAGCTTAAAATGGATATATCATACCTTAAATGGAGGATTTTAGCTGTCAATATTTTTACTTACAGAGTTTCTTAATTTGTCAAAGTTTCAAAACTTGCACACTCTTATATATTCATAATTTTCCGGTACTGAAGTGAAATGGCAAAATAACTTATAATGGTCACAATGAAGAATTACCTAATTTTGAACATTGTTTCATTTTTATGCCAAAATTTTAATTAATTTTGATTTTTGAGCTGAGAATTGAGGTGGTATTTTATATTGATTCTTGTTTCTTTCAATACCAGTTAGAATCGAGGTTATTGTGGTATTGAGTTTGACATCCTTAGTTCTGTAATAATATATGTTTCTCTGACGTAGGTTTCACTTGGTTTGGCTCCTGTTTCTAAAGACAGTCCCGTCATGGTAAATCATACATTGATAAGTGTGGTGGTTTGTCCTGGGGTGGTTGTGGGTGTTTTCACCCTCCACATCTCCTTGGGACAAGGTTGGGTGTCCCTTCCCTGCTCTTTTGCCGATATTGACCGTCCTACCTTTACCTTGGAACACACTCTCTTTTTGTACAGCAGGGACCATAATGTGTGTGCAATACCAAATTCGCATGTTTTTCTCAC